>CM052445.1:13991076-14184486 GCA_028533085.1 Varecia variegata
GTCTCCGTGATAGCCAAAAAACCCACACTGACTACCTCATCATTCAACTTTAGCATGTTATGAAACAGACAATGCCGTGTTGCATTTGCATGAACATAGTTAATAATACTTATAACTCATTGCAAAGTGTCACTTAAAATAGTAGCTTTAGCACAGAGATTTTGCTGATGCAAGATACAATGAAAAGAAATGAGAGCATCTGGATCTGTTAATATTTTTTTAATCTGTGCAATAAACCCTTCGTATTTTCCTGTCATGGAAGGTGCACCATCTGTACATACACTCACTAAATTTACCAAATTCAATCCAACTTCACGACATTTATCTTGAAAGTTGTTGAAGATACCTATCCTCCTTGTTCTGTTTGCAAGAGTGCCCGAAGTGAGTAACTCTTTGTAGCAAAGAAAATCTTTTGTTATGACCCAAATGAAGTATAAAACCTGTGCTGAGTCAGTAGTATCAGTTGATTCATCCAAAGTGATAGAATAATATGTATTTTCCTTTTGAAGTATTTCATGAAGTTGTTCTGTTAGGTCAAAGGCTAATTTATGCTGCTGATCAGTTATGGTTCTCCTTGAAAGAGGCAGTTGTTTGTACTTTGACATGTTATCAAGGTCTAAGCATCCTACAACTTCAATAACGCATTCTTTAACAATTGCTACATCACTGAATGGCTCCCTTTTCTCCTGAGAATATAACCTACTTTAAAAATTGCTTCAGTGGCATTATTTCCAGGTCTTATTGCTCCTTGAAAGAATTGTCTTGATTTTTGCTTTTCATCTTTTAATTTTCTACAATACAACCTTTCATGCCTCTCCCTCTAATTTAAAATATTTATGGTCTTATGAGACTTATAATGCTGATACACATTGAATTTCTTTAATGTTGATATTGCAGTATCACAAAACAAGCAAATCATCTCTCTATAGCAGTAATAAGATAACATTATAATTCCCAATCCTCATTAAAAAATCTGTTTTCTTTCTTCAGCATTCTCTTTGTCTTGTTTGACATGATGGGCTGTTAAGCAGACAGAATTAAAAAATACTATTGAGCAGTGCAACTATTCACACTTCAAACAGAAACACAGTGCACTGTTGTCAAAAGCTGATAACAGACTGGTGTACTCGTCCCTCATAAACTCTCTCCAACCAGCCACATGCAGTAGGGGCACCAGTCAGGCAGGGGAAGTTAGAACTAAATCATGAGCATAGTAGTCATCAATTTAGCCCTTATGGCTTACCAATGTTCTAATTGTGCCGGTCAATCTGGGAGGATTATTTCATTGAAACTTATTTTATTCTGTGGCATTTTAAATACATTCATTTAAAAAAAAATAAAATATAAAAGATGAACAAAAATGTATTAATAAAAACGAAAGGATTTGTTCTGTAGAATTTAGATTCAGTTAAAAGTCTGCACTTAAGGACCTAGACCACAAGTGGCCTTAAGGCCCCAGGTTCCCCATCCCTGTCTTAGTCTCTATGGGTTGTTATAACAAAATACCATAAACTGGGTGGCTTATAAATAACAGAAGTTTATTTTTCCCAGTTCAAAGATTAAGGTGCTGGCAGATTCAGTGTCTGGCAAGGGCTCTCCTCCTGGTTTGTAGACAGCCGTCTTTTCTTGCTGTATCCTAACATGGCCTAACTCTCTAGGGTCTCTTTTATATGGGCACAGCCCTCATGACCTCATCACTTCCCAAAGGCCTCATCTCCAAATACTAACATGTTGGGGATTAGGTCTTAACATTTAAATGTTGGGGGAATACAAACATTCAGTCTATTGGAATGGTTTAAAGTTTGTGGAATGTAACTGATAAAGTGGTTACCGTTAGCCAATCAGACTGGTATCAGAAAATTCCTTGCTGTAGTATATTAGCTAAAACTATATGAGATAAACTTTTTGAAGGTTCAATAAACCCCTATAGGTGATACAGGTGAAGGGATGTACCATTTTTCCACTGATTAACTTTTTCCCCATTTCTTATTCCTATACTACCTAGATAAAAATAACACACTCTTTTCATTTTTAGCAACCATCATAATGATTCTTTTGTTCCAATCAGTACTAATTAGTTCTGGAGAATGATAGAACAATCTGATGTCAAGCTTTCCAATGTGCTAAATTAATCTAAACCATAAGTTTTAAATTGTTTATTTCCCTGGCAAGGTTCTGCAGAATTTCTCTTCTGACATCTTAGAATTCATTAGCAAAAAACAATCCAATACATTCAAATTTACAATAGTCTGACATGCCCTTTTAAAATGAATTTCAGGGTGACATTGGTTTCCTAGGAGCATGCTAAGATCAAGACCCTAAACATAACACAGCACAATGAATCTAATTCCAATTGCTTTTTTTATTTAATATTAAAAATAAAAATTAGTTTTTTGCCTAGATGCTTTTCCAGACTTTCTTGGATTAAGTATGGATGTGTAATAAAGGTAAGTAGAAGTATAGGAGATAGCACAATGACTTGCTACTACCAAAACAATTGATCTGAATTTGACTTAGTCATAGATTAGCCGTACAAGGTCAGTTGTAGTTTAGAGCAGGCAGATCTGGGCATTGCCAGTTACTGGTTTTCTGATCTTAGATGATTTCCTTAGCCTGTATCTAAAACTCAATTTTCTCATCTGCAAAATAGAGATAATAATATCTGCCTATAGTGTTATTCTAGGGACTAAATGACACAGCATATGTAAAGTATTTAAAACAGTGTCTGGCATATTGAGACTGCTCAATAAATGGTGGCCATTACTATAATAAGTTTTCTCTTCTACTCTCTTAGAATCATTCAGTAACAAATAATCCAACACATTCAAATCTACAATCAAAGTCTGATCTACTCCTTTAAGATGATTTACTATATGAAATTAAAATGAGCTTTCTTTTTTAAAATATGATTATTCAACATGCAATGTGTTATGTTTTCCACAGTTCCTTTTAAAAGAGAGGACAAATTCTGGCCAAGGTTATCATATTAATAAAAGTATCAAAATGTACCCTAATTTTGATGTATTGTTCAGTTTGCTATATTAAGCAAAATGGTGACCAATAAAATTTCCCAGTGGACATGATCTTTGATACTTTGATACATTTTAATGAAACTTGAACAGTGGGGAAGTGGTAGAAATATGTGTTTGCTCTAAGCTCAAGAAATCTGAGGGAGAAGCCCCCCCAAAGCAAGATTTTCTTTCCTCTAACCAAGTCCAACTCTACATCTGGGTCCACCTTTCTTTCTTTCCCTTGCCCCTCCCTGTCTCTCAGCCTACCTTGCCAATCCAGTTTAGTAGCCCCCTTGGCAGAGACAAAGAAAATATTGGACTCTGTAATTTGAGGCCCAGATGGTCTTCTTAAGTAACCTTCAGATGTGAAAGCACTTTGGGTTCCATAGAGAAGACACATTATTACATT
The DNA here is from genome assembly GCA_028533085.1 of Varecia variegata. Taxonomy (NCBI): domain Eukaryota; kingdom Metazoa; phylum Chordata; class Mammalia; order Primates; family Lemuridae; genus Varecia; species Varecia variegata. The sequence goes on from CM052445.1 coordinate 13,994,497, forward strand.
CCCCAAAGTCCTTATTAAACAACATTAGCTCATAAGTGCAATAGCCCTCACTGATTTATATCAATTCTAGCTAATAATTATTCTTGAAAATGACTTTTGTGGATAAAATACAAAACATACTAGTCTACAAATATATCGATGACTCTTCACAATATTGTCTATATTTACCATTGCAAGAATAGAGACACATCTGAGTGCCAAACACATGAGGAAGCTTACTGACAAACCTGTGAATTAAACTGAATATTTACCCATGTCTTTGGACTTTGGAATTGACATAGAAACCTAGAAAACATACCGTTTTACTTTGATCAGCTAGTAGAAACTGAATAAAGGTTATTTTTCTTATTTAAATTAAAAAGTATCTTCCAGGGCAGAATTGAAATGTTGAGTATAGTATGCTGCTTCTTCAGTTGACAGCAAGAGCCAAATATTTAGGCAAAGACCCAGTGAGCAAGAGAAGCTACAGGGCTGTTACTCAACAGCGACATCTGCCGACGTCACAGGAGTATGGTTTGCCACTTTAGGAAGCACTGCTCTTTGGCAGTAATGTGGCTGGAATTATAGTTAACTCTTAGGCATGAAGAGGCTTATTCTCTAGTTTGTGGATTTTCTAGGTCTTTAGTGACTCTTCATTCTCCTACTTGCTCTCTGCCAGCTGGCTAAAAGGCTAACCTTGGCATTCTCACCAGACGTTAAGTAAGCAGAGAATAAAAAAGAAAATTCACATCAATCAATATTGCTTCTGGTATTCAATGGTTTAAAAAATACTCAGTTTCCTTACAGAAGAATTCCAAATAATATATGTAGATATTCCTCCCTCCCTCCACTCAGCCAAGGAGGTGGAATTTATCCTTCTCACCCTCGAAGATGGGCTGGACTGAGGGACTCACAAAGACTAGAATATGAAAGGGGGAAAAACAGTAACTTTATAGCGGAGAAGACTGGCAGACATTAGTTCTACCAGGTGAGTCAGGTGAACATCACCAGCAACGTCGTATGGACACGAGGTACCCCTGATGTGACATGACCAAAGGGCTCTGCACCTCCACGGCGTTCTTTCCAGGATAACTACAACAGACCAATCCACACTGGGGGCCATTCTACAAAATACCTAACCAGAACTCCTCAGAACTGTCCAAGTCATGAACAACAAGGGAAGACTGAGAAACTGCCGCTGAGCAGAGGAGACTGAGGAGACGTGAGGAGCAAGTGCACCCTGGTGTCCTGCGTGAGATCCTGGGGCTGAAAAAGGACATTGGTGGAAAGACGGGTGAAATCAGCTTGGTGAAAGTCTGGGGTTTAGTTAATAAATAGTGCATCCATGTTGGTTTCTTAATTCGGACAGATTTACCACAGCCATGTAACATGACAACATTAGGGGGAATTAAAACGGAGTGAGGGGTATATGGGAACTCTCCGTACTATCTTGGCAAACTTTCCATCAGTTTCCAAGTATTCCAAAATAAAAATGTTTTGTTTTGTTTTTTCAACACTAAGGACTTGCTGTGTGTCCATCTCTGTGCTGGACATGCTGGTGGATAGCACCTCTCACGTCTGAAGAACATGTCACAGGTTAGAGTGTGTTTTCAGATACTTTCTCTCATTTAAACTTCCACAACAGCCCTGTGAGGCAGGCAAGGTGAGACTGTTTCCATCGAGAGACCAAAAAACAGATTCAGAGATGTTTTGTCCTGCTCTAAATCACACAAGGAGTAAGATGCAAAGCCAGGACCCAGCCACAGGGCTCCAGGACTCTTTCTACTCCTCACAAGTTTCTAGTCTTTAAATTACCATAGAAGTGATCCTACTGGGAGTGGCTGACACTGTAACACAAGACTGTTGGATTTAATGTATCCCTGTTATCCTGGCCTCTCAGTGTGGGGACTGAAGTGCTGAAACAGTAATGAATGCTGGAAGAAAAGAATTGAAATTCTTATGAGAATAAGTCCACGTTCCAATATGTATTCCCATACTTCATCATGAAGTAATAAACTTCTCTGTGCCAAGGAAAATCCCTCTCATCCTCTAAGGCTTAGCTCAAGAATGACTTTGTGAGTCCTTCCTCCGTGGCTCCCCTCTGCCTCCTGAGAGCGCACTCCTACAACCTCTGTATTCGGGTAGCACTGTCATCGCTTCTTTTGTTTTTTGTTTTGAGGGGCAGAGGGGACATAAATATTAGAAATTTACATGCATATCTTTACTACATATAAAATTACTCTCCCACCTCTCCTTTGCTTACAACCTCTTTTTCTATTCAAATTTAATCCTCCAACATGGTTTTTCTAACCCAAATGACTCAATGTGGATGGCAAGTTAAATGACTCAAGTGAAACGTCTCAAATTCAAATGTCCTCGGAGATCAGATATGAGTACAAATGGGTAAAGTAAGGCCAAGTATATGAACAGTCAAGTGGCCTTCTCTGTCATTTATTTTCCCGCCTTTGGAAGATCCATGAAACCTGATACTTTTCTACTATAAGGAAAATTGCTGCTTGATGATAAATGGCAACTGACATTTGACATCAGTAGTTGGGGGGAACAATAGTGATATGGATTGCGGCAGACTGTGCATGGCCTGTTTAAAGGGAAAGTATGAGATGAGCCTGGAATATCTTATTATGACAGAAAGCAAGCAAAACTCAAAGAATAATGGAGATATAGCAAAAGGACACAGAAGCCAGTTTGGATGGCCTCCCACCGACCAAGATAGGGGCAATCTGAACAGTAAAAGAAATAATGACTGCAAAGGGTTATGACTCATTGAATAAGACAGGAAAACATAAGTCTTAAATAAGTTTAAAGTTCAAAGATGAGAAATGGGATATTATATTGTTTCAAATTACCTTCCCATGAAACACTAATTAATATAGAAATTAGAAAGGAGTGATTTTACAGTGAAGAATCTGGGCAGACACCACCTTAATCAAATGATCAAAGTGAATATCATTGGTAATTTGACAAATGGAAATTCTGTACCACTTGATAAGATGCAATAAGAACACAGCATCAACTTGAATGACATTCCTGCCAATAATGCATCCTGAACCTAATTGTGAGGAAACTGCTATATGCCTCCACCATGCATCTCTAGAACTCTTTTTATCTTGCCGAACAGAAACTGTATATCCATTAAACAATAACTCTCCATTCGGCCATCCCCCTAGCCCCTGGCAACCACTATTCTACTTTCTGTCTCTATGATTTTGACTACTCTAAATGCCTCATAATAAGTGGAATCATACAGTATTTGTCTTTTTCTGATTGGCTTAATTCACTTGCCATAGTGTCCTCAAGGTTCATTCATGTTGTAGCATGTATCAGAATTTTCTTCCTTTTTAAGGCTGAATAATATTCCACTGTATGTATATACCACATTTTACATATCCATTCATCTGTCCATGGACACTTGAGTTGCTTCCATGTTTTAGCTACTGTTAATAATGCTGCTATGAACATGGGTGCACAAATACCTCTTTGAGATCCTGCTTTCAATTATTTTGGTATATACCCAGCAGTGGAATTGCTGGATCATATGGTAATTCTATTTTTAGTTTTTTGAGGAACGACCATACTGTTTTCCACTGCAGCTATACCATTTTACATTTCTACCAATAGTGCACAAAGGTTACAATTTCTTCACATCCTCGCTAACATTTGTTATTTTTCATTTTTGTGTGTTTTCTTTAATAGTCATCCTAATGGGTGTGAGGTTATCTCAGCCTGGAAAAGAGAGCATTTCTCTTTGTATATCGCCACTCATCTGATATGTTTTCTATGTCAGAGGTCCCAAAGAGAGATTGAATCTGTTTTAGGACCCTGCCAGGGTGATAAGATCTGGATACTTTGTGTTCTCGAGGTTTCTGAGATGGTAAACTAGTCTTTGACCTTAATTAAAGAGCCCCACCCCCCACCTCGAGAAAAGTGAAAGTTTTCTCTGCTTCAAGATTATTAGAATATCCTGTTTCCAATCTACCAGATGTAAAGAGTGGAACTAGGCCCAATAACATGCTGTCCATATTTTGTCAGGCCTCTCAGGCCAAGATCCCGGACATCACAAAGGTTGCTGGGAGGGCTCTCTTATTGTCACTACTTTCCCAAGCTTTTCTCTCGGCTCTTCTCTCCCCTGGTACAAAGCGCCAGCCGGTTTTGGTGGCTCTGTTCCTTGGCCTGATGATTGAATTACTTGTTCAGAATGAACCATTCCATCTCTGCCACCAGGTAGCTTTTTAAACAGACTGGCCACAAACTGGAAACAAAATAACCCTAATGGTCAGCTACTTATTAAGAGAGACGTAATCATTCATAATCATCTGCAGATTGCTGGAGAGTGATTCACATTTTGCTAACCAGTCACCGTCGACAGCTTTGCTCTCAAATGTACTATGATAGAGTCTCACCTGACTTAGGTCTTGCTGTTTCTGTGCAATTATTGCCTTAAGCTGACAAAAAAATTGCATTACATTAATATTTAAAATTAAGATCAATGATTACTCTAGCATAGTGACAGAATGCTTCTGCTGAATGTCATTGAATTCCTCATTAATATTAATTTGCAGTTTGTAGAGAAATGGCTTAACAACTGAGCTACACACCTCTAATTCAAATATTGATTAATTGAGCCACAAATCTGTGCTCATGAAAGAAATTGCTTTTAACTGTCTGCGTTTGAATTTATGGTCTTTCTTAGCATTTTCAAAATTTATCTTATTTTAGTAATAACGTGCTTTTTCTAGTAGGGTGGTTATTGGCAAATATTTGCCAATTTGCTGATCAGCATAAATTTGTTTTAGACTGCCAGGAATGACATAAAATTTCAAAATGATTTCTTTATCTAAAGATATTATAACCCAGATATTCATATTATCATCACCAACCATGATTTATTTACTGGATATATTTTAATAAGCTGGGACTGATCTAAGAATACAATTTTCCTTAGTGTAGGAAAATGATGTTATTGATCAGAAATTAGTTGGATACTTAATTTGAATTGTTTTTCTTGATTGCAGTAATTAACTTCCACTATGTTTAAAATATTAACATACTTGTCATGTTTTTAATATTACTATTAGATGAAAATGTAACACAAAGCTCACTTAGCACTAATTAGAGATCCACCACCTCTACCTGGATGCTCTTGTGCATTGAAAACATAAGACTTGCTTTTTATAAGGGAACAGTTTATTTATTTTTACCATTAACAAATATTTATTAAATGTAAAACCCTTATATTCATTGTTGCTGTGGAGTATATAGATGAATAACACATGTTCTTAAAACTCAAGGTGTCTCACGATTAATTAGGAAAATAGATGAGGCATGTATGCAATAACCAAAATGAAAATTCCACTTTTTACTTATTTTCTTATAAATAAATATGCAATCTCTGTATGTCTGGGAAAACCAGAGAGAACTAGATAGAGTAAAGAAAGTTATTGTAGAGATAAAGCTTCTTTTTGGAGCCTGTCATATTTGGATATTCCTTCACTGGAAAACACACTTATTTTATACCACAACAGAATGCAAACTTTAGTGTGTATCAGAATCCTCTGGAGGACTTGTTAAAATGCAGATTGCTGAGCCCAACCTATCCTCAAAGCTTCAGATTCATTGGGCATAGAGTGGGGCCTGAGAATTTACATTTCTAATGTATTTTCAGGTGATCTTAAGTTCCCTGCCCAGGGACCTCACTTTAAAAACCACTAGAGACTCTCAAAATTGGTTGGTAGTGACAAATTACATAGGGAGCATTTTCTTTTCTTTTCCTTTTTTTAACTTTTTCCTTCCTCCCTCCCTCCTTCTTTCCTCTCTCCCCTCTTCCTTCCTTCCTTCCTTCCTTCTGCTCCTTCTCCTTTTTAACATGGAACTTCCTCCTCCTAACTCTTAAGAGATTTAGTGGCTCTGTGCCAGCAATCAAATATCAATACTTTTAAAAAGCTTATGCTATATATAATTTGCTGAATTCTGAGTTAGTTAATTTTCCTTGCACTGTTCTGGGGATAATTAAATAGGAGAAGAGGATTGGGCAAACATGGTGGGCAAGCATAACATAAATGTACTGATTAGATAAAACAGAGAATGAATGAGTCTATACTCTTTCACTTGATTCACTGATGGGCACAGGAACTCCCCTCCGTATACACACCAGGGGAGCTTCCTCAGGTGTCCAAAGGTGGCAGAGTTCAGAACACTCCTAAAGGCTGGTTCTGATTGCTGATGGGCCATGCACCCCCAGGGCTGAAGCTCAGCCACTTGAAGGGTGGCTGCAGAGGGGGCTGCCACAGGGATGATTCTGAGTTACTGCGACCTGTGTTCCACTCCCTCCACATTGTGGATCTTTTCTTATTTTTAAGCAATTTCAAGGTCCTGTGCCATTTTTCACTCTCACCATCCCGAATCAAGTAATACCCCTTTGTGTTTCCCAAACTGGAATAAGAGGACACCTCAAATAAGTATGAAGCACCCTCCGGAAATACTGGTTTTAATTAAAAAGTGCATAGTCACACTCTCTCCCAGAGGAGTCCCTAATGCTGAGGATTTTAAGTACCACAGAAGTGTGTGAGAGTGCGTTTTATACTTTTGTGCTGGTAGGCTATGAACAGTCCTAATCACAATGTTTGCAGCTATTCTTCCGATTGCTAAATGGGCAAAATTTGGTATGGAAGATGGCAAAACTAGTCCTTCCATAAATTATGTAACTTTTATTGCCCAAATTTCCCCAAGTATTGATACCTACAGAGGATGGCTGGATGATGTCACACTGAATGAATGGGTTTAATATTTCTTATTGTCAGCAGGACAATCTCCTCTATAATAAACTTGTACATAATCAATTACTGAGCTAGATCATATGTGAAAGGATGACCAACCCTATCAAAATCTTAAACCTATCAAAATCTAAAATCACTTCTCATTTTTAAAATGGTATAGCCTTTAGAGATGTGGTGTTTCTGCTCCAAATCATAGACTCATGCTCTTAAAAGGAGCTTTAGTTTGACGTCCCAACAAATAAAGAATCTCCTCCTCAATATCTCTGAGGAATTGGCAGCTGCTTCTATCCTCCTGCTTCTGTCCTTCTAAGCAGAGGGAATTTATGACCATTCCCTTGCTGGAAAGCTCTAAATGATAGAAAGTTCTTCCTTTCCAAAGTTTTCACAATAATGCTAATCTTTCTTCTGTGAGTCAGGTCTTTCTGATTCCAAAACCCATATTGTTTTATTGTATCACACTGCCTCCAAATGAATACCTACCCCCCAAAATTTGCAGGGTTATTGTTGGGAACAGAAAACTTAATGAGACCCAGTGCCTCTTCTTAAGATGTTTACAATCTACTCATAAGAGATAATACATGTGAATAATTAGTTCTAATTCAAGTGCCAAAGAGAACCTTTAAGTTTTATGAACCTTCGTTCAGATAACGTAAAAAGAATGCTATCCAGATGGAAGGCAGTTTCATGCAGGAGAAAACTGGTAGGTGGCAATACAGGAGGAAAGGGGGCAGAACATGAACATTCCAAGCAGAAGGGAGTGCGTGTGCATATGGGGAGGGTGAGTACCAGGCATGCTTCGAGACCTGGGTTAAAACTCCTTGGAGAGCAGCAGAAAGTACATATAGGGCAGCCATAGTTCTCAGATGGGTTGGGGTTAAGTTCTACACCCTGGAGTCCAGAGACAGCAGTATGGACTTGATTCTCTCCACTAGCATTCTCCAAAGTGGAACACAAACCCCAGGATGTATATAAGAGTATGCATTGGGGTGTGAGAAGATGGCAAAACTTCTAGTTAGCTTTTATTTTTAATTTTAAAAATGAAAGAAATTAAGCATTACTAAAATGTACTGTATTGATTGAATCTGGTTCCTTCACCATCTGTGTTTCAAGGTCACACATCACAGTTCCTGTACAGTATGGGAGGCAGACCGAGGGAAGATGGGGGCTTCGTGATGCTGAGAGGTTGAGGGGGCACCTTCTCACTTGCTACCTTGCAATGGGTTTGTAGGTCGTGGGGGGCCAGTTAGGTGGGTTTATAGATTATGTCATCTCATTTTAAGTAAATTCATCTTTACAAAATGGCAAATAGCTTTAAGAGGTTCCTTCAGAGAACCTACAGATTGAAAATAATATTCGTAATACAATCCCAAATAAATAAAATGTGGCAGAGCTGACATTCCTTTTCTTCCAAGGACAAGATGTTCAACAGCCACATTACAAGATGAAAACAGAGCTAATCTGATGAGGTCCGACAAGAAATACTGTTTTAAAAAGTGACATTTGAAATATGGATATAGATCCAATTTTATTTATGATGAACCTTCCTGTAAATGGTATATACTCATATATTATGCCTTTATAAAATGTTGAGAGGTTTCTTTTACCCCCCCACAATAGTCCTTGAACTAGGAATTGAAATAAACTGAACCTGGAACTAGAACAGCAACTTCAGTTGCTGTATCACAAAGTATTAAATCAAGGTTTTCAAAAATAATAAAGCATATACATATAGTATAAATATGCATAAAAATATGAATATAAAACAAGCATATATACTATATAAATTATATGCATATGTAAATAAACATGTATGATATAAAATTAGAAAGTCAAAAAGCTTTTTGAAACATTAATAAGTAAAATAAAAATTATGGAAAATATTTTTATTTTCTCTTTATCTCCACCTTTAAAACTTTTTTGCTTAATAATATACCTGTCATATTAATACAGTAACAACTTATATAGATATTTATATAAGTATATATGTGTACATATGTCTATAGACTGTGCATTCTCAAAATGTTTTACCTGAAAGAGGGTGATCATTTTTAACTGCTGTATTTATAATTTTTTACTGCTATGTTTTGAAATACTGTTACAAATGTACTGCCACATTTTGGAGTAGGAATTCTTCAAAGGTTTTGATCCAGGAATTGATACATCAATATATAGCAAGATACATCAATAAGTGTATTTAAGAAAAAGAAATATGATATCAATATCTAAGATGAACTATAAAAGAGAAATAAGGGAGGTGGCTAATAAGTTGTTGAGATAATTTAGGGCACAAATAAGGGAGATTGCAATGGAAAGAGGAAGGAGAAGCTAATACAGGGGATATTGTGGAGGCAGGATCTACAGGATCTCATTAAATGACTCAATACTGGGAAAGAGAGGGACGTAATGGAGACAAACCACAGGTTAACAGTAAGTTTCTCCTCTGGGTTACTGAATGAAGGGGGAGGACATTATTAGAAATTGAGATGCTATGTTTTTGGTTTGGTTTAGAATAAAATATATTTTCTTCTATTTGAGTCATGATTTCTTCCAATAAAGTCACTCTATTTATTCATATTAATCTTTAATTTAGTTAACAAATCCTTATTAAACTCCTACTGGCTTAGTTTGATCTGGCTGATATAACAAAATAACATAGACTAAGTAGCATATAAATAAAAAACATTTATTTCTCATAGTTCTGGAGGTTGGGAAGTCTGAGATCAAGAGGCTGTTAGATGTAGTGTCTGATGAGGGTCTGACCTGTCCCCCATGGATGGTGCCTTCTTGGTGAGTCTTCACGTGGTGGGAGAGGTAAGCTTGCTCTCTGCCATCTCTTTCGTAAGGGGAGCCCTCATGACCTAATCACTCCTCTAATATCATCACTTTGGAGGTTAGTATTTCAACATACAAATTTTGGGGAGACATAAACATTCAGACCATAGCACCTACTAAATTTCAAATGGCATAAAGTGCCAAGTATTCAAAGATGAAAGAGATATTTCTAACCTCAGGAGCTCAGAGACTAGTGGAAATAATAAAAACACGTGGATAATGATATATACTATGAGAAGTACGGTGAGAGAACCACTTCTAGGCTGATCTGAAAGCACATGGAAGGGACAATTGGGCCAACTGGGAGGAAGTTTGGGAGATGTGGCTTCTAAGAAGCCTAAATAAATGAGGAAGGGCTAGTCAAGGGAAGAAGAAAGGAAGTACATTGCAGAGAGAAGTTGTAGGATGAGTAAGGCACAGTGTGGTATATGTGGGAAACTCTAGCAGAGAGAGTTCAACAGAAATCAGATTCCCTCTGACAGGTGGACGGTTTAATTCTACTAAGAGGTCATGGGCTCATATATTCTGAAAAGAAAATCAATACGAAGCAGAAGGCTGTCAAACTTATGCAGAATGATGATCGGGGAGGCCAACTAGAAAGAAAAGAAAGTAGTTTGTATGTTAAAGCTGCAGCAGAGAAGTTGAATAATGAAAATATTAACTGTAATATTTAAATTGGAGACATTACTATCCAGTGCTTAAATGTGGTACATATTAAATAAGAGAAGCAACCCTGAAGATTGGGACTACAAGAACAGACAAGTAAACACAATTAGAAACTTGCTTTTAGAGGATAAGCAAATCCATAAAAGGAAAGAGGACATAGTCAGAGCTCCAGAAAGTACATGAATATTTATACCTTAATATTGGACTATGTATTTATGTATATGCATGAACATGTGTGTGCCAGATGAAACTTGAAACTGAAAGGGACTAGGAGATACGTGAAATAGATATGCTTTGTCTGAGAATGTGGAATTATTGTACGAGACTTGGGCAGGAATGAAACAATATTGTACAGTTCCACTGATGGCGGTGTGGAATAGCTCAGATAAATGTGGCAACTGTATGTTATTTTACAGATTAGGTAATACAAATTGTTCACATCTTATTTTACCAAATCCTCACTACTCTATAACCCAGGTATTGTTGCAGCATTTTGCAGATGAGGAGACTAAGAATTAGTGGCATAAGGTGAGTTGCCCAGTGTCATATGGTGACAGAGCTGAGATTCAAACCAGTTATTCTGACTTCCAGACTCGGGCATTTCATCAGTGGTTTTCATGAGGGCTTGAGGGTTCCATGAGGCCTAAGAGTTTTGTGGTTCTGCCTCAGGGACAGTGTAGTGAATATTTGTAACTTTTTGGCTGTCTATCAAGCATCAGTCTCCTTTCCCTTGGTGACAACATATCAATACACTTTTGGAATATTATCAGCCAAGGCTTTGTTTAATGTCTAAAGATAGCTTCTGCATGCAGAAAATAATTCTTATGTTTGCATTCATTTTCAACAGTAGTCAATACATTAAAATTTTAAATGTAAGTTGTAGAGAAATTAATGATAATAGGTTATTAAGTATGAAATGTCCACTTTCCTTAAGTACTAAGTTTGACAGTTGATAACTCCGACATTTCACTTTGACACTTCTTGTTTTATTTTTATTGTGAAGGTACATCCTCAGTCTTTCAAATGCATGGTTTGGTTTGTGATTACCTTTCAAATTTTTGTTACAGCAAATTTTGTGAAACCATGGATAAGTCAAAAATTCATGTTATTTTGGAATATGAGTTCCTTTGTGAAATTAATGTAGCACAGACAGCTCAAAATATCAATGAAGTGTTTGGGAAGGATGTGGCTAATGAACGCATGGTATGTCGATGGTTTGAGAAGTTCCATTCTGGTGATTTTAATCTTGAAAATGAGACACCTAGGTGACCTGAGACCAAGGTGGATAATGATGAGCTGCAAGCTGTAGTGGAAGCTAATCCATCTCAATCTTTGTGTGAATATATCAAGTAAATCCACTCACACATCTAGTGATTGTTAATTGATACTTGATTAGTTTCTACATTTAAAATGTTAAATCTCCTGAGCATTTACATACAACTTTAGTTTATCAATTATTTTGAACATTTTATTAAATATTAAATTCACTGAAGTTATATGTCCTCCTAAATATTGGAAAGTCTTTGTAAATGTGATTGATTTCATTACCTGATACTTTTCAACTTCAAATAAATATTTAATATATCCAGTTTTCTAAAGTATTTCAAATAGGTAAAAAGGTGGAATTATAAATCCAGCACACAAAATTTTCTTAAGTACTTAAATGGTTCCTCTAAACCTAATAATAAAGATTTAATGATTCAGGTTATTTAAACTTACAAATACTGTTTAAAACTTATCAAATAACATTGACTCTTTTAAAATTAAAATCATAATTAAAAATCTTTTCAAATTGAAATTACAAGTTTAAAATCTCAGATTTAAAACCAAACCAACACACGTTATTCAGGTGATTTTACAATGTTCAAATTCCTCATTGTTTTTTCATTTATTTTCTGAAGTTGTGGTCAACTCAATTTGCCCTTAATTTGGTACAAAAATATAGATCCCAAAGATTCAATTTCATCTCTTTTACTTAATGCATACTTTTACACTTTCCTGGAGTTAAGTCATTTACCATCTCTTTAATAAAAAAGTTTCAGGCTATAGTTAGAGATTCTGGATAGGGACCTGGAACCTAGTGGCAATTTCCAGAATAATTCTGCTCAAGCTGCTTGTTAATGCACTGAGCCTCTTTATATAGGAAGGGGGCTTTTCAAGTCCTAGCGTTTTCTTGCAAACAGTTTCATCTGGCTACTTCTTAGCTGTTTTATTTCTACTACAACTTCTGACACAACACGTGCTATAATACCGTCCATAAATTTAACTGCCTAATTTGACTAATTGCCTAATTGCCTAATGACTTCTGACACTCACCTGCCTCCCTCCCGACCCCAGCCAGTCTCCATCCATCTCTGCTGTCTGCTAAAGTTCAGTGAAATCTACACAATAGCTCCTTCTATTTCCCTGCACTGGGGTTGTAACTAATGTCTTTACTATCTAATTGGATTTTGCACCTTTCTTACATAGATCACTTCCTTATCTGTCTCACAGACCACAAATTTATAGTTATTGCATTGACTAGAATTTCCTCTCTGGTGTTGTGCATAAAAATTGTCAAGTGAGGTCCCCTGCTGCTGCCTGGTTCCCAGAGGAGTCTTCAGCCTTCTTTTCAGTTCTTCGAGCTGCCTTCATATCCTTTCAATAAATTACCCTGTCTGTTGTTTTGCAACCCCAAACCCCCAACTGATTCAGGCAGCCAAGGGGAGGCTGCACAGCTGGCAAAAGGGGTGCATTAGTGGAGAAAGGGCTGGAGGACATACCCATGCTTCAAACAGATCAGCTGCACTGTTGTCTGTTCTGTGGATTTCATTTGAAGAAGGGAATCTATCTATGACTAAAAAGTTTTGAAATCATTACATCCATGACCACTAAGGTTTCAGTCATAAAACCTTCAATTTGGGGAACTTTAAGGACAAATTGAAGAATGGGAACAACAGCAGAAAATGTCTGAATAAAAAAGAAAATGAGAAACTTGAGGCAGCTTTCAAAATTGATGAGGTATCAGAGAGAAGAAAGAAATCAGGATATATTTCCATGTAAGAAGTCTCAGTGCCTAAAAGTTGAGGACTAAGTAGTGAAAGCAAATAATAGGAGGTACAAAGAAAGGGCTAAGGGAGTCGTGATTAAAGACAGGTAGGAAATGTGGGATCGTTATTTCAACGTTCCTGGGGGAAATATGCCTCAAAGACAGTGTGTGGGCTCAGGCACAAAAAGTTACGAGGACTGTTTCAGAGGAACTGATTTAGTCAAAAATGAAAGCTAAAAATGTCATGTTCCATTTCTCAGCTTTTCTAGAAACTAGAGCATGGGCTTGTGTTTTAGGTTCAACTAACTAGGCACACAAACATAGGTGCATGGGTCACGGACACAAAGGAACTGGCATCATAAGGCATCGTTCCTAGAGGTTGCATTTGCGGCACATCAGTTTGTAGGGGCAGCAGTGCCTGTGTGTCACCAATGGTAGGTACAACATACAGAATCAGCTAAGAGTCTAGGGTTCAGCTTCGAGATCAGCAATGTCGTCAATAAACGGGTTCTAGGGAGTAATTTCAGCTGCACTTCTGGCAATATGGCTTCCTTTGTTCCTGCCTATGTTTCTGAGCTTGATTCTCTAACTTTTACAGAGATTCTTTGATTTGTTCATTAGCAACTAGTCCTCAAGGAAAAGATGGAGAAATCTAGTATTTTTTGTCTGTCTAATTGGTGCTGAAGACAACAAAACCAGTTAGTATTAAGGGATGGGACTTGGGAAGCCTGTGGCATGTGACAACGACTAAAAACTTCATCAAATTGTCACGTGTGGTCACTCTGGACTAACAGACCTATTAATGGCAAGGCCTTAAGAGGACCATACAGCTGCTGCTGTATGAAAAACATAAAATGTTCGGATTGTGGAGTGGATGACCACGTCTTATAGTACTGATGACAAACTCAAATTCCTAAATGTTTGGCTAAAGGTAAAAACTGAAGCTCAAGGGCTTTCTTTGTCTATGGTTAAAAAAAAAATTGCTGTCCCTTATAGCTACAAGACAGAGAACCAAAGGGAAAAAAAAAGAAGAAAAGAAATTACAATATTTGTCACGTGGATTGCCTGATGTCCATCAATTCACAGCCTTATCAACTGACTTATGTGAGGTTGGCAGCACTGATTGGGACCGAGCTGGACCCCAGACCTGGAATGTAGATGTGCGATTGGATCTGGGAGACTCAGAATACGCCAATCCTCAGTCCCTCACTGAGCCTCCTCTGAGGATGTGTGTCAAAGCAGCACATCCTCCCGTACCTGTTGGGGGTGCCTGATGGCCTTGTACTGACCTCTCCTGAGGGCATATCTCATAAAGGGAAGCCAAGTCTCCCATGCCCCACAGTCTCCAGTCCTACAGGAGTGCCAGAATTCAACAAGATGCAGCCTTTGCTTCTTAATAGCAGCAAAAATCTGGGTAATAGGTATGGACATGCCCTTCAAGGATGAACAAAACTTTTAGTTTGGACTAAATTTATTTGATGTGAGGACACTTGGTAGAAATTATTGCTTCTATAGCCAATGTGCTGGCTCAGTTAGCTAGAAGAGGTTCTGATTATTTGTCTAGTTCATTGACTTAAGGCTAAACTCAGTCGAGGCCCAGGATAAATGAAGTTGCCAGAAAATCCTTGGTTTCATTTAGAGGAAAGAATCAAAAAACTTAAGGAACTAGAGATGTTGAAGTGTTTTCTTTTTCACTCCTAACCCTCCCTAATTTTGTCTCCTAAGGGAAGTCCATACATTTTCTTCTCTAAAGACTTGAGATACGCATTGGTGTGAGGACCACCCTTGAAAAGCATGTTAGTGGTGGCTTTACCTAGGTTGTAAAAGTTGATGGAAGAGACTACAGTGGAAATGGTCTCCCTAATTTCAAATAACATGGCAAAAACATGGTGGGTAGAAGCCAAATAGCAGCACTTAACTGCTGGAAATAAGGTGCTTGCAATTACCACAGTGGGTAGCATGGCTAATGCTGTCTTCTGAATATAGTCCAACCAGTAAAAATGCTCAGCAGTGCATAGAACCAAAATAAATGGATAGTCCACCAAGATCCTTTTTGATTCCACTATCACTTCTACCTCAACCCACACCTGTGGTCAATTACATAGATAGGACAATATTAGAACCTAGTTTGCAAATATCAATGCCTACAATTCTGACACCAGATGACAGTGGTTTGCTGGATCATGTTGGCTTATTTCATGGATATCTCTGAAGGAGAGTGGAAAGGGAAATTTTCACGTAGCACATTTTGCTGTTTAATTTGCCTGGGACTATATAAGTATACAGTAAGAACAAGTATACAGGTATACAGTAGGTATACAGGTATACAGTAGGTAACAAGTATACAGTAAGAACCTGAATTGGTTCATGGGTAGTGGATAATGGATTGGATGACTGGTCAAAGACCTGTTTGGAATAAAATTGAAGGATTGGTGACAAGAAGGCATGAAGAAACATATGAATGTATCACTTGGGGTCCAGTGTACACAATTTTTTGAGTTATATGAATATATATATACCAAAGGCCTCCACTGCAGTGGACTCTCTTAATAATAAGAAGAACAAAATGACCAACCCTATGGTTATCTTTCTTCCTTATCATCCCCCAAGTTTGCTCATCTGGGCCCATGAACAAAGTAAACTTGTGATAAGGTCATAGACTCAACATGTATTTCCTTTTTCCTGGCTAAAACACTACTGAGTGCCCAATTTGCCCGCTGCAGCCAAAACTGAGCCTGTAGTATATTAACATACCCCAGGAGGACAAAAAGCCATTGAATAGTCAGATTACTTCCCTCATGAAGGGAGAAATATCATTTTTTTATTGAATTAGAATCATACTTGTATTTGCTTTCTTTTTCTACCATTCATTGACTTACTGAATATTTTATATACCCTTATAATTTCACATTCAACATTGCTTCTTGCCTAAGAAATTGCTTTACAGTGAACAAAGTAATGTAATACCTATGAAATTCAATAGTATTATTATTATGAACTCCATTATGTAGAAGCTATTAGCGATTCATTATAGCACCAGCCAGGAGACAACGCCTCATAAGTTTAGGGTGCATGCTGTTCTCAAAACTAGAGATCAGTTTTTGTCCTGTTTCTCCCATAGCCAGAATATATGATTTAGGAAAAAGTGGGGAGGGAGGGGAATGGCACCTCTTACTATATCATTCACTTGCAAAAATTTTGCTCTTTGTCTCCAAAAGTCTGGCACCACTGCTAATGCTGTCCCTGGAACCTGATGTTGCTTAACAGAGATATCCTTACTGCCTTCTGAAAGTTTAAGTGCAAAATTTGTCTGTAATTGAAAGACCCTAGGTCTTGTGATTAAAGGTGTTAGGGTCCTAGGAAAGAGGACCTAGAGTAGCAACAGTGGTCCCATTGAACTGGAGGTTGAGATCTCCTCATGGCTCTGGGTGAACAGGCAAAAAAAAAAAAAAAAAAATTATGTGGTTGGGTGGAGTGACTACTCCTGACTGTGGAAGGGAAACTGGAGTTTTATTATACTATATACTATAGGCAGAAAGGGGTAAGGATGGAACCTTGAGAATCACTCGACTACTTCCTAGGCTGCCATGTCCTGGGGCAATATTAAAAGGACATGACAATAACCTAATACAGCCAGCACCATCGAAAGTCCCAGTTCTTTTGGCATGACAGTTTGGGTCACCTCACCAACTAAAGAACTTTGATCAGATGATGTATTGGATGCAGGCAAAGGGATGTGAAAAAGTTAGAAATCATACATTCCAACAACAGCTTTGTGATAGCTGAAGAAATGAAAACTATGGCATTTACCCCTGTTTTCTAGTCTGTCTTTTTTTATCTTGAATAACAATTTATGTAGGTTTGGTGGTTGGTGGTTACTATACAGTTTATTCCACACTTAATATGATACAGATAAGTAGGGAAAGATTTGACTTTGAGCTGAATAAAAAACAAGATTAGACTTTGGCTTGTTTTGGGGGCAATAAAGTAAGCTTTTGGTTTTATGGGGAATAAATTGCATAATATTAGGCAAAAATATCTTTTAAGTATGAGTATGGGAAGAGTATATATTGATCTTGCCTAGCTCAGGGATGAACTGTGGTGGACATTAGTCATTTATTTATTTATCCATGTATTTATTTATTTATTCATTCATTTGTCCATTTATTTATTTACTTCCTAGTGGGAGTGAGCATTGCATAGTACATGAATTCTCTTTCTGTATTCTGGTAATTTTCCACTTTCTCAGTTCCCCTGGAAGTAGGCACAAATATGTTTTCTAAGATCTTTCTTTCTCTTTCTTTCTCTCTTTCTTTCAATTACAAACCATGATTCGATGAATATTCTTGTCTATATATTAATACTTAGGCAAATTTTTGCATTACATCCACAGTAAATGCCAGCAGTAAGAGTGCCAAAGAGTTATGAGGACAAATAGCCCTGTGGATAGGCATGTTTGGGGAGGAACTGAACCTCCTGCCAACAAGTAGCACATGCCAACCGTGTGAGTGAGCCACCTTGAAGTGAACCCCTCAGCACTAATTAAGCTTTAAGATGACTGAAGTTCTAGCTGACATCTGATTGCAACTTCATGAGAGACCCTGAGCCTAAACGGCCCACCCAAGCCACTCTTGATTTCCTGACCCATAGAGGCTATGATGATTCTTCTTTTAATATACCAATTTTGGGGTCATTTGTTAACCAGCATCAGATAACTATTACACTTATGGCTAAGAACAGTGGTTCTCAACCCTGGACAGTTTTTCCCCTCAGGGACATTTGGTACTGTCTGGAGGCATGTTTGATGGTTCCAACTGGGGAGGGTGCTACTGGCATTTAGTGGATAGAGTCCAGGAATGCTGCTAAACATTCTACAATGAACGTAATAGCCTGATAGCCTGCCAGGACAAAAAAACTATCCAGCCTGAAATGTCAGTGGTACCAAAGTTAAAAAATCCTGAATGGTAGAAAAACTTAAATACCATTAGAATCAATTTTTTAAAAAAAGTTAAATAGAACTCAGCTGTGAGTCATCTCTTCCTATATCTTTTTCAAGGCTGGATTTCTAATCACCTTTACAGGCTCTTCGATGTTAACTGATGAAGCAAGTTTTGACCAATGTAGAAATATATATTTGTAATCAGGCACCAGTCATACTACCTCTCCTGCAAGTTAGCTGAATTCCAAGCTCCTCTCCTTTTTGAGTTTCAATAAAAATATGTGAAAAAGGTTATTAATTTTCAGTTCTAATGATTTTTCTATAAATCCTTTTGGATTATCTAGGGACACAATTGTGTCACCTATAAATAATATGAATTTTTCTTTGTTCTCTCTAGTCTTCATGATTTTATTTCTTTTTTGTATTTTACTATTCTGGTTAGAACCTCCAGTGCAATATTGAATAGTAGTGATAGTGGATATCCTTATTCCTGATTTCAGGGGGAAAGTATTAAATCAAGTGTGATGTTCTCAGTAGAGTTTTTTTGGTATATATCCTTAATCTTATTAAGGGAGTTTCCTTCTATTCTAGTTGCTAAGAGTTTGTTTGTTGTTTTTTATTATGAATGGGCACTGACTTTTATCATCTGCTTATTTTTGCATGTATAGAAAAGCTCATATGGGATAAAGAATAGTCTTTAACAGATGGTGCTGGGGACAACTGTATACCTACATTCAAAACAATGAAGTTAGATCCCTATCTAACATCCGTACACAAAAATTGACTCAAGGTAGATAATACACCTAAGTGTAAGTACTAAAATTCTAAAACTCTTAGAAAAAAAGCACAGAAATAAATTTTTGTGATCTTAGGTCAGGCAGTGATTTCTTGAATATGGACCTAAAGCACAAATAATAAAAGAGAAGACTGATAAATTGAACTTCATCAAATCAAGATCATTTGTGCTACAAAGAGCCCCATCAAGAAAAAGACAACCCACAGAATAGGAGAATATATTTTTCAATAAATTATCTTATAAGGAACTAGTATTCAGAATATATAAAGAATTTTAACAACTCAATATCCTTAGTTATTAGGAAATGCAAATCAGAATCACATGAGATACCACTTCACATTGAGTAGGATGGATAAGTTAAAAAAGACAGACCGTAACAAATATTGGCCAGGAGAAATTGGAACCCTCGGATACTGCTGGTGGGAATGTAAGCAAAATGAGACAGTCACTTTGGAAAACTGTTCAGCAGTTCCTCAAAACATTAAACATAGAGTTACCATATGACTCAGCACTCTATTCCTAGCTATGTTCCTAAGAACATAACCTAAGAATATCTACAAACTCCTTCCTCTGGCTCAGACACATAATGTAGATTCTCCAGTGCCTACCAGAGTACCTGGCACATACTATGCCTTCGATAACTACTTTTCAAAAAAAAAGAATTCGTACCGAGAATTAATTAGAACATATATACTAGGTACAGGTCTCGGTGTATTCTACATAGAGTTCGTAATGTCAAGCATTCACAATTCCAGCGTCTTTTAAACCCACAAATCTCCTCCCACTTGAGGACCTTCCCGCCCTCCCGCTACTCCACCTTCGCGCTTCCAGGAGCCTTAGCACGGTAACCCAGGTAGAGCCTTCCGGGACTGGGGCGCATGCGCGGCACGATCCGCACATGCGCAGTGCTTGCGCTGCCGCCGTGGTCCCAACCCCGGGCCGAGTTGGCAGCGCAGGAACTGGGGTCGGGACGCGCAGGACTATGGCCGAGGGCGGCGGGGAAGTGGTCGCAGTGCCGGCGTCCGGGGCTTCCAACGGCCTCAGCAATGGGGCGGGCGGGACGTCGGCGCCCACCAACAACCCGTTGTCGCGCAAGCTCCATAAGATCCTGGAGACTAGGCTGGACAACGACAAGGTAACCGGTGCTGGCAGGGCCGGGGTCCTGGGTCCCCCGCGGGGCAGAGGCGGGCCGGCGGCGGCGTACGTCTGGCACCCACTGCAGTCTTCCTGCCGCGGAGCGAGCCGCGAGTGACCCCAGACCTGCGGGATCGGCTGCTCTCGGGAGCGGGGCTGGTAAGAAGGGCGAGCCGGAGGAGCCCCCGGAAGAGCGGAGGGGTTTCTTGGGTGTTCGCCTGACTTAGAAGGGTTCCCTGAAGACTCTCTGGGTAGGGTCGGTGAACCACGGCTCCTCGAGAAGTGCTCCCCCACCCACCTCCAGGGATCTTCCGGGGTCTGAGCCGGGAGAGAGGAGGGGAGCGCGGGGCAGGGTAAGAAACCTATGCAGAAAAGCAGATTCCAAGATATGGCAGCGCGAATGGGGATTAGGAGGAACCTGAGAACAGTGGTCGTGAGAGAGCATTTCCCTTGACAAGTGACAACTGCTGGGAGCATCCACCGTGTGAAAGAACTGTTTCTGCCCATAGCTCAAATGAGCTCATATCTACTGGTTTTTGTTAGCTAAGCACGATGTATGATTGAAGGGCCCAGGCTATATTTCTTTACAAGATAAACTGTCCACATGGTCTCCCAAGTATCTCCTGAAACTTAAGTTGAACTTTCCAGCTGCTGACATACCTAGCTCTCTCTTCTGTTTCCTAGAGTCTCTAGGTAAATTGGTTATGCCAGTGTCGCATAAAGAAAAAAGATATGTAAAAACAAAAGCTTTATAGGTGAATCTAAAGGTAACTGAAAATAAGCTGTTAATAAGAATTTGACTCTTGTGTGTAAAAAAATAGCATTGCAGTGTAATGAGTAAGAAGAAAGGGCTTTGGGCCACTACTTATTATTAGATAGACATAGTATTTGTAATCTTTGCAATTCCAAACAATTCTGCAGTGAATGACCTTAAATATATATATATATGCCATTATGCACAAGTAAGTATACCGTTATTGTGTTCTGGAAATAAGTTTACTGTGAAATAATTTAAAGGTTATCCAATATTTTTTGGATTGTTTAATGGAAATAAATTATTTGAACGTGATTTCTTTACATTTTAGCCTGAGAGGAGGAAAACATTTAAAAATCAGTCCCAATGACTTTATTTTGTTACCAATTGTGTAGGAGATGTTGGAAGCTCTCAAGGCACTTTCAACCTTTTTTGTTGAAAATAGTTTGCGGACTCGAAGAAATTTACGTGGAGATATTGAACGTAGAAGTTTAGCCATCAATGAAGAATTTGTAGGCATTTTCAAGGAAGTGAAGGAGGTATGTAAATACTTTTCACATAGCATTTATTGAGAACATACTATATGCCTGGCTCTGTGCTAAGTGTTTTTTGAATCAGGTTGATATGTTTGCTATTCATATACTATGTCCAAAAAGAAGACGTAGCTACTTATTCCTGCAGCTTCTGGGTCTTTATTTGTATTATTGTGATTTCAGAATCTGACCTCCACTAATACTGGTTTTTAGAAAGTTGTAATATTGTTCTAGGAGATTATCTTAGGAATTTTAGCCTTTTAAACGAAAAATAACATTTCTCTGAATGGCTTTCCAATAGTAATATAATATCCCCTCATTGAATAAACCTCTTTTGGATAACCTTTTCTCCATTGGAGATTAGTTAGAATTGAGGTACTTTTTACTGTATCTTAAATTAAGAACTTTTCAGATTAAGATCAATTACTTCAAAGTGTCAAAAGGACTCCGGAGCTAATTTGAAGAGGCTTCTGCTGGCCAAAGATAGGACAATTTGACTATCAGTGAGAATAACTGCGGTGGACAAAAACACATCAAATATGAAGTCCATGAGTTCATAATGGTATTGAAACAGAATGCTCATTGGTTGTCTGTGGTGGATATAAAGGAACCAACTTCTTATTTTGAAAAGTGCTAAGTAAAAGGAAAGAGTCAAGCACTTATCTTGTCTTTTATACCAACTACATATAGTTGTTGAGGCGAAGTGTCTCTGTAGAAACAGTCCAACTAATGAATGAAAAGGAAATGGAAGAATTAGAAGATTTTGCAACCACTGTTGAATTTATGCATCTAGCTCAGAACTTCTCAGCCTTGGCACTATTAACGTTTTGGACCAGTTCATTTTTGGGGACTATCTTTTACACTGTAGGATGTTCAGCAGCATCCCTGGCCTCTACTCACTAGATGCCAGTAGGACTGCCTTACCCCCAGTTGTGTCAACTAAGAATGTCTCCAGACATTGTCAAATGCCTCCCAGGGGCAAAGTCACTGGAAAGAACGTTATTGAGAAAACTATCAGATTTTTGGCATGATCTAATGTATGTGATGACTTTCAATAAGGTAGGGAGAAGCACTATTGTTGTTTTATTTAGTTTTCACATTTGATTGTTCTTATTGAGTAAAATTTACAAATAATTCATTATAGAAAAGTTAAATAATAATGTCAAAAATAGAAAGAATAATTACTTATGATCTATCACCTGAAAATAAATTTAGTCAATATTTTATTTTATGGCCTTCCTTATGTTTTTCTGTACATAAATATATATTTTTTCTAAAAAATGGAAAGATAATATATATATTATTGACTTCTTAAACCTTACGTAGACATCTTTCCATAAACGTATATGTAAAATCATTGTTAGTACATGCACAGCTTTCCATTTTGTGATTGGAAATGCTTCACAGTTTACATTTGTTTTAGGTAGTTCTGTGTTGGTCATCCTCATATGTATATTGTTGCACACTTATCTGATTAATTCTATAGGATAAATTCTTATTAGAATTACTGACTAAAGAAGTATTCATATTTTTAAAGCATTTGCATTTTCCTGTTGTCGTACCTTCTAAAAGGAATGGTCTAGTGTCTTTACATCTTTTCTGACACTAGATGTTATTTTTAATCATTTCCAATTTTAAATACGGCATCTCTTGTCATACTTTGACAAAAAAAATCAGGGGACTAAAATAAGGATTTTGTGAAGAGAAACTTCATCTTACAGTATCTACAGTATTTGATGTTATTTTTCTTTCAGGAACTTGAAAGCATAAATGAAGATGTTCAAGCAATGAGCAACTGTTGTCAAGATATGACAAATCGCCTACAGGTATTGTATAATGACCAGGTTTTAGCATAGTTCCTACTGCAAAGTAAGCTTTCAAAAATTATTAGCTAGATCTACAAAATATATGGCTATCTAATTACATCATACCTTATAGGAAGTCTGAATATAAATATATTATGCTTATTTTTTAAAACTATAAATGTCTTTGTGTTTCTTTGGGTGATGGTTTATTAATATTGTTCAATTAACTTCAGAGCCTTTACATTTTGGTCTAGCCAGTAGAGAGCTAACTGTGTAGAATTTTGATAAAACTTTCAATTCCATAATATCCCAGAAGTCCAGCAGGAATGAATTTTTTAGTAGAAAGCCTTAGGAATAATTTCACACTAAAACTGTGCCTGATAAAGACCCAGCTAAATACTATTCATCCTCACCCTAAAAATGTCCCAGGAAAATAGGTGTAATTTTAGATCTGTTTATTAAAGCAATCCTAAACTTCTAGCTTGGCTGCATAATCAGCATTTGACCTAATTACCTTCATTCATCTAATTTTGGAACAGTGCATGTAACAGGTTCCCCGTAAGGGTCAATCATGATTATATCTTTGTATGGTTTAATACCAAGCTTACATCTCTAAGATTCTCTTGGAACCATGGACAGCAACAGTAATTCTAGGAAGAATCATTAATTTATACTTATTCCACAAACTAATTGTAGTCTACTTGCATTGTATGTCTGTTAGGACTAATTAATTTCCTGTTTCTCTGAAATTTTATCTTTCTAGTCTTAATCTAAATTTTGATATTCTTACTAACATATCAGATATTATAGGCATATTGTCTCTTCGTCCAATCTTTAGATTTTGTTAACTTTATAATATTTAAATAGTTATATAATCTTTGCTAATTATTATTGCCATTTCACATTTTTTGCACATATTTATTTTGTTGCTTAGTTGTTGATTCTGTTTAACCATTCTTTTTCTTTAACGTCTTTATTGCCATTTGTCATCTCCTAGCTTCGATGACTTAGGCCTTTTCTCAAATTATACTCTATAATGTTTTTTATGTTATACTCCTGTGTTTTTTTGTAATGATGTTTTGTGTTATATTAGATTACTCAGTTTCCTCTGTTTTTAGTGGTAGTACCTGGTATTTTCTATTTATTTCCCTTAATTATATCTTTATTCTTTTCATCATAGCTATTTTTAAGTATAAAAAGATCAAAGTATTTTTATTCTTCACGCTATTTTCAAAACAATTTATAAGTATTTTAAATCAAAACCAAGTTGTCTCCTGTTTTGTCCTTTCTTTGTACTCACCTCCCTTCCTGTTTTTCCGCTATGGTGACATGAGCCTATTTTGTCTCTTTCTCTTTTCATATTAAGTTTATTGAGGAATAATAAACAGCATCCATTTGAAGTGTTCCTATTGATTCATTTGACACTTTTATACACCTGTTAAACAACCACCATAATCAAGATATAGAACATTTTCGCCACTTGTAAAAGAGTCCTTCATAGCTTTTTAATTGAATATTTAAAATATTTGATACTGCCTATTGTTGACATTCATTTTTGGTGCATGTATCATTTCTTAGATCAGTAGAGATTAGATCCATGATTTTGAAAGTTTTGTTTATCCCTTCCAATTTTGCTAAAAACTAATTTATTTGGATATAGTGTTATTGGTATCCTAATAGTACACACACACTGACTACTCTAGAGTAATGTTTTAAATTTATTCATTCATAAAGAAAGGTATTTTTTAGAATGTCTTCCCTCCCCCTTTTCATTATAGAGTATTAAAATGATTAATATTTTCTAAAGCACTTTGAGTGTGGGGCCTTTTGGAAATTACTATTATGAGATAATTTATTTAAAAATCTATCATTAATTTTATATATGCTATGGTTTATACTTTGGCGGTGGTTTTGCTTGAATAAATTACATTTAGAGGCATATATTTATTTAATGGAAAATAATCCTTAACATTTAAGATAAATCAATTAGAAATTGTTTTAAGATAATAATCTTTATTAGTATTAGTAAACATTATTTTGGAGTCATTAGCATAATTTATAAGTGAAGAGTCAGGAAATTTACAAACATATTTGCAAATTCTTATGTATAACATGTATTAAGTATCATAATTCGTTGACTAATAGACAGTATTGATTATAAAATACACCCTTAATTTAATAATGACTGGGACTAAAAAGAAGCTAGTAAATGTTTTTTGATACTGATTTTGTGAAGCATTTTATTTTTCAGAAATATTTTAAGGTAAATATTTCTTAGAATTGAGGGAACAGTGTGTTTGAAAAAAATTGTACAAGGCAACAATGTATAATACAACGGTGGAAGTGGAACTTTAAAGCAAAATGAAATTAGGAAATATAAGCATTTGAAGAAGTTATTGGATTTGAAGTCCAATAATTCTGAAAGAGTACCTTGGGAGCTGTCATGTTCAGTTTTATTCCTTAAAAGTTAGTGATATGCTAAATTATCAAGTTTAAATCTATTTTCTTGAAAAATCTTCTATTTTCTAGGCACATAATTTGGTTGCAAGGAACAGACTCAGAATAGCTTCACTGGAGGTGGAGGTTGGGGCTCTGTGGACAGGATGCCTGAGAAGCAGTAAGACAGAGAGTTTCACTGGCAATCTGAGAACAGAGTGTACAGACTCAGGCCTCTGAGAACTCAGAGCTGGGGGCATCTAGATCTGAGGCAGCTCTAGAAACCTTAGTAGCCAAAGCTTGGCTCTTTTTTGTGGTGTTCCAGCGTGAAAATGACCCAGTGTCTTCGGGAGTTTTTTCTGGTATTCTCTCTTTCATAGGCTGACTCACCTTCCATTTTTTGTGTTTTTGTCTACGTTATAGTTTCTGCTTACTAGTGACTTAATTTATGCATAATTCTGGCTCACTTAATACCCCTTCAAGGCAGGGACACTGTGTCTCTCCCTGCCTCATGACCACTTGCTTCTCTTCTCATTGCTTACTGCTTTATTTTTGTAGTATTCTCCAGTTCAGGTCTTTGAGAGAGAATCTCATTGACTACACTTGTCTTTTGTTTAAATTCACTTCATAAATGTTTGGCTAATCTTTGGATAGAATGCTTTTCCATCACGTTTTCACTTCTGATCCTTTCAACTCTGGCGTGGGGAAGGGAGCATTGCTTAGTGTGAAACTTGGCCAGAAATAGTCCTGTGTCCTTTAGATGGGCCTATCTCTAATCTTCACCACAACTCTATATGGTGGATAGTTTGTATATTCCAACCCTCAAATTTTTATCTCCATCTCGGGCATTTCCATTGAGCTCCATACCAGCATTTCAGTGACTTAATGTGCTACCCTGTTTAGAATATTTCAGTTCAACACATGCATAACTGAAGTCATGTTCTTCATCCTTAACTTGCTCTTCCATTGCTTCTGTTGCACTAAAAAGCATCATAAATTATTCAGTTCTTTAGTCAGCATCCAGATCCCTTATCCTTTCTTGTAAGCCTTAGCATTATGTGTTTATTGAGAACTCTGAGTGAGTCCTTTTTAATAAAGTAGTGTATGAACCTTGAAATATCTATGTATTGCATTTACTTGGACCTTTTTAAACTTTTGAGTTCTGTAGAGTGAGCTCATTTGCTTTGAACTTCAGTAAGTGCCAGTATTAGTTTTCTGAAACATAATAAAATTGAAACATACTGATATTAACTATGTTTACAATTTTAGGCGGCAAAGGAACAGACTCAAGATTTAATAGTAAAAACTACTAAGCTTCAATCTGAAAGGTAAGTTTTTATTTATAGTCACCTCTTCAGTAATTTGGAGATTAAGTAAAAAGAAAATTATAGATCAAAATTAAAGCAGAATAATAAACAGTTCAAAATTGGTATAAGACATGAGGTCGTAAGCTTTATCTAATGGTAACTTAAACATGAAAGAGTAGTTTAGAAATATTAAACTTGATATTGAGGTTGAGAGATTATTCCTTCTTTGGAATAGAAGTGATGATGTGTTGTTTATTTGCTGTGGAGTTCAGAAATGATTGCTTTTTAATCAGATTTTTAGTAGTTTTACTATTACTATTTTTTCACAATTATTTTTTTTTTTTTAAACTATGATTTATCCCCTTTGGTATAATTGAGAGTTAACTGTATAAATTCTCCTTGTACTTTACACAAGTAGGTATACTATTTGTTGATTGAATGAATGAGTGAATGAAGGTAAACACAATATGGATTAGTGTAAATGTTGTGTTGAATATTGCTAAAACTCATTGACAATAAGGTAAAACTCATTAACAGTGCATCTCTTATGTCCAGAGTAGTGTAGAGAAGGTTGAGTATTATACTATGATGCAGTATACCTGTGTACTGCTCAGTAGTTGGGTACATCACTTAAATGTTTGAGTATTCTAGGTGTTTCTTCAGTAATGTGGAGATACTACTACCATAACTGCTCATTATAGAGTATCTCAGTATACTATAGACAGAGGTCATCAAACTATGGCCACAGGCCAAATCCAGCTTACCACCTGTTTTTTTAAGTAAAGTTTTATTGGAACACAGCCATGCTTATATGTTAACATACTGTCTATGACTGCTTTCACCCTACTATAGCAGAATTGTGTGGTTACAACAGAGATCATATATAGCCTACAAAGCCTAAAATATTTTACTACCTGGGCTTTTACAGAAAAAGTTCGTCAATCCTGATGACTAGTATTTTTCAAACCACAGATCAAGACCAAAATGGAGTTGTAAAATTATTTAATTAGATCATAAGTAGCCTTAGAAATGAAATAGGATAAATTAAAATAGAAATGGTTTGAGTAAATATTATGTTGTGAAGTCTTTGTTCAATGTACTTCTTATTGTGGGCCATGGTCAGAAGAGTTTGAAAGACACTGTTTTAGACCAAGAATGGCAAGTACGTGGCCCCCATTCCTTAGTTTCACATCCATTGGTCTTGATACTCTTTCACATTGAGCCCTTAATCCTTCTTAACACAATTCTCCTTAGACTAAGATATGATGAACGGGAAATTATAAAGACTACACAGGTATAAAGTTATTTGTGTAAGAGTATATTGTGGATCTCAGGGATAGAAAGGACTTAGAGATCAATTGCAATGATCCTTTGCAGTTAAGATAATAACCAATATTTACTTTTCTATCTTAAAGAAACAGTAAAAAGTGATGAAATGAACAAAATGAAATATGTTATATACCAACATCATTTAAAAAATACTGTCTTTAGCCAATAGCACAAAACAGAGCAACCATATTTTCTTTACATATATAGGGAATACACCATTGGATATTGAAACATGTACGTTATCTTAGACCTGTGATCTTCAAACTGCAGTCCATTGAAACTTAGAGTTTCTTTGTAAGAATTAGGAAGATACAGAGCTTTTGAAATCAAAGTCTCTACATCTTAATTTTAGTTAGAGTAATTATACTTTTACTTATTTAGTATATTAGGATTCCATGTAAGGTTTTGTTTGAAAAAAGGGTTTGACAATGGGAAGATACAAAAATTTTGCCCCATTTTAAGACTAGTTGAAAGGTAGAATACCAAATAAAATAATGTTTGTCAATTTTATTCTTAATGTCAGAGAAAAATCTTAGAATTAAGTATTAAAGCTTTATCAAAGCTTAATCCTAATTTTGTGCTTTTAGATCCTCTTTTTTCTTTATTAGCTAAATGCTCGTTCACTAAAATCCACTTTTACCTGTATTGTGATTCCTACAAGCCAAAATGAGAGCATTTCAGTGCCTTCCTCAGAATTATGCAGTTGAAAGTTGCCCAGATAGGAATTGAAATTAGGTGGTCTAAACCCTACATTCTCTTTTGTTATGTTAGCGTTGTAGTTCTGTATTGTAAAGCTGGATAAATAGTCCTACCCCAAATCAGTATTTAATCACTTGATGTTGACCTGTTAGTAGGTTCGTGGTACTTTTCAGGGCTTACTTTCAATCCTTTTCTCAACATTTAATCAAAGACTTGGGAGAATACATAGATAACTTACTGAAAAATTGTCAGCGACACAAAGTATAGAAAGTTAAGTGTAATATATCCATATAATCAAGCTTTTGAGAAAAAACAAGGTATCTACAAGAGGGTGAATAGGATGATAAAAGGTCTCAAAAAATGACAGAAGGTTGAAAAAACGAGAATTGTTTATTTAGAAGTGTAGGAAGGACTAAGAGGGACGTGATGGCTATCTTTAAGTATTTCAGGATCTGTCCTGTTTAAAAAGGCTAGATTTATTGTGTATTGTTTCCGAGGTTGGAACTGAGTCTCAAAGGAGAAATTTATAGGTGCCAAATTTTGGCTTTTTATAAGCAAGAATTTTCTATCCATTACAATATGAACAATTACTTCTTCAAAGTTTTTTTTTTAGTCACTGAAAATACGTAGTCTGATGTGAAGTGTCATTTGGATAATTTTATCCCAATTTTCCTTTCTGTTCTTTCTTCACAGTGTTATCATTCAGGTACCCTACACCTTACCACAGTAAACATAAGAACCACCTGGGAGCTTGATAGGATGGCAAGTTTGACCTCCACCCTGAGAGATTCTGACTGTATAAAAATAAACTACTGTATTTTCTGATTATTGATTCAGGAGATATTGAACTGGGCTCAGGCTTCTGCCCTTTTAACAATATCCCAGGTATTTCTATGCTGGTAGCCCAGAGACTATAATTTGAAAGACCTTGCCTTAGCCAAAATATTATTTGTATCTTTTATTTTTTATCCCTTTCTTGTGATTAACATGGTCATGCTGTAAAAGAAACAGTATGAGGAAAAATTTTAAAACAATTTTTGGTTTAAACATTTTTGAAATTGGGTTTGGAGATTGTATGGATTTTTTTTTAATAAAAATTTTGTCTGATCTAACCATGTTTTTCCCTACCAATACACAAGAGCTTTCTTTTTGTGGGCACATATCATTTAAGAGTGAGTGATGCTGTTTATTTCCTGATTTAACTACATTTATCAACCAGGTAGACTTTTTCTGCATTCTTGTTCATTGTACCTGGAATTCCATTTCCCAGAATTCATTTGTTGAAAACTCATTTATCCTTTAAGGTCCCATGGTGGTTTATGCTCATGATACATTTAAAAATATTTTACAAAATTTTAGAATTTTAGGCAACCATGTGTGTGTGTATGTGTATGTACATGCATATATGTGTTCCTTGAGAACATACATATATGTCTGTGTGTGTGTGTGTGTGTGTGTGTGTGTATATATATATATATTTCAAAGAGTCTTTATGACTTTGAAAAATGGTACAGTTCATAGGAAATTTAATCAACCTTTGTACTTTACGGTTCTATTATCTAGCTGTTTTCCATGCTTGTCCAAGAGCCTTTACTCAGTTACCAGAAAAAAATTAATCAGTTCCTTCTTTGTACTCCCACAACATGTTGCTAATCTAACACTTATCCTTTGCTCTATAATTCTTAAACATTTGCTGGACATTATGGTCTTTGTGTATTTTAACAGGATAGCAAGGGCAGTGTATTAATGTTATGTTCTTTGTACCCATTGCTTTCTGCACAACAAACTTAATTAATTGAATATGTTCATATAGTAACTTTAATATTTTAAAATAGTAATTATTGCAGACATTGCCTGTGATGTTTCTTAAGATTCAAGAATCTTTCTTTATAGGAATAATACTGATTGTACTTACACTGAAATTAAAGTTACTGAGGACTGAAAAGTATCAAACCAGAAGAATGTATTAGATACTTTTTAAAGCTATATTTTGCATGGGCATAATACTAAATGTAATTGTCTGTCAAAAGAATTATTGTTTTTGTTTATTTTAAAAACATCTTTGTTGTGGTATAATTCACATACCATAAAATTCACCATTTAAAGTATATAATTCATTGGGTTTTAGTATATTCAGAGTTGTGCAACCATCATTGCAATATAAGTTTAGAACATTTTCTCTACTCCAGAAAGAAACCTTGTGACCATTCGCAGTCACCCCAGCCTTAGTCAACCAGTAATCTCCTTTCCGCCTCTCTAGATTTGCCTATTATATACCTTATATATAAATGGAATCATACAATATATGGCCTTTTGTGGGTGGCTAGCCTCTTTCACTTAGCATAAATATTTTCAAGGTTCATCTATTACTTCAGCCTTTTTATTGATAAATTACATTCCACGGTATGGATACACCATATTTTGTTTACCCATTCACTAGTTAGTAGACATTGTGAAAACTTTTAAGGCCTAGGATTTTTTAGCAACTGAGAAGAAATTGGTTGAAAACAGGTACATATTTCTCACCTATAAAAATAACCTTGTAAATTGCAAGATAAACTATTCAAGTACTTATAAGTGGCTGAAAATTTGTAACGCCTAGACTATTTGCGAACTTATTTTTTCTTTTGTGTAATGTTCAACTCCTTTATTGTGTGCAAGTATTTGAATAGAATATTAGCAAATTTTATCACCTACTTGTCTGTAGGGCTTTAAGTCTTTGAGGTAGAAATGAGGCTTTTGAAGATGTTGAGAATCTTTCATACCTTTGTTTTAAAAAGTTCATGTCTGAGATATAATTTGTTTTAAAGTTGTGAAAATGCATTGCATGCTTGATTTTTATTGCTTGTTTTTTTAATTCTAGCCTAAGATTAGAAATAAGAGCACAAGTTGCAGATGCCTTCTTATCCAAGTTCCAGCTGACTTCTGATGAAATGAGTCTTCTTCGAGGTACAAGAGAAGGGCCTATTACTGAGGTATTCTTGCTTTCTGTTATAATCTTTAAAGTGTAGCAGTTACAGGTGTTATAGAGAAATTGCTTTTTTTTAAAGCTTTATTATCTCACTTCAAAGAAGTTTCATCTGAAAATATTTTTAAATTTAGAAATTAAGAGAAATGTCTTAATTACTTTTTAATTTTTATTTTTTGTACTTTTTTTTTTTAAAGTCCGAGAGCACAACAAAGCTTATAAAGAAAACCTGCATCATCTCTCCCTACAGCTAGGTCCTTTGTCAACCATTTTCAACTTTGTTAATTGCTTCTTTTATAAATTCTATATTCTAGTTCTATAATTAAAAAGTATATTCTTTGATTATGTTAACTATTTTCTGTTGATTTCCTAAAATGAAACATGAGGATTTAGCCTCTTAGCTCCTCTCCTCCCTTCCCCCAACACAAACAATACACACAAATTTTCTCTTTATGTCCTTCATAGCTCGTGATATAGTTATAGCACAGTTCCTTTTTTTTCATTACAATGACATTACAGTGATTATGTGTTCTTTCTTTTATAACCTTTTGTCTTTCCTGGAGTTGGAAATTGCTTATCTTTTCATCTAATTAATTTTTAAAGCTATGCCATTTTTTCCCAAACTGACCAACAAAACTATAAAACTTCTCAAAATGCTAAACAACAAGAAAAAGTTTCATTTTTTTTTTTTCCTTGAAAACATTCAATTTTTCCAGAAAGGAACCTTGTGGTCTCCTCAGTGGAGGAGCCATAAATTTAAGCCTGTTGTCATCATTCTGAGACAGAGGGCAAGAAGGGTTCTTAAGGTGGGGAAGGAGTCTTAGTGAGCATTTCTTAGTAGATATCACTTTTACTGCCTTGGCTGGAATGGAACCAACCATCTGGGAGTAGGGAGTGAATAGGTGAGAGAATTGGTAGAGATATTTCTTATTAGTATATACTGAAATTTGAGGAACTTAGCACATTTGAAATACTTGACATCATACTTTTTCTTTACTTGGCAGAAATACTAAGCAGTATTAGAGAAGAAAGTCCCCCCTCTAGTTTTATTCATCAAAGAAAAATAACACATCCATTATTTGCATGGTTGGAGCACTATTTGTGGTATTCTGGAAACTAAGGTTCCAGTACATTTTTCTAAAGAAAAGTTCAGCCTCAATCAATTTTTAAATATTTAATGAACATCTTTTATATGTTGAGCTTTGCATTCTGCTCTTGAACGAGGTAGCAAGAACAAGTGTATAACAGATATATAAAATGTCATCTTCAGCAGTAGGAATGCCATGCTTCAGTCATATGTGTGTAATACATAGTATGCTTTTTTTATGTAATAATCTTTAGGTTTGTATTTCTCTCTCACTAGACTATACACTTCTTGAGAGCAGGGATTTTTGTCTTTATAAATTTTGTATTCCTAGCAACTAGCACACTATTTGTATTTGGCACAGAGTAGGCATTGGATTAATAGATGTTTTAAAATGTGAATAAAATGCCTGTTACCACTGCTATAAAAATTTAGAGAAAGTTGAGATCCTTATGGGAAGGCTTAAATAGAATAGGTGAAAGAATTTGTTTTCCCTTTGTAGTGATCTTTCAGTTTCAAGCAATGTGATTTTACCTGAAAGCATTGACATAAAGTCACATTCTTAATTTTTAAAGGATTTTTTCAAGGCACTGGGAAGAGTAAAACAGATTCATAATGATGTCAAAGTTCTCTTGCGTACAAATCAGCAAACAGCAGGGTGAGTAACTGTTCATTGCACTAATTATATTGCTGCTTACGTTTCTAAAATTTTAAAGACATTATAGGTTCTTTTTGAAGCTGTATGACGTTTGTGAAATAGGAGTTTAATCTTTATTTATCTTTGGAAAAAGGGGAAGTTATACCCCGACATGTTTAGACTAAAACAGCAGTTAATAAGTGATGATATTAAAATTTGATATTTATTTAACTGTAAAAAACTATTAAAAATTATTCCATAAAATGACCAAAAATTAATATGCTATTGCCGAATCATTCTGTAATTAAACAAAATAATTAGGTGCTTAGATGTAGCTATTGACTTAAAGTTTAAATTATAATAAATCCGTTCTTTTTAGTTTAGAAATTATGGAACAGATGGCCTTGCTTCAAGAAACGTCTTATGAAAGACTTTACCGATGGGCTCAAAGTAAGTTATTTCTTTCATGTTGTCTAGATTCATGAATATTAGCATCTTATTTTTAAAATTTCGCTTGGTCTTTATTTGATGAATTTTGATTTTAGCAGCCAGACATATTTTTAAAAAGAAAAACTTTACTTTGAACATACTGTCTTTGTATTTGTATCACGAACACCTATTATCAGCTAAGCAGTATGCTTGATTAAGGATGGGAATAAAAAATTTAAAAATGAAGACAATGTTTCTGCCCTAGGTTATATTAAAGTTGATTAGATATCTCTTGTTATTTACATGACTGTAAAATTATAAGTGGTAAGTTAATTTTCTCCTGTTGCTGTAAAAAATTACCACAAACTTAATGGCTTAAATTAACACGTATTTACTGTCTTATGTTCTGTAGGACAGAAATCAGACATGTTTCTTCTTCGCATGCTAAAATCAAAGTGTTCACAGTGGCTGCATTCATTTCTGTACGCTCTACGGGATAATCTGTGTCATCACTCATTCAGTTTGTTGACAGAATTCAGTTCCTTGCATTTGTAGGATTGAGGTCTGAGTTTCCTTGCTGGCTGTCACTGAGGGTTTTTTCCCATTTTCTAGAGGCTGCCTGCATTCTTTGGCTTGTGGCCCCTTCCCCTGTCTTCAAAGCCAACAGTGATGGGTCAAGTCAGTCTCTCACTTTGAATCTCTCCTGCCTCTTCTTCTGTTGCATATTTCTGACTAACTCTTCTGTCAGCCTCTTCCATTTTAAGGCCTGTGTGATTACCTTGGACTCACTAGAGTAATCTGAAATAATCTCCCCATTTTAAGGTCTATCATGTTAATTTCATCCACAAAGTCCCTTTTGCCAAGTAAGGTAACATATTCACAGGTTCCAGGCATTAGGGTGTGGACATCTTTGGAGGGCCATTATTTTGCCTACCACAAATGCTTTAATAAGTTCTATAATAAGTTACAGAACTGCTTAAACTTAAATTATTTGTTTGACAGCATAAATTAGTTTTTGATTGTCATATTCTCTAGGTTTTTCTAAGCATTTTTTTCCTAGGATGTATGCTATAGAATTTAGGCTGCTGATATGCGATGGACATAATAAAGACCTAATTTTAATTTAATAAAAGTTATGTTAATTATTTTTCAGGTGAATGCAGAACATTGACACAAGAATCATGTGATATATCTCCAGTATTAACTCAGGCAATGGAAGCCCTGCAGGACAGACCTGTCTTATATAAGTTGGTGACTTTCTGCTTTTCTTAATATTTACCTTTTCTTTTTTTTTAAACTCCAATGATAACGAGAAGTGACTTTCTTCTAATTAAAAAAAGAAACTCTACTTTTCCTTTGATAATTTACATTAATGTTCAGTATTATCAAATTCACATATAATAGCTTGAGTAATATTTATAATAATTTCAGTGATCTTTTCATCTCAGCTTGTATGGATATCATTGGCATATCAGCTTATTTGAATATTACATGCTGTAGAATGCAATATGGAGAGGAAAATCAAGGTGTCCCCGCATCTAACCTGCCTCTTATTTGTGTAGAGGTTAAGTGGCTTTTCCCTAGTCTGTAATCACATTAACTCCTTTGGAATAGTAAGTTACTAAAACTCCTGTATCAACCATGCCTGGAGAGAAGGAAGTCATATAGGGACTGAGAGAAATAATTATCCAGAGAGGAAAAAAAGAATTTTTTTTTCTTTTTTTGAGACAGAGGCTTGCCCGGGCTAGAGTGCCGTGGCGTCAGCCTAACTCACAGCAACCTCAAACTCCTGGGCTCAAGTGATCCTCCTGCCTCACCCTCCCGAGTAGCTGGGACTACAGGCATACGCCACCATGCCCAGCTAATTTTTTCTATATAGATTTTTAGTTGTCCAGCTAATTTCTTTCTATTTTTAGTAGAGATGGGATCTCGCTCTTGATCAGGCTAGTCTCAAACTCCTGACCTTGAGCAATCCTCCCACCTGGGCCTCCCAGAGTGCTAGGATTACAGGCGTGAGCCACCACACCTGGCCAAAAAAAGAATATTTAATGTCAGTGTTTTATTAATAGAATTCAAGTAAAGAGAGGGTTCAGGTCTTTGGTCCTGTAAGTTATGCCAACTAAGAGTTATGTGGTAATGCTTTAGATAACAATCCTATGCATTTAAAACTTGCTGATATATTTTTTATTTTTGTATTTTAATTTTATTCTTTTGTTTTGCATAAAAAGTAAATCCTTTTTTTTTTTTTTTAAGAAGTATGAGAATTAAGCTTTAGGTAGACCAAGGGGTTGATGATAATTCAGGAAACAGAAAACTAAGGTACTTTACCAAGGTATTGAATCCTGCTCTGAATCATCCCTTTTAGATATCACTTATACTATTTATAGAGGATTTCCCATTACCTTCTGATTGGAACATTATTTATCCTATAATAAGTTTACAGAACACAGATTCTGGGACAACTTTGTAAAATAGTAACACTCAAGTGCTACTTACTGAGTACCATGTGTTAAGCACCATTCTAAGTACTAAAGACACAACATCAGTAAAACATTGCCCTCAAATTGCTCTATTTTATGGAACCAAAATTAAACAAATGCATTTTGATCAAATATATTAATTCTGTTGTCTAAGGTCATGTCTCGGATGCCATGTGGATCAAGTATTCTGGGGTAGGGGAAAGAGATGAACATCAGGGAAAGTTTCCTAAGGGAAGTAGGTATAAAGTGAGTTCTGCTGGTTCAATAGGCATTTTCTTAGAAGAAAAGGTAGTACAGAACATTTCAGGTTGAGGGAGCAGCAGGTGCAAAGTTGTGGATTGAGAGTGAACCTTTGGGAATTCATTGCAAAAGCTTGCACTGGCTCTTGAATTAGTAGCAAAGGCCAGATCATAATGGCCCTGAGTGTTGTGCATATGCATATGATAAGCTAACGTTCACTGTTGATCCGCAGTTTAGCAGTTTATTTCTGTTTTGAAATTTCTTTCCCAACTTTTTCACTTTAAGATATTGGCATTGATTATGAAGCTTTTATTACTTTCAACATTTTTGATGTTTGACTTTAATTAGGTGTTACGTTGTCTACAGATTAATATTTGTTCATGAGGTTAATCTTTTAAAAGAGATTTGTATGTTTTGAACACCTGAAAAGGACAACTTACTTCTACCAAACAAATAAATTTTTACTAAGTTATAATTCTTGATCAACACTTGGAAAGGACCAATGTTGAATTAATGGTTTATAAGGTGGGCTCTTGAGTCACATTTATTTGACAAGGCCTTAAACCTTTCTTTATGAGCTTCAGTTTTCGTGGTTGTACAACGAGTATAATAATGGTACCTATTTTACAGAATTGTTGTGAAGGTTAAATCGGTTCACATAGGCTGCTCAGTATAATGCTTGGCACATCACTAAATTTTAGGTATT
Organism: Varecia variegata; assembly: GCA_028533085.1. Taxonomy (NCBI): domain Eukaryota; kingdom Metazoa; phylum Chordata; class Mammalia; order Primates; family Lemuridae; genus Varecia; species Varecia variegata. The sequence goes on from CM052445.1 coordinate 14,032,072, forward strand.
ATTTTGATTTTGAGAGGAAGTGACTAGGAAGCTCTCAGCTAAAGAGGGGTGTATTTAATTCCTACCTGGCAACTAGGGAAAAAGCTTGAAAGACAAAGAATGGAGCCATAATAGAGAAGCAAAGGCACATGCCAGGGAACAGGGCAATAATGGCAATTTGGGAAATTTTAAGAGGTGTTTGGAAGTTGAGCGCGGCAGTAAGTTTTTAAGGCCAAATGATTGAAATAAGATAAATGCTAAAAAAGAGAAAATTGGCTTTTCCTTAAGTAATCAAATATTTTTTCAAAGTGATAGTTTCTTTAAATTTAGGAAAAACTTAATAATGTATCATGTTAACCACCAGATGGCACTGTATGAACTTTATAAGTAATGTATTAATATAAAAGCTTCACTATTCATGATTGTGTCTCAAATGTGTAGGTAGCATGTGTAAGAAAAATGTCCATTATTGAAGGCCCTGGGGAAAGTTGCCATACTCAGTGTTTTTTTAGGTAGGATAGAACTAGAATGTTAATGCATTATTTACTTTTAGTAAATCAAGTATAGAAACTTCTTTAAAAAATGATTTATTATAAATGAAGTGAAAAAAATTTAATGATTTCTTTCTTTCCTTTGGTGAACCTTCAGAATATGTTAAGAGTGTAGTAATAGGCATATTGCTGATTTTTCTTCGTTCTGTATATATTTGTTGTATTCTAAAGAGGAGCTTCTTTTATCTCTTAACTTGTTTTTTGATCAGGATTTTTCTTCTTTTAATTTACTTTTTGACCAGAATTTTTCCCTTTTTTAACTATACCTAAACATGATTTAAAAAGTGGAGCTTTTAACTCCATTTTTTAAACGGAATTAACTCTTTTAACTAGAGACATTTTAGAATATTTACATAATTTGAACATTTACCTTTATAAAAATACAGTTTGGATTTTTGATCCTTGTTGCAAGAGAGTTTGATTTTGGTCAAAAACATTTTCTTGCATCTCTGGGAAGGATGTTTCATGTCTACAGATATCATTGAACATTCATTGTGGGTTATGCTGTTTTTGCTTTCGATTATATTTGTTCTATAGGAGGGTTAATATTAATGTTTATTGATATTTCATATTATTGAACAGATTAAATTCCAGTGTTTGCCAAGCTTGGTAATTCCTCCCCACCCACACACTTAAAATACCAGTAGATTAACTTTTTTTTGTTATAACGGTAGTACCAGTGAACAGTTCTAGAAACAAATCATGTTGTTTATTTTTACTATGGTTAGTAGGGTCTTGGGAGTGAGGGTTAGTTCTATATATTTAAAAAGTTAAACGTTTGTGAATTTTGTGCTGCCTTAAGTAGTCATCTGGTAAAAAGCTCATTATTTCATAAAATCCAGGAATCACTTAAAAGAAGGCCTTCTTCATGCTAAATGGATTTATAATTTAAAAGCATGAGAGGGAAAAATAGAAGTGAAAATTTTGGTTCTAATTTGCTTTAAAAATAGAAAATAAATGCAAGGCAATTATGCAATTTAGCGAAACTTAGGTTGATACTGCACTTTCCTTTTCCTATACTAGATGTCACTGCAGGGAACTTCACAACTTTTCTTTTTAACTGAAAACAAACACACAAAGAACCACAGTCTAGTTAATAGTGAACAGTCCTCAAAAAAGTTTCAGATTCCTAAAAATTTATAGCATTTCACCGCTTCTCCAGACTTGCCCTTTTATTTGGAAATAATTCCTCTCTCAGTTCTCTTGTATTTAACAAAATGTGGATTTTTATTCAATCAGCATATGAAAGAAAGCAGTATAGCCTAAGAAATGAATTCTTTTGGAAATCTTTGGGAAGTTTTGATGATTTTTCTTTATGTATAGGTTAATGAAACTTTAAGATTTAGTTTGGCAGGATATTATTTAGGGATTTAAAAGTTAATGGGTCTAGAAGAATTTGCTAACATTGGACTGCTAAAAAATATTTTGTTTTCCTGTATACATTTAAAATAGAAAGAACTTTCAACTGGGAATGGGTCTAAGGAATGGAGGTGATAATGGGAAACAAGGGCTGAGCCTAGTCAAAGAAATGGGCACTGTTGGCAACTCCAGGCCATCTTCATAAATTGCATCTCAGATTGTCCTATCCCCCAGTTCACAGCTTTCCTTTCCTACCAATTCCTTCACCTTATTATAGAAAACCTTTTTCCCTCTTTTCAGTTACAATGGGTGACTTAAAAATATATATATCTATATATTTGAAAAGATACTTGGTGTGTATTCATGATTGGTCGGTAAATTTAAGGAACATTTAATTTAAATGTCTAATATTGAGGTCAAAATAAGCTTTGAAAAATGGATAGCAATTTTGGGGGCAAATTTTGTTGGTAAATTGTGATAGTATGTGTAGAGGATAATTTTTTAATATAGAAGAAAAGTCTTAATTTTTGGATTGCAGAGTTCTAATTAAATAACCAGCTTTTGAGTACTAGATATTATGGCTTCACATAAAACAGTAGAGCATCAGGCTTTGGACTGCAAATATACTGAAACTTGAAGAGTTAGGGATTCCCACCTTGGCTTGATTTTCTTTCACTAAATTAATTGCTCTCTGCCTTATGACTGCTGCCCCTATTTTAGTCCCAAATCCTAGCATTCTTTCTTGGAAGGAGTAAAAACATGTACCTTTAGATTGAATTTTCAATATGCTAAAGTTATCTCATAAATCTTTTTTTCTTGTTAAAAAGCAGTATTGTTTGAAGGAGTCCCTAAAGGAGCTGTGTCTTGCTTATCTTAGAAATTGCATGAATAGTCTGATATAACCATTAGAAAAAAAATGCCAACTGCTTTTCCTATAACCTGTTTCTTCTAGGTATACCTTAGATGAATTTGGAACAGCCAGAAGAAGTACAGTTGTTCGTGGATTTATTGATGCTCTTACAAGAGGGGGCCCAGGAGGTACACCTAGACCTATTGAAATGCACTCTCACGACCCTTTGAGGTATAATAATCAGATAACAGTAGACAATGTTCGATGTTTTTTTCCAAGGAAATATTTACTAATATTTAGTTTCCATTAGGTATGTGGGAGATATGTTGGCTTGGCTCCATCAAGCTACTGCTTCTGAAAAGGAACACCTTGAAGCTCTCTTGAAGCATGTAACTACACAAGGTAGGTGCACCGATTGTTACTGCTGATACCTAATTATAGAAAATAGCATAAGCTTCTCTGTTTCTATTCTTGTTGCCATCTTCTTCACAGCGATAAATAAACACTTCTCACCTAGATGGTACAGTGTGTCCTAATTACTTTTTCTCTCTCTAGATTCTCCCTTATTTTGCTAATTGACCTTCTCCTCCCTCACTTTCATCCGACTCAGCTGTTCAGTTTTATAGTGGACACTTATAACCTTTCATATCAAGCCTAGACTACTCTACTTCACTTTTAAGACATTTCTGGAGTATCTAGCATACATTATCTCAGATCCTTGCCCTGATACTTTAAAGGTAAAGAGTGGTATTATCTTCATTTTATCTGTGAGTAAACAGACTGAGTGACTTTCTGAAGGTCATTCATTAAGCTACTAATTCTTTCATTTCTACCACGCAGCTTTTTTCATTCTCATGGGACTGTTTTTTAAAATAATTACCATATGTCCTAAGTATACTTTAAATTTTTGTATTGATTTCAAGGAAAAAAATGACTATATTTGAGAGTTGTTGATGTCTTGTTTATGAAATTCCAAATCTTAGTTGTGGTTACCTAAAACATGTGTGTTTTAGAGTTTGAGGGCTTAGTGTGTGATTAAAAGATGTTCTGTTTTTGATAGGAAGTAAAGAGACATATTGTGACCTGGTAGCACTTGACTGTTTTGCTTAGCTCAGCCACACATCACTGTGGTTCATCACATGGTCTGCAAGAGAGGCCGGTGTACCGATTGGTGGTAATACTTATTAACCTCGTAGCTTTTGACTCTTCAGTATTGAGATTTGACTCAGCATATATGTTAGATTGACACAAAGTCTGCATTTTTTTAAAGTTTTTTTCTGTTATTATTCGAATTACCCAGCTTAAAAGAATGTATTTCTTTAAAGATGTTTTAGAAAAGTATATATGAGAGGCAGTATTAATTATTAAGAGGTGGGAAGAAAATAGATTGGAGTTAGATGAAATAGGTTATTCTTTCTGCAGGAATGACTTAAATCTTCTGAGCCTCAGTTTGTCCATCTGTGAGAATGAAGGTGGGTACAAGCAGTAAATGTCAAGTACTTAGTAAAGTACTTGATAAATAGTCGGTATTTAGAAAATAACCAGTTTTTCCATTAAATTGCAAGATGCGTTTTTCATCTTTTTGCCCTCAGCCTTTGTGCTCACCAGCACTGTCTGAAATAAGGTGTTTGTATTAATAAAACAAACGCTAATACATCTTCACATCACTTTCTTTAATTGATAAATATCATAGTCTTTTTTTCCTGTCTCATACATTTAGTCTTTTCCACAAAGAAGTAATGTTCATTTTATTAACTCAACAGTCAAATGAATTAACAAGAATTTCTAGATACACATTAGCTATTAAAGATATGGAAATTAATAAAATATTATTATGGTTATTTTAAATGTTATTAGTGCTGTTATTCATATGTATCATTGTTATTAGCTTTTTGAACTTACATGAAGCAAAGTATAATAAAAAATTTTAATTATATAGTAATTAATTTTAGGTGTTGAAGAAAGTATCCAAGAAGTTGTTGGGCATATTACTGAGGGTGTGTGCAGGCCTCTAAAGGTAAAATGTTTTGTTTTTATATATGTTATATGGTATCTGGTTAAATTATTGTCTTACTTTTGGGCGGGTGGGTTAGGGGACAATCCCCTGGGATATTGTGTGTTAATGTAAATAAAGGAAGTTTTATTGAAAAAAAAAAAAAAAAGAAACCAATACCAACTTGAACTCAAGCTATAATTTTGGCAAATTAACACATTAATATAGACTTATTAAATATATTTAAGAATAATCATTGCCAATTTTCTCTATAAGAAAATTGGAAATAAATTCTTTGTTTGCACATATTGACTTATTTTTTACAGGTTGTATTTCCTGTGGAAATTTATGTAAATCAATCGAAGAAAAGTCCATTAAATTGAAACAGCTGATCTGTGAGCTCTTAACAGAGACTTACTAAGAACATTTTCTATTTACTTTGTTGCTTCAAGCACAGTAAATTTTTTGCTTATCATAGCAATAAATAATAATCCAAGGATAAAATAATATGCATTGGTATTATTAACACTGCTAGTAGTACAAGGAAGTAGAATTTAGAGTCAAACTTGGGTTAGAATTCCCACTTTGCCATTTAATTGTGTTCACTTTTTCTAGTTGCTTAACTCTTCTGCACCTTAATTTGCTCACATTGAACATGTATATAAAAATACCTACCATCCAGGGTTGTTATGAGAATTAAATCAGATAAAATTTTTGTCACTTAATAAGCCTGCAACAAATGCTCTTTTATTTTATTAATATTTATGGAATACTTGGCAATTATGAGTTTACTTTTCTTGCTGATTGACTTGAATTTAGTATATAGAAATTGAAATCCAGAAGTTTTATTATTTATTCTTATTAAGAAGTAAATTTTAAAACTAATTTTCTTTTATTTTTGAGATTTTCTTTGGTATGTTGTCTCAGGCAAGGCGATCTCAGATGACATACCCTGTGACAATTGGTTCTATTTATAAACTTAATAATTACTGTAACTTGATTATCTTAAGGTCTAATTATGTATTCAGTAAATAATAGCAAAGTATTTTGAAATGATTTTGTTTCTCCCAAATGAAATATTTACTTGCCATAGTTTGATTTTCAGACATTCATAGCTCATATAAAAGTTACTTATTTTGTATCCTGTAAGTTATTGGAAAGATAAAAAAAGAACAGGGAGAATAAAAGTAAGATTTGTTTTTCTACACTCTTCATACCTTTTTATAACTCCATATAGTTAAATGAAACTCCTAGTAACTTTGATAAGTAAATCGTACTTCATCTGCCTTACCTTTTCCCTCTCATTGTTTATGGTATTATGTTTCTTATTACAGCTTTTCTTTTCTTTTTTAAAGTGCTTATATAAAGTATCATAATTCTGGAATCTGAGGGTTGGAAGGAAACTTAAAATTTCCTGTCCTGGTCTGAGTAAGAAATGTTATTATGTTAAAAATGTTTAACACATTAACTGCCATGTGAGTTGTTATTTAACTCAGGCTAGTTCTGAGCCTGGGGCCTCATGAAGCACATGTAACTCACACATCTCTTTACCTTAGGAGCCGCATGAACTATTTTTCAAGTTGCATATAACTCACACACAGAAAACAATAAAAAATAACAAATTTTTCATTAAATGAGAAAAGATCATTTTGTTTTCAAAGTTTTTACTCTATTTTCTTAATAAAACACTGTGGCCCCAAGAAAGCGTGGCTGGCAGTCAATGTGTGAAACTAACACCCACTGCTTATATAAAGAAATTATATACTGAAGTCTGTTTTTGTTTTAAAATATACTTAGAAATTTTCATTCCATCTTCCCTGAATGTATATGCCCAGGAAGATGTATATAACAATAGTAAGATGTTATCGTGATCCCCTGAAAAATTTTAATGTAAGATACCAAAGGTAAAAAAGAAACTAGTAAGCAAGCATCTTTTTGTTGTAAAATGAGGAAAATTCCCTTTAGTTTCTAAAGTAACAGAAACTTTAAATCTTTTTATGTGATAGTAATATTCATTGCATACTTCAGAGAATATTTAGCAAATGTCCACAGTAGCTATACTTCAGTAGCTATGTATACTTGATAGCTATATAAAATCTAACAACTCTTACACCTTCCCTTCCCTTATATACTCAGGGACAGGGTTATCCTATGTTAAGAATTTTCTTTCTGTATGTAGTATTTTGTTTTGCAATTATAATTCTGAATGTTATTCTTAGTGATCTATGTGTTTTTACATTAATGTGAAATTTCTTCTTAATTGATAAGCAGCTAAACTTTTCATAATGGTGTATAATAGTAGATGTTTTGGCTACTTTTCTGTCACTCAATCATTTTTCTTTTTCTGACGTGTCATCACCATGATAATTTCCAGTCAGTTGCTGCTGTCACCACTTCTTTAGTCTCTGTTGCCCTTTTTTCTTTTTAATTTTTGCCTCTCTTGTCTCCTGTTTTTTTTCCTATGATTGCTGGCTTTTGCTGAAAATGCTTGTCATCTTATATAGCCCTCAAAAGACAGAGTGTTTCTTTCTGTGTGGCAGGCAAAGCAATCTTGGTGTATCATTTGTAAATCTCCTGATTTTGCAGCTTTCTCTGTTGTATTCTGTATTGTAGCTGAAAGGATGCCACTTTCCCTCAAAACCTTTGTGTGTGTGTGTGGAGAGGGATGGGAGTTGGTTTTGTTTTTGTTTTTATCCTTCTTCTGCCCTCCATTCCCTCTTTTCTTTTCCTTTCCTTCTTTTCCTCCCTCCTCTCCTTTCTTCTTTCTTAAGGGAATTAGAATGAAGAGTATTTTGATGCCTCAAAATTCTCGTAGGCAGGTTGCCAGATAGCGGAGATGGTGTTATAAATCTGCTAGGGAAGAGCTGTCTGTCTACAATTAGCATCTTTTATATTTTGCTCTAATAATTATATTAAAATTCATAAAATATCACATTTATTGGTATAATATATAATTTAAACCACTGTTGAGGTCTTGGTCTAAAAATAAATTGTCATATGAAAATTACGGTTTTTAAATTCAGATGCCATTCAGAGTCTATGATATCGTGGTAGTTAGCCTATTGTGTTGTGCCAAAAGATAAATCAGTTTCATAAACATGTTAATGTCAACGTAAGTTAATTTGTATAATATAAGAGGTTTTTGTATGCTGATATACATACATTTATAAAATCTCATTTTAGCAAATCACATTTGTTGGCGTTATGACATATGCCAAAATCTAAGTACAGAGAAAGTTCAACTTCCAAAAGCATTTATTAAACATCTGTTGTGTGTGTACTGTTCTACCAGATGATGCAGAGATGTAAAAGAAGCAGAAAATACAATGTCTATAATGTATTTGTGCTTAGAAAAACATTAGTTAGGAAAGCAAGAACATGCTTAATGTAAGCAGTAGCTTAAGGGCAGACATAATACAATTTGTGTTATATAAGTAAGCATATATCAGTGTGCTTTAGATTATATTCATTACTGAGGGGATATAATGTAAGAAAAATCAGTGAGGGATTAAATTTAATTAGAAAAGGTTTGTGTTGGGTAATCTTGAGGCAGATCAAGTTAATCTTGAACTATTAATAGATCTGATTTTTCCCTGGTAGTCTAATATTCATAATTAGGCAAATGTGTTGGTACTAATTTAAGATTTATCTGCTTTTCTATTCTTTGATTAATAGGCAAATAGAAACTTTGGTATTAATATACCAATAGAAACTTGGTATTAATATATTAGTTTAAAGACAAGAATTCTTTCATTTTTTCTGAATATTTGGCAATATATTTTCATCGATAATGTGCTTTTAGGGATGTAGCAGATGCTTTGTGATTTAATATTGAAGTACATGATATTATATAGTGGTGATAAACCTCAAAATGATCTCATTGTATTGATATTTCTGATAATAACTGCCTTGAGCTAAATGCTACAAATAATGGATCATATTTTTGTAGAGTATATCTGTGTTTAAGTGTTTATTACTTCATCATCCCCTTTGACTTAATTCTCAGAAATTCTTCACTTAGAAGGCCTTTTGTGATCTCTGCAATAATAAAATTGTATCATTAATTTTTATGTTGTCTATACCACATGTTATTAATGAATAAAAGTTATACTTTTAAGAAATGCTTAATTTCTTCTTGCCTGTTTTAATAGGTTCGAATTGAACAAGTAATAGTTGCTGAACCTGGAGCAGTTTTATTATATAAAATTTCTAATCTCCTCAAATTTTACCACCATACAATCAGGTAAGTGGAATGGTGAAATGTGCTTGTTAAATCCAGTGTGATATTCTTTTTCAGCTAGAGAGAAGTGTAAGATTTTTTTGATTTGTTTTCACTGTGTATACTAAATAAACACTACGTACAGATTAAGTATAACTAGTAGACCCTCCACACTGTGTGAATCATTATATGCATGTTACACATGCTATAACTTAAGTCTTCCTGCATTAGTAAAAGAGATCTATGGCAACTAGCTGTTATATTCACACTAGGGCATAATGAGTGAAATATCCTATTCTGGATGTAAATAACTTAAATTCTTCTTTAACATTTAGTTTACTGTAAGTGATAAAATAGAACCATAGCTTTACCTTCTTTATATAAAAGCAGTTTATCAGATTAGGAACCTCACTTGTCTCATCTAAAATGTGATCTTTGACTACAAAATTTGCATTCATTTTTGCTTTGCATATGTTAGTGGTACGTACTTGAGCTTTATTATAACCATCACTATAAGACTATGTTATATGTATAGTTCTGTTAAAACAACGTCCTTCCAAGCTATATTTTTGATAGTTTCCATATTTTCCATTTAAAAATTATTTTAAAATTACTTGTCATCCAGTATGCTGGTATCAGGAACAGAAGTCCAACTGTTGAAGTCCAGATCCAGGATAGGTTCAGGAATTGCTAATTCACAGAGCCCCAAAAAAGAGTATGGTATGGTTATCACCTACCCCTTAGTGACTGAGAGTAGCCACCCAAAACCCACAGCTAAGAAAATGGGTTTCACATCTTATTGGTAGATTTTCAAATAAAACTAAGAAACCATAGGCTAAAAAACTGATCAGTTAGGATTTGGATTAGTCCCCTAACATTTTAGATATAAACTTATTATTCCTCATAACTTAAAAGCAATAAATTAGTTTCAATTGTGATGTTATAGTCTCCCTAAAATAAGATAATGATACATACTTAGAAAATACAGGGGCAGCTGAAAGCAGCTAGATGTAGCAAATGCTGTGACATAAAAACATGCTGGTAAAGTAATTTTCTAAGTTGTTTAGTAATGTCCATGATGATAATGTTCATGATCTTTAAATTTATTATTAAAGGTAATAACTCAGTTTCTAATTCTGGAAACAGTAGAAATATAGAAAATGATAGAAATAAAATCATTTGGATTCTGAAGATAATAGGTTTTTTAGGCTCTGAGAATTATAACTTTAATGTCTTTGAAGATGATGATATTAAGCATGACAGTTAAAATCTTTTGATACATTTTTTGCATGTACTTTTTCTACTTTTTCATGCATTTCCACATTTAGTCAATTAAAAAGTTGAGTATATACCTATTACTCTTCTAGGTGCTAAAGAAACAGCAATGAACAAAATACAGCTTAAACTTACATTTCAGTAGAGGAGACAAACAATTAAGCAAGTATCAAATAATAATTTTAGATAGTAATAAGGGACTGAAGAGAAAGGAAATAGTCCAGGGAGTGGCCATATATTGAGTAGGGGTGTGTGTGATTATTTTTGAAGGTCTTTCAGTAGAGATGATACTTGAACAGAGACCTGAATAACATGAAGGAGTTGGGCATGAAAGGATCTTGGAGAAGAGTGTCCTAGGCAGAGATATACTCTGGTCCTGAAGCTAGGAAAAGCTTGCATTTTGGAGAACCAAAAGGAAGACCTGTGGTTGTAGGGTAGTGCATTCAAAGGTGTAGAGGGAGATGAAATCAGCAAAGTAGAGATGATGAGTAGACTAGGGTGATAGTCTTGCAGGTGATGAAGAGTAGTTGATTCTGGAGATAATTTGTGTTTTAGCCAATAGAACATAAAAATGGACTAAATGGAGTGAAATGTGAGGAGTCAAGGATGAATTTTTGGCTTTTGGTTTGAACAGCTGGGTGAATGGTATTATTTGCTGAGATGGGGAATGCTGGTAATGCTGGTGAGGAACACATTGGTGGGGCTGGTGGGTAGTGAAGAGTTCACTTCTGTTTTGGCTATGTCAGACTTGATGTACCTGTGAACATACAGAAGGAGATTTTGAGTGAGCAGAGAGAAATCAGAGCTAAAACTATGTATTTTGGTAGTTTTCAGCATATAAGTGATAGTCAAAACAATGGGACTACGTAAGATCACTGAAGGAGTAAGTGTAGATAAAGAATAGGGCCTAGGACTGAGTTCTGGGGAGCTCCAATATTTAGAGGTCAAGACAAGGAAAAAGAATTAACGACAAAGAAAACTGGGAAGGAATAGCCAGTGAAATTGGGAGAAAAAACAAGAAACATGCAAGATCTCAGAAAATTTACCTCCTATAGATTAACCCCCCCCCCGCCAAAAAAAAAAAGAGAGATACGGAATCCAGGAAACAGGAAATTGAGCAACTTGGATTACATATCCTTTCCTGTAAAACTTTTCTCCCTGGAGTTAATAATTGCTTTGTTTTTGTACTTGCTTATTTTTCATATACCCTTAACACTATTTCAGATCCAAGCCATTAAATGCATTGTCTCACCATATAGCCAAACACCTCAAGTAATCTCTCTCCAGCCCTCTTCTGATATTTTTCTCAAAGCCTTCGTTTTCCTCCAGTCTAGATGGGTTGCTCTCCATGCTGTGTGGCTGTCACACTGCAGTTCTTCTCTTTACCAGCCTTCCCATTCCCTTGTTTTAGATGTCCCTGATTCTTTCGTCACCTCTGAATAGTATTTGCATGATTGCAGTGGTAAACATTGAATGGTTGTTTACCAGAACCCTGTGATCATAACTATGTCACGAAGCCTGGAGAAGGTGGTTTGGGTGTATAGTGGTAGGGAAGGAGAATTGTGTAAGAGAGTTTAACTCTCATCTTCTTTATCAGGAAATTTGTATATAATACCTAAAACTGAAAAATCAAGTAATAGGAGTATAAGCATGTTAGGTAGAAATATGGAATGAAATATCAAAAGGAGCATCTACAAGTATCTGGGCCAGTTACTGAAACCTAGTGAATAAATATTAGTAAATTCTAGACATAAGTAACTGCAAAGTATAGATAACTCCAGATTTTAAAAAATTAATGTAAATGTGTCTTGACATTTCTCCAATTTTATTAAATTATCAGTTTCTATTTGCATTAATTTGATTTACTTATACTGTTACTTGATGTATACTTCAGAGGAATACTTTTTTATTGCAGACAAAAGCTTGTGTAGGAATTCCTTCTAATTTATTTTGATGTTTGGCTTATAATATTTGTAACTGAAATACTTTTTGTTGCTTTTCAATACAAGTATTATGGCTACCTGTTAAGTAATTTGCTTATATTTTACTGTTTGCTTTATTCATTTTTTTTTTACTGATAATTTACTTTGTTTCCATGAACTATATAAGAATCATCCAATTTATTTTAGTTTAAGAAGGAACTAAAATATATAGTAGTAGTATTTGCTTTGATGATATATCATAGGTGTTATATCATTTTCAAGTAAATTTGCTGTATTTTTACCTCACTGTCAGTATTAATTGATACCATTATATTTGTCTTCAGCAATCTAAATTTTTTAAAGCATAGTAAGGTGTTATTGTGCCTTTAGAAATTACAATTTCCTGCTGGATTACAGCGTATTTTCACATCCACAAAAAACTTTTCCCCTAAAAAAATTTGAAAATCACATTCAGTATATGAATTAGGAGAATAAAATTAGAAATTGTTTTATATACATACTTGTCTTAGATCTTGGCAAAAATGGCAAACCCCCTTGAAGGGGGTCTAAAAATAGCCTTGTATAGTAATAGCAAATTGAGGATTATGGAATGTGCTAATGGAATCAGTAATTTTAAAATATTATATTAGACATTTCATAATTAGTCTATACTGCTAGTTAGGCAGCTGTATAAAAATTGAGAAACTTTATAATTTATAGGTGTGTTGTTGCTATAGTTTTAACTAAAAGAACTCAGTAATTATGCAATTTAAATATTTTAGCAATAGAGCTATTGATGGAATGCTTTTCTTAAAATTAGATCTTCTTAGATAAGATAGCAAGACATACGTTCACTATAATAAAGGAAAAATAGAGATATGGGTTTATGTATTACAAATGTCTGTTCTAACCCACAGTTTTGCTAAAAGAGATTGTAAAATATTAAAAACATTTTTGAATTACCTAGCTCAAAAGAAAAAAATCCTAGTTTTATATAAAACTAGAGTAATTATTTTTAATTCACAAGTTGTATTCTACATAAAAACATTTATTTGAATCTAGATCTTCTTAAAGCATTATACTCAGTTAAAGAATTGTTTTCAGCTTCTATTTTTTGCAACCTGAAATATTCTTTGCTTTTAGTGGCATTGTTGGAAATAGTGCAACTACATTATTGACTACCATTGAAGAAATGCATTTGCTAAGCAAAAAAATATTCTTCAATAGCTTGAGTCTTCATACAAGTAAATTAATGGACAAGGTATGTTTGAAAAATATAATTCTTAAACTATGTGAATGGAAGTCTTTCACATTTAAAGGTGTTGTTTTAATGTTTTTACATTGGTTGATGATTTTTTTCCCATTACATACTGTGTTCTTTTGAGTTCTTCCTATGAACAACAAACTTCATTTAGAGATGGCTTACTAGACCTAAGTGTATAATGTGTACTCCTGAAACAGTATAACACTGAGTCATAATTGGAGATAGAATCTCAAGCCCTAATTTCACTATTATTTTTCTGTAACCAAAAGTGTATAACTAAAGCAGACTTACTATATTTAGGGGTAAGATAACATACAGATTAGAAAACTGGAACTCTTACAAAAGGTTTTTCCAAACAGCTTATATTTTTACCCCCGTTGTTACAACTTTGTCCTTATGAAGTTTATGCTCTTCTGAGTTATATACTGTATATTTATAAAACAAACAAACAAGAAAATCACCCCACAAAAAAACAACAAAAACTTGAAAGGGTCCTAGAAGATCTAATATTTTAAATTGAGCAGTGTATTGTGGCAGAACTTTAAGGAATGGGTTTACAATGATCAAACACTTCTTTATTTTTGTTTCATTATTAAGGACACTAGTTTTTCAAGAATGTGTCATAAACACCATGCTGGCTTTGTTATTGTACTACTTCATCTAATAGGCTAGCTATATTAGGCATAGGTTTTGTAATATAGTATAAAATAGTCAGTAGCAATTCAATCCTCAGTAACTGGGCGATCTTTACGTTCCTAAGCTCAGAGAAGCTTTTGTAGGAGTTTACTTCCTGACCCTATGCACGACTCAGATTCTTCTGGAAAAGCAGCATGAATTTGTGGAGCTAGAGTATCTGTCTAATGTTTTTTCTGGCCTTGTGTATTTCAGTTTGCACCACAAGTTTACTAGTAGTTCTGTTTATGTTTGTTTATGTGAGTTCTTACTGAAACAGAATTCTTATATTCATGCATGATACAAACACTGAGCATGAACAAATATGTGCTGCTAGCTGATGAGAGTACAGGGATGAAAGGTCTGTTGGCCTCAGGTTTCTTCTCCTTTAGTGGAAAATGTCAAATAAATCAGTTATTACTATATAATCACATGTTTTATGAAAGATATGTACCTAGGGTGCTATGCTACCACCAAAGAAGGAGTATATTTAGCAATCTAATACATACAGTCTTGTACAGAGGAGGAGCTTTCCACAGAGGGAGATAATAGAGTTGAACTGTGAAGGATGTGTGCAGTGTAGATAGATGAAGAAGCGGGTGGACAGAGGTCACCCTAAGTAGAAGAAACAAATAGAATATGCTAGAACATAAGCTATGAGTCACCAATAAACACATTTTTCATTTATTAAAAAAATCACTTGGAAAGTGGTATGTGTTATATAAGAGGGGAGGCCATATTGAAGACAGGAAAATTAAGGGAGTATTGAGGTTGTTTTTATGAAAACACATGATCTAAGGGGAAGACTCTAGGAATAGCTATGAAGGACAGCTTTATCAGGGGTAAAGATAAAATCTTCAAAATTTGGTGACTATAAATGTGGATGGAAGGAGTCATCTAGAATAATTCATAGGCCAATCACAAATACCTAGAGTACAGAAAGAGGGTATAATTTGAGAAATAAAAATGACGATATTTTCTAAGTTAGATAAGTTGAGTTTGAGGTACCTATGGGATATCTGGAATTGGTCTAATCTAGTAGGGAGCTATACATGTGGATTAACAGAGTTTTGCATATAAGAGGTACTGGAATCCATGGGTTTGGATAAGGTCACTAGGAATCATTTTTTTTTTTTTTTTAAGAGTAGAACTACTGGGTCATACAGTCTTAGGAAACACTTAACATTTAAGAGAAGGAAAAAAGTCAATAGTGTGATGCTGAGAGAAGATGGCCAAAGAGGCAGGAGAAAAATGAGGAGAGGGCTCTATCAGAAGAACCAGAAGATAGAGTTTCAAGAGGGAGGGTATAGTTAATAATGACAGATGCTGCGCAGAGACTTCTAGTAGCAGATTTGTTATCTTTGGCAATAAGTAGATGATTGATAACCTTATTGAATAATTTTAGTCCTGTGGTGAGGACAGGAGTCAGATTACAATATGTGGGAAGCACACGGATAAGCATTTGCCCAAAGCTCTACCAATTGAAAAACTTTTGGAACTCAGGACTGAAAATGAAATGTATTAGGCATTCATATTAAGACATTTGAAAGTGAACAACAAAATAAACTATGATAAATAGGAAGGATGGAATTAAATTTCTGTGATAAATTAGAAAACAAAAAAAGAATTGATTATTTGCTGAAAAGATTAACAAAATTGACAAACTTCTAGCAAGTTTAATCAAGGAAAAAAAATTTTAAATTATAGCATCAGAAATTAGAGGCAATCCACAGATGAAAATTAAAATTTAGAGAATATCATATGCAGTTTGTGCTAAAATCTGAACATCTGAGAAAGAAGAATGATTTTTAAAGTGATGTAAATGAATAAAAAATGAGTCAGAAGTGGAAAATCGAACATACCTAGAGAGGGAAGAAAAGTTACTAAGGAACTTGTTGCTAGGCCTTAGTTCTGGTTGTATATAGAGCTTCATTCATACCTACAAAGAACAGATAATTCTCCAGAATACAGAAAAATACGGAAATCTTCCCAGTTCCTTTTAGGTTGTATAACACTGACATAAAAACTTTTTAAAGATAGTGCAGTAGTGAAAACCACAAATCAGTCACTTTTTTAAGTTTTAAAAAATGTACCATCAGGTCAAATCCAGCAATATATTAAAACTAAGTATGGTTTAGCAATACATGAATACAAGAATGTTTCAGTGTTAGGAAATATATTAAGTGAGTATATAAAATATATTAAAATTTAGATTCTGATATCTGACCAAATTGTTGCAGGAAAATCTTAGTAATTAAGTAAGTGAAGAATACCTATTATTTAACCATATGAAGATAAATAAAACTGAATAGCCAACATCATAATTAACATAGAAGTACTAATGGTATATTCCTATTTAAGTGAAGAACAAGAGTGCTTGCCAATACTTTTAAATAATATCCATGGTAGAAGTAGAAAGGCCAGATAAAGAAATGAGATTTAGATATTTCAAAGGAGGAGACATTAGATTATTTATGGATGCTATGATTATCTACTTTGAAAACCCAGGAGAATCAACTGAAAAGCTATAGAACCAGAAAATGAATTTTAGTAAGGTAGTTGGTGAAACGATCAATATACAAACATAATTAATTTTCTTACATGCCAGCTCACAGAGAGCTCAATACATACTAGTTACATGAATGACTGTTTCAGTTCATTTTCTGTTAGCCTGTATTCCATCACTATTTTGCCATTACCTTTAAATCTTGCACCTTTGTCATTTTACCAGACTCAGTTTGCAAAGCCACCCTTAGATTAATTCAGTTTTTCAATTTCTCCTATGTGTACTATGACTGCTGAGCACTGCTAAAATGACATGACCGTGCAGACTGGAGCTACTAAAATTCATTGTGTCCAACATCAGCAAAGCCCTCCATGATGTCCAGCAAATGCTGCATGTCCTTAGGCTACCACTCACATTTCCCTTACTTCCCCCTTTTCCTCAAATCTACCATACTACCTGCTACCAAAAAAGTACCACCCTTGCTAAAACTGGACAATGAGCGTTTAAAAAAATCTTTGTCAGTATGATGAACAAAAAGTGATATTACTATTTTTCTTATTTGATTTCTGTGATTCTAGTGAGAATGAACATCTTTTAGATACATTTATTGGCTGTTTGTGAATTGCTTATTCAAATCTTTTGCCATTTTCCTACTGCACTGTGTCTTGTTAATTTCTGATGTACTTTATACATTAAGAATATTAACTCTATCATATCACATTTTCTGCAAGTCATCATTTGCCTTTTAAATTTCCTAGAGTATTTTCTGACACATCAACTTTTAATTTTTGCATAGTACAATCTAAAGTTTAACAAGAAAATACATTTACGGTTTAATATATGATAAAGTTAGCATCTATTATAGGGGAAATGATGAATTATGTATTAAATTCATTTAGATGTATGTTCTTAGATGTTTCTGTGGTTTCACTTTTCCATCAGATTTTTAATCTACTTGAAGTTTAGTCAGGATCTTATTTCTCAAGTGGTTATCTATTTATTTTGTTTTATTTTCTCCCAAAATACTGAATTTCTGTAAGTTTTATTACTCATGTAAAAGTTAAAATGAAAGTTGCAAAAAAAAAGGAAAATATATAGTTGACCCTTGAACAACATGAGGGTTAGGTATGCTGACCCCCACACTCGAAATCCTTATATAACTTTTGACTCCCTCAAAACTTAATTACTAATAGCCTACTATTGACCAGAATACTTGCTGTTAACATAAACAGTTGATTAACGTATTTAGTGTGTTATATGTATTATTTGCTGTATTCTTACAATAAAGTAAACTAGAGAAAAATTTAATTAAAAATTCATACGGGAGAGAATATATTTACTGTTCGTTAAGTGAAAGTGGATCATCATAAAGGTCTTCATCTTTGTCATCTTCACATTGAGTAGGCGGAGGAAGAGGAGGGGGTAGTCTTGCTGTCTCATGGTGGCAGAGGTGGAAGAAAATCTGGGTAGAAGTGGACCTGCGTGGTTCAAACCCATGTTTTCAAGGGTCATCTGTAATGAATAATAAAAGGCAACTTTTAAGGATGACTTCTTCCAGTTAAAACCTGGAACAAAATAGGGTAAAAACAGGGAAGAAAGTAATTTTAATTTAAATATATTAAATACCAGTAAATACTGCATCTTGTGTGAGTTTATAGCAGTGAATGGATTCTGATCGTCATTATTGTTTTTGTTGTCATTATTATAAATATGTATACCTGAATGTTTTTCTCATATATGAATTGGGCCACATTTGGAGATATTTTAACATTAAATTAAGATTATAATACTCTTTACAATTTATATGTTACTTATATCTACAACCATTTGTAGTTTTTTCCAGAGTGTTTTCCTTTCATCAAATTTTAGTGTTCCATATTTTATATTAATTATACCTTTCCCTTATTCTACTTCTTGAAAGCCATTTCACTTCCTCTAAAAAGATTCTAGCCTTATGAAGAAAACAACACTTATTGCAGAATGTTCTTCATTAGAAAAGCACCCAAGTGGAAATTTTTGTTAATAAAGAATTTAAGTGGATAATAAATTGTTAGGAAGAATAGCTTTTAAAATAATGATATAGCCAGAGAGGGACTTTTTTTATATGATTGCTTTTGTACTTTTAAAGAGACATATTTGGGAGCTAATTCTTTAGCTAGTATGAAAAAAGAAAATTCAAGGACATAATTTTATTGAAAAATGTACCTTTTTCCTAACAAAGCAGTTTGAAGCACTTGAGTATTCAAGTATGCATACTCCCTTTTTATCAAACTCTTAGGAAACATTCTAACTGCAAACCTAGTGAAGTTGAAAGAGAATATGTATCTATACTGCAAAAGACACAATGCTATATCAATTTAGGATAGACATGTTTTATAGTAATAGTACAATTCTAATTTAAAGGATATAGTCTGTCATAAATGAAACCCATATCAAATTAATAGTAGTCAGGATTGATTTGCTTAGTTCTCTTGGAAAAATAACACTAAATAATTCTTTACATAAAATTGTAATTTAAATTCTATTAATAGAATGTGGTTATTGTTTAGAATTTTTTTTACTAATCAAAGTATAGTATGTAGATAAGCAGCGTGGGTATCACCTGGGAATTCATTAGACATGCAACCCTTCAGTTGGTTCATGAATATTCCTACTTGTTGATGTTTTATTGTTACAATTAATATTGACAATTTAATTATATATGACTCATGCACAGAAAACAATAAAAAATAAATTTTCCATTAAATTAGAAAGGATCATTTTGTTTTCAGATTTTTTATTCTATTTTCACAATAAAACGCTGTGGCCCTGAGGAAAACTTTTTTTTCTAGTGTGGCAGTCAGTGTGTTAAGAAATCTTTGCCTATGCCAAAATCATCATGAGGATATTCTTCTATAATTTCTTCTAAGAATTCTGATTATTTTTGCTTCCACATTTAGGCCTTTGATCATCTCAAATTAATTTTTGAGTATGGTGTGAAGTAGAGGGCAAGGTTAAGTTTTGATTTTCATATGGATATGCACTTGGTGTAGCACCATTTATTGTAAAGACCATTCTTTCCCACTTCATTGCGGTAGAAATTTTGTCATAATTCACATGATGATATATGTGGATTTGTTTTGTAACTGTTGATTGGTTTGTCTATCCTTGCACCAATAGCACTTTCTCTTAATCACTCTAGAGCTTTATGTTATGCTTTGATATATAGTACTGTAAATAATTTAGTTTTGTTCTTTATAGTATTGCATTGGCTATTTTAAGTTCTTTGCAATTCCATATAGATTTAAAATCAACTTGTCCATTTTCAAAATAAAGCTTTCTGGGATTTTGATTGGGATTGTGTTTAATCTGTACATCAATTTGGGAGAAATTAACATCTTAATGTTGAGCTTTTCAATTTATGAATATCATCTGTCTTCCCATTTACTTTGATCTTTAGTTTTTCTCAGTGATTTTTTTTTTTTTTATATAATAGTTTTCAGGCCTTGCACATCTTTTGTTAGATTTATTCCCAGATTTTGGATAGTTTCTTGATGCTATTGTAACTTCTTTTGCTTTTTAAATTTTATTTTCCACATTTCTATTGCTAGTATATATTAATATAATAGACTTGATTTTGAATGTTGATTTTTGATGTTGACTCTGTGTCCCACATACCTTTAAGGCAATTGATTTTTGAATGCAAGGGTAAGCCATTGAAAATTAAAAGGTTGAATGAGTGGGTCTCACTTTTGTATTTTTTAAAGCATTTTAAAAAGATCATTGTGGCTGGTATATGGAGAATGAAAAGTGAGGATGGGGGAGCAAATTTGGAAGCAAAGAGACCACTTAGGAGACTCTTGGAGTAGACCAGGCAAAAGATAATAGTAGCTTGCTAGAATGGTAGCATGGGATGGTTTGGAGCATTTGCATTTGGAATGTTATAAAGCTTTTTGATAAATTAGGTGAAGGAAATGAGGAAAAGAGAAATCAATAAATATTTCTGGGTTGTTGGTCTGATTAACTGGCTAACATTAATGCTTAAAATGTATATTAAAATAAAACTGCTAAGCAAATACCCTCATTTAATGTTCATAAAGCAAAAAGTGATAAATAGCTATTGTTCCTACTCCCTTTTAATATTTAATACAAAACCTAAAATTCTTTAGATGATTTTCTTTTTTAAACAGGGCAGTGAAGACATTAACTTTTCTTCTTTTCTTTGACATTAACTTTTGTTTTGAGCAAAATAAATAATTTTATAATACAATGCTAATATGTCTTTTTAAAATCTTAATTTACAAAACTATAAATTATAAAATATATATAAAAATATATATAATTTTATCTGTGCTTAAGAGTATATTGGAGCCCCATGAGTGGGCTTCTATTTAAAATCACTTGTGTAAAAATTTTCCAGGTGTTTATCTTCTTGAAAAACAAATGATAGCTTCTATCAGATTCTTTAAAGATGTTTGCCTTCCTCTTCCTCCTATAACATGTAAGAATCACTGTTTGAAAAGTTTAAGGCATGGAAGTCACAAGAATATAAAATTAGCTAGCAAAATTTCAGTGGAACAAAGCATTTAGGAAGAAAAGGTCTTTTATGTAAACTTGGAGAAGGCTTCACCTAATTTGTAACATATTGAGGCCATTAGAGCTCATAGGACTCAATGCAGTCGCAGTCTCAAGAAGTAGCAATAAATAACACCTTAGACTCTGTAAAATCTATGATCTTAATGAAGAATTTGTAAGGTCTACAACATCCTCTTTGAAGAAAATTAACTTTAGAGAATTTAAATAAAAATATCACTTATGAAAATCAAAATAAAGAGTTTAGTGTAGTGTTAAAAGCATGACCTTTGGGGTCAGTATGCTTGGGTGAGAATCCAAGCTCTGTCCCTTCTAAGAACAGTGGGACCTTTGGTAAGTTATTTAATCTGTCTCTGCTTCGGTTTCCTCATATATAACATTTAATTATATTACCTTCCATTTCCTTCTCTTCGGTCTTAATCCTCTTCTGTAAAATGGGAATAATATTTACCATAGGCTCATTAGGATTAAATGAAGATGACTTATAAAGTGCTTGGTACAGATTTTAGATTTTTTTTACACATTATAAAATAATCTGTTCATTTTGAAAATAGAAATATAAAAGAAGGTTAAAATACTTATAGGTAATATTCAATATCTTTATTATTTCAATCTTTTTTTAATGTGAATGTACACACACCTGCATATATGCTGTGCATATAATTTTGTATCCTGAATTTTTCATTTAACATTTTGTAGGGGCTTTATAAATATTAATTCTTTTTCTTTTGTAGTCATCTTTAATACTATACTTACGAATCCCATTCCTCCATACAGATGCCAGTTTTAGATGAACTATTTTGGTTCATTTTCCATATTTAATAGCATTAATAATGCCAAAGCATGCCTTCATAGTACCGTTGGAATATTTTTATTATATAATGACTTATTAAGAAATGATTTGCTGTTTAACCCATTGGTATTTCCAAATAATGTATTAAATGTACTATATAGTTATATATGTAGATGTTTATGTTATAACTGTGCTGCAGGGGCATAAATATAAGTAACCAGAGTCAACATTTTTCATTAATTAAATATCCATTATATCAAATACTGTGAAAGATAGGGTGGTAATAAGATATATCCCTGAAATAAGGGGTCTACAATCTAGTTGAGGTAGACACTTTCATATCTTATTTTAGCAGTCTTGTATTTTGGATTTAAAACCAAAACAAAACAAAATAAGAGATGTTTGCTTGTTGTCCCTAAGAGAGTATGCTCTGAATATAACCAATGAATTGTATCCATTTATTAACATTAACATGCTTGGTTGGTGGCACATATCTGTGACATAGATATCTGGAAGTAACATATTGCTATGCTTATAACAAAGTTTACTTGCCTGAACATGTACCTGCATGCTCTAGCTTTGGATCCTCAGCACTGTGTCATGTGGGGCCAATTTCAGGTTACACCTATAGTTAAGACTTTGGAGAGCCTGAGATCATGACAAACATAAGGGAAAAGGTCAATCATAATACAGAATAGGAAAGAGGGATATCTTTATTTGTAGGGCAGAAGTTCAAATTTTCTTCAACTTTTTTCTATCGATGTGTGAGATTTCTATCAATAGCTCAAGTCCTGGCACAAACAGCAGTGGTAATATTAACACCTCTTTCTCCCAGTCACATCACTCTGAGAATGCATCTGCCACTCTCTTGCTAGTGCTGACTGGTTTCCCAGGAAGTACAACGTGAACGAATTGGGATTTGCTACACAGCTTAAAGCTTATAGGGATTTCTGTATTGTGATTATTGTTTTACATGAAGTTCATAAGGTTTGTTTTGTTTTTCAGTGGTTGGTACTAGTTGTTATATTAATAGTTTGTCTAAATCACAAAGCCCACTTAATTTGGGCTCCACAGCCATATATGGAGATACAGAACACGTGGTAAAGAGGATCTCTCCCCTCAAGGAGCTTATGATCAGTCTGGAGTGAGTGCATGAATGCTTTGGAGGGACTTCAAAAGAAATAGAGATAGACTTTTCTCTTATAAAGTTTAACCTTTTGAAATGAATTTTACCTAGTGAAATTAAATTGAAGTGGCAGAAGATTATTACTGAGATATTTCTCCTCTTTAGATTTTCTTTTTGTTATTCTGCTATGGAATTGTACAGTCATAAATCTTGTTTATCTGGTAAATTGCCATAATTTTCACTTTCCTTTGGAAGTGTGGTTCTGACCTGTTGCTGATATGTGTGTAAAAGCACCTCATAAAATGGTAGTTTGTGAAATGACATGAGTTCAAGTAACACTCACTTGTGTCATTGGCTCTAACTATGGCAAGGTGTGACTTCCTCTTTAAATTTACACAGCTTTTAAAGACCTTAGTTTCAGCACTTTGGGAGGCCCAGGTAGGAGTATCACTTGAGGCCAGGAGTTCAAGACCAGCCTGGGCAACATAGTGAAACCCCCATCTCTACAAAGAAATTTTAAAAATTAGCTGGACGTGCTGGTGTGTGTCTATAGTCCTAGCTTGTTGGGAGGCTGACCCAGGAAGATTGCTTAAGCCCGAGAGTTGGAGGTTGCAGTGAGCTGTGATTGTGCCACTGCATTCCTGCCTGGGCAACAGAGTAATGAGACCCTATTTAAAAAACAAATAAACAAACAAACAAAAACCCCTTAATTCAAGAGGATAAAAAAGAAATTTTCTTTCAACTTTCTTTCATTGGTACATAAGATTTCAGTCATTGGTCTTTTATTTTGTTTGGCAATTGACAATCTCTTGTGTGAATTTTTGAGAGTTTTTTTTGCTTCCAAAAGATACTATATACCATAGTTTATAACTTAGAAAATTACTCATTAAACATTTAGGATCTTAATCCTGCCATGTGTGTAGTTCTACTAGAGCTGTACTCCCTATCAAGCTTTCTTGGAGGATTTGTTAGATTATTTTTTTCTGTTTAT
Source organism: Varecia variegata (assembly GCA_028533085.1). Classification (NCBI taxonomy): domain Eukaryota; kingdom Metazoa; phylum Chordata; class Mammalia; order Primates; family Lemuridae; genus Varecia; species Varecia variegata. Next base: position 14,056,144 of record CM052445.1, read on the forward strand.
GAAAGGTATTGGAAAATTAAGACACACACATTTGCTCTGGTTTCTCTGCCTGCCTACTTACATATAATAGCTGTTATATTGCTAGAAAATCTTAATAAGATTTGTACTAAGCTAACAATTACACTGAATTGGGCTGGGCGTGGTGGCTCACGCCTGTAATCCTAGCACGCTGGGAGGCCGAGGCCAGCGGATCGTTTGAGCTCAGGAGTTCAAGACCAGCCTGAGCAAGAGCAAGACCTTGTCTCTACTAAAAAAATGGAAAGAAATTAGATGGACAACTAAAAATATATAGAAAAAATTAGCTGGGCATGATGGCACATGCCTGAAGTCCCAGCTACTAGGGAGGCTGAGGCAGTAGGATTGCTTGAGCCCAGGAGTTTGAGGTTGCTGTGAGCTAGGCTGACGCCACAGCACTCTAGGTCTGGTAACAGAGTGAGACTCTGTCTCAAAAAAAAAAATAAATAAATAAAAAATTACACTGAATAACTTTTATATGAATATCTTCTGTTCAATTTATGTTACTTATATATATGCATACATGTATATGCAATACCTTTATATTTAAATTTTTAAAATTATAAATAAATATATATTTTAAAACAAATGGAAACACAAAGAAGAAAATAACACTCATCTACATTGTTCTCCCTGACTTAACTGTTATTAACAGTGTGGTATGTATATCTCATTCAGTTTTTAGGAGGCAGGGATCACTCTTATTTTTTTTTAAATTGACATGCATGTACTCATAAAAAATTTAAACCATGCAGAAGAGCACAGAGATGAAAGAAAAAAACAAAACACAAAACCCTCCATCTAGAAATAACGTTGGTTAACCATTATTGTCATCAGTTTTAACAATATTCTAGATATCATCTTAAGTAGGAATGGTAGAATACTTTTGTAAAAATAGATCATATGCTGGAGGTTTTTTTTTCAGTTCACATTTATTTGAACTTAATGGAAGAAAAGGAAACAAAATTGAAGGATTTGTGGAACTTCAAAGAAATATTTCTTCACCACAAGAAATATTTTCCTTCAGTTTTGTCATTTTTGGCTTCATGTATTTTTGGGCTTTGTTGCTAGGTCCATATGTTTTTAATTGTTATATTTTCTTGATGGATTGGCCCTTTTATCATTTTAAGAGATCCATTATTTCTAGTAATAGTTTTTGTCTTAAAATCTATTTTGTCTGATATTAGTATATGAGTATGTTAGTGTAGCTAGTTATAGCTAATTTAGCCTAGCTCTGTTTCAGTTATTGTTTGCAAGGTGTATCATTTTAAATCCTTTTACTGTCAACCTATTGTTGTCTTTAAATCTAAAATGTGTCTCATGAAGATGGCATTTAGTTCAATCATGTATTTTTAATTCCTCTACCAGTCTGCCTTTTGATTAGCATGCTTAATCTATTAACACTTAATTCAGTTGAGGATAGAGTAGGGTTTATGTCTATTATTTTGCTCTTTGTTTTTTGTATGTCTTAAATGGTTTTTGTTTCTCTCTCTCCCCTTTACTTTTTTAAACATTAAGTAGATATTTTCTAGTATACCAGTTTAATTCCTTTATTGTTTATTTTCATATATATGTTGGGGGGTACATGGTTAGTTACATTTTCTTACTGGTGCCCTAGGAACTACAATTAGCATCTGAATTTATAACAATTTAGTTAAGATTAATACCAACTTACTTTGAATAGCATACAAAATTTTTGTAGCTATATAACTCCATTCTCCTCTTCCTTTATGTTATTATTGTTAAAATTAAATCTTTCTACATTGTATGCCTTAATACAGATTTATAATTATTGCCTTGTGCAGTTGACATACAGATCAAGTGGGGAAGGGAAAGGAGTTATATACAAAAGTACATTAAAACTGTCTTTTATATTTACCTTTATTGGAACCTTTACGTGTTCTTTATTTCTTCATGTGAATTGAGTTACTGTCTCGTGTCTGATTCTCTTTAGTATTTTTTGTAGGACAAGTATGCTAGTAAAGAATTTTTGTCTTTATTTGGGAATGTCTTAATTTCTCCTTCATTCTGGAGGAATAGTTTTGCTGAACAAGGAATTCTTTTGGCTGACAGTCTCTTTCAGCCTGTGAATATGTCATACAATGCCTCTAGTCTCCATGCTTTTTGGTGAGAAATCAGCTGTTGATCTTGTTGAAAATCCTTGTTAATAATGAGTTGCTTCTTTCTTACTGCTTTCAAGATTATCTCTTTGTCTTTATCTTTTGATAGTTTGATTTTGATGAGTCTCAGTGTGGGTCTCTGAGTTTATCCTACTTGGAGGTCAGTTAACTTCTTGGAAGTTTAGATTAACATTTTTCATAAAATTTGGGAAGTCCTCTGCCACTATTTCTTCAAATATATTTTCTGCCCCTTTCTGTTCTCTTCTTCTACATTGTTCCTATATTGTTGATGGTGTTTCACAGGTCTCTGAAGCTCTGTTCATTTTCTTTTGTTCTTTTTTCTTTCTGTTTCTCACACTGTATAATTGACCTATCTTCAAGTTCACTATTTATTCTGCCTATTGAAATCTGCTCTAAAACACCTATAGTGAGTTTTTCATATCAGTTATTATGCTTTTGAACTCCAGAATTTCTGTAATTTAAATGTTATACTGTTTCTATGAAGTGATTTTCAAGTGTGTAGTTCCTAAGACTCTCCTGGGGTGCTTGTTGAAATATCAATTCCTGGACCCCCAACCTACACACCTATACATATTGAATAACGATTTCTGAGATTTGGGCCTGAGAATGGGTAATGTTTCTCAATTGTCTTGTAATTGGGATAGCACTGGTCTATGGAGTGCATTTTTCTTATGACTCAGCCTTAAAAAAACCAAAACAATAGGCCGTTTAAAATACATATCAAAATACAATTTTATAATTCAGATGAACACTAACTTTACTCATTAATTTTTAAACTTTAGAGTACAGAGTGACATTAATTTTAACATAATCTGACAAAACTTTTCTGTCACTTTCTGTGCTAATTAGTATAGTTCAAAATAAGCTATTGGTAAACTATAGATATTTAATGTGTGAGCCAGTGCTTTATATCTTTTACATATTTTATGGTGAACTGATATTTATATATCAAGACTTAGTGGAAAAATAGAAGCAGTAGATAAACCATCCTTTATTTTAGGTTGAACTCCCACCACCTGATCTTGGACCAAGTTCTGCACTAAATCAGACGCTCATGTTGCTGCGTGAGGTTTTGGCATCTCATGATTCCTCAGTTGTACCATTAGATGCTCGTCAAGCTGATTTCGTGCAGGTATGTTGTCAATTCATTTTTAGTGACTGCTTATGGCCCTTCTATTGTACATTCTCTTCGCATTCTGGCATTTTTTTTAACCCAGGTATTTTGACAGTACCTTTCTTATTGTTGATTTTCCTTCAACTATTAAATCATTTCTCTTAATTTAAAAAAAGTATTGATTCAATGATGCCCACCTCTTAAGCTACATTATTATTATATCACTTAATCTTTTTCTCATGCGCTTCTATAAGTTGGCTCCCTTCCAGTTAGTTTGGCATTAATTTTGAAGTGTCATTAACCCAGGACCCATGACTGGGAAATAAGCAATTTTATTTTTCATTTATAGGTTTTATCGTGTGTCTTGGATCCCCTTCTCCAGATGTGCACTGTATCAGCCAGCAATTTAGGCACAGCCGACATGGCCACCTTCATGGTCAATTCACTACATATGATGAAGACAACACTAGCTCTATTTGAATTCACTGACAGACGTCTGGAAATGCTACAATTTCAGGTAAATTTTCCTAAAAATGATTACTCACATTTTATAGGAAAAAGATGGAATCCTTTTTCTCTATATGATAGCTTTAAGTTACTGACTTGATTAATTTTAATGATCTGTTTCCTATAAATCCTTTGATACAGTCTGATGGAAGGAGGCACACACCTTCACTATTTTAGTTTTCGGCTTTGGAGAAGCCAAAATATGTAATGGTTAAGATACTTGATTCAGACCATAGTATGTGATGGTAGAATGAAGCTTTTCTGATTAATTTGAACAGTTACTCTGTATGCAGATTTCAGTTTCTGAACTGTGAATAATATGCCGTATTTTTCAAGCTGTGTAGCTAGCGCCGAATGTGTTACAGAGGATATATTTTTATCTGTGTAAACCAGTGTTAGGCAAAACATTACAATTTGTTATACCAATCACTCTAGTCCTATAAACCAAATGGTATCACTTAAGAGTGTATATGATGACTAAAACAAGGCCATTTGTAAAATTTACCAGATATGTGGGTTCCAGTTTTAAATAGTAATTACTGATAGATGTAGTGTTATTTAAAAAAACACCTCTGAATGTTCTGTGCTATCACAAGTATATAAACAATTTGATAGTGGGTATAGTAAAACTTCATTTATTAAGTTGTGAGTTTTTCTGAGGGATGAGTTTTAATATACCAAAATTTATGATATTTTATAATTTCTAATTCCTTCTTAGAACTATATCAGAATTATCCATATTCATGGTTTAAAATCAAACAGTTCTATAGAGTTTGTAATGAGAAGCCACAATATACCATCCTCTCCACCCCAGCGTTTCTCTCTTATTTCTCCCTCTTAAAGATAGTCTCTTTGAATTCTTACAGTTGTTTCTTTTGGTATATATATTTGTAATTCTAAATGCTTGTGTGTGTGTTTCTCCTTACAGATTTTTTTTTATTTTTAGATCTAACGTATTCAATTTGCACTCTGGATGATCAAAATTTATTTCTCTACACACACACACACACACACACACACACAAATATGTCCATACTTAAAGCTTTCCAACCTCCCAATGTAGTTTGATTATAATTTTTGGTTAGACCAATATTGTGTTAAATTATGACTATGTAAACACCATTGAGCCATGTAATGAAAATGATTAATTTTCCTTTCCTGGATAATTTTTGTTTTCTGTGGAATTAATAACATTTTTCTTAAAAATTATTTTTTTCCCTGTATTTGTCACTAATTCAAGCCCAAATCTTAGCCATTTTCTTAAGATGTTCAGATATATCAGTTCATTAATTTGCATTATCACCAATTATCTGCTTTTCTTAAATGTTTCATTGTTATTTCCTGCATGGGATAAATTTCTTTGTGTGTTAAATTGAGTTTATTAATTTATCCAAGTTCTCTATATCCTTGCTTATTTTTTACCCCTATTGGATGTGGGGTAAAAGCTGAACTTTTCACATGTATTTCAACATTTTCTCCAGAAATCTCCTTAGCCAGATCTTTATTACTCTGGGTAACATTTTCAATAATTGTTCTATCAGCAGATAATTCAGGTTCCCCTTTCTCCAGCCTCCGCTAGCAATTTTCTTCCTACCCTTCCAGACCCCACTGGCAGTCTGTGGGCATTCCAAGAGGACAAGCCCCAATGTGGAAGGGCTTATCAAGCCTGTACTTGTATCGTGTTTGTTAATGTGCCGATGGCCAAGGCTGGTCACGTGGAACAGCCCAGGTTCAGTGTGGGAAAGGACGATACAAGGGCATGAATACTGGAAGGCATGGCTTGTCCAGGTCCTCCAGAGCAGCAATTTACCTTGTTGGGTAAAGGATTCTTGATTTTCAGACCTTTTCTATCGCTTGTCTGTTAGTTCTCTTCCACACTTATTTAGCTTCTTCTAGTGTTTAAAAAGTCCAGGCTAGCCTGACTCTCTCTCTCTCCCTCTCTCTCTCTCTATCTCTCTTTCTTTCTTTCTCATGTTAAATTATTTTACCCATCTGAAAACTTAAAAGGATTTTCTTGGGTTCAAGTATTTCCCCAGGATATTTTAAGTATGTCCCTCCTTCCATTATTTCCATCTTGGAATGTGGAGAGCCATTTCAGTTTGAAGATTCAAACCTTTCTTTTGCTCGGTAAAGTTTTCTATTATTTCTTTAATCATTGCTTCTCCATTATCACTTTTTATAATATATTCTGGGGCTCCTGTCCTTGGTTGGTTTTATCTCATGGATCTGTCCTCTAATTTCTTTTTAAATCTCTTTAATCTATTTCTTTGATATTTGCTCTATATTACTTTTCTTCCAGACCACTAATTTGGTTTTTTCACTTTCATTAAGTGTTTACATTTGTTTTTCTTTGTTTTCCAGTAAGTCCAGTAAGTAAGGGCTTTAAATATACTTCCCTGGGCATTTACTTTAAATAAAATAAAAGTAGTTTGTGTCTTTCAATAGTGTTGCATTAGGAAAAGATACTTATTCTGATTATTCAGATGGACTTCCCTTTAGCTTACTCACCTCCTAAATCAGTTGTAAGTTTTTTAAGGGGAGAAGTTATTGGAGTTTCTTGGACAATGGAAAACATTCGGATGGGAACACATACTGTAGTTGGCAGTGTACTATACCATTGGCAAACAAACTAGTAAAACTGGGGGAACTTCCTGGTGAGAAGTAGAAGGGAGGCCTCCATACTGTCAGGATTATACTGGCAAAAACAAGGGAGGAGCAGGCTTTTTCCCATGAGGGGATGCTCTGACCCATCAGGCTAGTCCCTTTCTGTGGCTTTTGCCGCCATTAGCATTCAGTGGCTTCCTCCAAAATAGCACGAAGCTGGGAAGCACGTACCATTCACATCTGTTAGCCAGATCTTCTGAGATAGTTCCCGAACCTGAAATCTTTGACCAAAGTTCCACTGGGCCCTCGACTGTCCCCTGCTTGTCACAGACCTGCTTTATCTGCAGTGAGAGAATTTACTGCCTTAGCTGCAATGGGATTTCCTCCAGGCTTCTGCAGATGATATATTTGATTTGTTAACTTAGGCCAGCAAGTTGGGAGGGTGAGGAGGTCAGGAGGTTAGGAACATCAGGCCCTCATCTTCCCAGAATTCATCCTAAGTATTTTATTTTATACTGTTTTTGCTTATTAGTGTTTTTTGTTTGTGTTTTGCTTATTACTAGCTTTTAAGAGAGCTGAGAAGCAACCCAGATTTTGTGGCTGGTGGCTAGTTCTGGAATCCACTTCAGTTATCATTTTGAGTAAGACTTTCTCTCCCTTTTGGAGGAGGACTTCTTCTTTGGGGGAAGAAAAAGCCTTTGCTATAGAAGCCATCCCTGCACCTCATTGTCTGTGTCACTCCAAGGAACAAAGCCATGATGAAGAACTAAGCAGGGTGGTCTGCTTCTACCCTCATCAGTGTTAGTCCTCTTTTAAAATGTTTTCTGTTGTGTTTTATTCTAGATTGAAGCACATTTGGATACACTTATAAATGAGCAAGCGTCTTATGTTTTAACTAGGGTAGGCTTGAGTTATATCTATAACACCGTACAGCAACATAAACCCGAACAGGTAAGCATGTAAATGTTCTCAATTCTAAAAATATACCAGTTTAGAGTATGGCTTCTAGAGCTGGACTCTGGATTTGAATCTTGGCTCTGCTACTTAATAGTTTTGTTTTCCTGGAAAAGTGACTTATTTCTCTGTGTCTGTTTCACCATCTGTAGGTTAGGGTTAATAACAGTATCTGTGTCATAGGGTTGTTCTGAAGATTAAGTGAGATGTGCAGTTCTTAGATGATTGCCTTGTAAAAGTAATGAAAATATACAAAAATCAGTATTATAAAATGTATAAAGGATATTCATACTGGTAAATTTTTCAGAGTTCTGTATCACTATTTGTTGAATGCATAGATTACTATATGAATAGCAGTCATCCTTTTGTTAATTTGGCAAATCATGGAAAGGTGATCACTTCTGGGGCCAGCATATGATCTTGTTAAATTATAGAACCCTAGTAGAAATAGATAAAGGAGTGGTGGAAACCCTAGAGCACCATGTAAGCCATCTTTCATTAAGAGGTAAAGAACTCTTTCAAATGACATTGACAGGAAGAATATATTAAAGCCCCAGGCTTTCACAAAATCAAAACTTCTCAATTTTTTCTTTGCTAAAGTAGTAAGCAAATTTCCACCAATAGGAACCAATTCTGCTGCCTTTCCATACTTCCTAAAATAATCAAAGTGAAGCCCTTCAAGCCTCCATGTCTCTCTGGTATCTTCTGAGTGCTTCATTGACTTCTTTTTCTTTGATATGAATAAATCTGAAGTATCCTGATATTTCCATGGTTAATAACTTATGTGTTTCTTAATCTTTCCAATAAATCATAGTCCCTGATTTACTGAGGTTGAAGAGATGACACTTGAGTTCTTTGGAAATAAGCTAAAAGATTTTCCAAATTTGGGCAGTCCACTAATGGACTATATGAAATGAAATGTCTGTCCCCTTTTTTACATCTTGTTTTTGCTTTTTTTTAAAATAGGGTGCTTTAGCTAATATGCCCAATCTAGATTCCGTGGCACTGAAGGCTGCAATGGTAAGTGCATGACAACACATTTTTGGCTGTGTGATAATTTTGTCCTGTATGATAATTTTTATCTCTTGGTAAGCAGTAGTGACATTGGGTCCAGTAATGACTGAGCATGTATTCCTTTAACTGAGCAAGTCTGACCAGGACTTACATTTACAGTAGTATTCCACCATACCCTGATGGTCTTTTCATTATTCTTTAACATTTCTTCATTTTCAGAGTATTATTTCTAATTTCATGGAGAAACAGGAATGACAGACATGAAGAAGTTAGGCAATGTGTATGTTATAGACTTGCTACTACCATGATCCTTGATTTGTGTATCTCAGTACTTCTTTCTGAGATGAAAACCAAAATTATATTCCAGTCTTACAACAGTACATTGCTCCCTGAAACTCCACTTTGTTACCCTCTTTTCAAGCAAAGAGCTTGTACCTTCCTTTCTGCATGAGCACCACTCTGGGAGCATGTTTTTGTGTATTAAGTATATACTTTGCATGTGTGTTTACCCATTTATTGCATGATATTTAAGTCATGTAGCCCTGTCCCCCATAGGAATGATCCCCTTTGGAAGCTTTATAATATTAATAGTACTACTAGTAATAGTAATAATAACAATGAACAACAATAGCCATTAACATCTACTGAGCATGCCAAGTGTTTTTCACGTATTAACTCTTTAATCCTCATGACAACCTCATTCAACCCAAGAAGTCAGCTCCCAGAGCCCATGAGCTGAACTACTATACTAACTACTAACTATATTAACTACCATATGTGAGTTTAAAATACTCATACTCACTACGACAGTGGTTTGACTTTCATAAATAGTCAAGCTATCCCTAGGATAGTTTTTTTTGATGCCAGGGCTTTCTTACATATCATCTTCCAGAACTAAATTTAACTGCAAATAAAGGGATAGGCCCACAAGATACCTAACAAGTGCAAAGATGAAGGCACAGCTGACTGTATTAATATTAGACAAGGCAGAGTTTAAAAACACTACATAGGGTAAATAAGGAAGATTACGCCATGATAAAAGACATTATATAGGAGTAAGAGTCATAACTTCTATGTATCAAACAAAAACTGTAACAGCAAAACCTATAGAAATGCAAAGAAAATTAGAGGTTAAAAAGTAATAAATATAAATGAAAAATGAATGAATTTTAGATTGATTTTAAAAAAGTCATAGTTTCTGAGGAAGTTATATAAACATTCACCATATTATCCAGTAATTCCACTTCAGGGTATTTACCCCCTAAATAGGAATATTTATGTTCACACACATAGACCAATAACATTAGTACTCAATATATATATTTTTCTTCCCTCTGTTTCACCTTCTCTTCTGACATATACCTAGCCCATTACTCACAAAATATTTTTAAACCCCATTAAAAATCCTTAATGTTCCTGGTCTCAATTTTAAAAACAGTTAAGTTGAATATATTATGTCTCTAAAGAAACCAAATCTTTGTTTTGTATGCGGTCCATGGTTTTACATACAACTTTTGTTGCCTGCACTTGGAGGTTTCTAAGGCACTTCAATCCATCATATTCAAAACTAATCCTGCCCGCTCCACCCCAATTCTAGGGCCTCTTTCAGGTATTCTTAACTCAGCATGAAGAACATTTATTCGTTTATCATAGCAACAATTATTAACCAAGTTTCTGCTATTTTCTAGGCATCATACTAAGAATTGAGGTGAAAATAGATACAATCTAGTAAGGGATGCAGCTATTACCCAGCTAAATAAGTGGATTAAAAAGACAGTTACATGTTATGATGTTACTGTGACTTAATTTATATAGCTCCAAAATCTGGAAGTCAGCCTTTTCATCTTACTAGTAACCAAGTCCTGATGGGTTTACCCTGACTTCCTCAAATATCTTCACTTCTCTCACCTTAACTGCCCTGTAGTCTAAAAATGCTGCAGTAATTACCTAATTGCTGTCCTTGCATCTACTATTGCAATCTTCCAGTCTATTCTTGCTATAGCCAGATTTAGCATCTTAAAAGTTAAGTCAGATTACTCCCCTACTTAATTTCAGTGGTTTACTAATGCTTTTATAAGAATTAAAATCCTTAAAAAAGCATATAAGTCCTACGTGATCACTACTTATCTAGCTGTTTTCCTTCCCGCCTCAAATCTTCATCTATGCTGTCTCCTCTCACTAAACCTCCCTCCACCACCTGCCCACTCACTCAATGTCTGTTCATCTTGCAGATCTCACTTCAAATGTCCTTTTCTCTGAGATGTCTTTGCCAAACCCACAGACTAGGTGCTCAATTTACGCTTTATAGTATCTTAGTTTTTTTCCTTCATAGCATTAACATTTTTTATAATTGCATATTTATATACCTTATTATCTGTTTAATACTTCTCTTGCTAGACCATAAGCTCCATGAAGCTAGGGACTGTCCTCTTTTGCTTATTATTATATTTTTATTACCTAAGATAGTGCCTTTCTAATGGTAGCTACTCAAGAAATATTAGTAGAACTAATGAATGGATTAATGAACAAATATATTAATAGTAGATGCAAGTAAGGTGGACTTGAAATCGGATTACTTTACTTCTTGGTAATATTATTACTTAAAAGCTTGGTGAGGGAGACTGAAATGAATGGTGTGGATTCAGGATTTTAAAAGTAAGTATTGGTAATACTAACTATTAAAAAGTTGGTAGTTTTAAAGAGTTTTAGTTAGAATGTTTAAGAAACACTTGTTTGAACATAACGATCTAGTTGTTTGAAATGTGGCATTTTTTCTTAGGATTTAATCCTTAAAAGAGGTGGTTATATTTGAGATGTTTGTCAGCAAATATATGCCCTTTATGTTTTGCATTTCTGTTTCATTTAGGTTCAGTTTGATCGTTATCTGTCAGCCCCAGACAACCTGTTAATGCCACAGCTGAACTTTCTGCTAAGTGCCACAGTGAAGTAAGTATTTCTGGTCTCAAATAGTTGGTAAAGATTCACATGTTTTTAAATATCAAGTACATTTTTTGGAAAAAATTTGTTTTTAAGAATAAGATTTATCATTGAAGATCTATAGTTCTTAACCTTTTTTCCTGCCTCAGTACCCCAAGGGATCTGACCTCACCTTGTCCTTAGTTAATTCCTTGCCTGTTATCATTCCAAAAATCTCTAATAAATAATATTTAAGATTACTTTGAATGTACCTAGAGCTATATAGCCTTAAACCAAATTCCCTTATGTTAACAAACATGTCAGAATGACTTTGAATAAATTACTGAAGATCGATAATATATTCATTGTGCAATGCAGATGAACTATTTTATAGGTGATTTTGCACCTAAGCGGTTTTCTATAGATATATATCATAAAATTGTTCAATATCATTTACCAGGAATGTACTCAAGACAAAGAACCATATATTAAAATATTACAATATTATAATTAGAAGAAACTGATAGACCATGTAGTGTGACCTCCTTGATTATTTTAAGAAAAATATTGACAAGATTGTCTACATATAGGAAATTGGTAATATTATGTATATGTTTCTTTTTTCTTCAGCAGTGTGGTCAGTGCTTTCTATGTAAAAGGCACTAGAGGTTAAGGTTTAAAAGACATTTGCACTGTCTTCATAGAGCTTATAGTGTGATAGGTCAGTTAAACATGTGAACAAATATTTATATTAAAAAGTACAATAAGGAAAGAACTATTGAACTTGAAAAAATGCTTAACATACCTAAAAGGGTGGTATATTACAGAGGTAATACACTTATTTTCTGTTGCTCTGGAATGTAGAACTATAACAAAAAATAGAGCAAGGAAGCAGCTTTTAGCTCACCATGCAGAAGAATTTGATATCAATTAGAATTATCTGGAAATGGGATAGACTTTTTTTTTCCCTCATACACAGAGTCAGGAAATTCCCCTTTTAGGTAAGTAGTTAGTGTAAATGAATTTTAGATGTCTGCACCGAAAACAAAACAAGGCAAACAATAAACTAATAGAACTAAGATAGAGTTGTTGCTTGGCCAGATTCAAAATTAACATAGAAAAATTAGTACCTTTCCTATATATTAGCAATATCTACTTAGAACATGTAATGAAAAATAAAAGGCTTTGTTACGATAGTCACAAGATTGTTTCTTAGGAATAAACCCAATTATATTACTATATGGAAAATTAAATGAATAAACTTATAAAACTTTGTTGAAAATTCTGAAAGAAGATCTGAATAAATAGGCATACTCTGTTCATAGGTGGAGAAATTCACTAGTGGAACAAGTTAATCTATAAGTAACTGCAATACAGCTCCAATCATAATTCCCATGAAACCATCTTATTTAATATTTATCATTCATCTAGAAAAGAGTTTGTAAGAGAGAACTCTTCATTTTTGAGCATTTCCACAGTTACCACTCTGGTCCAAGTTAGCATCATCTGTGCCTGATTATCACATGAACCTCGGATTTATTGTTTTCACTCTTGCCCTGTCCAGCACCATCGACCTCAACCCCTACAGCCTAATCTGAACATCTCAGCCGGAGTGATCTTTTAATGGATTACTTAATTTAATCCGTTCCAATGAGTTTATGAACTAGGATTTCTGTTTAACAGAAGAGGACATTGCTTAGTAGGATTAAGTAATGGAATATACATTACTTAGAAGGATTAAGTAATTGAATGTCTGTATAGACAAAGATACAAAATACTTTTTAAGATAAAGGATGAATTTACATAATAGTTACTACTATAAATAAAAACAACTAGTAAGAAGCAGAGCCATGATTTGAATCCAGTATTTCTGATTCTAGAGCCTGTTCTCTTCAATACTAGACTATATTGTGTTTTAGTAACCCTTTTCTATGTTGAGATTATATTATTTTATTATTTTTAAAGGATGCTTAAAGGTGTTTGACATATGTGATTGATAATACATGTGAGATATGTGCCTTGGTTTCATAAAAACTATGTTTTAATTTCACTTAAAAACAGCTTACCTGGGATGAAAAATTAACTTGACCCATTGTGACATTTTTGACGTTTGATAAAGAGAAATAAAAATTTAAACCAATCTATTATTCATAAGAATATTATCATCTTCTTAGTTTTTTAGGCTTAAATTGTTGTCACCTTTTCTGTTGTGGCAGATTTGATTACACTCTTAACTGTGCTGCTAAAATAAAGCCCAATTTTAGTGATCACAGAGCCCGATGTTGAAAGAAGCTATTTTTAGAAATGCTGGGTTTATGGTAATGATGAAAGTTGTATCATGTTGTTATGGTAACCAAAAATTCTAAAGTACTGATTAATGACAAGCTCACTGATTTTGGAAGTAAGCAGTTCATTTCTCATTTCAGTTCACTGTTTTAAATAATTATTTAAAATACAGTTAATTTCTTTGAGCATATTTTAAAAAGAGAATAATATGTCTATTGAGTTATATATCAATCTTTATTAAGCTTTTTGAAATTTCTAATACTAGGTTGTTATGGCACTGTAACATTTGTAACTGGACAAATTAAATTTTTTTCTCTACCAGCTTTGCTGTCTCTAGCTTCTCCATGTTCATTTTTCAATCCCTTCCCTATCTCAGTGGCTTCTTAAATTGAGGAGCAGAATGAAGAAGCCACATACTATTACACACCAACACTTAAAATACATTATAAACTCTTGCTTGGCTCTGTTGGCTTGGTTTTATTCAATTGTCTGTGTTTTAGCAGGATTGCTTTATTTTGTTTCTGTTGCAGACTTACAATGGTTTTTAAGCTCCATTTGAGTTATAGATAGACATTTGTAAGCTAATTTAGCTTAGAAACAGAAATGTGCCCCGAGTTACAACTAAATTTCAGTAAATTAAAATTTTTTCATCATTAGGACTTGAAAATGAAATTTAAAATTTACTACTTCCTCCGAAGTTTTAATAATTTATTCTACATTTCCCAGTTATTCTGGATTTTTAAATATTGTATTTAACATTGATTATTGTACTTTATTATGATTTTAAACTTCTTATAAGAAAGAATAGCCTTGTTTCTGTGTACTCCTTGTATACTGTCAAATATGTGCTGGGTTCAGGTTGAGTGTAGATTTTAGAGTATTAGATGTGAGTAATGCATGCTTTATACACGACCTCCAAACCTGTCTTATTGCTTTCAGTAAAGAACTAAAAACACTATTTCTAAAATCTGGTATCTGACTTAGTGAAAAATGGATACGAGATGTATATGGTAGCTAAGAAAGTTTTAAAATACCAGTTTATATAGCTTAATTTCATTTTTGAAAAAAAAGTTTGTATCATTTTGGTGCATTTTTTGTTAAGTTTAATTAATTACAAGAAAAGATCACAAATCAATAGATCAAAAAAAAAAATCTTAGAGCCTCATTTAGTTAAGGAGTTTTCTAAACCAGTTTCTACCATTATCCTTTCCAGCAGAAAGGTAGTACAGCCAGTAGCACAACTCCACTCTACTCAGAGAATTTACTCAGCATTTTTTCCTTCTACCCACTCTTATTAAGGAAGCTTTAGCAATTCTGGGACAATGTCAAGTTGCTTCAACTTGCCAAGAGTTTGTACCTCATCAGGACAGGGTACTGATGCTCTAACGTCGTAAGTGAACTTCTCATTCCATCCAGCTATTTTTGTTCTTTTCTAAACCATAGATACGCATATTTCCACAGACAGTTTTACAGATGTATCATTTTGGCCATTATTATTAATATCAGAAAAGAATATACTTCCTAGAAAAACAGCTTAAAGAATATGTTGTAATGATGGTGACTTCATGGTGTTGACTTGTGTGATGGCTAACACAGTATTACTGTTACCACCATTACTGTTATGTTAGTGTGGCCAGTCACATATGTGTACTCTTGACTATGTGACAGAAAAGCTTGGCCTGAAATAACCACTGACTCCATGCTGTGAAAAAGAATGGTGGTTCATGAGGCGAGAATCAGACTCCTTAAATAAGAAAAGAGTTATTTTTTTTCAAGCATTCAGTGATTATTTATTGAGAACCCATCGTATTCAAAATATACTGGGTTTTAAGGGACAGGACATATGAACATAAACAATATCAAGTTACTTGAAGTTTGCAGGGCAGCTAAGACATGAAGATCATATATTTCTGTAATTCTAAACAATTTTAAAGTTCATTTTGAAATTGGGTTATATCATAGTTGTTACATACGTTTGATGTGGAACTATCCTCTCCCCCAATCTGTTAGGATCTGAGAATCAAGAAAATGTAGATGCTTTATTGTCAGGAGTGGTAAACGTCAGAAGAGAGGGAAAAAAAAGTGCTGTAGATGTTCTTAAAAGGAAGTATTTCTAGCTCTGAAGGTCAGGAAAAACTTCATGGATAAGAGAGAACATTTTTGCTGAACATCAAGAACGTTTGAAAGTGGTGAGAGAGGCATTCTAGGCAAATGGAGAAGTGTGAGCAAAGGAACTGAGGTCAGCAAGACCAGGGCCGAGAGAAGGCAGGAGTTGCACTGGGCTGCAGAATTAAAGTAGTGATAGAGGAAGCATTAGAGGATTTTGAATGGTAGGGGAAGCAATATTGGCTTCCCTGAAACCAAAGGAAGACACTGAAGCTCCTTGAAGGCCCCAGGTAAGGGAGACACATGATAGAAAGTATGCTTCCGTAAGATCACTCTAACAGCAGTGCCTATGAGGGACTGAATGTGGAAGGCACTAACAGGGGAAAGACCAGATAGGAGTTTTTGTGTACTCCAAGCAAGAGTTCATTAGAACCTGAACTGAGATGATGGGACTGTGCTATTAACAAAAGTAGGAAACATTACAAGAAAAGTAGGTTTAGGAGTAAAGCTTGAAAGATACATTGTTAATTTAGTTTGGTAAAAATCAGAAAATTAGTGCCAGGGTTCTCATGACTAAGTATAGTGGTATATGAATAGTACGAGTAGCTGGGGATGACAGGAAGTTAATGTCACAAAAACGTGGAGAGAGTTGGTGCAGATTTAATGAACTCAATACTGTCTTTCTCTAGCTGGATAATTTTAAAAACATTTGCAAGACTATGTCTATTATTCTTGTCTGTGCTTTTTCGTAGAAATATACATTTCTGAGAATGCTGTGATTTGTTGTAAGCAAGTGTCACACTTTAGCTTAATGATACAGAGAGATAAAGAGAAATGTAGATGCAGTTCTAGTGTAGGAGCTATATGTGAAAGCTGCTTACTGTAAGTTTTTCTGAGAGATAAAAGTGTTTGTAAACTTGAATAATTGTAAGCCTCTTTATTTAAGGTTAATGTATTATGATTTGCTTTTGCAAAATCAATACATTGTCACACGGTCACAGTTTCTGCTTCTTGTTTAGCATTCCTGTGTCTATCAGGCACTGTTCTAACCTTGAGGATATAAACAAAACCCAGTCCCTCCCCTCTGGAACCTACATAGTAATGAAGAAAAATTTAATAAATAATAAATATAAAAAATGTGTTTTATCCCCAAATCAAGATAAGTAACTTGTGTAGTTGGATTTTTAAATAGTGTGACAATAATGAAAATGAAATGTATTGATTCAAATATGAAGCGTTTTTACAATTCTCAGTAAATACATTTTTTTAGATGATGTGTTCACATTTTGCTTGTTTATCAATAGAGAGCAGATCGTAAGACAGTCCACAGAATTAGTCTGCAGGGCCTATGGCGAAGTGTATGCAGCTGTGATGGATCCAGTCAATGAATACAAAGATCCAGAGAGCATCCTACACCGACCGCCGCAGCAAGTGCAGACTCTTCTCTCTTAATTACCTTACTGGACGGATTGTGTTAGCAAAACATCGCATCTCTACAACACCATACACTATTTTGTTCTTTAGTCCATTAATCTTTACTTTGAAATGTGATAGTTCCAGTTTTCTTTGTATCATAACATTATAGGTCCCAATGATTCGTTTTGGTCTCGATAACATGGGAGTAACATGTCGACCTGAGAGAGTGATGCTCTGTATCTTCCCTCTATACAGAGGTGCTCAATGCTTTGCTCGCTGCCTCTCCAGCTCTGTAGTTTCCCCTCTATTCTGAAAGCAAAAAGTAGTATGAAAGGTTTGAGGGATTTTTTTTTACAAGACTTGTTCTAAATTAACAGCATATAAAAAATTTGTCTAAACTGAATAATTAGAAGAGGATATGATCTAATAAATGTCTCTGTACCTAAATATTCATTTGCTTTGTCATTAATGTAAGTAGGTGTACTTAGCCTATGTCGTGGCCCTTAAAGAGTTGTTATAAAAGAGCAGTGGATTATGCAGCTGGTGTACTTAGCAACAAATCTCATTTCTTTTTTGTTCTAGCACACTGTATATAATTGCCTACACACATTTTTATGCAATTTTAAATATACACTAAGCAAAAAAGGAAAAAAAGAGGGAGAAAAGTAACTTAAGCAGGGTGGATTCCACTCTGTGGATGCCTTGGAAGGAATTCCAGGGGGGGCTCAGCACTTTGGATGAGTTTAGGCATCCAGGCAGCCAGAGCTGCATCTAAGTCTAGTGTTCCAACGTGGACCCTAAATTCAGCCAAATACAAATTTTACCTGGTGGTCAACCCAAAGGAACAATGATCTACTAACAGTGGAGGAAACACTGCCAGAGGAAGAGTTGCAGCTGGCAGTGTCTCTTGTCTCTGTGGTGGCTCCTTACAAAGTACGATTTGGGCTCTGACTTTGCAGCTTTACCTATGAGGAAGATTCAAACTCACTGTATTTTTTTAAAGAATAAATCTCTATGTGCTTGATGTGACTTTACTGTGTTACCAAGATTTCAAGGACAATTCTTATTAGCAGAAAAATTTTCATTTCTAATAAATCTGTAAAAATGGATAAGTTCCTAAATTATAAATGAGAAAACTGAGGCATGAGGGAAAAAATTGACTAGTTTGAAATATTTTGAAAAACAATAACATAAAATTAATATTTGTAGTAGATTATGTAATATATAACAAATTAGTATTTATAGAACATGGCCTATTCATCTGTCTGAAGTTTGTAATTGTTTATAACTAGTGTGATTCTTTGGAACAAGACTGATTACATATTATCTGTTTTGGTATAAAAATCTGTGTTTTTAGTTTTTTTCCCTTCAATGAATATATATGATATGTAAAAGATAGAAAATAAAGTATAAGTCAAGAGCTTAAATTTTACATAATTTATTTCTACTGTGAAAAAAGATTGATACTTTGCCATTAGAGAATTCCTTTGTTTTCTAGGGAGGAAAATGTATTTTGCTTTTTACTTGGTTTTTGCAAATAAAATATTAAACTATTTCTAGAGTAATGACCATTGCAGTATTTTTATATATCTCATTGATGTGTTTTTATTAAATCTACTGATAGAAAAAGAAGCACAATATAGGGGAAACTGAAGTAACCAGTGAAAGACTAGCAGGCAAAATATGATATTATATGATCTTGAGAGTAAAGTCAAAATAGAAGATTATAAGTAATAATCCATTAGCATAACACTTAGATTTGCTACATATTTGATAGTTTGCATTTTGAACTATTGATTTGGCATAAGTATTAATTATAACCTAAATAATGCATGTCAGCCCTTTTTATCTGCCTGGCAAAATCCTCCTCTGTTTGAACTTTTCCTTTTCTTTGTGTATGCCTGTACTTGAGCAGGTGAATGATAACTGAAAAAAAATCACATCAGTGGATTGATTGACTTGACTTTAAATTCATGATCACAGTCTTCAAATAGGCACTGCTATAGTCTGAATATTTGTTTGCCACAAATTCACATGTTGAAATCCTTACTCCCAAGGTGATGGTCCTAGGAAGCGGGGCCTTTGGGAGGTGATTAGGTTGTTGGGGTGGAGCCCTCATAAATAAGATTAGTTTCCTTATATAAGAGACTCAAGAGATTCCTTGCCCCTTCCACCATGTGAGGTTATAGTGAGAAGACATCCATCAGTCAGTGAGGAAGTGGGCCCTCATCAGACACTGAATTTTCTAGTGCCTTGATCTTGGTCTTGCCAGCCCCCAGAAGTATGAGAAATAAATTTCTGTTTACGAGCCACCCAGTTTGTGGTATTTTGCTATAGCAGCCTGAATGGACTAAGGCACTCAATATTGCTTTGTATTTCTACTCTGTCTCTTTGGCAAACTCACCTTCCCACTTTTCAAGAGGACTTTTTCACTCCCACTCTTAATGTCTTTACAATTCACTGAGAATAGAAGCTGCTGGGTTAATCTTCCTCATTTTCCTACCCTCAAACATTGTACACACCTTCTCCATCCTTCCTCCTTTTGCATTGGAGATGTCCCTCTTCCTGTGACAGGCTGTTCCCTTCCTTTATTCTCTGACTCCCATTCTCTCATCTTTTCAATGCCTTTTCTCTCTGGGCTGTCCCTTACAACTGGCCTCTGTAGGATTATTCTTGATGGCATACACAACATTGTAGCGTTCATAATATTTTAAAAATCTCTCCACCTCTCAGATCCCAACTTCGCCATTTCTCTGCTTCCTTTCATGGCTGTTCACACGTGCTGTCATCTACTTCCTTATTTCCCATTTTGTCTTTACAGTCTCCAGTATGACTTCAGTCTCTCCATTATACCAAAACTAACCTGATAAGGTCGCCATAGGTCCTGTATATTGTCAAATCCAATGGATTCTTCCTTATCCTTATTTTATTGAACTCTCAGTAGCATTCCATACACTTCTGTTTGAAATACTATTTTTTTTCATACTTCTGTGGCACCACTTTCTCCTAATTTTCCTTCCATTTCACTGGCCAAACCATTTTTGAACTTCTTTTCTGGCTTTTTTGCCTCTACATGACTTCTAAAAGTTGGCATACTCTAGGGCTTCATCCTGGAAATTCTGTTTCTCTTTTTGTCCTTCCCTTAGGGTTGTTTATTACCTCAGCATAGCCTACCCAATCTGGACTAATACTAGCTCATGTCTTTAGATATGTCCATGTAATGGAATACTCTAAACTAGTGAAAAATTAATGATTTTTAAATACAGAATAATTTAGTATGATTATGTGTCATACTAAAGTATGAAACGACATACTAAAGTATCAAAAGCAACTCAAGAAGAAATAGAAAATCTGGGTAGATGTATGGCAATATCATTGAATTTAATAATCTAAAACCTTCCAGCAACTAAAACACCCAGGACCAGAAGGCTTCACTGGTGTATTCTCCAAGACATTCAAAGAGGAATTAATACCAATTCTTATCAAATTCTTCCCCAAAATAGGAAGGAAGGGAGTACACCCTTACTCTTTGAGGCTAGTTGTTTGTTATTAGTATAACAAAGTCAGAAAAGATGTCACAAACTGCAGACCGGTAACCCTTATGAACATCTATGCAAAATCCTCACAAAATACTAGCAAACAGAATCCAGCAACATATTAAAGAATAATGTGCTACAATCAACTGGATTTATCCCATCAATGCAAGGTCAATTTAATATATGTAAGGAAATAAATGTACTACACACACACATACACATACATACATACACATACACACACATACACACAATGGTCCCTTGGGAAACATGGGGCATTGGTTCCAGGACCCTCCTGTGTATACCAAAATGCATGCATACTCAGTGACTGCAGAACTAACGTGTATACAAAAAGTTGGCCCTCCCATACTCAAGTTTTGCATACCTCAAATACTAGATTTTTGGTCCACGTTTGGTTGAAAAAAACTCAGATGTAAGGGTCTTGAGCAGTTCAACACTATGTTTTTCAAGGGTCAGTTGTGTATCCAGAATATAACTCTTACAACCCAACAATAAAATGACAACTGAATTTTAAAATCTGCAAAAGGATTTGAATAGGTATTTCTCCTAAGAAACTATACAAATGGCTAATAAGCACATGAAAAGATATTCAACATCATTAGTCATTAGGGAAATGCAAATGAAAATCACAATGACATGTTGCTTTGCACATACTAGGATGGCTACAATATTAATAGTTTTAAAAGGACAATAACAAGTTAGTATGATAGGGAGAAATTGGAACCGTCATACATTGCTGGTGGAAATACAAAGTTGTGTAGCTGATGTGGAAAACAATTTAACAGTTCCTCAAAAAGTTACCATATGACTTAGCAATTCTATGCCTAGGCATATACACAAAAGAATTGAAAACCGATGTCTACACAAAACTTTTACACGAATGTTTGTAACAGCATTTATAATAGCCAAAAAAGTAGAAACGACCTAAATATCCATCAACTAATGAATGGATAAACAAAATGTGATATATTCATACAACAAAATACTATTCATTCATAAAAAGGAATGAAGTACTGATACATGCTACAACAGGGATAAATTTTGAAAACATGCTAATTAGAAGCCAGACACAAAAGGCGACATATAGTTTGACTCCATTTGTATGAAATGTCCAGAATAGGCAAATTCATAGAGACATGAAGTAGATGAGCAGTTTCCAGGATATAGGGAGAAGAGGGAATCAGGAGTGAGGAGTGACTGCTAAAAGGTACTTTTTGGAGTGATGAAACTATCCTGGAATTAGATGGTGATAATGGTTGCATAACACTGAATATACTAAAAACCACTGAATTTTACTCTTTTTAAGATGACAAATTTTAAGTTATATAAATTTTATCTGAATAAAAATAAATTACAAAAAAATAATTGGCCAGTTTATATGTCTTAAATTTAGATTTTGAGATCCTATTGTGGTTTTGCGATTTAAAGATACCATCGTCAGCCTCTTTGAAAATCAGAAGGTGAGATATATTTTCCTTGAACCTGGCAATAACACTGATATGTAATTGTCCAATCTTGGAATATTTATCAGTTTTCATTTTGTATATACTTTAGACTTTAGAATAAATATATAAATAAAATTCAGAGTCACATAATAATATTGAATACTTGCAGAAGATCAGTTAATTTTTCCTATTTAGCTAAATATGCTGTTTATGTAATACTATAAATAGATAGGCCTATGTATGGTTACTTTTGGGCTATAATTGTATTTAAGTAAAATTATCTATCATCTTGAAAATACATATTTATTTCTCCTCACAGAGAATGTGCTTTTGGAGATAGATAATATAATTATGTATTTTTATAGGTCCAAATATAAAGTTACTATAAATTAGCTGAGAAATAAATATGATATTCATATTAATCACAGCATGCTAGTCTATCAAATCCAATTAATATTAATGCCAGGAAATGTTAAAAATAAAAATTTTCTAGCACTGATAATTCAATAAGTAAAAAATAAATGGTACTAAGCTTACAAAAATGAGCTGAGTTGGGGAATATTTTTGGTAGAGCCAAAAGTAGTCATATGAAATATTTGTTTTGAGGGGATATAGCATTTTCTAACAAAATATTTCTCACTGCATATTTAAAATAGTGAAAGTCTAAGCCAGTCTAGGATTTTCAAAGTTTATAGCTTTGCCACCAGCAAATTAATTTACTTAAATATTCTCTTTGTTTTCATCAATGTCAAGATCTGAAATACCACTGGAGCAAGCATCAGTTGTCACCTACTAAAAGCAAAATGACAAGAAACAAGAGGGCAAGCCAGTCAAAAGTTGGGTCCCCTGTGTTGAGATGCTGTGAGTCTTTCTAGGTGTATCATCTATACAGAAGCCTAATCTGCAGGTAAGAGCTGGCTGCTGTTTTGCTAGCCAGGCCTCCAGTGGAATATAAAATGCTAATGAGGATTGAATTGAAATAGAAAAATGCATTTACCTTTGAAGCCAAGTCTTAAAAAGGAACCCAAAGATTTGATTAGTATTCCATATAGTTGCAATATGTATTTAATTACACAATGGGAATTTTTCTTGCTTAAAACTATATTAATTTCTTTCATAAACAAAGATATAAGCAAGACAAGCATTAAAAATCCAAAAAAGTGCTGCTAAAAAAGAAAATAAACAACAAAAATACCACGTCAAGGTACCCTTTCTTTATTCTGAATCTTATAAAAAAGAAAATTACTTATCCACTGAGCATTAACAGGTTAAATAATTAATCATATAATAACAAACCTTAATAGAATTTGCATTAACCAAAAAATGTACAAACACACTCTTATGATATGTCAAAAGACTGTCTTTGCAAGTGATAAATCATTAGCCATGGTGTTGCTCTTGGTAACCTCAGGTCTCTGGGGGATGGTGCAGAATTAGTATCGCTTCCTTCTCTCTGTGTGATGATGGTGGGGTGAGGCTAGTGCCATTTCTATCATAAATAAAATTTTCATATATGTGGACAAATTTATGGATTTTTATTGCATTTTTGATAGGTTTATTCCTGCACCAATAACCAATGTTTTAATTTTTATAGCTTTATAATAAGTCTTGAAATATGGGACACAGTGCTCCACTTTATTTTCTTCATTTAGAGTGCCTTAGCCATTCGTGGCTTTTGCTGTTGTACAAATAGCAATTTTTATTTCTCAGTTTAATAGAAAATCAACTCATATTTCTCCAACAGCTATCAGGAATATGGGTAGGATTACTTTGAACATATATATGTCAATTTGGGGAGAATTGATATCTTTATGATATTGAATAATCCAAATCATAGCATGTTATATTTTCCCTATTCAGTTAGGATAGTTTTAATGTCTTTCAAAAAAATTTTATAATTTTCTCCATATATATCTAAGAAAACTTTGGTATGTTTATGCCTAAGAAAGTTATAGTTATTATTAATAGTGTAAATGGTATTTATTTTTAATTATATTTTATTTGTTGCTGTATATAAAAACTGAATTAATTTCTATATGCAGCAATTAAAAACTGGATATCCATATGCAGAAAAGGAAACTAGACTCCTATCTCTCACCATATATAAAAAGCAACTCAAGATGAATTAAAGACTTAAATGTAAGACCCTACCACTAGGTAGGTATTTTATAGATAGGCTTTATCAAATTAAGAAAGTTCCCTTCTGTTCCTGGAATGTTAGGATTATTTTAAATTATGGATGAGTATTTAATTTTATCAAATTTTTTTCTATATCTATTTAGATAACCATATGCATTCCGCTTTTATTTGCATAACGTAGAGAATTCAAAATGTCAAAACAACCTTGCATTTCTGGAATAAACCCAATGATCAGAATGCACTATTCTTTTTTTATATCTTTTTGTTTGATATGGTAATATTTTATTTAGGATTTTTGTTTCTTTGACATGAGAAAGGTTGCCTTATAATTTTCTTTTCTTTTAATGTCCTTGTCAGGTTTTGGTAGCAGGATAATACTGGCCTCATAAAACAAATTGGTGTATATATTCCCCTTTTCTGTTGTCTGGAAGTTTGTGTAAAATTGTTGTTACTTCTTCCTTATATGTTTAGAAGAATTCCAAGTGAAGCCAACTAGACTTGGATATGTCTTTGTGGGAAGGTTTTAAAGATTCAATTTTTAAAATAGATGTAGGACTATTCGGATGTTCTATTTCTTCTTGTGTCAGTTTTGGTAAAGTTTATTTTTCAAGGTATATGTCTATTTCATCTAAATTTTTTGTCATAATGTTCTCCTTACTATCCTCTTATATTTTTAATGTCTGTGGACCTGGCATTGGTAATTTGTGTTTTCCTTCTTCTTTTTTCTTTCTTGGTTAGTCTTGCTAAGAATTATAGATTTTAGTCTTTTCAAAGAACCTATTTTCTCCCTTCTTGAAGTGGAAGCTTGTATCAGTGATTTTTAGACTGCTTTCTATTATAATATATTCATTTAATGTGTTCATATTTCACAGGTTTAGCTATATCCATAAGTTTGTGTATGGCATATGTTCATTATCTTTTACTCCAAAGTATTTGTTAATTTCCATTGTGATTTTTGTATTTGACCCATAGATTATTTAGGAGTATATTTCCAAACATGTGACTATTTCCTAGTTACCTTTGTATTACTGATTTCAAGCTTAATTCCACTGTAACCAGAAAATATATCCATATATCCTTTTATATTTATTCATACTTGCTTTGTGATCCAACATATGGTCTATTGTGGTAAATTGTTCTCTTTAGACTTAGAAATGATGTGTTTTCTATAGTTATTGGGTACAGCGTTCTGCATATGGTGAGAAGATACATTTTGTTAATCTTGTTCCAATCATCTGTAGCCCTTCTGATTTTTAATCTGCATGATATATCAGCTACTGAGAGATACTTGTTTAAACATTTTAAATATGATTGTGGATTTGTCTATATTTCTTTTTAGTTTTGTCAGTTTTTGCTTTATATGTGTTTTGGGGGTTCTTTTTTTTTTTTTAGGACCCATGAAAACAAACACTGGATGCTTTATTTATTTTAAGGCTATTTCTAGATATTTAAATTCTATTTATAAGATTTCTTCTTTGAACTGTGAGTTACTTAAAAGTATGCTACTTGTATTTTTGCGAGTTTTTAGCAAGGGAGTGAGGCCATCAATATGTTTTTGCAAAAGAATAATCAATGAGGGTACCTTTCCTTCTGCAGTACCCTCTGATGTCTGTCTGTCTCCTATTCCCGTTTTTAAAAAGAAACTGTGGACTTACCAGTTAAGCCAATCACTGGTATGTGAACTGCTGGCAGTTCCAATTGCTTTGACTCCATGGTCAATTAAGCTAAATCCTCACAGCATATTGAGGTACCATTCATATTGTTCTCTTATCCTTCTTTCCCAAACCCTGGATTGGGGGGCTTGGATTCTGTTGGCTCTGACTGATTTTTTAATACTATTAACGGCATATGGCTTTAATCTCTAAAAGATCTTGGTATCTTATATACCCGAAATAATCTGATTTTACTTACCGAAATGACTATATCTCAAAGTGAGTTATGGTACTTAATCACATTAATGAGTATAAGCAAGTATGTCACCTTGATTCCCACCTTTCAGTTTTTTGAGATAAAATGTGGACCCTTTTTCTGAACAGATGTTGCAACTTTCCTTCTAGGTGGTTTCTTGAACAAAATAAGAAAGCAACTTTCTTGCTTGGTAGACATTCTGCTGTTTTTAAAGGTATCCATAATCTGGAGCCTCAACTCAGTGTAAAACTCTGAGTTTGGTTTATACCCAATAGCCCCAAAGAAGTTGTCATTGGATTTTGGTGGTCGGCAGAGGAATTATTGGAATAAAAATATCACAGCTTCTGTGCTGTGTGCAGATACTCACTGAGTGTGATGAAGGAATTACTCTCTAAGCGAGCACATATTCTGAGCAATTAGGCTAAGTGCCAAAACCATTAAGGCTCAAATGCCAAGTGCCTGTAGGGAGGGTTCTGTTACAGGATTTAGCAACCAACCCTTGGCTCACTTACCAAAGGGTGGCACTCCAGGCTTCCTGATTGCCGTGCCAGCCTGGCTGAGACTCAGCGGTTGCCACCCGGCCACTTCTGGCTTCTAGACATTCTCCCCAGCACTGCCTCTGTCTCCACCCTTCTTGCCCATCTGCCCTCCATCTGCCTGCCACTTGAGCAGTAGGTGCACAGTCGGGGACACCTTACAAGTTGAGTCATGACACCCGGCTGACACATTACATTCACCTTCCCTGTGCCTCCACCCCCCACCAACCCTTCTCCAGCTTGGCAGCTTGAAAGGAAAGGGCTGCCAATGCCTGTTTCATAACATCTCAGGGGCCTCCATTCAGAGGCTTTTGGAGCCTCCTGGCACTCAAGGAAAGTGGGCATGCGGGTGGGGTAGCGGGAGCCACTCAGGGGGCTATGGACATCCAGGCACCCCTGGCCTGCACCCAGAAAAACCTGGGGGAACAAGAGTAGCCTTTGTAACTGCAAAATTTCATCAAGATGAGCTGAAAATCTGGTTCTGCCATTTCCCCGTCCCACACCACTACCCCCCGACCCCCCACCCCAAAACCAGAGCAGTGGAATATCTTAACAATTTGACTTTTATCCAGAACTGAGGCTCTTTATTTGTTAGAGCTAAGCATTTGGTCCAAGATTTTCTAATTCTTTCTGTGGGAACTTGAATCAGCACCCCCTCCCCAGGCTCCCACGGAAGAAGCAGATGGGGATCTTGGCGAGGGCTGGAAGTCCGGGACTTGGACAGGTTGAGAGTTCTATTTGCCAGGCTGAATTGCTTGTAATTAAAAAGCTTATCCTCCTCCTTTTTTGCACTTCTGAACTTATCTGAGGAATCAACAGAGTGTTTAATCATGCGTAGAAACAAATCTGTCCATATAAGTGAAAATCTGCATTTGAAGTCAGGGGCTTACCAGCACAGATGAGTCATGGAGGCTGGTGAGGGTGAAGTCTTACATCTCCCCTGTTGACTTGACGTTTCTTGTTTCAAAGGGCAATGGGGCATGATCAGTGTCTATGCACAGACTAGGGCTGAGCTATGCAGCTCTTCTTTCTCCTCTTCCTCCTCTCTTTCCTTCCTCCGTCTCCCTGCCTAAGCTGTGCCTACATTAAGCACTCTGCATGTTTGGGGTCTTGTTAGTGACACTGGCTGACACCAGATTGTTAATGTTTATCTGCTTTCTAATACTGAAAAGAAAATAACTCATTAGTCTCGACATTTTAAATGTGTGAGGGTTTTGAGACAAAAATTAACTTTGCATCTTCCGGACTAAGTTGTGCTAATTGCCAGATCGTGCTCATGTTAGAAAATTGGTAACAAAGTGAGGCATGACCACTTGTGGCTCTTGGGGTAATGAGGGCTCTGGGTTATTGTCAGAAATCACTGGGTTTTCTTTAAAATATTCAAAAGGAGGTGAGTAGCTGAGATTTTTCTCCCTTCAGGAATGCTTATAGGAGACATTGATGATTTTCAGGATGCAAATAGAGGTGGCAGTAGCAGGAAGCATTGAAGTTGGTGCACCACCTGTTGGAAAGCAAAGTGTTCTGTGTGTGTATCTGTGTGTGTGTGTGTGTGTGTGTGTGTGTGTGTATGCATGCGCGCTAATGGGGAGAGCATTTGCTGAATCTAACCAGAGCCTGGTTGTGTGCAAATTTGGGGAGACTGGAGGAAGATGTTACTTGTATGGACTCCCTTACAGAGTGGCAGGACTTGTGCTGCTAATTGGAAGTATTTGGCCCTATAGTCACGCTCTGATTCTTAGACTTCCCGTTACACAGGCAAACAGCCCCAACTCTGGCTCTGAATTCTGCCGTGAAAGCTACCAGGCATGAAAAGTCCCAATTTTACAGCTTGCTTGGGTAGCAATGCCAGGGTGAACTCTGGAGATAGCAAAGGGATAGGAAAGGTTTTCCCTAAACTAGAGCTCTGGCTTCCAAAATGGAGACCTCCTGGCGGAAGATGAAACTTGGTTACATTTAGTCAGTCCCAACTCTGAGCCATCATCGCGTGAGAGCAGACGTGAGCTGGGCGTTTGACATGCTGCCCTTTAGAAACCAAGGTCTCCTTCTGTGTAGGTAGCACTGCCAGACACTCTCGGATCCCATCCACTCACATTCATTTATGCACCTTTTTTTTTCTTGGAGTTTAACACGCGTCTGTCTATCTCCTTCACACTCACGCACAATGAGATTTAGTAACCCATTTTAATGAGGCAATTATATTTTAACTCTATTATGTGCAATTATGCACTCTCTTAAACTGCCTCAGCTGGAGCGCCCTGGTGTTGATATCTCACTGGCACTTACCTGCTGGCCCCTGGGGGGAGCTGGGGGCAGCTGGGCCTTGAACACTGACACCCCTCCTGCCCCTGCTGCTGCTCCACAGGTGGCTTAGTGCTGCCACAGGGCAGGGACAATTGCAATTTCCTGGCCCACCCAGTGGAGCTCTTGATTGCTGTGTGGGTGGCCTGGATCTTTCTCATCTGCTTTGCTCTACTGGCAGGATTGTTTATCCAGGCCCCAGAGCCCCAGGTAGTCCTCCAGCTTGGAGGGGCCAAAAAAACAAACTTGGGTAATCATAGCCATGCACCTTTGTCTGATGTTTTTTCTTTTTAGTCATCTAGGCTTTAGGCTCCTGGGGGATGCGCCCATCCTATATTTGCAGTTAAGTCTCAGTGGTAACTTTAAAAAAAAAGTTTTAATTATGTGATATCTGCTTCTTTTGAAATAATGTGTCTGATTTATATATTAGCCACAAAGCATAACGAAGCAGCACCCATGGACGTCACCACCCAACTTAATAACTACAATGCTCTCCATACGTTTGCACCTACATGTGTGTATGTATTACATGCCCCCTGCATACCCCAGAGGGAGCCATTCTGCTTGAATTTTGCCTTTTCCTTTCTTGTGATTTTTTAACTTTGATCACATATGTATGTATCTCTATTCATTATTTTTTTAGTTTTATTTATTAAGGCGATACCCTTCTGTAAGTTGCCTTCTGTAACTTTCTTCTCCATTTAGTGCAATGTTAAAGATTCATTGCTGCAACTACATAGAGTTGTGGTTCATTCATCTTTACTGCTGTATGATATTCTACTGTGTGACAAGTTATTCATCTTCCCACCAAATGCATTTTTGAGCTTTTCTAGGGTGTTTTGTTTGTTTGTTTTTTATTTATTTATTTTTGTTTTTTTTTTTAATTTCAATAGATTTAGGGGTAGAAGTGTTTTTTGCTACATGGGATGAATTATATAATGCTCAAGTCAGGGCTTTTAGTGTACCTGTCACCAAAAGAGTGTGCATTGTACCTGATAGGTAATTGTTTATCCCTTACCTACTCTCACCCTCCCCACTTCTTAGTTTCCAGTGTCCATTACACCACTTTATAAACATATATACCCATCCTTTAGCTCCCACTTATAGGTGGGAACATGTAATATTTGTTTTTCCATTCCTGAGATACTTCACTTAGGATAATGGTCTCCAGTTCCATCCAAGTTGCTGCAAAAGACATTATTTCATTCCTTTTTATGGCTGAGTAGTACTCCATGGTATATATACACTATATTTTCTTTATCCATACATCAGTTGATGGGCGCTTTGGTTGATTCCATATCGTTGCAATTGTGAATTATGCTACAATAAACTTTCGAGTGCAGGTCTTTTTGATATAATGACTTCTTTTCCTTTGGGTAGATAGCCAGCAGTGGGATTGCTGGATCTACTTAGTTCTTCGAGGTCTACTTTTAGTTCTTTGAGTAACAGTAGGTCTACTTTTAGTTCTTTGAGGAATCTCCATACTGTTTTCCATAGAGGTTATACTAGTTTAAATTCCCACCAACAGTGTATAAGCATTCTCCTTTCACAGCACCCATTTGTTTCTTTTGAATTATGAACAATGCTTCCATAACATTCCTGTGTACACATACTTGTGTAAATGCATGAGAATTTCTCTACCTGGGAGTGGAATTTCTAGGCTATAGAGCATGAGAATGTTCAAGATTATGAGAGAGTGCCAAATTGTCTTCCAAGGTGATTGAACCAACTCATACTCCCTTCAGCCAGGCAGTATCTTTTTCAATTTTCCAGATTCCTACAGTGTTCTATGTCCAATGGTTAAGAGCATTTTTTGGATATGACTTCCAGCTGTTGGCTATGGGACCTTGTAAGAATTAGTCACTCTTTCTAAGTCTCAGTTTTTGCATCTGCAAAGTGGGGATTATCAATTGCAGTAAGGAATAGGTTTATTGTGAGAATTAAAATAATCTATGCAAAGCCAAATAATGTAGCACAGTGCCAAACACACAATAGTGTCCAATAACTATTAGAATTGATTATTTTGTATTAAAACCAGAGCTAAGAGAGGAGGGAAATGTTTGAATACACTGCTACTATGCTCTGAATGTTTACGTCCCCCCCAAGTTCAAATATTGAAACCCAACACTTCAGGTGATGTTATTTGGGGGGCAGGGTGGGGGCGCTTTGGTAGCTGATTAGGTCATGAGGGTGGTTCCCTCATGAAGGAGATCATGCCCTTATAAAAGAGGCTTGAGAGAGATTGTCCTCCCCTTCCACCATGTAAGGAACAGCTAGAATGTGCTGTCTCTGAAGCAGAGAACAAGCCCTTACCAGACCCTGAACCTGCTGATGCCTCGATCTTGGACTTCCCAGCCCCTAGAACTGTGAGCAGTAAATTTCTGTTGTTTATAAATTACCCAGTCTAAGGTATTTTGTTATAGCAACCCAAACTGACTAAAATAAGTACCTAACATCTAGTGGTCATGTTGGTGGACTCCTTGCCTTGTGAAAATACAACAGCCTCCAATAGCCCAGTGCCTTAACATTGTCAAGCATAGTTAATCTAAAGTCCTTGTGCTGTTGTTTAGGATGTTTGCTACTTAGTTCTGTTCACAATTTAAATGTGTCCTGCAAAGATAATTAGAGATCAATATCAGAAGGTAAAAATATTTTCTGGTTTGTATCACAGATGGCAATTTGGTAATTTACCTAATTAACACCTACTACTCCTGCTGTTGTCTTGTACATGTTCGTTGGGTTTCCTCTTTGGGCTTCAGTGGAATGCCATTGCCCTCAGCACTCCATGAGACAGCACATGCCACCCCCAGGCCCCCTCACATTGATGGAGCCGTCCTTAGAGACAGCCAACGATGATGCCAAGAGCAGCCAACATTCACACGGGGCTTTCACAAAGCACACGCGTGTATGGCCTCTCATTAGCCTCCCCACTGAGGCCCTCAAATTTTCATGTTATTTCTAGTCCCATTTTTATAGATAACGAAACAGAGTTAGAGACAATTAAGTGATTTGTCTTATCTGACAGAAGCTTGACTAAAGCCCAGGCTTCTGTCACTGGATTCAATATTATTTTTCCACTGCCTCACCCTGCCGTACTGTATTATGCTCCATAGTATGTGTTTGTTTACTTTTCCTTTCAATGCCATTTAATTTAATCCATTTGATTATATTAAAAAGAAAAAGAAACCCATTTGTGTCTCCAGAGGTGGCTGTAGCCATTAGTCAATACAGAACAAAGTTCACTGTCAAATTTACTTTAAGAGGAATGGTTCAAGAATTAATTGCAAAAGGCTTATTTGAAATTAAAAAAGCTTAAGATCATGGGCTTTCATTTCTCCCAATCAAGTTTTAATTACTGAAAAGTTTAGTAGCAACTGAAGCGTGTAGTTACTGCACTCTTTATTGCTGAGAGGATTTTTTTCAAAAGAGCTCCCACTGCCTCATTGCCTTCTCCTCTTGTTTCTACAAGACCTCACTTGACAATATTCATTGTCTTTTTAGTGTTCACCTTCATTACAAAAACCTCTGCATTCTCTGGGGCTCATGCATTAGCTGCTCCTCGAGTCATACGTAGCAAGAGATCAATCCAGGCAGACACAGGTGTGGCGCCGCTGTGCACTTGCTGCCCCCACACACCAGCAGGGAGAAAGCCCGCCCCGCTCAGGGCCATTCCATACAAGGCTGATGGGCAGAGCCACTGGTTGCAGGGCCTGTCTTCTGCATATCACTCCGCAGGTAACAGACCCAGCCATCTTTCTGGCTTGTTTCCTACAGGTACTGAAAGGCATTTGCCCCACTCAAGTCATACTGTAAGATTTCCAAGCCCTGCTTTGTCTACTGTCTCCACATTGGACAAGATTAGCCAGGTGTGTTTGTCCCAGAGGCACCTGGGTGGACTTAGAGTGAAGGGGTGTGTGTCAGCCTCTCCCCAGGGCTCCCCAGTGAACCCCTCCCTGCTGCTCCGTCCAGTCACTTGTCATCACAGCGAGCTTGTGACTGGACCAGGAGCACAGAGTCAAGGAAGTGCATTGGCCCAGGAGGACAGTCCTCTGAGGAGGACAATCAGGATTTCACCCTCATTTGGCCTGCCTCCATGGTGTGGAGCACCTTTAACCCCACTGGTCCTTTCTTACTTGCCCAAGGAAGATACTACAAATACACAGTTTACCCACCACACCAAATTATTCTGAGCATCCCCCGAAAATAATAAACTGAGAGCTTAATTGCATAAAATAACTGAAAAGCGTACATGATCTTACAGTTATCAAAAATGCCTGTGGGCCCTTATCCCACCCCCTGACTGTAAGAGTTTATCTACAGTCAGTTTGTTGTTTATCTATTCAACAAATTTCTGATGCCCACCAGGTTCCTGGCGCTGTACTCAGCGCTGGAGAAAAAGCAGTGAGCAAGGTGGGAGTGAGAAGGTTGAAGCCTGGCACAGAGTAGAAATAATACTTCCGTGTCTTCTACAGCAACTTGCGTGGAACTGGAGACCATTATCCTAAGTGAAATATCTCAGGAATGGAAAAACGAACTCCGCATGTACTCACGAATAACTGGGAACTAAACGATGGGCACACACAGGCACAAAGAGATGTAAAGGACATTGGAACCCAAGAAGGGGGAAGGATGGGAGGGAGATGAGCTGTAAAAACTTACCTGGCGGGTACGATGAACACTAATCTGGTGATGGGCACACTAGAAGCCCCAACTTAAACATTATATAAGGTATCCATGTAACAAAATCATTTGTGCCCCCTTAATATTTTGAAATAAAGAAATAAAATAAAAGAATGAACATGTTTTATAAAAAGCACTTCCACCTTCTCATTCTAAAACTACCTTCCAAATTAAGCACGAAGGCTCAGCCCCCTCTCCAAGTCTCCCCAACATGGCCCTGCCCCGCTCTCCCACTTGGGTGCTGGTCCTCACAGCAGGCCCGGCCTGACTAGCCCCTGCAGCACGTGTCGGAAGATAGGTGTTCCCTGAACACATTCTGTGTTTCAACTGTGCTCACGCTGTTTCCCGAAATGTCTTCCCTTGCCCGAGGTTTGCTTAAACTTTTACAATATGTCATCAGACTTTTCTTGGTTTCCTCTACTGATCCACTGTTGCCTTTCCCATCTCTGAGCCTCCACAATATGTTGTACTTGTTTCACATTATAATTCTTTGCATATTTTAGTCAGTAAACATCTCCTGGGTCCCATGATGTGCCGGGCATTTGGTTCAGCACTGAGCATTCTACGATAAACCAAAAAGATAGAGTTGCTGCCCACAGGGAGCTTATAGTCTTAATTCCTCAGCTCTCCGTTGTTTGAGAGACAAGCCTGGGTCTTTCTCTCCCTTGTGTTCTTTGCAGGGACATCAGTCCCCGAATACTGGTTGGACTGACTTGTTAAAGTTAGAAGAGCTATGAACACCTGACGCAGACTTTCCTACAGTTCCTGGGCACCGTCGTGTCCCATCATGGGTCATCTATTTCCTGGCCCAGAGGCTCTTCTCAGGCTCCCGTCCTGGCCTGAGAGCTCTGTTCTTGACCTCGTAAGGATGGTCCAAGCAACCAAGTACTTGATTCACCTTTGGTCTCTTTAGAAAGCAGAAAGACATCCCTCTTCCAATTACCTTGGGCTCGCTTGCCCCTCTTGAGGAACTGAAGGATTTTACAAAGCATCAGATACACTAGCCAGCGGCTCTAGTCACAGAGCAGTTACTAGCCGGTGGAGATCTGCACTCCTTCCATTGTCCCAGGACTGTTTCGTTTCTGTACACCTGCCACTTTGGGTCTCCAACGTGGGGCCAGGCCCGTTGTGTATTTTGTGTCTCATCCTGACATCAGCCCAACAAGGTGCACGTGGGTCCCGCTGTTTTTCAGAAGAGAACCAGGAAGGTCTGGGAGGTGAAGAGACTTGCCGCAGTGGCACAGCAGCACCAAAGCCATTTCTGTCCACCCCCTGCTTTTCTTACCTCTCCACCTTTCCTCCGTCCTAATGCCGGGATGGGAAAAGGAGCAAATCTGTCTCCAAAGGCAACCAGAGGGAGGAGACTGGCCTTCCCAGGGTGCAGATCATTCGGGATATTTACAACACTTGTTTCTTGGGAAGAGGCTCAGACCTGGGTGGAAGCGGCAACAAGCACTTTCCAAATCAACTTCCTTGGCAATTTTGGCAGAAAGATCTTCCTGTGATCTTGAGCAGCGGAGATTGTCTATTTCTGGGGCTTCTGACAAAAAGAAAGATATTTTATGCTATTTATACATTTTTCCACTAGCAACCAACAAGGATGGGACACCACAATTCCCAATTATCAGAAGCTGATTATCGGTTTCTACCTATGCTTGGATTAGAACGAGAGAGAAACAAAACAAAGGCCCTGAACTAAAGATTGTATGAGTTTAGGTGGACACTGCCCAGGTAGTAAAAGAGCTGGGCCACTGTCACCTGTCAGTTACTGTACTGAGAGAGTCACAAGAATGTAGAAATTCCGCACCAGCCTGACTTCAATCAGGATTCTTTTAAAGCTGGTAGTTTTGTGGAAATAGGTTAATTCTTTTTTATGACTTAAGTTCCACCCACCTCATGATCAGCTACTTACTGCTTAAAAGTCAATGCATTCCTTAGAATGAAAAAATGCTGTGGTTAGCCCATGTAAAACCCATCATACTGCACTCTAATTGGTCCAGATGGAAATGGAAATTATAAATCATTGACATTTTCATTTACATCTCTTTTTTTTTTTTACCCCATTATGTCTAAATTTTGGCTGCAATGGACCTAAAAATTACCCACACAAGGGAACATGATGTTGGCAGAAGTTTGGGTAGAAATACACGAGTGTGTGATGTGCGCTGAGCCAACAGGCTCTGGAGCGGCCCTGCGGTTCACAGAGCAGGATTGTCTAATTGCAGGGAGGGCCCAGCCGACTGCTCCCCTGACTATATTTAGGGGGCAAATCAGAGTGTGCTATTCATAGCATGCTCATCAGTAGGCCCCGAGTTCACATCTGTCAAAGGGAATCTTATCGTGACTTTCAAAGTTCTCCACGTTCTCTCTTCTTTCCCAAACCGCATATAATTTTTAAACTTTGTGAATGTATTGTACATTTTGAAAGTTGCTTTTTGCCAATGAGAAGTCATTTTCTATAAATTTTTAGGCCAATTGTTTCTGATGTTTACAGCAGAATAGAAGATACTCATTAAATGTGGTTTTGAAAAAAAATTGAGAACTATATTATTTGTACAACTTACTTGCTCAAAAGCTCTTCTGTTTGATCTGTGGTTTTGGATATTCAAAAATTTCTCTTCCCTTCTATAGATTGTTATACTGGTCCTTTTATAAATCTTGTTTGTAATTATGTTTACTTTTGTTAGTGGTTTGGGGAAGAATTCTTAATATTTTTATATGTAGGTAGTTTACAAAGATGGAAAAAAATTACAAAGTTCAGATGTTCATATGTTCACAGCAAATCAATGTGATTATATTCAGAAAATTCTAAGGGCATGAGATTGCACATTTATTAATGCTTATGTAAAAAAGAGGCTACAAAAATGCAAAGCTACAGCAATGACATTGAAATATCAGTGAAATATCAACATTCAGGCAGGGTAATAGGCATTTCCATTGCTTTCCCAGTCCCAAGGAAGGTCTACTTTGCTGCGAGGCCACCAGATGTAATGGCTGGGTGTGTCTGCACTGGAGCCAGGCCTTGATGTCCCCTCCTTTCTCTGTCATCTGTTACCTAAGGTGGGTTGCTCTGGGAAAGTAACATGGCCTGTTGTGCCTCCGTTTCCTCATTGGTAAGAAGGGGATAATGATGTTGTGACTCAAGTAGGTTAAGACACATGAAAGTGTAGAACAGTGTAGAACAAAATAAGCATTCACTGGATGTTAGCTGTTCTTATTTTCATAACGGTTATGTTGCCAGAATTAGACTGGAGAAAAAAAACATAGCAACACAATTGTCTCTGTCCACCCTACTCACTTGGTATAATGAGGAAAGTTCTAGATGAAGAATGAGGACATCTGGGATACAGTCCCGACTTTGACCTTTACTACCTTGTGACCCTACTACACATCCTGGGATTTGGTTTCCTCGTCACTAAAATGGAGGGCTGTATACGAGGCTCCCTGCTCCCGTTCACCTCTCACATCCTGTGATCTTGCTCGAGTGGCTCACAGATCCCTAACAATGTAGTTAATTTTTGATGTAGTCTTACATTTTAATATAATGCCAAGACAAAATAAGGCATCTAGAATCCAGCTAAAGTAAAAGCTTGAAATTTCGTAATATACTATTTTCAGAGATAACTTCTGAAAGATTTTTTTAGGCAAAATTCTGATTAACAAAGAGTTGGAAAAATATGACCATATTGACAAAGCTAAAGGAAACAACTGCAAGAGAATAGTATTATCAGCTCTTTTATTCTAGTGTTTGGCTTTGTTTCTAGGAACTATTAGATGAAAAAAGGGGCAGGGGAGGGAAGAGGAGGCGGAGGTGGTGGAAAGGGAGCGAGAGGAATAGAGTACAACTTGTGTGTGATGTGTGGTTGTTATTTTAAGGAAATTTATTCTGACCAGTTTTATTCAAAGAATAAATCAACAAACAGCCAGAAGCCATCTGCCCCAAGATCTTTTATTTCCAATATAGACCTAATCAAAATAATCAGGTGGTATCAGAAAAATTCCCAGTAAGATGACTGTCTCTATCTTCTGCAAAGTTATTGTTATTAATAGATATTAGCCCCTCTGATCTGCACGGTGCCCTTGCTTGGTGATGGCAACTAAGTAAATATTAATACGGTATACTTTTCCCTTGGGAAAATGAAGTGGAGCAAATGGGCAAAGATGTAACAAATGTTTTTCAGCCCTATTGTAAATATTTTATGAATGAATCAGAGAAATGGAAGATGAAAAAAGCCGACTTAGCCAGTACCCTGATGTCCATTGCTGTATGCTTTCAAGTGGTATGTCTGGTCTGGTCTGTAGTGACTCAGGTTATTGGGAATTTACCACTTCCTTCAAAGTTAGTTGCCTAGCAGAGACTCTCTCACTGCTGGGAAAATTTGTCAAATTCCCCTTTGTTTAATTTTCTCATTCATCTCATTTGATTTCACTTATTTAGTTGCTTATCTTCAGCGTCTTTAGATTCTTCAGGGATTTCTATGTGTCTTTTCTGTTTCTTTTCCTTTCATTCAGCTGTTTCTTCTTTCTTGTTGCCAGGAAGAAAACAAAACAAAACAAAACAATTTTTGCCTTGTGGATAGGTGAGCTGTGACCAATGTGTTCCATCACCATTAACAGCAGCAACAACAGCGTGAATTGAACACTTACTACGTCAG
Source organism: Varecia variegata (assembly GCA_028533085.1). Lineage (NCBI taxonomy): Eukaryota > Metazoa > Chordata > Mammalia > Primates > Lemuridae > Varecia > Varecia variegata. The sequence goes on from CM052445.1 coordinate 14,094,435, forward strand.
GTGTTAGGCTAAGCACTTTGCATACATGATCCCATTTGTGAAGCACCTACTGTTTGCCAGACACTGGAAATGCAAAGTTAAACATGATCCTGCAGTTGTCGTCAAGGAGCTTACAACGTACTGGGGGACACAAGCATTCGAGCAGATAACGCAGCATACTACACGCGTGGGGCTGTCTTCAGATAAAACCGGAGCACGGAGGACGGGGCTCCACCCCAGCAGTGAAGAGGAAGGGGAAGGGCAGAGGTCAGTGGTATGGGAGGGTGATATCCCAGGTGAGGTGACCCCTGGGCTGAATCCCATAAGAGTTAACTAGGTTAGAAGCGGGTGTGGAGCTGGAGAGGATGGTTACTCAGGAAACTACATAAAGTCCAATGTTATTAGGTTGAAAAAATGTGAGGCTTGTTGGGAGATGAGGTAGACCAGGGCAGAAACTGCAAAGCTTTTACTACCTGGTGGAAAACCCGAACTTTGTTCTGGATTTTAAGCAGCGGAGTGACAAGGCTGCTCTGTGGAGAGCACACGAGAGTGGGGACCGAGGGACCGTGGTGTCTGTCCTGCTAAGAGAGGATGAGTGTTGGAATTCCAGGGTCACGTTAGCTCTTCTTGGTTGCAGTATCTTTAGGGCCATCTGTCTCACGTGGCCCCAAGTAATTAGGAAATTGCTCACCAAGTGGCTTCTGACTCTCTGAATGGTTTTCCCAGTTACCTTGATACTGAAAAGTGGCTAGCAGGGAAGGTAGGTTTGCTGTAGCCAGTGGAGTCACATCAAGTGATGGTTACTCATTGACAATTACCTAAGCATTTTGGGGGAAGACTAGTGTGCTCCTAACTGCATATGTGGGAGAGAAATAAGAACTATCATTTATTGAACACCCACCCTGTGCAAAGCCCAGTGCCGTGGGCATTAACATTCACTGTATCTACAGGGTGGCAGCAGAGAGTCAACCTTCTGACGGTGAGAAAGTCCCAAGCAACATACAATGGAAAATAACTACTTGCAGAAGTGATCCTATCTAAGAGACGAGTTATTTATATTTTCCTCCCACCCTAAAAGTAATGGATGATAAGAGAGGTTTAATACCTGAGGTCAGTAGATTTAATGCATATCCAGTTTGGTTAAGGTGACTATCGTATATCCTCAGGACAGGAATGGTCCTAAGGAGGCTGTAAGCGGATTAATTATATTGTTAACAGGCTTGTTCCTAGTAACGTGCTAATAGAAAGGTGGTGTCTGTCTATAGTCTATGAAAGGTAGGATAGGGCGAAAGTTCTCGACCAGCATTAATTCAGAACATCCAAGGAAGGCAGTGATTGTACATAGCCGATGTGCACATCACCATCACTGGATAGCTAAGTGTCTAGAAACATCAGAATTTCCTGCAGCTTGGATAAAACATTTATTGTTAGAATCTGAGCTTATCAATAATGTCCTTATTATCCGGAGAGGCAGAATGGTACAGTGGTAAAGGGTGGTCTCTGCCTTCCGCCCTGGATCGGTATCCTGGCTTTGCCACTAGCAGCTGTGTGTATTACTTAACCTATGGATACTGAACAAGTTACTCAAACTTGGTGATTTACAACAATAAATTTTTATTACATCACAGTTTCTCTAGGTCAGAGATTCAGAAGTGGCTTGGCTGGGCAGTTCTGGCTCAGGGTCTATCACATGTTTGTTGTCATCTGAAGGCTCGACTGGGGCAGGAGGACCCACTGCCAGTGAGGCTCAGTCACACAGCTGGCACATTGGTCTGGCTGTTGGTCCTCCCCTTGCAGGTCTCTGCACAGGCCCTCAGAGCCCTGTGGCCCTGAGAGCACTCGCCACGTCATGCCTGGCTCGCTCTAAAGAGAGTAATCCATAGGAGAGCCGGGAGAGGGGCAGTGTCTTACACCCTACATAGGAAGCACATGGTGGCACTTTCACCACATTCTCTTCATTAGAATTGAGCCTCTAAGTCTGACTCAAATCAAGGGAAGAGGGGAATTGGACTCCACCTTTTGAAAAGAGGAGTTTCAAAGAATTTTGCATGCCACTTTAAACCGTCATACCATGACCTTGAGTAATTTATTTAAAATTCTTGTGCCCCAGTTTCTTCATCAGTAAAATAGAAATAATATCAGTACCCACCTGGTAGAATTGTGAGAATAAAATGAATTAATGTAAAGACCTTAAAATAGAGCAGGGTACAGGGTACATGCTCGAAAAGTATTAGCAGTCATTACGTGGATTACTAATTCTATTCTGGATCTCTTTGGCCTGCGATGGCACTAATCCAGAGGCAAGAAGGACAGATGCTGGCGTCAGTCATGGATGCACCTTGAATTGATCGTTTCTATAAGCAACGGCATTATCTACACACCTTCCTGTTGGACTTTGATGAACCCGGGTACTGTTTTGCCTGGGCTGGGGATCCAGGACAGGCAGCCTGTGTTCTTCTTTGTTACAAAGCCTCGTTTTCTTTTCTCACCGAAGGCAGTGGTCTGGAAAAGTGCCAGCCAGGCTATGTGACTTCTTCGGTTCAACATCACGGAGATGAGAAAGACCCGGGGGTCCTGCTATGACCAGAGGTATAAGTCCCCACTGGAGCCATCCGGGAACCCTTGAATAGGTCCTTTCAGATTCTTAGTGTGGCTTCACTGAACAAAGGCCTCCCCAGGACTCTGTCCTGAAGTCCCCTCAGAAAGCTGTGTCTCTGACATAGGAAAGGGACCCAGGGCCAGAAGTCACTTCAGAATCACCCACCTCAATTTCACCTCTGCGAATTGAGCCATAATGAACAAATATCATAAGAATGTCCAAGAAGCTGGCTATCAAATAGTCCGTGGAGATATTATCCTGGGTTAATAAAATTAATAAATATTTATTAGGTGCCTACTATTAATATGAGTAAGTCACGGTATTTCCTAAATTAGAAGAAACTTTCTGATGACCAGGAAATGAATAGAATTTTAACCCATGCAGGATCTTAGAGAGATTAATTGCTAATCTGCTGCAGTCAAAATCAACAGCGATATTCCAAGAACATGTGTCAGGAAGTCGAATGAGGAGAGAGTTTTGAATTTTTTACTAAAAACACATTGAGTCCAAACTAGAAACCAAAATCAAAGTCTGCCTTTCTCAGGTACAGCCCTCACACCAGCAAGCTTGCTTTCAAAAAGACAAAAGAAAAATTTTGATAAGAGTGTCAGAATATCCCAACTCCTGATATCTAACCAAATTAAATCTAAGGGTTCAGCATTTTGTTTAGAATATATCAACCAATGTAATGGCTGGTGCCATGGAAAGCAAGACCACTGGAAGCATAAATGTCACCCTCGGCACACATGCCCTGGCAGCTGACCCTTCCCTGGAAGACATGTCCCTTCTATTCGAAGGCATCATCTGGGGTGAAGTAATTTATAGGTATCAATACAACACATAAAAATTACCCTTTCTGGTCAGGTAACCATATGAATATGGAAGGAATGAGAAAAGAAGCCCCGTGATTTCTCAATGTATTATTCTTTCAGCCACCTTAATAGAAGACTCAACTTTAGGATAAGTGTTTGGATGTTTCAGGTACTCTATTATTTAGGGAGGTCTGGGGGCACCTGGACATAGAGCATTATCAAGTTATAGAACATAATTTTTCAGCAAAATTTACCTTTCAAAATGGATTTTCAGCCATGTAATTTCCCCTTGTGTGTATTTGTATGAAAGAATGCCACACAAGGAACCGGGCATAGAAACAAAGGTAAGAGCTAGTCTTTTCCTTGCACAAAAGTCCGCACAAGAAAAGGCGGATGGCTCTCAGCACCGTGCACAGATGCGTGGCTGGGAACCACATGGCTTTCTTTTCTTCTTGGAAAATGGCCTCAAATTAGTATAGGACATTAAGTGAACTGCTGCTAACTAAGCAAAAAGTTCATTACTCTCGGCAACAGTGAATACCATTGAGTTATATCAACGGTTCTGAATTCTTTTTCCTCCAAGGGCCCCATTTGGCCTCTAAATCTCTCTCTCAACCCCTCCTCCCCTCTCTTAAAAATGTTTTCTATTCAATGTGGGGCTCTCATCCAAGGAAAATAGATGGAGGTGAAAGACCTGGGGGGTGGGGAGAGGGGCGCAGAGGGGAGCTGTTTCAGAGAAGAGAAGGGGAGGTGAGAGCCGCTCCCCACATAATACATGGGCGCTTGTTAGAGGGTTGGAGGACTCTTTTTTGGCAAACATCAAATTAGGTGCAAGCATTCATCCCAATTCACTGGAACATGCAAAGTCAGTTGACAGGTTAGAGAAGAGAGGTTTTAAAAAAATTAACTTTCTTCCCTTGAACATATGAAATGACTCTAGGCTGTAGAGAAAAAAAAAAGTGGCAGCAAATGAGGAGGGCTTTTTGTGGTATGAGAAGCTAAGCGGCTGGAATAGAACTATTTCATATTTTAGATGTAGTCTGTTATAGCTGAATAACCTTCTTATTTTGACTCACAGCTTCACACAATGTAGGCTTTCATCACATGAAGAGCCACAGCAAAGAGTTTTGGGCCATTTTCTCTTTTTATTCATTTTCTAAGCCCCATCCCTCCCATTTCCTGTCTGGGTTTGAATAGCTGAAGTGTGCCCACAATATGTATGCACTGGACACATTGTTACCTCCCTCTTACCAAAAGCACCTGGCAGGGTCACCGGTCCCAAGGCCCCCCCCACCCCCTCATGGAGCCTGGCTTAACTCTTTGAGTGACAAACATCCAAATATATCTTATGCTTATTTTTTAACTTTTTCTTAAACTGTGTTATACACACAGAAAAGTTCACAGGGACATTAATGATGCCTTTCTTTTCGCTGACTGTTTTGATCCAATTATTAATATTAATTTATTATAGAAGGATGTATTAGTAAAGCTTGAGTAGTGATTTTCCTCATGTTTTTAAGGATGATGTTAGAGGCCTTACATATTTTTAAGTACCAAATAAGAATTCGTTCTCTTAATTCCTGCAGGTGGAGACAAAGCTATATCATTCGATGCTACACCCTTTGTCAGGAAATCTTTACATTGCAAATGGAAATAAATATTGTCATTGCCAAGAGCATGGCAGCCATTAGGCTATTGGGATGGCATTTTTTTTTATAAATTTGCTGATGATCAGCAACACAAAATCCTGGATTTTCAATTACTGAGACTTTTAATACTTATACTATTAGATAACTAGTATTTGTTCATTTTTGGTTTTAGTTTTCTTTTATCCGTTCCTAATGTCATAAATGAACATAATACCATAAAACCTTAAAATTGTTTTATTCTCTTCTGCATTTCATGTTAAATTCTTGGAGTCAGGAACTATGTCTGTTCTATTTTAAAATGATGCTGCAGTTGGCAGTATTACTCACATGCTTTGGAGATTGAAAAGGACAGTACTTCCCAGGGACTTCTTAAACTACATACCAATTCAAACTAACCTCAAATGACCAGATATTTAATAGTATAAAATATAGTCCCCAGTTTGGACTCTGACTCCACACCAGCAAATAACCCAGAATCTATCTCAGTTTAATCCCGGGACATCTGGACACCGTTTATCTGTAGGTCCGGGTCCTCCTCAAGCTAGGGGTGGCCTTGTTGCAATTGTGACACGAGTTTCATATAGAAGCCCAACTTCTGAGTTTACCAAGGGGATTTTCGGTTCCCCTTTTATTGAAGGTGTTCTGATAAAAAGGTAACCTGAAGGCAAGTGAGATAATTTTTCATTCTAGCCTAGAGGAGGTGAAAACTGGACTGGAAGTGGCCCCAATCAGCAGGGATCCTGCGGAAAGTGTGGTGGGAAGGGAAGCAAACTGGCTGCACCCCAGCTTGACTTAGGGCTGACTCGATCTGGTCACATAACATGGTCTGCTACAGGCCAGACATCTAATATTAAGAAGCGGGAATGAGAAGGCTGTGCCTAGAAGAGCTGTCATTACCTTCATGGTGAGCTGAGAGCTTCTAAAGTCACGGAACTCTTAGGACATACCTGGCTGTCTTACTAGGTCAGAGTACAGCCCACCTGACCTCACCTGCAAGGAATAGCTCAGGTATAGGACCTCCAGGGGAGCATCCTTTGAGGGTAATTGCACTGCTTAGACGAGTATCTGTGAGCAATGAATGGTGGAGTCCAGAAGAAGTAGGGGCTTGGGTTAGCTGGGAAACTGCAACAGAAAGTTAAAGGAGACCACTGCCACCTAGAAGGAGAAGAAGGTGGCCTTTGGGAACCAGATCCATCTGATTAGTGTTTCCTGAACACTTATTCTGCACCAGGGGCAGCAAGCAATGCATACAGAAATCAACAAGACTGCAAGTTCACAGGCACTTCATAGTCTAGAACACAGTAGGCTGTTTACTGAGTTGGAAGTAGTAGCAACTAAATGATCAGAGCTTTTAGTTTACTGTGAGGGAGTGACTAATTCATATGACAGTTGTCCAGATGTCTGCAAGAAGATTTCCAACTCCTCTTCTCTTAGAATCAAAGTTAAGGAAACCTGTTTGGATGAAGATGATGTCCTCAACCAAGGCCCAGGGACAGGGAGAACAGTGAGGTCCTCCATAAGTCCCCCAAGAATATAGAAAGAGAGGAAACTCTGGATTGGCTGCTACCCTGAGGTAGCTGTTGAAGGAGGCTGGTTTGGAAGTTTCCAGTGCATGGGTGCTGGAGAGCTACCCTCAGGGGCAATCTGGTGGCCTGAGGAAGTGCCTGGGAAAATGAGTCTGATTGCTAGCATGTTGAGCTCAGGCTCATTTGGTTGTGGGAATTCCTAGATGAGTGATGTATCATGCAAGAGCAAGTCAAACTTGAAGAAATGCCAGGCCTGGGCAGGAACTGGAGCAAAGGCCCAGTCTCTCATGACCAAATGCAATATGCTTCAGCTTTGTGGCTGCAGCACGACCAACAGAAGACCTCTTGGAACTGTTTGGAATTCAGCTGGCTCTCCCCTTGGTAGAAGCATGGTAATAAAAGTAACCAAAAGGGTGCATCCGAGTCCCTGCTCCAGAGGTAAGACCAGGAAGCTGGGAACTGCCTTTAGGTTCTAGTAAACACCTGGAATTTCAGGGCTATCTCAGAGTATATAATGGGGAAATGGGAAAACTGGAGGTAGGAGGGCAGGAATGAAGGGTTGGATTTCCTACCATCTGATCACGTGAGAAATTTAGTATTTGGCTTTGAGTCTTCACTGGTAAATGTTACCATCTCAGATTTAAAATGGATTTATCTCTATGGCCGTTTTCTAGTTACTATTCAGGAGTTCTAGCGTATGTGCAATACATATTTTAAATTGTTAACAAGGTCTACTTACTCTCCTCCATCAGAAACAAAAAAGGTCAGAGAATTTACCCAAACTTAGGTATTTCTACCAATCCTTTTATTTTTTAATTATTCGATGTTTTAAACAGTTAGGATACTTAGGAGAAATTTCAGGTGGAAGATTATACCTCATGCAACATTTTGCTTTTCTAGCTATTTTATTTATCCTTTAAATCTTTCCGATTAGGAATTGAAGCAGAAGGACCACTCCCAAATCAAAACAGGGAGAGAGTAGGGGTTGGAGTACTTGAAGGATGAAAGATTTTCCTCTTTGCTCAGCTCTGAGGAATGAAGGAAATGATATATCAAAGTAGGGACAGACCTCAATGCCCCGGGATCTAAATATGACGTATTGTACAGAGAGTAGGATGGTCCCTATGAGGTGCGGTCAGGATGGAGCCCAGCAGTGCCTCAATCGTGTACATCCCTGGCTCAGGAAATCCTGCACTGTGACAGCAGGAAACGGAGGAGCATGCTGAAATCCTAGGGCTTAGAGGAGACTCCTCACTGGTGGAGAAGTGTTAGCAGGCTACGCAAAGGAAGCTATATGCATTCAAGTGAGAAGAGAGGAGGAAGTCAGTTTACCCATAACAACTTGGCTCGGAGGCCATGCTAAGGGGAGAAATTTCCCCTTCCAGGAGATTACAGGAAGCTGGTCCAGACCTCTGCAGCAGCATGAATAGGCAGAGGAAGGAGTGGGAAGGCAGATAAAGAGGGCGGCTGGAACACCGGGTCAGCCGTTTTCATCCGACTGGCACGGAGTGGCAGGAGAACGGGGAAGCCTGGAAAGGCGCATGTGGCTGTGGGTGACACTGGGGATCTGCCGAGTTTGTTGTGAGCAGGTGGGGAGTGGAGGGCAGAGCACGGTTGTTAGGGCTGGGCAGTTTAGAAATCTCATTTCTAGAAAATGACCACCCCAATAGGGTACACGATATTGAAACAAGTTTTGCAGAGGGAAAATTGTACTCGTCTATGCACTTTTAAAATTCAACTTTACATCAGTGGCATTTCAGACAAATAGGAAACTGAGAATCATTTTTTAAAGTGCCCCCAAGGAAGAGCTGCTCTGTGGTATCTATTCCACCTAGCCCTGCTGATTTGGGGTCTCCGGATTCCAGGAGGGACACTGGATTTTAACCACTGAAACATTGTTAGTCTTTGCTGGAATCAAGCAGAACTTTTTTTAACTTGTTGATTGATGGATTGATTCTGTAACCTGCTTAGATTCCAGCATGCATGTGAATAAAAAGAGACTGACTGAACCATCTTCCATTCAAAATTCAACGACGGTGCATTCCCAAGAAACCATTTCATCTGGAATGCTCAAGGCCACTGAGACACTTAATATTATTAATCACATTGCATGACCTAAGAGATTGCTTACTGGAAAGTATTTTGAGAAATTTACAGATGGGAAATGGAAGGCACCACAAGTCTGCTGGTTCTCTGCCCATTTTTTTTCAAAGGTAGGAAATGTCCCCTTTCATTGTGAGATTGGCTCCCCATGCTGTGAACTGTAGTAAGTAGACTGGGTCAAGGGTCAGAGGAGTGGAGTGAACAAAAGAGTGTGGGTGGTCACTGCACAAAGGGCCAGTTCCAGGCAAGGTGGTCAAATTCGGTTTGAGCACCGTATTCTTGCATCCCTGCCAAGAGGATGGGGTTAATTGGGTAGGAAAGTGTGGGAGGAAACTGATGTTAGTGGAACCTTTAACTGGATGCTTTAGCATTTAACTGGATTCTGTATCAAGCAATGTCTGTGTGTGTGTGTCTATTTAATTCTCACAACCACTTTATGAAACGAGAATCATTTGCCTCATTTTACAGATAAGAAACCTCAGATTAAGTACTCTTGCCTGATGGCACAGAATTATTAAAGGGGTGTAGTAAGGCTTACAACAAATATATGACTGACTTTTATGCTTTTGCTCTTTTAAAATAATTCACCCTATGTATTCAATGTTAACCTTTTTCATACACACACACACACACACACACACACACGCACACACGAGTTGGCCCTGTATACAATGGTTCCACATCCATAGATTCAACCAGCTAATGATTGAAGATATTGGGGGAAAAATAATAAAAAATAACAATACAGCAATAAAAATACAAATAAAAAACAATACAGTATAACAACTATTTACATAGATATAAAATATACAAGAGGATGTGTATATGTTATATGCAAATACTACACCGTTTTTATAGAGCACTTGACCATTTGTGGATTTTTGGTATCTGTGAGAGGTCCTGGGACCAGTCCCCCATGATGCTGAGGGACAAATGTATATTTTCAATTAAAAAGTGGAGTTGCCAGACAACAGACAGCAGTGCTTCCTATGGAATTTCAGTCACTTAAGATAGAGATGTATAGGAAAGACATTTTGGATGGAATTTTGTCCAAGTGCCACATGTCAAGCTTTCCCTGTGTGACGGCTGTCACCACTATAAAATAATCAACTACCTGATTGCCCTTTTCATCTTCACACATCCCCCACCACATGGTAGGTACGTGGTTCTGGGTAAGTCTTCATTTCGGCCCTCACCTTGAATACTCAGGCATGTAGAGGATTCACAGCAGGAAATGGCACTCTCAGCAACGCTGTCTGTGAGTGTTGATTTTTGCTCATGGTCAGGGCACCCCTTGGCCATCATCATCCCCTTGTGACCTGGGCAGGACCTTGTGCTTCTGGAACCATCCCAGTTGTGGGAGGGGATGTTGCCTGGGGAAATTCCACCCCAAGGCCTGGCTTGTAGAAATGTGCCCATATGGCTCTGTTGTGTGCTCCTGTCTACACTATAACTCTTTGATGAAAGTGCTGCAAGGCATGAACCCAATGGGAACTGCGATTCACTCTTGGAATAATGCAGATAATAATACACACACACAACATGTGAGGGTTAAATGAATCCGTATATTCAAAGCACTGAAAATAGTGTCTGCAAACTGTAAGCACCAATTAAGCATTAGCTATTATCCTTATTATGGAGGTTCTTGTCTCAAATGTGTGTTACTTTCTAAATGACTTCAATTTTCGTAGATGGTTAAAAGGCAAGATAACCTGAAGAAAAGTGAGCCCTGAAGATCCATTTATTGGACGACTTTTTCCTCTGCCACTCCCTTTACTTGTAAACTTCACTGTTCTTTGCGTTTGCACAGAAGTTGCCCACTTTAATGGGCAGAGATAGCATTACACAGGGGATGATTAAAATATCCTCACTGTCATTGTTGGTTTTAAAACTTATCATTTATGAATAGGTCCTAACACATACACTGTAAAAAGTTCAAAAGGTACAAGAATATATACAGTGAAAATTAAGTTCCTCCGGCCCTGGTCCTTAGCTGTCAGTTTCTCTTCCCCACACGCAATCAAAGTGTTCATGAGGGATGTCAAATGATTATTTTTAATCTTCTCCTTTTAAAATTACATATATTTAAGATCAAAAATATATTTTACTAAGTACTACTTTATGTATAAGCAATAGGTTCTCTATGTGGTGTTTTATGTCTTTATTTTCTAAATATTCTGCAATTCACATTTTTATTTTCTCTTTTCAAAATGGCAGGTGGTAGAGATTTTTCTATTTCTTTAGCTTTTTTCTATTAATTGCTAGGTTTGCTTCAAGAATAAGGGAATGTTATCTGTATTATTTCTACCCGTAGGAATTCACTGAGTTTTTCACTGTGGCTTAATACATGACAGTGTAATATGTGTTGTATGCACACGTGAAATGAAGATTTGCCTGATTCTGAGGGTCTTCCTAGGATGTAGGACTTTCAATGCTAAAACCGGGACAGTCTTAAGTAAACCAGGACAAGTTGTTCACCCTGTCTCAGAATAAAATCCTTGGGCCATTTTCTTTCACTGAGGACTTTGTAGGTTTTACTAACTGTCCTTTAGTAGTGGATATAGCAATAAAGTAGTCTGAGAGCAGCATGGGTTTTTTCCTCCACTATAGGTGATTTGATATTTTATCTTTGAAGTTCAGTAACTTTACAAGGCTGTCTCAACATTAATTCTTCCATGTCAATATTTCCTGGAGCATTGCACATCATCTTAATTTGTAAAATCAAATCTTCACTTAATTCTTGAAAGTTATAAAAGTTACATTAATATTTTTCACTTCCATTATATTTTTCCCTTCTTCAGAGATATCAATTTCGCCTTTTGATTCTTCTCTACCATATATATATTTTCTTGTAATCCTTATAAACCCTCTTTTCATTTTTTGTTGGCTTTATTTAAAAAATGTTGACTCTTTTATTTATTTGTTTTTAAATTTCAGAATATTATGGGCATACAAACATTTTGGTTACATATAATGCTTTTGCCTCCCCAAGCCAGAGCTACAAGTGTGCCCATCCCCCATACAGTGCATTCCACACCCATTAGTTGTGCATTTACCCATCCCCACCACCCCTCCCACCTGCCCAGCACCTGATGAATACTGCCTCCATGTGAGCACCTAAGTGTTGATCAGTTAGTACCAATTTGATGGCAAGTACATGTGGTGCTTGTTTTTCCGTTCCCACTTTGAAGGATGGGCTCAAGCCCCACTCAGGATAATATAAGAGGTGCTAGTTCACCATTGTTTTTTATGGTTGAGTAGTATTCCATGGTATACATATACCACATTTTATTAATTGACTCGTATATTGATGGGCACTTGGGTTGTTTCCACATCTTTGCAGTTGTGAATTGTGCTGCCATAAACATTTGAGTGCAGATGTCTTTGTTACAGAATGTCTTTTTTTCCTTTGGGTAGATGCCTAGTAGTGGGATTGCTGGATCAAATGGTATTAATGGAAAGTAATCAAGTGGACAGTAATTTGGAGATATCTCAAAGAACTATAAATAGAGATATCTCCAAATTACTTTCCATAGGGGTTGTACTAATTTGCAGTCCCACCAGCAGTGTAAGAGTGTTCTTATCTCTCTGCATCCACACCAGCATTTGTTGTTTTGGGACTTTCTGATAAAGGCCATTCTCACTGGAGTTAAGTGATATCTCATTGTAGTTTTGATTTGCATTTCCCTGACGATTAGAGATGTTGAACACTTTTTTATGTGTTTGCTGGCCATTAGTCTGTCTTCTTCTGAAAAGTTTCTGTTCATGTCCTTTGCCCACTTTTTAATGGTGTTGCTTGATTTTTTCTTGTTAATTTTCTTAAGTTATATATAGATCCTTGTTATCAGCCCTTTATTGGATGTGTAGCATCCAAATATTTTCTCCCATTCTGTAGGTCGTTTACTTCCTCTAATGATAGTTTCCTTGGCTGTGCAGAAGCTTTTTAATTTGATCAGGTCCCATTTATTTATTTTTGTTGCTGCTGTGATTGCCTTGGGAGTCTTCTTCATAAATTCTTTGCCTAGGCCAATGTCTATAAGGGTTTCCCCAACATTTTCTTCTAGAATTCTTAAGGTTTCACACCTTAGGTTGAAGTCTGTTATCCATTGTATGTTGGATTGTTATCCAATTTTCTCAGCACCATTTGTTGAACAGAGATTCTTTTTCCCAATGTATATTTTTGTCTGCTTTGTCAAAGATTGTCATCTAATCTTTTGTTTGCTTTTTAACTTGTATTTTATTGTGGTAAGAACACTTAATATGAGATTTACCCTCTTGACAAATTTTTAAGTGTACAATACATTATTGTTAACTATAGGTACAAATACTATGTATTTTCATTTACCTTTACTTGGTTTTCTCAATTCTCTTCTCTATAATCCTTACTGTATTTCTCATTTGTTTGCTTCAGTTTGACATTTGTTTATAGGATAATTTTAGTTTTCAATTTCACTCTTTTTTAAGCTATCAACTCCAAAAAATCATCTCATTCTATTGTCTCATTATAACTTCTCTGAGCTCTTGCATTTCTGCTTTATGCTCTTGATTTAGAGAAGTGGTTGCTTCTCAAAGATTTAAAATTTATAGATTTATAGTGATATTTGGTCAAAATGTTCATTTATTAAATGCAAGTTATATTTTTTGATGTAAGTGGTTTCTGTACTATTTAAAATTTCTGTTTCAATACTTCACTGCCTCCCTTGTGGTATCTTTGAAGAAGAGGAATTTTTTCTGGACCAACAATTTGCAAGAGGTTTGTGTGGAGGTAAAATCAGTGCCACGTTTCAAGTTAACAACAACAACAAAATTCTTCTTAATATTCAGGGTTGTGTGTGTGTATGTGAAGAGTTACTGAAACCTTATATATCTCTTTATCTGACTAAACTCAGTATTGTACCTCCTAATCTCATTGATGGACTGTTTCCTGCAAAGGTGGCTTGTCTCTGTGATTCCTTTTTCAATCTTACCTTCCATGCTTCCTGAAGCTACCAAGATTACTCATGCTTTTTGTTTCAAGATATTGTCAGTTTTATCCCTTCAAGGGACAAACCTTGGAGAACAGTATTCGGCTGTTTTTCTGAGATCTGCAGCAATGAGCATTCTCTCTTGGTATCTCAAGTGCCACTGCTTTTGTCAGCTCTTCTTATATATTATACATAAACCTCATAGTTTTGCCATAGATGGAGCTTGCATTGTTATGTCTTCTCCTTGTTGTTTTACTCTGCCATTTTCTACAATTTCAACGGTATTCTAAATGATCTATTTATAAAATAGATCTATTTATAGATCTATTTTATATATATAAAATATATATAATATATATAAATAATATATAATATATTATTATATATAATATATATAATATATAAATAATATATAATATATTATAATATATATAATATATATAATATTTTTATATACAAAATATAAAAATATTATATATATATTATTTATATATATAGATCTATAAATAGATCTATTTATAAAATAGATCATTTAAAAGGACCCAGAGTGCCGACATGAATAATTTTAAAAATCCTTTATTTTTTTCTCAGATGTCTTTGCAACAAAAAGTGGAGAATTTTTGTTGTTTTTGTTAAGTGGTTAAACTGATGAGTGCAGAGAACCAGATGAGATCATTAAAAATTTAGGTAATATATTCTGAAGAGTCAATTTTCATGAAAGAGTGATAAGAAGTAAGAGACAAGTGATGATACCCACTGCAGAATGGATAGTCAGTGGGTGCACACAAGTGCAGATGAACCACACATTGATAGCTGACATTGGGTCTGATTGGGCAAGTATCTGATTGTTAGTTTCTGTACCGTTTCATTTTTGTTATACTGTACCATTTTGTCACATATTTTGAACATTATCCACCTCCCCAATACAAAGTAGAGATTTGTCAATTGTTTGAATACTTTGGACAGTGTGGCTAGCCAATGTGGAAGAAGTCTTGAATTTTTCTACACTGACCAAATTAACCAGATAATTGCCATGTATCGGAAGTATTACCTGATGCTGACACCAGCTTCTCTACTTACACTTCTTTTTTCTCTTTGACTTTACAGACAAATTAACTCCGTGGTGGGTTTTCTTCTTATCCAAATATTTTATTTATGAATAGGACCCTCTGATTCATATTTTCTATATTAATGCCAAAGCAATGTTTATATACTAACAGTCAGTGGAACTGTTTATGCAGTATAGCCAGGCTGGCTTGTTATGGTTTCAGGGAGCTCCTTTCTCGGGACAGAAAAGCTCTAGTGTTGGAGATTAATAAACCCTTTCAGAACCCATCAACAGTAGCCAAAAACCCTTTCTGTCCAGCCAAATCTACGACTTTGGGTCCTTTTCTTCATCTAGGATTAAAGAAACAAACACAAACACAAAAACACATTATCCAATCATACCCCTAAGCTGTGTTAAGCCAATTTGCACTGGGGTAATAGTAAGAGTTGCAATTGCCTTCAGATTAATTTTATCTTCCCTCAAGATCCATATGAAATGTTTCTACCCTACCTCCCATGCTACAAGACTTGCTCAATTCACCTCTTGTCTGGTCAAATTCTACAGTGCTTAACATCTCTATTAATAATACTAATACTTGATGAGCATTTACCATGAACTTTCTATGCCTTACCTCCCTTAATCCCCAGAACAACTCATTAAGATGGAATCATTACCATCCCAATTTACAGTTAAAGAAATTGAAGGTGAGAGAGGATAAGCCCATTGTGTAAGATCACACAGCTAGTTAGCGTTAGTACCAAGGCTCTAACCTGGTCCATTGGACCCACTAAGCAGTGTTGACTTCATGTGCACACCTTTCTTTTACTTTGGGCCTCTGCAGTTTATGTCCTGCTTCCTCAACCCAATGGCTTTTAATCCTGGCTACAACCCAGAGATACTAATTTAATTGGTTTGGATGGGGATCAGGTTGGAATTTTCCAAAAGTTCCCAGGATTAAGAACTGCAGCCTGAACTATACATTTTTAATGAAAAAGCCTGGGCACCTAATATGATGATTTATATATGTTAGGTTCCCAGTAAAGGCATCATTAAGTGAATTAAATGACTACAGATTGTTTTCTGAATTATTTAGTAGAGTTTATGGTACAGCTGTGTACATTGAAAGAACAATGTCTTAAATCAGCAATTCCTTTCAGAGGACCTGGGAGGTCAAGACAACTTTCATAATAGTAATAAAACACTATTTGCTTTTTCATGCTCAGTCTCTCATGAGTGTAGAGGGGCATTTTCTTGAGGCTACAGGATGTGGAATGACAGTATCGGTCTGACAGATAATAGAGTGTATGTTGACATATTCTTGTGTTCTAAAATGTTCTCAGTTTTAATCTCAGATATAGTCAATGCAGATAGCTATGAGCTCTTTGGGTTCCACAACAGTTTTTAAGATTGTAAAAGGAATTCTGAGACCAAAAAGTTTGAGCACCACCATCTTACGTGCTCTTCAGTGGCTTTGGTAAGTAAATACACATTTGGAGATTGTGACAGTTACATCTGCACTTAACAATAGGGCCTGAGCTCCTTAAAAGTCCTGCTGCTCATAATATAGTCCACCTGGCAGGAACCTCAGCCAACCTGGATGCTCGTTAGCACTGCAGAGTCTTGGGATCATGCCAGATTTTATGAATCAAAACCTGCATTTTAACAAGAGCTGCACGGGCGTCATGTGCCCATTATGGTCTAAGAAGCACTGGCTTAGAGAATTAGCCTTATTGATTGTATTTGTTATCCATTGCCCCAGGTCATTTTTATCATCTTAATGGAACACAAGCCTTCCTGCTTGTCTTTTCCCCTTGTTTTGAGCGTGATGTCATTAGGCTCAGGTTTTCCCTGCCGGTTTGCAAGACTGGGGAAAGTAGCTGGTTTCTTTAAAAAAAAATTCCTAATTTAAATCACAAGGCACACAAGGAAACAGAAAAACATAGCCCATTCAAAAGGACAAAATAAATCTCCAGAAACAGTCCCATAAGTACCGTATGTATCGGACTTATTTTAGAATAACTGTATTATGTTTGCTCAAAAAACTAAAAAAGAAAATCAGGAAAACAATACATGAATAAAATGAAAATATATACAGACAAAAATTATAAAAAAGAACCAAACAGGAATTATGAAGGGAAAACATACAGTAACTGAGTTGAAAAATTCACTAGAGAGATTCAATGGCAGACTCAAACACACAGAATAAGGAATCAGTGAACATGAAGACAAGGCATTTGAAATTATTGAATCTGAGAACAAAAAGAAAAAAAGAATGAAGAAAAGTGAACAGAGCCTAATGCACGTGTGAGACACCATCAAACAAACCAACGTATACATTATAAGAATTGCAGAAGGAGAAGAGAGAGAGAAAGGACCAGAGAGATTATTTGAAGAAATAATGGCCAAAAACTTCCCAAATTAGAAGCAAGGCATGGATATACAAATCCAAAAGCTCAGTGAACCCTAAGTAGAATAAACACAAATAGAAACCCATTGAAACACATTAGAATCAAATAATCAAAAGCCAAATACCCAGAGTATCTTGCAAGCAGCAAGAGAAAAATGACTCATCGTGTACAAGAAAGCCTCAATAAGTAGATTTCTCAGCAGAAACCTTGTGAGCCACAAGGAATGAAATGATATATTAACATTTAAAGTGCTAACAAAAAAATAAAAACTGTCAGCCAAGAAATTTATGGATGGCAAAACTGTCTTTTAAAAATGAAGGAAAAATTAATACATTCCTGAACACAAGCTGAGAGAGTTCATTACCATAGAACTGTCCAATGAGAAAAGTTCATATGAGGCCGGGCGCAGTGGCTCATGCCCATAAAATCCTAGCACTCTGGGAGGCCAAGGCGGGGGAGTGTTGCTTGAGGTCAGAAGTTTGAGACCAGCCTGAGCCCTGAGCAAAAGCAAGACCCCGTCTCTAGTAAAAATAGAAAAAATTAGCCAGATGTCGTGGTGCATGCCTGTAGTCCCAGCTACTCGAGAGGTTGACTCAGGAGAATCTCTTGAACCCAGCAGTTTGAGGTTGCAGGGAGCTATGATGATGCCACTGCACTCTAGCCTGGGCAACAGAGGGAGACTCCATCTCAAACCAACAAACAAAAAGCTAATATGAGTTCTTTAAGTTGAAATGAAAAGATACTAGACAGAAACTTGAAGCCATACAAAAATGTGAAATTCCTCAATAAAAATAAACACATGGATAAATAGAAAAACAACCAGCTGTCCACTGATGGAGGAATGGATAAGCTAACCATAGTATATGCATGTAATGAACTATTTATTATTCAGCGTTAAAAAGGAAAAACATACTGATATGCTACAGCATGGATCAGCCTCAAGGACATTATGCTCAGTGAAATAAGCCAGACACAAAAAGACAAATACTGTATGATTTCAATGATATGTGGTACCTAGAGTATTCAAAATTATTGATACACAAAGCAGAATAGTGGTTGCCCTGGGCAGGAGGGAGGTGGAATGGGGAGTTAGTGTTTAATGTGTAGACTGTTTCAGTGAGAGAAGATGGAAAAGTTCTGGAGCGGGATGTTGGTGATGGTTGCCCCATGATGTGAATGTACTTAATGCCACTGAATTATACACTTAATAGTTAAAATGATACACTTTATGTGATGTATCTTTTATCACAATAAAAAATAATAATGCCAAAAAGAGAATCAGATTGAAAAAACATTACATTGGGTGACCCACCAATTTCCTCTCTTTCCTGGAAACTTCCCACCTGGGACCCTCCTTCCCTTTCTCTAATCTGGGTACGTGGATCTCTGGAGACCCAGTGGTCACCCGAGGACTTCCTTTCCCAGCTTCATTGTTGGAGTCATGGCTCCCTTAATTTATTTCCTGATTTATTCCCTTGTTTTGGTGCAGAGTATTCTCTATGAAAGGATGCATGAGCATGAAATCTTCTGAATGTCTTTATTCTGCCCTTGGTCGAATTGCAGTTCAGTTTTCCTCAAAACACTCCAGGCATTTCTCCATTTACTTCTAGCATCCACGTTACTGCTTTCGAGCTGTTCCATCACGCTTTTGTTAGTATATCTTACTCAGCTTCTGTGGGTGATTTCTGTCTTTTAGGATGTATTGGCTGATTTCCAGCTTGAAGCTTGTCCCTCTCTACATGTTTCTGCAAAATTAACCAAACAGTTGGGGAATCCCATTCACTGATATTTTCTGCCCACACTTAACTATTGTGTTTGATCCTTTGCTTCTTACTGTGCCCAGGAAGTTGTTGGAATTCCAGAGCTATAATCTGACTGTATAAAAAGGGGCATAACCAATTGTCCATAGTCATGCGTTTTCCCCAATTTTTTTGTTTCATTTCAAAATAACTTTGGAGTTATATTTGCTATTTATGTTTTAAAAAATAAAAAAAAATCAGTCCCCAGAAGAGCAAAACATCAACTAAATACAAACACCAATTTATTTGAAAACTTAATTTGTTAGCTATTATGTGTTAGTTTCACATTTTCTTTTTAGACCGTTGTTATTAACCGAAAACCAGTCATTGCAGAGACTAGATCCTGCTATCTCATAAGGTGTGACACTGAGGGTTAAGAAAATATATTTCAGATTTCATTTCACTTTTTTGTTTTGTTTTGTTTTGTTTATTTTGTGCCTTTGTGTTCCCATCTAAGTGTTTTCAGTTTTTAAATAAATATTTAAGACCCAGATCTATATTTGGCTGCATGCATAATCAACATCACCTTCAGGTAAACCTTCTGCATTTTGCAACAAATGGCAGAAATTGACCTTGGTATTTTCCAGGAGGACAAATTCATAAATATGAAAGCAGAAAAGAAAATCTTGCACCAAGATAGCAAATGACTCAGTGCAGCTACTGTAGTGAAATGAAGACAATTCACAAGGCTGGCATATTTACAAAAGTGCAATAAATTATATAATGCCACAAATAAGCACAAATAATAAGAGCCTGAGCCTTTTTCTTGATGCTGACAGTTTTTATGTATCTTCTCATGTGCTCCACCTTCATTTCAGTGGGTTTTGTCCATAAAAGCTAAACATTCCGGAGAGATCCCTGGGGTAAAATCTTACTTCTGCTCTGTTATGGGTGCTTTGTGTGGAAAGGAAGAAAACTAACTGTTGCTTTTTTTTTAATGTAAAGATGGAGTTCTAGAAAACATTGATAAAGTAAATCTATAAATATTTTTTTTAATGGCCAATACTTGGCAAATCCTTTTAGCAGAGTAGCTAGCCATTAGACCAGTAGGCTAGTTTGAGGTTCACAAGGCTTAATTTTTTCCTGCAATTTATCCTTTGATAAGCACAGAAAGGCTACATGGTAAGGCTGAGGAAGAAGTGAAAGTGACACAAATACTAGACAGCATGTATGTAGAGATGGAGGCACGGGGTCTACACAGCCTGCATCTCCCCAGGAGCCTGTACTGGGAAACTCAGGGCCCTTTCTCAGCAACAGGCCGACTCTTCCTTCTCAGCCTCCTCTTCCTTCCTTGCAGCCCCGCACCAGATTCAGCTTGTAGTCACCTGTCATCGCCTCCACCACTGTCTTTGTGGTCCTCCTCCCTCCTCCTCAAGCCTTACAGGAGAACAGACTCAAGATGTCGGCTGCCCTGTTGTTTGCTACTCCCCATGACAGGTGCTTTCAAAATGGGCTTCATGCACAAGGGGACAGGCCTTTGAAGAACCACACGCCAGCGAGTGGGGTGCCCTCCACGTGATAAGTATGATGCCGGGGCCGGTACATCCATTGTCACATTTCGTCCTGCTGAATAACTGTCCCAGGCAGGTGTTGGTATCTCTCAGTGATGTTGGGACTTCTGATCATGTCACCTCAACGCCCACATTCTTCATGCTACACCATATCCCTCTGTCCCAAGTTACAGAGTCTGACAAAGATCTAAGGTTAGTCCTCTACCTCCCCCACTTCGATTCCCTTTCCTACTCTGCTGCCCAGAGGCTGCCGCCGAGGAAGGACGTGCTTTTTGCTCCTTGACAAGTTGCAGGTGATGCCGCCTAGGGAGCACCCACTGCCTTGCCAGTCCCTGCAGGCGCCAAGAGAGAGTGGACAGCAACTGCCCCCACCGCACATTAGGCATGCATCTCTCCCGCTGCTCCCACGCCCACCTCCCCACCTCCCCCGACCCCAGGAGCTGATGATTCTAAGGTTTGTCAAGTGGTTGAGTGAGAGTCCTCAGACTCAGATAAGACCTGCCATTTTCATTGAAATGGAAACACTGACTTTGTGAAATGAAGGTTGACCGGCAAAGAACATTCTCACAATGGCTGAGAGGCCCCAGTGGGCCTGTATTCATATTCTTCCAATAACCTGCAAGGGTTAGAGGTACCCTAGTGACTGTCTGCAGGGCAGAGCTTGTTGTGCCATCATGAGGCACGGCTGCAAACAGCCGGTGTCCAGGGCTGCAGGTGAGTCTGGTGCACTGGTAGGGCAGCCCTCCAGCCCCACTGCCCACCCTGGAGTAATTTTGCTTGAGAGCAATGAATAAGAGTGGAGAGAATTACGTTACAGCAACTTAGGGGGTGGAGAGAAGCAGCAGTATCCTGACTTTGGTGTCCACACTCGGGGAGAGGGGCTGTTCCCCACTTCTGCACTGAGGTGCCAGGTGGTCTCAGCCTCAGAGGACCTCAGAGATTGCGGCTCCAGCGTGCCGGCTGCACTCAGTGGGGCAGAGGCAGGAAGGGTGAGCTGCGGCTGCTGTAACAAAAATATCATAGACTGGGTGCCTTAAACAGCAGGATTTTATTTCTCACAGTTCTGAAGGCTGGGACGTCCAAGATCAAGGTGCTGGCCAATTCAGTTCCTGGTGAGGGCTCTCTTCTTTGTCATGTCTTCACACGTTCAGCCCGTAACAGGTGGGGTGACATTGGCAGGACTCCTGCAGGGCCTGGCCTGGGCAGTGATGGGGGTGGCTGTGGCAGAAGTGGTTCTAGAGACACGGGGGGAAACCGCTCGGCAGTGTGGACCGCAGGCAGAGACGATAAGCCTCATGCGGTTTTAAGAGAGCGAGGCGTGGGCAGTAGATGGTCCCACAAGGGACTCGGATGGGAGAGGAAACGCAACTGCTGTGAATCCCACAGAGCAACCAGAAGGAGCGCCACTGAGAAGGAAAGAGCCCAGGTCTTCCCACCCCAGGGGTTAATACGAACCACAAAACAAAGATGCTATTAATGTTAATATGATTCCACTTTAAATCTCTGAAAAACGTGGTTTATAGCTGTCAGAAAGAAATGCTGACATAATTTATCTCCAAGTCTTTTAGCAGGAGGAGGTGAAAATGATCTCTGTTACTCATATGAATCAATGTTTGTGGTGGGAAGGGGCCAGGTGATCTCCCGGGGTGTTAATTTCAACCTGAGTGAGCATCTGAGCTGGTGGTTTGAGCCACGCTGCAGATACGTGTGAAACTGAGCCTTTCGGGGGTGCTGGTGCTTTCCCATTGGCAAACACTAGCTCAAGGCACCCAAACATTACAGTACAGCGTTTGCACATTTCACCTCACCTTGCTGTCTGCTCGCTTCCCGTCGCTCCCAGGCCTTTGCTGGGCAGCCTTAGTCCACAGCTGCCTATTCCAGCCCCACGTCTGCCGCGTCCTGTGGACCCCCCAAATGTCTTAGAGCAGTGGTGCCCAACCTTGTTGGCACCAGGAACCAGTTTCATGGAAGACAATTTTTCCACAGACCGGGGATGAGAGGATGGTTTCAGGATGATTCAAGGGCGTTACATTTATTGTGCAGTCAAACCTCTCTGCTAATGATAATCTGTATTTGCAGCTGCTCCCCAGTGCTAGCATCACCACCTCAGCTCCACCTCAGACCATCAGGCATTAGATTCTCATAAGGAGAGCACACAGCCTAGATCCCTCGCACGTGCAGCTTATAGTAGGGTTGGTGCTCCTATGAGAATCTAGTGCAGCTGCTGATCTGACAGGAGGCGGAGCTCAGGGGGTGATGCGAGTGACAGGGAGTGGCTGTAAATACAGACGAGGCTTGGCTTGTTTGCCCACTGCTCACCTCCTGCTGTGCGGTCAGGTTTCTAACAGGCCAGGGACCATACTGGTCCGTGGCCTGGGCCTTGGGGACCACAGTTTTAGAGGGCTTTTCCTTGGTCCCTCCTCCACTGCTTTGTGTGGGGCCTCAGCTTATACAATGTCACTCTGGAACCCCTGACTTTCCAAACGGTGCTTGTATCAATTTTTAGCTCAAGTCTCTTTCCCTGGGTTCTTTCCCTCAAATTGCCACCATCGGTTTCAATTTGGGTACCCTGAAATTAGTGATGCTAGCTATTGGCTGCAGCATCCTGGGAGACCCACTCACTTCCTTAGGGCCCCTTTTTTTGTTGTTGTTGTTGTTCACACTAACTTTTCATTCAGACTTTGTTACCTACATATTCCTACTTGGAAAGGGGTAAATTAAACTTTATTTTCTCAAGGGACATGCCTGCCTCTCCAGGGGCTGCCAAAACAGCCTTGGACTGAACTTCTCCTACTGTGCAAAATAAGTGGGGTTCGAGGTCTAGGTACACCTCGTTCATGGCCAGATCACATTTAAACAACAAAAAGATTGCCTAATGAGTAGACAGTTATACTTATTACATGCCTAGTACCATAGAGGATTCAAAGTATCAGAGATGTTCCCTAATGGACTTGGCAATCCCGGCTCATCTACAACAACTTGGGGTGAAGGAGAACAGACAACATAAAGTGTCACGAAAGCTGACTCTTCCTTCCCTTCCTGTCTCTAACTTTAACGCCGAACATGTAGTAGTCTCTGCAAAATGCTCTCCTTTTTTTGTTTTCTTCTGTCTTTTTTCTCTCTTACCCTGAATGCGAGATATAATACTAACATTTCACCGCATCATCTACCTATTTGCATAATTTTTTGAAACTCCGTCATGTTACCTCCAAAGCTTACTCAAAGTTTGATCTTCAGAAAGTTATTTAATTTTGTCGTACCTCAGTTTTTTCATATGTAACATGGGAGCAATAATAAACCTTTTCTTGTAAATTTGTTACAAACATTGAATTAGATCAATGTGAAGAATCTTAGCCTCGTTCCTGATAAATATTTATTGACTTGCGGTGAATAAATACTAGCTATTGTTTGTATATTAGAATTATTATTAATTGCCATCATCATCATTTTATTTGGCCGTAGATGAGATAATGGCAATAGCTCTCATTTCCACAGTGCACAGCAGTGTGCACTGTACTTTAAGTATATAAGCTGGAGCAGCTGCTGAGATGGTGGCACTCATTGGTTTTAGTGACTTTCTTCTTCTTTAACTGATGATTGATTGATTTAGAATCATGAGGGAAGAAGAGTCAGGGGAGCCCACAAATTCTTGAGAACCTGACCATAGTTCAGTCAAGGGGCCAAGTGACCACTCTTCATCACAAGTATGTTCTGTTGTCCTTTGAACATGAGGGTGTCACAGCTGGAAGAGCTTCCTTTTAGCAACTGTGATATTAAATTACATGTGTGGAGCTCCTGGTGACATTTTCACAGCATTTTCACATATATTTGCATATCCTATTTTACAGGTGAGAAAATTGAGACTCAAAGAAATGCTGCCCCCAGCCCCAAAAGTGGAGTTGAAGTAGAATACATATATTTTGAAATCTCCATACTAGAAAACTTTCCCCTATGATATTGTAGCCTTTTCATATCGGGTATCGCCGGACGTTGCTCCCTTCCCACACCTATTTCTTTTCTTTTCACCGTATGTATTTTCTCTTCCTCTTTGGGGAGAGTTACTTCAATTATTGTTGATGTCGATTATGAAAGATTTGGCAGTAATTTAAGGATCGATTACTTATATTATCTTCTTTTGGTTCTGGGATGACAGAAAAATGTATTCTTCAGATAACAGTGCTTTAGGGAAAAATATATAATACGTACCGAAAATGGGCTTGTTCCTTTTCAGATATGAAGGGCACAAGTCTGGAGTAGGTTGTTCAACTTCTGACACCCTTCAGACTATGTATTCGGTACTCATTTTATAATGCCCAATACTACACATTTTAAAGTTATTGTTGATAAAAATATAAATATCAACTAATAACTGAAAAGTTTCAAGATGAATACTTGTGTGCTGATGTATCTAAACACATCTATAATATATTCATGCATTTATTAAAAAACATAAATTTGTATGTAAAAAATACAAATGGCTCCAATAGAATGATATAATTCTAAACTCTTTTTTTTTTTTTTTTACTGTTTTAGGCAAATGTTTCCCTTTTATTGCACTTCTATGGCTGCTTTCTTTTATGTTTTAGAGTGCCACTGATATGGTTTTCTGCTCAGCATAATAATTTCTATCCGTATGAAATTATTCTGATTGCTACCTGCAAGGCTCTGTGATTTCAAATTGTTTGAATTCATGGTGCCTTTCAGATAATGTTCGAAAATGCAAATATTCACAGTAGGAATGTCCACAAAAGTCATTTTCCCACATTCTACTGAAGAAAAAATAGAAGCAGGAGTATGATAATAGTAAATTGGCATAAGAACCAAACACTGAGGGGGTGGCAGCTAAAAGTTAAAATGAGGAAAGGGAGATAGTGTGCTCTGAGTGTTCCTACAAATTAATAGTATAACCTTGGATGCTTCAAACCCTGATTTTGATGTAAAATCAAACTGACAAAGGACTTTCTGCCAGATTTTCGGATTCGACTTTGCACATTTTTAGCCCTCATGTTCATGATTAGAGTGTCTATCTCTTGACACTCTTTGAGTCCGACGATTTTTAAGCATCTGCACACATTTTTGTTTCCTCGAGCTTCAAGACTACTCATTTCTGCGCGTCAATGTCAAGCTTCCAGCTGTTTAAATCATAGGCAGGGGGCAGAGTTGGTCCTGTCACTAGAAGAGATGGAGCCTCTTGCAGTTGCTGTAGTTACAAGACAAAGAATGAATGAGAGGACGGACTGGGAAGACTGCACTCTTGATGTCTGTCTGCACAACACCAGTCCCGGGAGGCTGACTGCCCTGGAGTCCAAGTGATCCATTTTAGGGATTGTGAAAGTCACTCCTAAAGAGATCAGTCCACCCTCTTTTTGGTTTTTTGGGGGGAATAAAATAGAGCAGGGTTTTTCAACTAAGACAGTAGTGACACCTGGGGCCAGATTATTCTTTGTCGTGGGGACTGTCCTGTGTATTATAGGATGTTCAGCATCCCTGGCCTCAATGTCAGTAGTACCTCTGTAGCTGTGGCAATCAAAAATGTCTCTAGATGTTGCCACATGTCCTCTGGGGTAGGGGTATGGTACATGTGTAGGGGTATGGGACAAAATCACTCTGGGCAGAGAATCACTGAAATAAAATGTTGTGTGATGCACTTACTCATTAAGACAAATTATTCTAAATTATTGGCTCCCAAATATTTTTTCCTCTTATCTTCAAAAGGGAAGTGATAGAGCTTGACAATTATGTGGCACCTAATATTTATTATACTTTTTAAAAATTGTTGAATTGTTCTTACATAACAATAGTGAGCACATTATAAAGATAACACATTTTTTAAAAGAATCTGTTTGCAGAGTATGGCAAGATTCTTGTTCCTGTTATTTTTCTCTTGACCTTCCTGCCTTTACTCCAATTTCTCTAGAACCTCCATAGAAAGTAAAAGGAATGCAGGTGGCTGTTGCCTCTATAAAGTCGAAGATGTGATGTTGCATTTTGGGGAGATTGCTAGATATAAGAGAAAGTAGAGAGAGCAGTATGGGAAGTTCTGATCCTAGACTAAGTTCTAACTCAAAAGAAAAAAAAAAGAGGTTGGTGATATGTTAGATTAGACATTTTGGAAGAAGGTGGCCAGGTCCCCTTTGTATCTGTCCAGGAGAAGAATGCTGTGTAGAACTTACATGTATACTCTGGACTTCGGATGCTTAAGCAGACATCCGCAGTTTCAGAGACAGATGTAGTTATGCGGCACAGCCCCATAAGTGATGTGGTTTGGGAGCGAGGGAAGGTGAGCGAGTACGTATATATAGTCACGAGATGATCCCCAGTGAGGAACAAGAGAGGAGCTCTCCAAAGAATCAATGTGAAATTGCTGAAGAACTGGGACCCAAGACCTGATTTGAAATTCTTGTTTATCTGATAGCATACCTCTTAACCTTTTGTGTTGCTTATATGATGCATTGAAAACACTAAATTTAAGCTCTTGACATAATGCAGACCATGCCTAGATTTGGGGTTAAGATAGATGTTATTGAATCTGTTTGTGGAAATCTTCAAAAGGAGTACTCCAGCCTAGCTCATTGCTGGTTTTTTGTGTTTTTTTTTTTTTTTTCCACACTTAAAGTTACATTGTTGGAAAATCCAAACAGCAAAATTCATTACCTGCCATTATTACATCGACAAAAAGAGAGCATTTTAAACAAAAAAATTTGACATTTAAAAACTGAAAATAGAAAAGAGGGCTTTTACAATGTTGATGAACTCATTTTAGAATGCATGATTTATAAATGCAGAAATATCCATGCACACTTTTACAGCAATAGCTGGAAAAATGAGAACTCTTAAAAAGCCAATCTAGACTGATTCCTTTTCATTCCACCTGCCTCTTTCTGGTGGTAACGCCAGGAATCTTGAGAGAGGGGCCATGGTCTGCGTCACATTCAGCCTAACCTCCTTTCTGAGTGAGCCTGCAGCTGACGATGAAAATGTGATAAATCTGCCTTAGCTTTGATGCTTTTTCGTTAACTCACTTCTGGGAGTGAACTGTGGCACGTCTTCCACTTCAGTCCATCAGCCATTCCCATCGCCTTGCCTAAAAGGTCTTTATTGTAACTGCAGCCCAGGAAGAGGTGGTTGGCCCAGACCATAGCTGGTCTGGGCGGGTGGCGGGAGTCGGGCAGGTGGTGAAGGATGAATTGCACGCGGGCCTTCCATGGCTTCTCACTCCCCAAGTAGGAGCTGAGCTGCTCCCCGAGGTCGGCTGCAGGCTGCACCCCCAGACCAGCTCCTTCCCTGCTGTGGCCACCTGGCCACCTGCTGTGTTGCCCTCATTTCAGCTTCACATTGTGGTTTGGGCCCCAAAGTTAATAAATAAAGGGTGTCCTCTGGCTGCTATCCTCCATATGCATGTTCGTCCAGGGCTGGGTTTAGGGTGCTCTTGGGTTCTTTGCAGTAACCTGTTTAGATTTAACCCATTATTTTCCATTTTAACAGTTACCTTTGTCTTGTGTATCAGTTGAATCTGCCTTGCTTTACATAGCAGCAAAGACTTCCTAAAGCTTTTAGACGGGCCAATCACACCTGGGAAGCTTTGGAAATGTTAGATTTTGAAATGTGCTTGAAAAGAGACAACTTTTAGGTGCTACTTGGGCAAAAACTCTGTATGCCTACGAAGATTTCACAAATCCAACATGCTGTTTTAAGTGGGTCTGTTTAGTTTCATCCCATCAACATCCTCACGTAAATCACCCAGACATTCTGAGTCTGAAGTTTGTATTTTATGAAATCATGCTTACAATTTATTGCTGGATCAAATCTGCTCTAGATGATAAATCTCAAAGGAGAGATTTTAATTCCTTTGCGTACTTTGGTTTTGGCAGAGAAAACTGTCCAAGCACTTGGATCATATTAATCTTCAAGAAAAGAGAAAATGGAGATGTTAGGTGGAGATAAAAAAATACAACCAAAATAGACACTTACAGCAACTCTATTTTAATAATATTCTTTTTAAAAATAACTTTATGATATGCCTTATATAACACGGGTATGTGAAAAGATGTCTTGAAGTTTCAGGGTCTCTCCCTCAAATTGTAAAAAACGAAAAAAAAGTACAAGTACTTTCCTTAAGGACCTTTATTTTAAAAGTTAAAGGTTTTTGAAATATGTTATTTCTCTCTAACCTTCAAAATTCTGAGGTCAGTGTGCAACTGCTCTCCTATGTGGGCTGAGATGATACAAACTCTGAAGGCAGAACACGGTGTGCTTGAAAATGCTGATTCAAGTGCTCACAAAGTTCATGACTATTTTTGAGAAGCTCCAAGTCTGCATGCCAGGGGCCAGAGGTGAACGCAAGAAGAATCAACAGACTTTCATTTTTTTAACCAAGTACATTTCTCATCCCGATGAGCTATGTAATTTTTCTAGACTAGTGTAAAATGAACATACAGGGACCCTTGTTCAAAAATTATTAAGAATTTCAGGACAGTGACCACAGATCATTAAACTAAGTGAGGGGCTCTTTTAAGTATGACATTTTTTAAGAGACACATTTTTTTCTTCTTATCTAATCCCTCTTTCTGCTCCTGTTGAGCACTTTGGAACTCAGTGAATGTCTTTAGTTGTTCTGAACAGGCCAGGCAGATTAATTCCGTGGTTCATCTTACAGTAACAAGAAAAAACCAGGACTTTTGAATAATGCTGTAAACTGGCAAAACAATTTTAACCCAAATTGTGTTTTATTAAATTTAGATATCATTTGCTAGAAAATCCTTGTTTCATGTACCATTAAGACAGAAAATATGTTGCCAATTAAATATGATGCATCAGCCCTTGTAAGACGAACTGCAAATTCAGAGACATTAAGATGTGAAAAAATGTTAAAGATCTTAGAATTGATGTAATTGCGGATTTCTATAGGGAAGTCTTACAATGCTGTGAGCCAACTACCGTTATCTTCTTACCACACAATTTTAGAAAGGCTCTTTTGTTAATAGAAATGAGGCAGACAGGGTTAAGGGAATGTGCTAAGATCACATGCCCTGTTGGGGGTAGAGTGGTGGGATTTGAACCCAGGTCCCCCGTGCTTCCCCCTAGAGCTCAGCTGCCTTGTCTCTTTAGCAGGGTCTTTCAATGGGAAAGAGAAGATATGCTGTAAAGAAAGGAGAAAATGACACAAAGCTAGATGAGAAAAGAGGAAATGTGCAAACAAATGTTAATGTTTTCTTTCACTGTCTCTCTCGCTGTGTGTGTGTGTGTGTGTGTGTGTGTCTTTTAAATGACACTTAGGAAGCAATATCTTTCACATGAAGTTTGATCAATTTATGCCTCATTTTTAATTAGTGTCAAACTGTTGATAATATATGCATAGTATTAATATATTTCATTTCAAACTGTTGATTCATGTGTGCATATATATATC
The DNA here is from genome assembly GCA_028533085.1 of Varecia variegata. NCBI lineage: Eukaryota > Metazoa > Chordata > Mammalia > Primates > Lemuridae > Varecia > Varecia variegata. The sequence goes on from CM052445.1 coordinate 14,124,242, forward strand.
CATTTTATATTTTTTGGGTGAGTGGTGTAGTTATTTTTGTGCAATAAACACCATAAAACTTGAATGTAGAACTATGCATAAAGTTGCCCATTAAGATGAAAGATAATTCTGTAAATAAGCTTCATGGTCAACTAAGATTAGGTAAATGTTGTTATCTCTTCAGTTAAAGTGTCTTGAACGTGAGAAACCTGGGATGGCAAAAGAACGTTTTTGAGATACATACCAGAAATTATTTCTTAGCAACTTTACCAATACACACACACAATGTGCAACACACATAGTGTACACACACAATGTACACCACACACAATGTACACACATGCAATGTGCACACAATGAACAACACACACATACACACACAATATACACAGATACAATGTACACACACACACACACACACACACACAGTGTGCACACATATCACCTTCCTAAGCCTCCTTTTCAATCTTATAATCTCATAATTGAAGCTCATTGTGTGACTGAAAATGCGGGAAAGATTAAGATTTGCACTTCTGCTGCTCTCCCTAAGAGGTGGGCTGTTATTTCAGAGAATGAAATCTCTGGAACAGTCTTTGTCTCTCTTCCCAACCGCATCCTGCGTTGGGAGAGGGAGGTTAGGGGCTGGGCTGGGACGCAGGGCTGTGGGTATTTCCTTCCCTGCACAGGATACCATGTGTAGGAGAGAGGGGACAGCAGCCCCCACGTCCCAGACGCCTCCCTCGGGAATTGCAGGGGGCACAATGGCAAATGCACGCTGTGGTTTGTGTCTGCCCACCACCAACCAAAGCTCAGACTCCCCATACGAGGTACTGGTGCCACACAAAAGCCGATGTTAAAGTCGATCCTTCCAAGAGGAGGGGTGAAGGGAAAAGGGATTTGGGGAGAAGCTGTTGGCACCTTGGCATTTAAGACTCAAACAACCAAAAACAAATTCAAGTTACATTCTTGCAGAGACATTCTTTAGCCTGAAAGCCACAACTGGTGGAAATTTGCAAAAGCCTTGGAAAGCAGCAGACTTAATCAGATTTCGGTGGGAAAAATTAAGTAAGGAATGTGTTAGAAAATAAACTTTAGTTTCTAGCTTCCTCACCCTTCTCTTTTTCCTTTTGCTTTTCTTCCTCTTCTTAGAGGGAGAAAAACAATAAGGATATCCATTCTATTATTCCTTAATTTTCATCTTGCAGCTCATTATCTCAATCAGCACATCACAGTTGAGTGCGTTGATTTCTGAGGAAAATTCCAGCAGGTTCTTTAGCTGTTGATGAGGTGTAGCTAATAGCCACAGTTAACATTTTCTGTCATTACCCGAAATGGAGTCTATGGGTTTGATTGGCAGGAAGGTTAAATGAAGAAATATCATACAGAAGTAATTATATTCTTTCTTGGATCTTGGGGACCTGGGGTGGGAGGAAGAAGGTCAGGGATCATGAAACAGAAACCACCAAAGACCAATTAAAAGACAGTTTTATTGTGAGCCAAATGGGGTCCCAAAATAATAGTGTACATTGAAGGAGAGGCTGTGGGTGCCCAGAGCTTGGGATGCAGCAACTTCAGGTGAGAAAGGTGGAAGAAACTGGTCTACAAAGGGAAAATTCCCTTCAGGAATACAGAAGTCAGACAGCAGCAGCAGCAGCATTGACTGCACTGTTATTCATGGAGGCTCCACAGAGATCTGGGGGTGGACTCCAAGTGCTGGGACTCATGGAGAAGTGGGGACAGGGAGTTTGCACCACGCTCACCTCTAGCTTGGTGCTCTGCAGTCAGTCTCTTTCTTTCGGCCTCCGCATCTGTGAAATGAAAGAAATAGAAACTAATTTACCTCCTAGGGTATCTTCAGAGTATAAAATATAAAACAGGTTTGGAAGGGACAAATGGAGCAATGTGAGGACATTCTGGGTCAGAGTTAAGATCAGTTAGGTGGAGAATTAACATATATGAAGCTTGAACTGAAAGAGTGCAAAACCTCAAACCTATAATGTCCCACCCCAAAACAAGAGAAGAAAATATAAGAAAGAAAGAAAATTAAAAACTGAAAGAAGAGCCCAGGGAGCATGATATGCTTTGGAGACATGATATGGTCAAAGGGGCCATCTGAAAATATCTCTGTAGGTCAATGTCAGGTGTGCACAGAGACCTTACCGGGCAGCAGTTGGTTTATAAACTAAAATAAAAATGTATGTTTGTTTGTGAACAGAAGGTGACACGAATAGAAAAGGAAAGGAAAAACAAATAAGGAATAAAGGAAGTAGAATATATGGGATATATGCAAATTCATTAAAAAAAGAACTTACTACAGTAAAAAAAAAAAACAAAAAACACAAACGCTAAACTAAAACAAACAAAAAGAACTCCTCCTTTCCCTCACCAACCAAATAGATTGTTTGAATTACACAGACAGTTCAGCCAGAATGGTTATCTGGTTGCTTCTTGCAGGCACAATCTTAAGGAGCAGTTTTTGAGTTGGTCTTAGACTCATAGGCTGAGATTTTGAGGACCAAGTAAAACAAAATGAGTCATGGATCACAACCATCCCGCTTGTCTGCAATGAAAAGTAGAACGAATCAGGTATTTTCTCACGGCTGCTGAAACCACGGGATAGAGGCACGAGGGTGGTACTTGGGGAAAGTGAGCAGGGTGGGTGGGAGGCAGATGCCCCCCTCAGCTCTTGCCTCTCCCTGGTGGAGCTAGAAGTGCCTTTTGTATTCTAAACAAAACAATGGGACAGACACTGCCTTCCTCTGCCTGTGACAGTGCCATAATTCCCCAATGCCAAGAGATGGCACAGGGCGGCAAAGCCTAATAAACTACTGATTTGGAAACCAACCAAGATCAAACCTCATTTTCAAGGCAATACGAATATGCAAAATAACCTTTCAGAAATGAGGCGGACAGTCGATGCACTCGTTCTTTTCGTTTCAGCATATGGTTACGTAGTCAAAGCAGAGGCAAATGAAACCTAAGTCACCAGTGTCCTGGTGATAGATCAGAAAATGCCTTCCCTGCTGCAGTCATCTTGCATGGAATTTCAAAACTGTGATGCTTCTTGGTCACGCTTGAATAATTTGTGGCTTCCGGGAAGGCATCAGGCTTGTTTGAACTACACAGGCATTGGTTATTGAATATTTTTATTTGAAACTCAAGAGGAAAGACACAGCAGAAAGTAAAATAGGTTTGCCCCCCACTTCCTGCCACTTTGCTTTCTCTACTCTGATAATGCCACATTCCTAAACCAGCACAGCAGGTGGGCACATCCTGTGCAGAAGGGCAGGTACTCCCACGTCTTTGTGTTCTTGACACATTTTCCTTCTTTGAGCCCTTTTCCAGACAGAAGTAAACTTTCCTAGCAATGAGGCCTTGGATTAGAAGAATTAGAAATGGAAAAATCTTCTGTTTTGATTGTGGTCTTATCTCAGCTGAAGCTGAAAGGAAGTGGAGGAAGTTGGGTAGGTAGAGGAGAGGCCGGGGGGCAGGGGGGGCCCCATCTAAAGCCATAGTGTTCACTGCTTCATTCTCCTTAGGGGATACAACACCCCTAAATCAAAAACTCAGGCACTGGGCCCTGGAGAAGTGGTTTTTGGACACATCTTAGTACCTGTCACCAAAGGCTCATATCTTCCATGACATATGGACATTTTAAGATCTGCAAATAAATACGCTAGGCAATAAAAGAGCTGTGTGTAAGCTTAGAGTGGCAAATGGAAAATTCTGGAAGATTTTCAAAGTCCTCATATTAAAGGAGACGGGAACACATAATCATTCTTTTTGCCTTTGAGCAAGAAAGACCCAGTGCCATTTCCTAGGAAAATGGCACTAACCGCCCAACTGGCTACACCTTTTATTCCTCATCTGCCCCCACCTGCCCTCCCCTTTTTCTATGAAATATAAGTGAATACGGTTTTCCCTGGAAGTGAGCCCTAAGACTCAATTTTATGCTGCTTATTAGAAATGATTTAAAACAAATATTTTTGTGAACTTTGAATCCTCGAATTGGGAAAAACTGTTTGTAAACAGATACTGACACAGCTGATGACATACTTGGCTCAAAAAACAAGCCTCCCTTCAATCTAGCCCCCTGAAATAGTATTTGTAAAGGACGAATTTGTGGGTAAAGGAACAATTTCCTGTAAATCAATGTACCTTACTTTAGATTTCAGTGTAATACAAAAAAACCCCCCTGTCCTTGGAAAACAAACGGCACAGAAATTGCTTATGATCTTCATAGGAAAAGGCTGTATGTTATTTGGGTGACTTATCTAGACTTTTATTCCTTGTTCATTGGAAACCTGTATTTCTCAATCATGTTCCAATTAAACTAATACTGTAGAACAAATGTGGGATACCTGTGTGATAATAAATGGACATAGGCTGATTCTTTGGGCATTTTCATTGTAGGATGCATCCTAATGAACAAATAACAACAGATGCTTTTAATGTTGGCATTGCCATGAAATGACTTGGCTTTTCCAGTTTCAGATCTTCTCAGAGCTATTTCAGTTATTAAGGAGAAGAAAAATAAACAAGGGCTGCTCACCAGGATTGAGGACAAACATGATGGAGCCAATTACAGAAAATCCTTTTGCAGTTTCAGCCATAGTACCAGAGGCAGGGGGTTGAAGGTACTCTCATTTTTTAGGTATGTTAGAATGGCAGATTTTTGATTCCCTTTAGAAGAGTATTTATAAAGTTGTTGTATGATTCTGCTCATCTTTTTAAAGAGAATATGGGCAAAAGCATTTTCTTATCTAATGGTTTCTTGTCGTCTCAGAAATCAAATTCATCACTCTGTAAAATTTAGGCATTAGGACGATACATTGTTGTTTCCTGCCTCTTGGGAATGTCTGAACCTACTGGGAGGAACACAGAATGCACCAGAGAGCACGTTGACTTAGGAAGACTCAGTTTCATCCTGGGAGCTGCACACTCTTTAGCATAGTCCCTGGAGGGCTGGAAAGTAGCAGGGATATTGGATTTAGTACCCGGAGGGCTCTGATTTCTAGGTATAGCTGGGCTTTCCATTTCTGAAGAGAAAACAGGACACAGTCAGCCGTGAAATTTAAGGAGCTAGTCTGGAACTCCATGTTTTCATCTTCCAGAGAAGCACTGGCTTGGAGGTCACTTCCTGGGAATTTTATATACTAAAAAACACCTTTCTCCTCTAACGTAAATAGGATGACGATCTAAACTAAGGGTTTTAAACTTGTTTCTTTAATATCATATCCTAGCCAAAAGGTCTTATTCCATGACTTTTTATGTGATATTTGGCAAGTTATTTTATTTGGTTCTCATTTTTGCCTCCAACAAAGTGATGACAATATTTTCTGCCCCAAATAACCTCAAAAGGGTCTTGTAAAAATATGGCCATTTATATAAATTATTTTTTCTTCTTGTGTTAAAATAAATACAAGATGCTTTATAGGATTATTTTTACTAACATGAATCCCAAGATAAGCATGATTATAGTGTCTTATATTTCTATAGTGTTCTATGGTTTATAAAGCATTTTTTGCATACACTAACTCATTTAATATTTACAAAAATACTAGAAAATAAACCAGGAAGATGTTATTATTTTTCCATTTTAAAAATAAAGAAATGAAGGACCAAAATGGTTAAATGATTTATTTTAGGTCACACAGGCCTGGAAAGCGGACTTAAAATCTATGATTTATGATAATTGTCAATAGTCTTTCACTTCTCTTAAGTGCTAGTTTTATCAGATCACTAAATTTATATGCACTTCCTGAGGCAAGTTGGTAAAAATCTAAATATTCTGATGTTCAAGTATTGAAACTTTACTGTAGAAATAAGACCAGCGTGCTGGGCTGTGGGTCTATGTTTGAATGATTTGACTGCATGGCAAAACTCAACTTTGCTGTCTCATCAACGAACTGACTTCATAGATAGGGAATTTATATTTCTAAATTTATAATGGAGAAAAGTATTAATGTTCAAATATTTAGTCTGTGTAGTCCTTACTGAATTTTTTTTCCAGCTTACATTTTAGTAGTTCCTCAGTGCCTTTTTGGACAATATGTTCCCACTCCCCTGGCCTCGAGTCTTGGTCCCCAGGTAGACCCCTAATCACATGGGGCCAGTCAGAATCCCTTCCCTGGGAGTCGTGGGCAGAGGGCAGATTCAATCTTGTCCAGTGGATGGGACTGTAATAGGGACATTCTGGGGCTACAGTTCTCATCACACGGATCCAAGCAGAAGAAAATATTTTGTGGGACAGAGAGAGAATCTGAGGCAGAGCCTTGGGAGAAGAGCTGGAAACCACTGGGAGTTCTGACAGGTGTCCCAATCCTAGCTCCAGTGCCCTCCTAGGGACTTGGGGTATCCTTGCCCTTGGGCTCTGGGATGTAGCCCTGAAGCCTTACTAATATATGAATCTGCAATCAATGTGTTTCAGATCACCTTGCAATCCAACTGAAACAATTGTTCAAAGTAAGTGCCTTCTCAGGCAGAGCATTTCACATTGAGCTCTGTAATCCATGCCATGCGTCATAAACACAGTGGAGCATTGATGTAATTATGTGGAGGGCAGACTGGAAATTAAAAGGAGGAAATGCGGTCTGGTGGTTAGATTGGCAGACTAAATGTCAGGAGTTTTGTTTCTGTTTTTGACACAGCCACTGGCTCTGGAGGTCTGCTCAGCCCTTGGCTCTCTGCTGTCATCCCTGGAGCTCAAGAGACTAGGTCTGTCCCCTGTTCAGGAACATCGCCTGTGCTACCCTGGGACCCCTCTGATGGTAGAGGAGGTCCTCAAAGTGGAGAAGTCATGAGCTCACACAGTGTGAAAGGCTGGTTTCACAGTTGGCCCGTACCTCCTTATCTACAGAATAGGGGACAGCAGGTAAGTCATGCTTGATGGGGCCAGTTTCAATTAAGGGAATCGAAGCCAACCTACTTTTTATCTCGTGATGTAGTTACCAGCTCAACGCACAGGAAAATTCAACACAGAGGAAAACAACACAGGAGAAAGAAGTTATGGGACTGACAGTTGTTTTCTGTAGATCTGAATGGAGATAAGTGCTCTTTTTTAATTTTTTTTTTCTGCTTCCATAGAACAATCACTTGTCTTCTGCAACTCTGGGGTGGCAGTGTTCTTTAGTCCAAACTCTTCTGTTTCTCTTTAGGATTTTTTGATTGGTTCAAAAAAATCATAGATGTTCCTATTTACACATGACATGATTGTCTATATAGAAAATTCTCTCCAAAATGAAATACTTACGGGAAAATAACAAAGCATTGGGATCTATATGCTGAAAGTTATAAAATGCTGATAAAAAATCAAAGAATAGCTAAATAGATATACTCTTTTTATAGGTTGAAAATTTAATATAGTAAAAATATCAGTTCTCCCCAAATTGTTCTATAGGTTTAAAATAATTTCTATCAAAGTCCCAGCAAAGTTTTTTGTAGACCTAGACAACTTTATCTTAAAATTTGTATGAAAAGATGCAAACCCTAAAATAGCTAGAATAATCTGACAAAGAAGAATGAAGAGGAAGGAATCATTCTACCCAATATTAGGCCTTAATATGGAGCTATAGTAATCAAGACACTGTGGTATTGGTGTAGGGGTAGACATTTACATCGATGGAACAGACATCGAACCCAGAAGGAGATCCACACAACTATGCTCCTTTGATTTTTGAGAAAAGTGCCAAAGCAATTCAATGGAGGAAGATAGTTCTTTTCCATAAACCATGCTGAAGCAAATGGACATCTACAATTAAAAAACAAAAAACAAAACCTTAACCTAAACCTCACATCTTATACAGAAATTAACTCAAAATGAACCACTGGCTTAAAAATAAAATGTAAAACTATAAAACTTTCAGAATAAAACTTAGGAGAAAGTCTTCCGGGTCTAAAAATAGGCAAAGAGTTCTTAGACTTGATGCCAAAAGGTTGATCTGTCAAAGGAAAGACGATTGGACTTCATCAAAATAAAAAAAAAAAAAAATTGTTGCTCTGCAAAATACCCTGGATAATAGGATAAAAGGACAAGATACAGACCAGGAAAAAATACTTGCAAACCACATACTTGACAAATGACTATATACAATACTCTCAAAATCCTAAGGCAAAAAAAAAATCAAATAGTTCAACTATAAAATAGGCAAAAGACATTTCACAAAAGAGGATTTACAGTCAAAAGATGCTCAACATCATTAGCTATTGGGGAAATGCAAGTTAAAACCTAAATGAGATATTACTACACACCTATCAGAACGCTTAAAAAAATAGTGACAATACCAAATACACTGCTGGCAGAAATGTGCAGTCAGAATGAAAAACAGTTTGGCAGTTTCTTATAAAAGGAAACACTCAATTATCATATGATCCAGCAATTGCAGTCCTTGGCATTTGTCTCAGAGAAATGGAAATTTATTTTTCAAACCAAACCCCATATATGAATGTTTATAACAATTTTATTCATAATAGTCCAAATGTGGAAACAACCCAGATGTTCTTCAACAGGTGAATGGTTAAACAAACTGTGGGACGTCTGTGCCATGGAATCCTATTAGCAATAAAGAGAAATGACTATTGATTCATGCACTTGGATGATGAACCTGAAGGGAAATGCTGAGGGAAAAAGGCCACTATCTCAAAAGATTATGTACTGCGTTACATTCCTTTGCTAGTGTAACAAATTACAACAAACTTAGTGGTTTAAGTGCCTAACTTATGTTAGTCAAGAATCCAAAATCAGTCTCTAAAGTCTTAAAAAGCCAAGATGTCAGCAGGGCTGGTGCATTGTGGAGGCTCCAGAGAAAAATCCATTTCCTTACCTTTTCAGGGTCCAGAGGATGTCTGCTTTCCTTGGCTTGTGGCCCCTTCCCAGTATCTTTCCAATCTCTACTTTCATCACCACACCTTCTACTATGATACCTCTGGGTTTCTTGCCTCCCTCTTATCAGGACATTTGCAATAACATTGGACCCATCCACATAATCCAGGATGTTCTCCTCATCTCAAGACCCTTCACTCAATCGCATCTGCAAAGTATGTCTTACCACACAGGGTAACGTTCTCACAGGTTCTGGAGTTAGAATGTGGACATCTTTGTTGAGCCATTTTTCAACCCATCACGATCCTGCTTGATTCCATTTGTATATAGCATTATTGAAATGATGAAATTACAGAAGTGGAGAACAGACCAGTGGTGGCCAGGCTGAGGGGAGAGGAAGGGTAAGTGTGGCTATGAAAGGGCAACATGGGGGATCCTTGTGGTGAAGGCACTGTTCCATCTCGTGATTGTGAGGTGCATGTATGAACATGCATGTAGACAAAATTGCATAAACTAAAGAACTAAACATGCACAAACACACACACACACATGCACAAACACACACGAGTATAAGGACAACTGGAGGAATTTGAACAAAATGGGTGGATTTTTGTCAACGTTAATATCCTGGTTGCGGTATTGTCCTATGGTTTTGCAAGATGTTAGCATTGAGAGAAACTAGGTAAAAAGGACATGGGATCTCTTTGTATTATTTTCTACAACTCTAAGTTAATCTAAGATTACCTCAAAATAGAAAGTTAAAAAAAAAAAAAACGAACAGAAAGGCATAGTTATTATCTTAGCACTGTAATAACACCTTAGGTTGGTGAACCCCAACCCCAGCTGGCAGTCAGAATTATTTGAGGGAATGGGTGTAAGAATACAGACTCTTTGGCTCCAGCTTAGACCTTCTTGATTAAAATCTTGTGGAATAGAGACCAGGGATCTTCACATTTAAAAACTTCTCAGGTTATTTATTATCAGTTAGGTTTGGAAACTACTATATTATATTATGTACTGCTTTTCTTCAAACAGTTTTGCATGTAGCACTTTCTGTTTACGTAAAATTTCAAGATGCACCTGGATCCATGTTATCGACAGGATTGTAGAAAAATAGATAATCCCTCCACATATATTCTTCTGTGGAATTCCCAGTAAGAAACTTGAGTAAGGGTAGGAGAAACTTGGGACACTGAGTTAAAAAAAATTGTATCAGGTTGATAATTCATGTCTGAATTAACCTACAAGAAAGATTGTTTTTTTGAGATTCTCCCTAATAGGGGAAGAGACTATCTGGAGGTGATCCTAGCAGGGGATGCTGACAGATGTGAACATAAAAAGGGACACATTGATTGCAGACACTCGATGTGCTGCTTTGGGGATGCCATTGACTTTAAAAATTAATACCCTTCTGTTGCTGTGCATAATGGTTTGAAGGCCCTGATGATAGCCATGAGAGTCAAGGTGTGATGAGAGCCTTCATTTAAGTTGCCAATTAGGTGGGAAAACCAAAATGTCCCAACACAGAAACTGGAGAACAGAATAGATAAAATGGTGCTGCAAAGGTAACTTAAAAGCTTGTGAATGGAGATTTTTTTTGAAGGCGCATGGGTAGGAGGCAGTAGAAATATAGGTCTCTCAAAAGATAATGTGTGTGTATTATGCATCTCTGATGTAAATAGGTGTATGAATAAAGGTCAGACTCCTACAATCTATGAACTGATGCTAGCTCAATTCAATTAATTGAGAAATTTTAATTTGGAAACTTTCCCCAAAAAGCAGGACCTGTGTTCCACCTGACAAAGTTAATGGAAAATCTAAATGGGGTGAATTAAGATATACAGGCAATTAAAATTATTTAATTTTGGAAAGAAATAGTGTCCAAGTTCCTATGCAAAAAGTCTGGGTATTGACTGAGAAGCAGCCTATGCACCAATTGCTATTCCCCTGATTGTTCATTTCCCCGTTCCTCCTGGCACTAGAGAGGCCTAAGGTCCAAGATAAAGCAGCCAATATTTGAAGCCAGAAAAATCTGTTGGGGGGTTATAATCCTATTATTCAACTTGGGCAGCATTTGCCCAGAGTTTCCAAGGGTGGAGGAAATAGGTCTTGTTATGGTGACCCACCCTTGCCTGAACCCTCCACACGCAGGCACAGCCAGCTCTTACATGATCCAGTGAAGGCACTTCCTGCCATGGTACCATTTTCCTGCAGCTGCCTCTGCGAGTAGAGCTGCAATCGCTGGCCACATAGAGGGAGAAATGAACACCAGCCAGACAATTAAGTGACATTCTATAATACTTGTTGTGGGGAATTAATGGATTCTGGGTCCTTAATCTACTGTAATATGCCAACTTTAGGGTATTTAATGTTTGTTAATGTTCCTTATATTAGTAAAATTTGCTTTTAATAGGGTGTAGCCAGAGTTCTTGAGAAAGGAGATGTTACTAGCTTATTGGGCTATTCAGTGAGGAAATTGTGAAGGTATTGGGGGACGGGTAGAAATGCATGTCTCTTGGAAGATAATCTAAGTCCATCTCTAATGGAATGGGAGTTTCATAGTTGGAGGTGAGCAACCTACAGCCTACGAGCAGATCCCATCCCAGCTAATGGGCATACATGACTGGGAGGGGCCTCAGTTCTTCTGTCTCCTGGCCTCAGAGATTAAAGGGGAATCAATCCTCACCCAAGAAGATAAGGGGCTTCCCCTAGTGGATACTGAGCTTGGAAACTGGGCATTTTAGAGAGTGGTGGGTGACTGTCTCTGGAGTAGAGTACGCTATCTCCTGGCTCCAGTCCCTGATATTGAACTCAAAGTTCAGGAACAGAGATGTGGCTGATTTGGCCCAGGAACACCCCCCATGCCCCTATGCTATTCCAGGCCCTTCCGTTTACCTTCTTAGCATCTTATTTAAACCAAATCCCTGGTCTGGTCCTGAAAGACTGTAGGTACCCAACTTCTCGAACCTTGAAGTCTGGTCCTTAATGACTGGCAGTTTTATATGGTCTCTTCACATATCTCTCTGGCACAGATCCCCCAGATCTTTGGGACGTGAACCTTATTGTACACTGTGCATGGGCACACCCATGTCAAAACATACTAGAGTGGATTGGTGAACCATTAATCAGCTTGCTGAAAGGGATAAAGAATTTAGATATTGCTGGCTATGCCTACAATTTCCTACAGGTGAGCAATTCATACAATACTGTACTTAAAATTCCGACACCATTCTCCTCAGGAGCTTAATAAACATGTTGGGAACTAGGCCAACATTACTCTCTCATACCTGCCCTTTCATATCAAAGGGATAAAGGAGAGATTGTTCCTCTGCAGTTCATTGTTAGCTTTTCTTTTCCTGGGTCAAAGGCTTTCCTTTGGCCTAAGAAGCTCAACTCAACACTATCACCCCAGTCTCACTTTCCTGGCCAGCACCCACCCCGAGTGCTTTGGGTGTAAGATAAGGTTTAATCAAATCAGTAAAATTTGGCTGTGATCTGCAACACCGGAGAACATAAGGATTGTGCCCCAGCCACCTGGCCTTTTTACTGCAGGATTAATGTGTTGAAACAAGACTGGAGATCCCGTGACAAAGATCAGATTTACCCTAAACACCACCATTTATTATGGAGACTTTTAATAGGCTGGGTATTCTGTTGCTCAGGTATTTGGATTCCATGTCAGTGACAGAGGCAGAGAGTCAGATGGGTTCTCAGGGACCCATCAGTCCAGCACCACACTGCTAGTAAATGCCTGGGTTATCTATCACCACCGTTGCCAGGACCTTCTGTTTTCATGTTATTTCCTGACGGTAGGTACGTTCTTACATTCCAAAGAGCTTTCCCAATGTTTCTTTCAGGTCTTCTTTGTAAAGGCCTTATTTGCTGTGGAACATCCCTGTGAGGGGTGTAAGGAACACCTCTTTGGAATGTATAGAATATCATCCTTTGGGTGTGAAATGTCTCAAAACGTGTAATACTATGCACTTGAGGATACATGCTTTTGAAAACTGATCATGGCATTTTCTCTAGGACTTTTCACTGTCATTCACATGTTGAGGTCCAAGTTGAGGTCAATTGTGTAAAGACATGCAGTGCCAGACCAGAAGGAGGGCACCTAGGCAACACCAAGGCCTGCCGCACTTGGCCTATACCCCAGATGACCTCGCTGCTCTTTGTCCTTCTGTCTGTAGATCCACCCAGACTCATCTGCTCCCGCTGTCCTCATACGCCCAGCACTTCCCCACTTTTCTTTGTCTCTTATGTTATTTCATCCTCACCTTTACCCATTTACCAACACGAACTACCACACCTTAGCCTCTGGATGCCAGCTGCCTTCTACCATTAACACCAAATTCAAGTTGTCCTTCCTCCTTCATCCAACAAACATTTATTGAGTACCTAGCACATACCAATTCATGTGCTAGCTTTGGGATACCCACTGAGGGATAAACAACTGTGTTCTCTGCTTTCTGGAGCTTATAGTTTATTGAGGGAAGCAGACAATGAACTTGAAGCAAACACACAAGCAAGAAGGAATGTGCAATGAGAGAGGTCTGAGAACCCAAAGATGGCAGGTGGACTTGAAAATGGCTCAACTAGAGAGTGTTCTGAGTTAGGTCCCACCAACATGAGTCCTGTGCCTGGGAGTGTTTGAGCAGAACGGTTCAGTAGGACCACGTCCAGCATGCTGGTGGGGTTGAGATGTGACACTTAGCTGGAGAGATGTGAGACAGCCTCAGTCATCAATGTGCACGGAGGAAATCTTTATTAAGAAAAGGACGGTCCCCATATAAATGCTTCTATTCTATAAACATGTCCAAAAAAGGCCAGGCACGGTGGCTTATGCCTGCAATCCTTGCACTTTGGGAGGCTGAGGTGGGATGATCACTTGAGGCCGGTAGTTCGAGACCAGCCTGAGCAAGAGCGAAACCCATCTCTACAAAAAGTAGAAAAATTAGCCAGTTGTGGTGATGAACACCTGTAGTCCCAGCTACTTGGGAGGCTGAGGCAGGAGGATCTAGGGAAGCCAGGGGTTTGAGGTTGCAGTGAGCTATGATGACACCAATGCATTTCAGGGAACAGAGCGAGACCCTGTCTCAAAAAAAAAAAAAAAAGTCCAAAAAGTTGCAAAATTACCTTAGTCATTAAACATTCTGCTGTACCTAAAATAGCAAAACAGCAAACAAGGTTATTCAGTTTTTCCACTTTGGAATAAAGAAACACTGCATCAGTTCCATGCCTGTGATCACAGGCTGTTTCTACATGGGAAGAGTGGTCTGAATGACGGGCTTTGCTGCTGGTCATTCTAGTCACTGAGAGCTCTGGTCTGTCCCTGCCGTGGGGAAAGACCGTGTCTAAACTACTGCAGCTCAATCCAATGACTGAGAAATGTGGCGGACCCAATTAGCTGTGGCATGGCTCTGTGAGTGAGCCACACGGTTGGCACATACGTGTCAGCTCTGCCACTTGTCTAGCAGTGGCAAAAGCTTCACCAATGACAGTGACTGCATTGTGTTGCCCTTGTTCAGGTCACCTACAGGACAGACACGTGCTCTTTCAGTTTTCAAGTACCGACGTGAAAATAAATATTGCCAGACGAAAAGTAGCAGTAGAGAATGTGGAAATGGGGAAACGAGCGAGGCATCACTGCCTAGCGATGACAGTACGGAAAAGCCAAGATTTGGAACTAGGTACTTTCATTTTTCAGTGATACAGGTTTATTGTGCCCCCAGTTTCCCTGAAAGACACAGCTTTGTCCAGTTCTGTGCTCAGCCTACAGGCCAACCTCGTCCCTAGTGACACACACACTGGCTATTTCCTCCTCATGTTGGAAAGAAAACAAAGTGGTCAGAAAGATCTTCCTGAGTTAGGAGTTTTATAACAATAACATTCAATTATAATAGCAAAATTATTTTTTTAACCAAGTTATTTGTATGATTCCTTTCCTCATTGTATTAATGTAATTTTTTAAAGCTAAGACTGCCAAGAAAATTCATCACGACAATTCAGTGTTTAATTTTATTTAAAGGCATTTCTTAAAAAAATTACATTTTTCCTGGCAAAATAACCAAGTGTTGATCACCTACATATTTTAAGTTTCAAAAGGAAATGCTTTTGCCTTTCCCCTAAAGTGACAGTGTGAAGATTAGTCAGGTTGGACTTCTGTGTGAGTAACTGTTGCTCTTCTGCCCAGACGAGCTTCCTGAAGTGACATTCCTTTTACGTTTCTCACAAGAGCTATGTAATCAAGGTGGTATTTGGTCCAAAGACCAAAAATATATAACCTGGGCAGTTATCGCTGCTTTGGGAATTGTGTACTGTTTTAAAATAAGAGAACAATACTTCTCTTTAAAAGCTTAAAGATGCCATTCCATGATCTTACAGTATTTAATATTAACATGGAAGTGAAAGGTGAGGCCAATCTGACGTTGTTTCTTTAGATATATTTGGTTTCCTCTGTCTAGATGGTTCTGAGATTTTTTTCTTTGAACTATAATTTTGATAACTTTGGAAGGGCAGGTTAAATTCACTATTTATGGTACCTGGCATTAGTGAAAATATTTATCTACATGCATACATTCTTTCCAGTTCAGGAATAGATCATGGAACAGTATCTATAAGTTTTTAAAGGGAACACTTTTGTCCAAAATACTCTGTAACTTCCTAAATTGTGGTCCCATATTTGACGACAACAAAAGAGAATCTGCAGTGTTCACTATGGAAATTCCATCAACTTGCTCTTTGTCTTTAAAAATCAGGTGCTTAATTTAACTTGTATTAGCAACAAAAGACATTTTACATATGCAATGACATACATGGATTTCTCTTGAAAAATTCATTTATTAAATTTACTGAAGGTTTAAAACAAATAAAAGAAAAACAATGCTTCTGATTCCTGTGTTGAAGTTTCCCACACGTTAGTCCTCATAAATGGGCCAGGTGAGAGTCAGAAGTCCCCGAACAGAATGCTGCTCTCCTACACCATTGTGTACACGTCTGCAGGATAGCATCAATCCCTTTGGAGGGAAATGCATTCTTACGTGTTTGCTTCTTTCACTTAATTGTGAGAGTTGGGGGCAATATGGTAGAAGAATAGGATTGTGTTCAAATCCCATCTAGGCCACATTTTAGTGCTGAGATACAGGTTAAACTATATAACCTTCCCAAATCTCTGTTTTATCACATTGTTAGAGAGAGAGAGAGAGATATTAATAATACTTACTTACATCACAGGGTCAAATAAGGAATGAATACAGACTTACCTGCTATATATTAGGTGTTTGAGAAATAAGAATGTCTACATCTAATTTTTAGTGTTATTTTATCTATCTTTTAGTAACCAATGCTTAGCTCTGTACCAGCCCTTAGTTGGGGGGTGCAATAAATATATGCCAAATGACTACACTGATGAATGTAGCCAGAAGGAGTCATCCAGGGTTTGGAAAAGGGGGCTTCTCTGGAGGACATTCTCTCCTCTTCTCCTCCACCAGCATCCCTCACCCCACTTCCTGACTGTATTAATATAAACCACTTCCAGGGTTTATATTAATACAGTGTTAGCATGGGGGCGAGTGGAATGGAAGGGAACGGCAGTGGCTTCTGGCTGTTCACTGCCTACTTTTGAGTTGGTTAATTAGTTGAGTTAGTTAGGGACCACTGTTCTCTACATAAGGCTTAAATCTACTATGATGGGGAAAAATATATATTTCTCTAAATTCTTGCTGATTGGTGTGAAGAGAAATTTGCAGCGTTCCAGGATGTGTCCCCAGATAGCCTACTGGTTGGTGATGAACCCTTGACTCTGCTGTGAAAAGCCCCCAAAAGCCTGGACGAGGATGGATCTCCCCTCTTTGCCCACCATTTTGCAATACCAAGTGCTTCCCATAAGCATTTTTTAAGCTAAAAGACAGATGTACACATCCATCACTATTACTTAATTAGTTCTCCCCTTCAAAATAACCTATTTCCTTCTCTGTGTGTCCTTTGTCTGTTGCTCTGAGAGCAGGTGATGAAAGAGAAGCCCTCCCAGTGAAGATCAAAATACCATTTGTTACGAAACTTCTGGTTTTCCATGGTTAAATACTACTGAGAATACAGGTAAAGCCACGAGTAGTTTCCCTGGTATTTGCCAAGCCCAAAGCCGCAGACAGAGGCGAGGGGCAGAACATGAGCAATGAAGGAGCGTGGGCTCCTGAGGGATTCCATGTTTAGACAGATGGCTTCAAGCAGCGGGGCCAGCCAGAGAAAGCAAGAGTCTGCGTGGAGCACCGGGCCCCGGGAGAACAAGTGGAGACGTTTGCATCAACCATGTGAGGTCATGGGGAGAGCCAAGTATGAGGACAGGCTTCTCAGTCATCATCAACCGCAAAGTGTCACCAGGAAAGGAGAGTGGTTTTAGTCATAAACTGGATAAATGGCTTATTTTTCTGGAAGAAGAGTATTTATGTGAATGAACTCATGTGAAAAAGGGTGTCAAAATAAGAAGCAGTAGAGATAGATTTGGATGAGTGAGAGTGGTGAGGGGGTGGTAATCCTACTTCCTTGTCATCTTCTGACCATTATGCATTCTTGATCTAGACTTGGTCTACTAACCAGGTTTTATTTCATGTGTCAAAGAATCTAATGGTTGATTACTGGTGTCTGCCCTAGTATCAGAAAGAGGAATGGTGTATTAATGCCATTTACTGGCCATGCCTGGTCTAGAACTTAACCTTCTTAGACTTTACTGTCCTCATCTTGAAAGCAATGCCAACCAGAGTCATGCAAAGTATTCCAAGCCTAAGGTGTAACCAGTAATAGTATTGTTCAAGGGTAATCCTGAGTATGGTAAGGTCACTTGTTTGTAACACCATTTTTAACGTTCAAGTGAACGGAAGTATTCAACCTTCTACATTATTCACCAAAACTCACTCGTTGTGCATAGATATCTGGGGTTATAATGGTGCTGATATTATGTTATTATTTACATAACGCAGTGGTACCCGATACAGCCTTATGGACTGGGGGCTTGAGTTGGTTGGGGTTTTATATAGTTTAATGTCAAAGACTAAAACATTGCACAATTTATTATAGAAAAGGGTAAGACACTGAAAATGTCTTGGAGATCTCTCTTTTTAGATATATATATATACTTTCAAAATGTATGAGTTACAGCTTGACAGGTGAAATAAGTCCATATTTGAAACTACTGCTTTATAGCAAAGAGACTTTTTGATTGGGAGACCTTGACAAAGTAGTCCTAGTGTCGAGGGGCTGGAAGTGTCTGAGAATTCGTCTAATTTTCTAACTACACCTTTTATTCAGGCAGGGCATCATGGGAAGGGCTTTGGGAATCATCTTGTACAATTTCCTCCCTTAAAGATTCTACTGCAAATTTGACAATCTCCTCAGATGACCTGCTACAGGGCAGGTACAAGTTTTATGGGTCCTGCAGCTTATAAAAATTTTGGAGTCCTTTTTAAAGAAAATGGATTTTTTAAAAAACCATTACTTTTATATAAACATAGATACATAAATACATTACTAAAGCCTCTGCTAGGGTTTTGGAAGGGACTTGAGTAAGTGAGGAGGAGCCCTGAAGCATCAACTTGATCAGCTCTGAATTCTTAGCAGCCAGTAATTTGGGCCAATTTCTTAATCCTGCTGGAATTAAGGAAATAGTCACTTATAAACTTAAGGTAAGCAAGAATGTGACAAATTTTGATTTCATTTATCACATTCTTCTAAGAATAAGAGTCCAAGTATTAATACCAAAAACATGTGAGTGGGTAAATTTTAAAAATTTATTTTCAAGACTATATACAATTACTTATGGAACAGCCCTTTATTCCCTTGGGTGGAATACAAAAAATAGTATGTGTTTTTCTCACTCTTTTCTGTGATAAAATACTCTGGCTTCTGAAAATAACTAAATGTTATTTTCTTTCCTTTTTTTCCTCCTCTGTTCCCCTCTTCTCTCCTTTCCTTTCCTTGTCCTTGTTCCTTTCTCCTCTCTTCTCCTTTTCTTTCCTTTTCTCCTCTCTTTAATTTTCTTCTTCATTCTTTTCATTCTCTTCCCCCTCTGCCCTCTAAGGCTGTTGTTCTTCTCCTTTCTCCTTCTTTTTGGTACCTTTTTCTCTTTCTTCTCTTTTTGGCTGTAATATTAAAAATTCCAAAATGTCACAACTAAAATGTTAAATACAACAAAAAGGCTGTTCCTGCATATCTTTTTCTTATTTATACTTATAATTTCATAGGGATATGCAACAAACTCAGAATAATTATGAACCCACAAAAGGATCTGAAGGCCTAAGGCTTACTCAAGAACAAGCAGAGTAAATGAAAATAAGGTAGCAGTCAAGTACAGATATTAGAAGTGGACACATTTTCTGTTATCCTGAGCTTCATACACAGGGAAAATTATCAGAACATGCAGAAGAAAAACAAATTCTATTTTTAATTTTCTTCTTCTATGTACTTTATTTTAGTTTTTCTCAAACTGAGTCTGCAGATATATTTTGGAGCTTGGTGAATTTTTTGCCTTTAAAAGTTGGCATCTCATTATTCAAATTTGGAAACATTGTTTTACTAAAACTTTAAAATAGGAAATATTTCAAATCTTGGAAAACAATACAACAGACACCAAGAGAGCCCACCAATCAAATTGAGCATACTTGCTATATTGTTTCTGATCTCTAATTTTTTAATGGAATGAAACATCTTACATATATAGTTAAAGCCACTTTTCAGGTTAGAGTTTACTAACTTGATGTTGAATTCACTTTGTGGCTTCATGGATGTTTTCTATCATTGCATTTCATTGAGTCGTACCAAACATTCAATTTTTTCACTGCAAAAATGGATTAAACACCTACTGTTCATCCCTCTATTTTGAAAACAGTGTGAAGAGGATCTAAGAAACAGAACAAAAGCACAGAAAAGAGATTAGTGATTAAGAGATTAATTAATTAATCTTGCATGCAAAAGATTTACCACACACTCACAAAGCACTAGTTCACAGTTTTCCAATAATGAATGGTTAAAAAACAGGTGATGGGTTCAGGAATTCTGATTCATCTAATACTGACACAGTCTTGATATTATTGTCAAAATCATAGATTAATTGGAAACCGGGACCAAGGGTTTTGGCTCCCAGATTTGGCCAGTGATCCTTGGCATGACCTTGAGGAAGTCAGCAGCCCTGTGGATGCAATGAAACATTATCTTCACACAGAGGCATTAGTCTAAATGAGTTCATGTACTTGAGACCTCTGAATAAAAGCTCATTATATTCCAGGATAAAAATGGAATCGAAACTAATGTTGTTAAATGGAGAAGAACAATGAATATATTATTAACTGGGGAACTTGCCTGTTGAACATTGGGAAGAATAATCATCTATTAGTTTAAATGAGGCTTTACATCTTAATTGTAATCAACACATATTATAATAGGTAAAATATTGAGAGACTGAAATACATATATTGATGTAAGTTTAGATTTTTCAATACTAGTAATATTTAGGTTTAGTGAAAATCCCCAAAGACCAGAAGATTTTGAAGGCTGTGTGAAAACAAGCAATGACTGTACTTATCAATGTGAGAAAAAACATTACCCCATTGAGCTCTGCTGGCCTGAGGTCCTCCCTGCCGGCAGAGACGGGGAGAAACCGTGGACTAGGGGAGGGTGGAAAGGAAGGAGAGCTGGTTACAGGACCCCAAATCAACACTGCAGCCTGCTCCTCCCAGCAAGCGCCACCTACTGACAGGGAGGCCAATTTGCACACACTTTTACTGCATGCGAAAATATTCGCATCACACAGGGTGTGGTCGAATCTCACCCACAAACACCACCTAGTGGCTCAGAGACTACACTGGGCGTGTCATTATCTAAATGAAAATCTAAAGGTAAGAAGCAACGGCTGATCCAGATGGGAAGAAATCAGCGAAAGAACTCTTAAAGTGTGCACAATCAAACGGAAAGCTGGATCCACACCTCTCACAAAAATCAACTCACGGTGAATAACAGACTTAAACCTAAGGCCTGGAACTACAACAATTCTAGAAGAAAATGTTGGAAAAACTCTTATAGACATTGGCCTAGGGAAAGAATTTATGAAGAAGATCCCAAAGGCAATCACAGCGACAATGAAAATAAATAAATGGGACCTGATCAAATTAAAAAGCTTCTGCACAGCCAAAGAAACTATCACGAGAGCAAATAGACAACCTACAGAATGGGAGAAAATATTCGCATGCTACACATCCGAAAAAGGGCTGATAACTAGAATCTAGAACTCAGGAAAATCAGCTAGAATAAAAGCAAACAACCCCTTAGAAAGTGACCAAAGGACATGAACAGAAACTTTTCAAAAGAAGACAGAGTAATGATCAACAAACATATGAAAAAATGCTCAACATCTCTAATCATCAGGGAAATGCAAAGCAAAAACACAATGAGATATCACTTAACTCCAGTGAGAATGGTTTTTATCAAAAAGTCCCAAAACAATAAATGTTGGCATGGATGCAGAGAGATAGGAACACTCATACACTGCTGGTGGGACTGCAAACTAGTACAACCTCTGTGGAAAGTAATATGGAGATATCTCAAAGATCTACAAGTAGAGCAACCATTTGATCCAACAATCCAATTACTGAGCATCTACTCAAAGGAAAAAAAGACATTCTATAAAAAAGACATCTGCACTTGAATGTTTATAGCAGCAGCACAATTCACAATTACAAAGATGTGGAAACAACCCATGTGCCCATCAATACACAAGTGCATTAATAAAATGTGGTATATGTATACCATGAATTTCTACTCAGCTACAAAAAACAATGATGATCTAGCACCTCTTGTATTATCCTGGATAAAGCTGGAGCCCATTCTACTAAGTGAAGTATCAAAAGAATGGAAAACCAAGCACTACATGTACTCACCATCAAATTGGTATTAACTGATCAACACTAAGTGCACATATAGTAGTAACATACACGGGGTGTTGGGCAGATGGGAGGGGGGAGGAGGGGATGGGTCTATTCACACCTAAGAGGTGAGGTGCGCACTGCCTGGGGGATGGACACTCTTGAAGCTCTGACTCAGGTGGGGCAAAGGCAATATATGTAACCTAAACATATGTACTCCTGTAATATGCTGAAATAAACAAACACATTGCCCCATTAACGAATTTGCTAATTATTTCATCTTTATTGATTTCACCTTCCAAAGTAGATAACCCTTGAGATCCTCTCTGGTATTCTAGCTTTTTTCTCTCTGGGCACATTACTCCTTTGCATATACAGTCATGATAAATGCATTTCTACAAAAGAGTTTCTTGAGAATTACACTGTGACCAAAATGTTGGGATGGAAACAAAATTTGTTGCTTTTATTTAATGCTTTGATGACATAGCATAGATTTAAAAACTATTATTTGTACTATTTGAGACTATAAATTAGAATATAGAATTAATTCTTTTTACTTTTTAACTAGCAAGGACTTTTAGCAGGAAGATTTTGTTTAAGTGACAGCTACTACCTGGACATACAAGATCTGGTTGTATAGTTTTAGTCTCATCATCAGGCAGCAGAGCTATTGATAATGATCAGGCTTACGAGTTTCCATCTTTGGCTCATAGTTTGCCTGAAATGGGTTGGAAAAGCAGGTTAATTATGTTTTGCAGTTATATACAAGCAGAAATGCTCTTTGGACTTCTCACTGCAACATGACAGGCTGGATTAAAATACAGAAACATATAAAGGACACATGTATTCACAGTGTAGCTTTTTAAAGATTCATAGCCTCAATATATTCCCTTTTGGTACGCTTATAACATACTGGATGATAAAAAGGTTTACAAACTGCCACTGTTAAGCAAATTTATACCTTGGTTGCCCAAGTTAGTTTTAAGCAAGATGACTTTTTTTCACATTAGTTAAGATAATACTAAGGTTTCCATCAGCTTAACTTTGAAATGATGTTTAAGCATATGATGCACAAGTACAATGATTTTCCTACTGTGCCAGTAATGCCTTCAACACACAAATGCATGTGGACACATTTCTTGAAAGAAGTGTTCAGAAATGTAAGGATCTTTTGATGAAGTTCTCAGAATAACAAATTTAAGATCTGGAACAAACTTTGAGGTTGAAAAAATTACAAAACTCAATGATTATATCATCTAGGTCTACGGATACTTGGAAGTCAGTAATATGGAAGAGGTGGTAATAAAAATGTCTCTTAATTAAAGAAAAGTATGAGTATATGTGATTTTTCTGGGCAGGAATCATTGTTTAGTATATTATAAATCCCATGAAGACAGCAGCATACAGTACCACTTTGGGAAAGTTATTAATCTTTCGTATTTTGTTTCTTACTTGTAAAACAGGGATAATACCAGTCTTTACATCACAGATTTGTTAAGGATGTTTAATGAGATAATATGTGTAAGTCACCTGAAACAGTCCTGACATACACCAAGCATTCACTAATTGTTGCCTATTATTATTAATGTTATTATTAGGAGTAGTAATGCAAAACATTGATAACATAAAGACACTCCAGGCTCTTCTTCCCATCTATTTTAAAGGCTCCAAGTCTTAATTTAGAAACTTTTTTACTTCTAGTGAGGATATGAGGTCTAAAACACTTAATTTGACATTTCTGTTAGAAAGGTATGATTATATATGTCAAAGAGGAGAATTATTCAAAGTTTAATTACAGTTTGGATGAAGAAGTTGATTGATTGTTTTTTGGCAATTGGAATGTCTTTCTCAATTCCTACACTTTAAAAAAAGTGAGGTGTTAATCTCATTACTGGAGCACCCACAGTTTCAGGAGAGTCTAATAATGGAATCCTAGTCTCATTACTTTGTTAGGGGCCCAATGAAGAGACAGTTTGTATGATGATGAAGATGTTTGTAATAGCCAGAGTCCCAGGAAGAAATGAATGAGACCGTCAAACTGGATAATTTGAGCAGAGATAATGGGACTAAGTTGTCATGAGGTGGTCTGTCAATGAATGGTGCCCTGGAGCTGGTACCATCCTGAGCTCTTACCAACCCAGACCTGCAGGGGGTGAGAGAGGTAGTGGAGAGAGCCCAGGTCTGTAGAGAGCCCAGCCCCAGAGGCCTGGGGAAGGCAGCCTGCCAGAGGTGACCCTGCGGGGAGGGAGGCTGGGGGATAACAGCTGGAACTTGACTCTCCTCCCT
This sequence comes from Varecia variegata, assembly GCA_028533085.1. Classification (NCBI taxonomy): domain Eukaryota; kingdom Metazoa; phylum Chordata; class Mammalia; order Primates; family Lemuridae; genus Varecia; species Varecia variegata. The sequence continues at coordinate 14,148,236 of CM052445.1, forward strand.
CCCTCTGAACTCTGAGCTTGCTTCCCACTGACCTAACACAACTGGAAGCCAGGAGACTGGGGACCTATTGATGTCCTGGAACTGACTGCCCATGAGAAGGGGTGGGGAGCGGATCTATAGGGCATATGAGAAAAAATCCAGTACTGGCGTAGAGTCAGTAAACACACGCCTAATGATAAACTTGTTCTCTTTTCTCCCTTTCCTCCTACCGCGTAAAGCTGAACAGAGAGAAATAAGATTGCTCTTCAAAAATTTAAATTATATAAGCAGCAATCCCATCTAACATCTTACCTTGCAGAGAAGTGTATGTCTCTCAGGTCAGTTACTCTGAAAGTAGATTTATTTAAGATATTCACATACCCAAAGTAAGAATATGCGAACCAGAAAGAAGCTGGTTAAAGCTACTGCATTCTAATTAGATTAGCGATTTTATTCCCAAATTCCCCCTGAATCTCAACTCTTACTTGACTTTGATTCACAAAAAAATATCATTTGAATGACCCATTCCAGATACCAACCTTGGTAGACCGGAATATGCTTACTTTCACTAAAGAATTTTGGGATTTTGAATCATTTTATGATAAAATCATTACGGCTTTGCTTTTAAAAATGCCGTTTGTTTCCAACAGTATAAATAAAGTAATGGATATATTTGGTTAATAATCATTTTAAGTATATCATATAGATGTGCATGCTCAGCATGTAGTGGTTTTCATAGCGGTGGTAGATTCTGCTTTTATTTTTGTCTCTATGGTAAAATTATTGATAAAGTAATTAAAGGTATATTATTCTATAGTAGTATGTCCTTGGACGGTAATTCTCAGCCTCTTTGACCTTATGTTCCACCAGCAATTATATCCAATGGGTTTTAACATATTAGAAATTAAAAACCCCACACTTTCAGGAATGGCTATATTCCATAAATATTCAATTATGCTTATTTATTGTTCTAAGCTTATGAAAAATTATAGTAGAAATTGCTAAGCCTTTAAAATAAGCAAAAACTACTCATTTAGTAGTTGAAAATTTTATTATATGGTTGAGTATAAATTTTGCTACTTTAGTGACAGTGAAACATAAAAGTGCTCAATAAAAAGATATTGCCATCATTATATTTATATACAATTTGACACTATCAGGTGAACAAAACAGCATAAAGGTGTTGGCATCCAGAGGGCAGGTGATATGAAAATGAAGCTCAGGGTACAAAAGGTGTATCAAGGACATGGTTGGTCAAATAAATGAAGAAGGGACGGAAGTTAAATGGATATTGCACAATAAACAGGGGTCAGGAAGCCAGACAGCAAGAAGACTTCTTGTGCACATGGGAAACAAGGATTAGAAAAAAATGTGTCCAAGGTGATGAGTAGATCAGAAGTCCTAGATCCCCGGAAGCCAGGGTAAAGACAGAAGGACATGGTACGCCACAGATATGATGGACAGCCGGTTATCGTGATTGTAATATTACTTCTGTGTCTCATCTGGGCTCTGCTAGGTTAGAGGACTTCTGGCTCCACCGTGGTACTGGGACTTTGTGGTGTTTAGATGCCCTAATGTATGTTGTGGCTCCGTGCTTTTGTTAAAAAATATTTTTGTTTAGATATTCACAATGATCTCAATTGTATGTCAGAATTAAAATTTATTTCACTTTCTAATGTAAAAAGTTGCCTTGCTTAAAGTAAACAGTACATAAAAATCAAAATTTTAAAACATTAAAAAAAAAAGAAAAGAGGTTGGTCGGTTATGAATGCAGAGAAACACCAGCTTAAAGAAACACCAGCTAATGTTTGTGGCACAGTCCCAGGGACTAGGCCGGGGCTCCTGGGCCAGTGGCAGAGACGTTCTCCAGCAGAGGTGGGTGGCTTGATGGCAATACCTGTTAAGATCCTTCAACTTGCCCCCTTTGCTTGATTTTCATCTCATCAAACCTCTTTCCATTAACAGTTTGGCTTTTCTTGTAGATTTGTCTACAGAGGAGCAAATGAACAAACAGAAGGGTCTAGTCTACTTTGCTGTGTGTTTCATTAAAAACTAATAAACTGCCATTCTGGTTATTATACATCAGTAACTTGGGGTCCAGTTAATGTGAATCTTCCCCAGAGAGGAGGATCTCTTCATGTTCTGATTGATTGGGTTTCTGAGTCTGTAGGCCTTAGGACTGGACCCCTGAATAGTGATGGGTTCACATAATTCACCAGGATTGTGATATCTTTAGAGCACTTCCCACTGGGTGGTCTTTGCTAAGTTAGCTTTTCATTGAAACCATAAAAAGAAGTATAAGAAGACTGACTTTTAAAAACTCCTTAATAATACTGTTGGGTACCTTACTGGTACATTTGGTATAGTTAAACTTGCTTCCTTACCTGTGCCTTGATCCACCATAAATTCTAGAAACTGGCCTGTTTTGGATACTGCCCAACATAAAACCATCTTACAAATCAATTAACTGAAAGAGCAAGGACCAAATCTAAAAAGCATAACCTTCCTCCTGTATTTGCTTCTTGGGGAGGACTACTACACACTGTAAGAAATTATGTATGTCTTAACTCAGATATAAATTGTGAGGCTAAGGTAAACGTAGTAAGAGAAAATTCTGAAAAACACTACGATAATTGGAAAATAATGAGCAAAGGGACAATGTGGAAATGAAAATATGAAGCTTTGTTATCCCTAGCAGAGGAAGTAAACCTTGCAGCGGAGTGAAATTTTGTCCCTCAGATCATCAATAGGTTGAAGTATAGATTATATCTCTAGGCCAAAGCCTCATAAACTGAATGCCTTAGAAATTCTGGGGAAATAAAAGCAAAGCATTCAAACAGGCTTCTCTTTTGATTATTTGAAATTTGTGTATTTCCTAAAAGGATTATGTGATCATTTATAATATATTGTGCGGATATAATAAAAGAAAAATCCAGTTACGTTAAGTGTGAATTGCTGAACCCCTTGGATGAAAGACATCTTATGTTTCTTCCTTCCAAATATCAAACAAATTCTGTCTTTGAGCAAGATTTTGTAAGACATACAAAGTCAAATATTATTTTATAAATTTCCCTGCTTCTATGGGATTATGCTAGAACTTTGCCCCAGCAACACAGGAAGGAGTCCGGTCCCTAGTCAAGATTTGTTACTCTGTGAGTAGCTTCAGAAATGACCCACCTGCACCGCTGTCTGCTGGGCTCCAGTGTTGAAGGAGGGCTGCAGAGACACCTTCACAATGGCTTGTTCTTTCATGCCAGGCTCCTCCGTGTAGACACTGCTGGTTTTGAGGCCAAGGCACCTCGAGGCCATGGTATGCCTGCAGTCGCCCCTTATTGGAGGCCCTACCACCTCTGGGCTGCTGGGCAGGAGGGGTCACTAGAGTCTACAGGTGTTTACAGGTGTCTGCCAGGCACTCCTCTGCCTTGTCTCCTCCCAGTCCTGAAGAATTGAGAGTGCGACACCACTTACTCTCATGGTCTTCTTTCTCATCATCAGTCAAAGCACAAGTCTCCAACCACTCTTCTAATTTCAAACTCACCTCATTTTTTGCCTTTTCCAAAAGTGCTGAGCATTTCCAAAGGCTTGGGGGATGGGATCACGTAGAGCTTTAGTTTCTGAAATACAAAAATAACTGCAAACTCCCCCAAAGGGGGTACACTTCATAACTCAAACTCTAAAGGCCTTGCTGTGCTTTGTATAAGAGCAGAAAAAAGGAATTACTTTCTTTTTTCTTCTTTTTTTTTAAACTGCATCTATAGTAGCAACACAATCAAGACCCCAAGTAATCGTTTTTATGTAATAGCACAAGAATAAAATGACAAGACCCAAACACTAGAGGAAGGAAGGATGTAAATGACTATGTTAGAAACCTGAGTAAAAAAAAAATGTTTTTGCTATAATACAAACTTATATCTCAGCATCTCAGTAGCTAAGATGATAAAGGAAACACAAGGATTACTTAGCTCTTGCGCAAAAATAGTGTGTGCATACTTATCTGCATCTCATTGCTAAACATGTTTGCTAACTAAGCATTTCAGTATAAGCTTTAATAGAACATAGAACTCTATAGAAGTTGGCTAAACCACCAAGGTTGATTTGCAGGTAGAATTAAGCTTTAAGACACCTCTAACTCAGGACTAAATTGGTTCTTAACAAATGGCTTTTAATTAGGCTTTGTACATTGGGGATTGCCTGTAGTTGTTTTTGAGAAATTATTCATTAAAAAATGAATATCAAAGAATTCATGCTCTATAGCATTACATGTATAGGATGTGATACCAGAGAAATTAAATTACGGTAGAAATATTAAGCCAGATATACTCAAAATGCAGTCAAGTGACTGTTTTCAAATTAGTTGACATGATCAGCCTATTGATTTACTTACTCATTCATTAACTCATTCATTTATTCACTTAATTATTTGTAAATAAAAACAAAGGCACTGTGCTAGAGAGGGTGAGGCAGCTTCCAGGGCCCCTGTCCTCGTGAAGTTTCCAGTCTGTCCAAGGAGGCAGCCGTCAAACGTGTGCTTGCTGTAAAGGTGGTCAGTGCTGTACTGGGTGAGGCAGAGGAAGAACATGGCAGTTGCCCCACACCGGTGCAGAGTAGATTTCAGAGATAATTTTTGTGTCATACAAGAAAAATAGTTTTGTTAGTTTAGAGCTCTGTCTCATTTAAAAATACAAAACCAACCAACCAAACAGAAAAAAAACTTCTCTGATGCCCTAGTTTACTGGCTAGCTTTGCAAAGAAACAACATTGTAATCTGTGAGTTTCGTTCACCTTACTGGGCTTCAGGTGACACTTGGTTATTTAACCTTTAAACCTTTAACCTTTTTAAACCTTTGGACAAAGGTTTGTCATCGTTAAAAACATGTGAAGAAGAGTATTAAGTTCTTAAAGTGCTCCCTTAAGAGCGGTGACAATGCTCTGAGTAAGGCAGCATCATTATGATAAATGTCAAACACCCCAAAGGGACGACTATGCAGGGGGCAACACTCCCTGAGATTAATCAGAACGAGATTTAAGCATGCAGTCTCCTTACTCACATATCATACCTCTTATGGTAGATCATGCCCTGGTTTTGCATAGCTCTTACTTAACCAGAATTTAGTCCCACCTTTAAACACTGAACAATAATGATTTTCTTAAACGCTCCTGTTAGGCAGGGGAATTAGGATCAGATGACCTGGATTTGGGTCTCAGCCCAGCCTCAGGTTGCAACCTGAACATAGTCATTTAATCTCTCCAAGGCTCCATTTTTTCCCCAAAACACTTTGTTATGAAAATTTTTCAACAAAAAGCAAAGCTGAAAGACTTTTATAGTGAACTCATAATCCCACCACCTAGACTTTATCACTGACATTTTTTATCACATGTATTGCATGTATTCACGTATTCATCACTTTATCCATCCATTAATCCATCTGAAGTTTTGATGGATTTCAAAGTAACTTTGCAGATATTAGTATACTTTTAGTATACTCCTCCCTAAATACTTCAGCATATAAATGCTTACATTTTTTTCTTTTGATAGAAAATGGACATACATTAAAATGCATGAATCTTAAGTTGACTTTTGCAGAATTTTCCCAATGTACACACCTATGTAACCCTGACCCCTGATCAAGAAAGTTCTATGACTGAGCCTCATTTTTTTTTTTCTTTTTTAGCTATAAGGAAGAGTTGAGAGCACTTATCTCAAACAGTTGTTGTGAGGATAACATTAGCTAATGTGAAAAGTGCTTTGTAACTTATAAAGTGAGGTCAAGGGTGAGGCACTATTTTTCTAGTTGTAACTAATATGATCATTATCTTTTTGATGAGTATTGCTATTAGATGTGAAGCAATCTCTGAGAGGGTGACAATTCCATTTAGACCTGTAACCTTAATGACTATAAACTGTATCACTGCTCCAGTGTTAATTGTTAATCAGTTTGCACACAAGTGCTCTCACATGATAATGACAGAACCACTTGTGTGGCATCCATTCTGGTTGTCTGAAAAACTCTGCTACACATCTGGAATATGTACAGCAGAGTGGGGACGGCAACATTCCCTCCTCTTGACTCAGTTAGCATTGCTGTGCTGCACTTTCCGAGCTACTTGTGTAGCCCCAGAGGCTGGCCCTGGGTGTACATCTGCCTTGTAATCCAACAACCAAGTGACTAAGGGGGAGTCCCTGGAGAAACTGGGATGGGTGGAGCTTGTTCTTAGAGCTAGTTCATCCTAAAAAACTATTGACATGTGAAGTGAATACTAAGAGAAAATCCACAAGAAAGGAAAGCAAGAAGACAGTGTGAAGGAAAGAAGAAAAGAAGGAAAATGAGTCCAGCACAAATGTATGTGCTCACTCATACACAGTTATTTTGTCCTATGTAGCAGGCATTGTGTAAGAAGCCTCAGATACAGCAGTAAGCTGGAGATACAGTGTTGAACAAGCGAAGACTATGAAGTTGAGGACAGATATTGCATATGAAAATGAAAAAATGGGAGGTGCTGTGACAGAGGAGGGGACAGGGTGCTCTGGGAATGTGTAGGCAGAAGAACTGAGGGGCAGCCTTCCTGAGAAGGAGACGCGTGAGGCAAGGACCAGAAGAAATTAACTGCAGGAGATGTGAGGAGGCCGTGATCCAGGAAGAAGGACATTTATAGGGTCCTTTGAAGAAAGAATTCAACAGGGCTGGGGAGGAGCCCGTGTGGAGGTTGGCAAGTGGGAAGAGCTGGGATTAGAGAAGTAGCCGGGACCAGATGGTGGAGGGCACTCTGAGCCCTGTTAAGAGGTTTGAGCCTATCCTAAGGCAAGGGAAGCCACTTAACCATTTTGGACAGGGAGGCACTCTGGGTACTAAATACAATAAAGTCCTTCCCCCAGATTTCCACCTAGGTATGCCTAATCATGGAAGCTAGTGAGCAGATACCTGGAATATTGTTTGAAGTGGCTGATTTCATAAAGTGGAATTTCTTGATATCTTGTGTTTCATCTTTAACAAAATTATGAACATTGAGCATAATATATCTGTGTTTATTTTAGAATAAACCGGTTTAGATGATGGACCTGATAAGACGGATGCACCTTGGACAGAGAGCAAGCAGACACTGGCGCTCCAGGTGCCCCCCCACCATGTTGCCCTTCACCCCTGCAGATGAATATATTCCAATCTGCAGTACTAGGAATAGCAGATTGAACGAGAATTGCGGTTTCCCGGCTAAACCTAGACAGCAAGGGGAGGTCTCTTCCACTTGAAATAAGCAAAAAGCACTACGCAAGTATGGCGATGCAAAAAGAGAGAGAGAAATGGAAGATAAAAGACAAACAGCTACAGCTCAGAAGCAATAAAGACAAAAAGTCGTGAACATGAGAATTTCATCTTCAGTAAGTGGAGAAGCAGAGGAGGCAATCCCTGCAGCCAGCCAGCTTCCGGCGACAGTGTGACATGCGAGGGGAGTCAGCCAGCCCAGCTAGCACCTTGGAGAAACCAAGACACGGGGCACACAACGCTAAGCTGGGACCAGACGTCGCCTCTGGTCTTGAGTAGCTAGATAATGCTAAATCCTACCCAGTGAGACACTCTGACATGAAGGGTAAATAATGCTAACATTTGTAAATATAGCTACATAAAACTATTATGTCCATTTATGTATAATTAACCTAGTGTTATTGCTATTTTCAGACTAATAGCTTCATGTTGAAAGCCCCATGCAAAACAATCTCATTCAGACTTAAAGGAGAAGCACCAGAACCTTCGTGACCCTACCCCAGTCGTGACCTCCATGGCTAGACAAGGTCAGTCCTTGATTTAGTCGTCCAACTTCCCAGTTCCAGGTACCTCTTAGTTTTGAACCATGACTAATAATCAGAAAAGCTGCTAATACTTATGAGCACCCACTATGGGCACTGTTATGACTGCATTACTTGATTACTTCATTCAACAACACTCACATGCACCTTATTTTTATCCTTATTTACATATAGATGAGGAAATAGGCACGGTGAAGTCAGGGCACTAGCTCAAGTCACACAGTTGAAAGAAGGGGATTTGGGGCTCCAACCTAGGGGGCCCCTGAGCCCATAGTTTTAATCACCATGATAGCTGTCCAGGTAACCAATTCCTGCAGAGCTGTGGTCAGAGCTGCCTCTTTACCAGGGAGGTGTGACATGTGCCTGACATGTCAGAGCCCAGAGCACCTGGGAAATGAGTTTGGAATAGATCATGCTCACATGACTTATCTTGTTAGCATAAACCTCCAATTGTCTAAGACAAATAAATGTTGGGGCTGGGAAGATACTTTGGATGAAGGTAGCAGTGGCTTCCTCCTCTTACAGAGCAGGCTTCCCTACTACTTCTGAGACAGCATGGTAGCTTGTTTTTTGGAACCTCATAAACTCAATTTAATAACCATTGTGCATTATAAACCCATATGAGCTTATTTTAGACTTCAACTTTAGCTTGGAATTCTATATAGAGCAGTATCTAAGCAAAAGAGTTCACTATACTACATTTCCTGAGTCCATTCTATTTCCTATACTTCTTGGAAATTATTTCGTACTTTTTTACTTTTTTCAAACTCCCATCATCCTCCAACCTTACTCTCAGCTAAAAACTTGCTTACTGTAATATTTAATTGAGAAAATTAAAGCAATCAGAAGCAAACTTCTACAAGTGCCCATATCATATCTTACTGACTCTGTGTATGCTCTACCTTCTCTCCTGTTAACTATGCAAATACTATCCTGGCTTCTTAACAAGGTCAAGCCCTGAACTTGTGCTGAAACTGAAATCCCATTTCCTGGATTCTACTTGAGGACATTGCCCAGTGATTCTCTCTTCTCTGTCTTGACTAGTCAGCTCCCGTCCCCAACCTTTTGAATGATTGCCATCAGGTGTTATTTGTCACATCTACTGTGCCATTTCTCTGCTACCCTTCCCAGCAAAACTGATAGAACTGACTATTCTATTACCCTTGATGTCCCCTAATTCTCTCCTCCCATTCTCTCTTGAGTCCTCCCCAGTCATGTTTTGTTCTCACCTCTCCACTTCATGACCTCAACATTGCTAAATCCAACAGTTAAAACTTAATCACATTATTTAAACCATAAGTGACATAATTGATCACTCCCTCCTCTTTGAAACTATTTCTTCATTTGACTTCCAAGATACCACACTCCTAGTTTTCTGTCTATCTCTCCGGTTTTTTCTTCTCCATCTCCTCGCATAAACCTCTGACCTCTAAACATTGAAGTGTTTTAAGGCTCGATCCTGGAATCTCTTCTTTTCCACACTCAGATGTCATCTAATCTACTCTTATCACTTTAAATGCCATGTTTATGCAGATGGCTTCCAGACTTATACATCCAACACTTCCTGCTCTCCAGAACTAGACTCATACATCAACTACCTACTCAGGGAACAGGATTATCAACTTCATCTTTGTTAGGCAAAAATAAGGAATGTTCAGAATTGAAAGAGATTAACAGGAAGGATGTGTGGCAAACCCCGTTAGTTGCCAACTCAAAATTCCTTTCCTTATCTGTTCCTTTTCACCAATACTCTGATTTTGTTCAGGTATCCATATTTCAGGAGAGAAATCCCATACCTACTTCAAAGGTAAATCTTGTATGATCTTAAGCAATAAAGCAGTACTTGTGCTAATCATTTGTTTAGAAGTCAGTTCTGGCCAATAAGAGAAATCTGATGGAGGGAGTCTGAGAAAGGCTTCCTCATTGACAGAAAGAGATGTGCAGAAAGGGATGGCCGCTTTTCTTCAGATGGGCTCTGGGAGGTCTGGATGAGATGCCTGGAGCTATTGTAGCCACCCAGCAGCACAGAGCTAGCCTGTAGACACCCCCATAGCGAGGGTGGCCAAGTAGAACCATGGAGAGAGAAGAGTCCCTGATGGTCTCAGGAGCCTTTGAAATAGCCAACCCAGGAGCTAAACTTATAAGGCAGGGATGCAAACTGGACTTACTGTTTGATCCAGTTGAGACATTCTTGTTACTTGTAGTTTAAACATTAAAACTGACATAATGGGGAATTTTTCAGGGACATACATTTGAATATACTTATTCAACTTTCACTGGAATAGTCAAGATCATAGATTCTCTACTCTTTTTTTTCCCTTTCTGCTCACCTGTTTTTTCTGTCTCGGCTTCTACCCAACAGTTGACCACTAGGTTACTGCTGATTTCCCTCTTTGAATTCCCACTGTGTTGAACTTCCTCTTTCTTACCACTCAGCTGAAAGGCAAGACTGGGATTTTTCAAAAGAAACTTTATACAAGAATGTAGAAAAAGAGTACGTATTTTCCCCTGCTCCTCCTCCTCCTTCTCTTCCTCCTTCTCCTCATTCCCTTCTTCCTCAGCCCTCTCTTCCTCCTACTGCTCTTCATTTTGTTGCTGTTGTTAATTTAAGAGCACAGGTGAGATTGTTACAGTCTCTGGGCACTCGCCTTAGTCCTCTTTCCCCACTAAAGCTCTCTATGGTTTGGATAAGAGATGCTAAATAACTTCCAAGCAAGGATAGCTTTAGACTGGCGACACTGCCAATGTGAATCAACCTTTCATCTCTGTCAGCTTGATCAGGATGAGTTTTTCTTTTAGGGCAACTTTGTGCTCTTGAGTCATTTATATATTCCTTAATTCAATAAATATTTGTTGAACATCAACTAAAAGCAAGCCCTGTTGTATGGGAGGAGGAATTAGTGTTGGACCGGTCAGGCAGTGGCGCTGCTCTCAAGGAGCTTACATTCTAGCAGGAAGGGGAGTAGGATACAGAACATAAAAGGTAAATAAGCAATGTAGATAATTTCTGCAAGAAATACTCAAGGTGGCAAGAGAAAGTATAACGGGGGAGGAGTAAGGGGCTACTTCAGGCAGGGTAGTCACACAAAGGTTTGACTTTGCAGCTCAAATATAGAAGATGAGAAGGATCCAGCTATGCAAAGCCAGGGAGGGCTGATTCAGGCAGAGAAAAGCGGACTGCAATGGTCTGAAGTCAGATTAGCTGGGATGGAGGGGTAGAAAGAAAGCCAGCAGGGCTTGGACGTAGTGTGAAAGGAACCAATGGGGTATACAGGGGCAGATCACATGGGCCTTGTGGCCATGGGAAACGCAAGATTTGACAGCAGGACCATGGGAAGCCATTGGAACATTTAAGTAGGGAATGATTCAATCTGATTTATATTTTTTTAAGTCTCCCTGACTACTCTGTGGAAAACGTATTGCAGGGGCCAGATGGGAAATGAGAGATCAGTTCAGAGGCTGTTTTATATTCCACACAAGAGATGATGGCGGCTTAGCCTAAGGTGCTGGCAGTGGTCATGGAGCAGCGGACAGATTCAGGATACGTTTTACAGGTAAAACTAAAAGCTATTGAGTCTTGTTTGGAATTGGGAGTAGAGTAGGTATGAAGGAAATGGAGAAATTTAAGGTGATTCCCAGTTTTCTGGCATAAAGAAATGGTAGATGGTTGTGCCATTTCCAAAGGTGAGAAAGATTAGGAGAGAGAAAGAATGGCTTAGGGATGATAATCAACTTCGTTTTGAACATTAGGTATCTGTAAGATATATAGAGATATCTAGTAGATAAATAGAAATACTAGGCACACGTGTGTGTGTGTGTGTGTGTATTAGTTTCCTGTGTCTGTTATAACAAGTTTACACAAATTAACCTGGTGACTTAAAACACTACTTATTCTCTCACAGTTCTGGAGGCCTGAAGTCTGAAATCAGTTTGACTAAGTCAAAATCAAGCTGTCAGCAGAACTGTATGTACTTCCTCCAGAGGCTCTAGGGAAGAATCCATTCCTTGCCCCTTCCAGCTTCTGATGGCTACTGGCATTCCCTGGCTTGTGGCCACATCACTCCAATACCCACATTTGTGGTCACATTGCCTTCTCCTCTTCTGTGGTCTAATCTTCCTCTGCCTCCCTCCTATAAATCCTTAACTTAATCACACCTGCAGAGTCTTTTCTTTTGTCATATTTAGTTATATTCACAGATTCTAGGGATTAAGATGTAGATATCTTTTCAGGGGCATTATTTAGCCTATCATAATATGTATATATCTAGATAGGTAGATAGATGTCCTCCCAAATAGACAGACAGAAGATAGGTAGTTAGGTAGATACTAGGTAGTTAGGTAGGGAGGTAGGTAGATAGATAGACAGACAGATAGTAGGTAGTTCCTGGCCTCCTAGAGTAACAATATACCTCCCACCTACCTGAGAGAATTTTCTTTGTGGATGCTCTGTACAGATGTGCCCTTTTACCTGTCATAGCACTCTTTATGATTCTCAAAAGCTCTTGTTCCTGGTCTTTTATTCCATTTTGTATGGTTTTCCTGAAGTAAATATTTTCTGTTTGAATAAGGCTCATTATCTAATCAATTAAATAACTCCATACACTGTTATACACCAGGTACATTGTCTATCATGTCACTAGAATCTGTGCTTCATAAGGCAAGGGGTCTTCCTGTTTTGTTCTCTGCTGTACTCCAGTGCCTAGATACCTTCCTGGCATATGGTAGATGCTCAATGAATGCTGGTTGCGTGGATGAGTGAGTAAGATGGCAGTGAACAAGCAGGCATGGACATGCACTTGATCTCTGAGTTCATATAACTCTAATTTAATGGGACTTGCATCTGGCAGGCAATGCTGGATTCCTTTACTTATAATTCTAAGTCAGTGTCTAGCCATGTGGCTTTGATGATAGGTGCTAATGTTCTCTGGAATCTGGCCACATTATATCAATTCATCCAATGCCCAGCAGCAGATTCATTGCAGTTTCACATTTCCAAGTGAGTGAATACATTTTGGGATGCACAAAATTATTATTTCCTGCCAGAAGTGTCCCTCCAGTTCTCACATCTTTGCAGAATAAGGTTGATGGGAAGCACTTTATCTCAAGGAAAAATCAAATGCCACCTAACTCAGGTCGTTTTCTCCGTTACTTCCTTGGTTTCTTGGATGACTTATGCTGGCCACACCTTATTCTGGAAGGAAGTATGCTTCTCGCATGCTTCCACTATACATGCATTCACAGTGCTAGTAGTTTTTTTTTTTTTTAATAACATTTCTACAATAACAATAACTAGCAAAAATTCACCAAAGGAAAAAAGAGCTACTTCTTTATCATGCTTCTGCTACTTTTGGGCCACTATTAAAAACACTCATTTTGTAACTAACTCAGAAAGCTAAGAGGCCAGGGAAGTGGTGAAACATCTCTTATGCACTTTGGTTTAAAATGTAACCTGGAAGAGAAAATAAAAATTCAATAAAAATACCTAACAAAATAAGGGAAATTAGATGTTCTGGTGCAAAATTAAATTCAACATAATCTCTGAATTTTCAAATTATGCTTCTTGGAATGAACAATTTGGGCTACCCACACATGCGGATTGCTTCTGAATTACTTTCAAACTTGGGGACAGATGTAGGCACCATGGTGGAAAAGTAAATGAATCTATCTGTGCGAAGGGTATTCATAAATCATTAGCTTTTCAAATAAAATGCCAGCCTATGTTAAGAAGAGAGAATTACTTAGAAAAATATTATGCCACTGTGGAAATTGATAATACACATGCAGTTTCAGCACCAGGAAATCTTTTTCAAACACAATATCTAAAAATAGATAAACAGGAAAAAAATGGACCAAGCAAATGTCTTGACATTAAAGTATGGATAGAATTGTGGGAAAGAAAGATTTATCCAAACAAGGAGTAAATAAAATTTCTGAATCATTGGTTCAAGAGTATTTTCAAGAGCAGAAATATAGTAGTCATCATCATTATCATCATCATCAAAAACCATTAAGAGCTTTGTATGCTAATAAAAAAATGTGTCCTGGTTAAAAGAGAATTTCATAATTTTCAAGGAACTAGTATTTTAAAGTAGGCCACTCTGAAATGTCTATGCAAGTGAAAGCTATACTGATATCTACTTAAGTAAAAGGGTATAGTAAAACTAACTTAGAGGGTTATAGCAATTGTCATTAAAAAAACAGACTTCATATGGGAGTTCACTGGACTATCTTCTCAATTTTTCTATTAGTCTAAAACTCTTCTAAAACACTCCTGTAGTTCTGACTTGGACAGTTGCAAAGGCAATATATGTAACCAAAGTGTTTGTACACCCGTAATATTCTGAAATTTAAAAATAAATTAAAAAATAAAATAAAGTGTATTTTTAAAAAATCTTTAGGTTCCATACATGTTGGAGGTGATTGAAATTTGGTGGAGGTGGCAATAGTGACTATTATGGAACTGCATGAAGAAGCAGAAATGTCCCTGGGCTTTCATCTAAGCAATCTGTTAACACTTCCTGCAGGAAAACAGGATTTCACAGCAGTTTAAACATTGGAACTGAGAGAGTTGGTTAGGAAGGAAGTTGCTGTAGCCATGTGATTCCCTTTGAGGGAAGGCTCCCACGTAGCAGTGCGGTGCCTGGATGATGGAGATTCTGCAGTTTAGAAAGAAATGAGTCATAGATCTAAGAAGAGAGCTCCGAGCAAAGGAACCCTGCCTCTTAATATCCAACAGTGACATTTTGGACTTAGTAAATCAAAATTTAGTTTAGACTTTATGAACTATGATGCTACAATTGGTCAAACAAATGAAAATTTATTTATTTTTTAATTACAAGAGCATAAGAGAGCTGAACAATTCTAATCCCCCTGAATATCTGCACAGTTTGACTACGTTTAAGTTGAGCCCAGTTTTGGACAGCACACCAATATCCATAGAAAAGTCATCAGTTTATGCAGAAAGAACTGGATACAGCAGGGACTGTGAAAGAAGAGCTGAAAAGACTTGCCAACAGACTGTGTATTTGGATTAGAGGACAGAAGTCTATCTCAAACCTTATTCCAACATCGATTCCAGATTAATTCATAACTTTAATGTGAAATGGAAACAACACAAATATCTGGGGACAAAAGCAATATTTGTATGATCTTGGGAGTAAGGAAGCATTTTCTAAGTATGATACCAAAATCCAATACAATTGAGAAAAAGAGCAATATATATTTTTTTTTTAATCATTTTTAGGATAAATAGCCTCAACAACTTTTTTAGGCTTAAAGCACTAGAAAAAATATGTGTTGCATACATATCAGATAAATGGTTACGATTATTAACATATAATGAGCTCTTAGAAATCAATGATAAATAGATGAGTACATAAAAAGGAAAACAGCAAAGGACATGAATAGGCATGGCCTAAAGCAGAAATACGGATGACCAATACACATTTGCCATAATGTTCACTCTTACCACGGTGCAAAGAATTTCAAATTAAAAGCAAGAATGAGATACTATTCTTCCCATATCAACTGGTAAAGATTAAAAATAATATACCTAATATTGGCTAGGGAACAAGCAAAAAATGGTGGCAGAAGTATAGATTCATCTTTCCAGAGGAAAATTTGACAATATTTATTTAAAAATATTAATATTTGTTAAAAACATTCCCTTTGATACTGGAACTACAACTGTAAGAATTAGTGTGAAGGTATAGATATAGTCATCTCCAAATTTTTAATATTAAAAAATTTAAATACCCTAATGTTCCAACTGTAGAGAATTGAGTTAAATTATGCACTTTACATAGTCATTAAAAGTATAATTTTATTGTGAATTACATTATAGAATTAATTTTTATTGATTACAAATTGTAATATATTGTAGAAGAATATTAGTTAACATGGGAAAATGTTTAGGCTCTGTTATTTAAAGTCTAAACAGGAGATTTCAGAACTGCATGTATTGGTGATTTTATTGCTGTAAAAAAAAAAGTATATACATAGAGAAGATATGAAAGAATGTTAATGAAAGTATCTTTTGATGTTAAGATTACAGGTAACATTAAGTAGCTGATTCAAAAAGTTCCTTATGCTTTTTCCCTGTAAAACTCTCTGGTTTTGTTACTTTTAGTTTGAATTGGCAATAGAATTTTGAGCAATGTTATCAGGTTGACACAAAATTGAATCAAGGACAAAACTTAGGACATGATAGATGGAAATGGAATGCCAAAATGATTTGATAATGGAATGATTTTAAATCATTCTGTGTGGCTTAAAATGAGGACTTTGGAACAAAAGAGGAAGGTATGACAAACGCAGCTGGGCTGGTGGCATCGGCTACTGGGATTTGGATGAGTTAGTTTGGGAGACGTCTCAGGAATCTGTTTGCATAAAGTCCTGAGCAGCCATCTGGGAAGGATCATCTCGGGACAAACTTGGTCTAATAGCAGCAGAGCATTGCAGCGAGAGGCTAAGTGGTTCTGAGTTATCGTGCTTGTCACTCGTATGTGTCCCAATACAATGGTTATGAATTTCCTGAGTCCTGGGAAGGGAAATGGGCATGTCAAAATTCAAAGAACTGATTTATTTTTCAAAAATTTTGTAGACATTAGGGGCATAGTACAATGCTTTGGTACCATCCTAGTAGGAAGTAACCCAAAAGGGGAGAAAGGCATTCTTCCAACTGGCTCAAGTTGCAGCCTTTGCAATTTTATCCTCTTTGCAAAAGCAAGAATCCTTGATTCATGACACCCACCCTCACCTCTCAGGCAGCCCTTGTCCTGGTGCTTACGGTCAGATGGCTCCTTAGTGGGCACCAGCATGGAATGAACAAGTTCTGGATAGCTTTTAGTGGGGAATGCCAACGATTGGGAAATTGGAATCTGGGATATTATTGAGCTACAAATTATGTTCATATTAAATATAAATCTTTTTGGTCAAGTGGTTTTTAAACTTTCCTTTTTAACAGCAAGATACTTTTTGTGAATTAAATATCATGTGTGATCCAAAACACAAAACTGATTAAGGCAGAGCTGATTGACATGGGAATGGGGGGGAAGGGGCCTAAAAGCCCAAGTGCTCCTTGTCACCCCCTCTCTAACCTAAGGATACTTCTTGGAACCACTAGGGTTGAAAACCACAGATCTGTCCGACTTCCAGAGATGGGCAATGACCTGCTCAACGTAGGTAGCAGCAAGTCAGGGCTGGGCCCAGAACTCCTTTTGCTGGGATGTTTTACCCACCACACCACCTCCTGTATCACTTCTGTAGCACTTCCTCCTTAGAAACCTTCCATGGTGCTCCTTTTAGAGAAACAGACTGAGTCCTGGGGTGGGGAAGAGGAGGAACAGAGTAGGTGTCGCTTGGTAGGATGGCCCTGGTAGGATGACAAGCTACAAAATCCCCCACAGAAAAGCACACAGCATCTGGACACATGTGCCCCTAAGACCCTTGACTATGAAGCTAAGGACCTCCTCGGGGCTGTGTTTTCTGGAGGACAGGATGGGGCCCTGACCAGGGTGGGTGTTCTGCAGGCATTCCCTCCTGCTGTTGCTCAGTGTGGCTGAACTGCCGACCTTCCAAGGTCACTGCGGGCCCTCAGAGAGAGCCTTTGATTTAACATGTAAGGGAATTCCCACTGGCTGATTAAATATTTTTATATTTTATCATCTTCCTGCAGCTAACAGTTTTTGGCATGCATGGTATTTTTACGAATGTTATAAGTAAATATTATGGGGTCAATCACAGAGATGAACATGGACACACAGGCCTAGGGCTGGAAGGCATTAGATTTCACATAAAAAAATATGAGTATGGAAAAATTAAAATATTGAGAACTTAGAAATACTCATCAAAGCATTACAATTGTGCATCCAAAATCCAATGTTAACAGATAAAATAAAATTTATTTTAAGTGTTATATCTACATATCCAAGGGGATTTAATAAGTTTTTTCTTTGAGTTTGGGGCATTTATTAGTAGACAGTAAGTAGGGTTACACAGTCACATTAAAAACCACCAGTTTTGTTTTTGGTTTCAGTTTCAGACAGAACTAGACCCTTCCACAAAGCACAGCAGACAGATTCCCAACGTCTAAGTGGCTAAGCCACTACTCAGAGTTTCCAGGGGCCACAGGCCACTTTTGGTTCAAATGGCCCTTTGGAAAATACAGAAAATAAATAAATAAAGTGTGGGCCCTGGTGGCATCATGATCCAGTGCCCTCTTGGGTGAGAAAGTCTGAGTGAGCTTCTTGGAAACTGGTGTCAGAAAAATCCACCATCTAGACATAGAGTGATTCACAGCCAGAAATGTATCCCTTCCTGGGAAGCCACTAAACTCTGCCGTGGCTGTGCCCGTCTCATAGCCACAGGCCTGGAAATCCCCGGCGAATCCACGCGTAGTGCTACCGGTCAGCAGCTGCGAATGACGTCTGCTCAACGCTCTTCCCCCAAAGCGTCTTTTCCACTTTCCTCCCACCTCCATAGTCCCTGGCACGGGTGAGAATGGATGGGAGGTGCCCAACAAATACATTCAACCTGTTTTGCTGATCTATTTGTGTCCTATCAATCTTATTTCATTCACTCTCCCATTGGTTTGCTGTGTGCCCCTATTCTACCTTAAATTTAAACTTATATGAGTCCAAATCATTTCACAATTTTTCTCATGATTTTGAGTGCATTTATTCAGCACATTCATAAATGTTCTTCCCTTTCAAGGTGTTAGCAACTTAGCACTATTTGCTGTCATCTGCAAATTCAAGAGCCTGACCTAAACCTAGATAATTAATAGAGTCTCAGTGCCAGGCGCAGTGGTGAGCTCTGACCTCACGTACTCCTCACAAGAAGCCCATGAAGTGGGCATTTCCATTATCTCTGATTTACAGATGAGGACACTGAGCTGACAAAAGTGAAGCAAAGTTCAAGGCCATGCTGCTGCTGGTAGATGGTAGAACCTGAATTTTTGAATTTGTGTTTCTGCTTCATGTTCTATTCTCTTTGTACTTTGGGCAACACACACACACACTGAGTAAATTCTATTAAATTAATCCCGTTTCAAGATTAAATTAAATTCAACAATTTCTTTTTTTCCTAGGTTTAAGAGTGTTCACTACCTGAAAGCGCATGATCTATCTCTGGAGTGGGTTTGCTTGACCACTAACTTATGCCCCCGACGAACTGAAGCCATCCCTGGCTCCACCTCCGCCCCACCCCATGAATGTTCCCCATGCACAAAGCACAGGCACAAACACACCCACAGGTGGACTCTTTCTGGGTGTCCTAGAACCTTGGACTCAAGTTCCTGCTCGCTGCACTCAAGTTCCTCAATTTTCCCTTTCCCCCTGAAGATTCTGAAGTACTTCCTGGCCCACTACTTCCAACCGAATTGCAATTTCTGTGAGAAAGGAAATCCTAACTGTGGGATTCTTGAGCCATCTTCCAAGAGAAGTCCTTTCTGCTTTTCAGCATTTAGGTAGGACATTTATGCAGGCAGCTCTTGGAAGGCAGTTCGGATTTTGTTCAGCTCTGTCCAGACTACCTTCTCCTTTCTGGCCTCTGTGCAAATAAGACTGGATGTAAGACTCAAGTCCTGGATCACTTCTGCAGCTAACCCCACTTCCTCAAAGTGTGAACCTGCAGGGTCTCATTCCACGGCGCCTAGAGAAACTGCATTGAAAGAGAGGAATATTTCTTCAAATTTTAGCAATTATAGTTTCTTAATGGAAGTAATCGAAGTCCTATTTTGTAATTTGTTTACTATTTTGGAAGTTTCAGAGAAATCAAAGCCCCTCATAGCAAAAGTATGACCCTGCCCCAGCCCACTGTTTCCACTTTCAAAATATGTTAAAACAACAATAATAATGAAGTTATTTCAAATATGCCAAATCTAAAAAATCTTCACTCTCAGACTCCACTATTGTGACTGTGTTTCTAGTTGATATTCTATAATCTTATCACTTGCAGGCACACATCCACATACCACCCTGGGTTATTTATAAAGATAAATTCTGTGCTGCGATCAAAATCTACAGTCATTTTTTTTCTAGGTCTAAATTTGTTTTTGCTACTTAAAAAAAAAAGATTTTGAAAATATTTTCCTGTGGGTTTATTTGTTTAAAAAAGATTTTGGTAAATAAACTACTGAGAACAAAAACTCTTTTAGGTTGTCAACTACCAGCTACCACATATTTGGAATATCTTGAATTATCTAGGAACTAACAGTTCTGTTTTTGGATTATTTGTACTCTTAACTTTTTTACTATGTATTAATGTTTTCAAAGAGTCTCTGCCTAAAAATGTAGTCTCTGTTCATTCATTTCTTGCTCATTGTGAGCATTGGCTTCTTAGTAAATTAAACTTTGCATTATCTATGCTTACTGAGCTTAACTTTGCATTATCCATACTTTCTGAGCTAACTCTGAAGTGGGATAAGCAATACTTCACAGAATTACCATGAAAATTAAATGATGTAGTACATGCAGAATAATGATTTCTCATCGCATAGTAAGTGCTCAGTAAAGGCTAGCCTTGAAAATATTATCTAAAGACTGCAGTTTAAAATTAATAATTGAGTTGGAACAATTACAACAATTTGTGCATGTTTTTTATCCCCATGAGCACGCATGCTCTGGGAGGGTGGGCAGTGGCCTCCCTTGGCCTTCAGCCTGGTCCTGACACAGCGGTCTTTTAATGAATATTAGTGCAATGAAATTCTTCTGAATATCAACTTGCCATGCTATCTAGTGGCATTGCAGAATTTGATGATTTCTTTTCTCTAAATACATTTAAACATTTTAACTCTATTTTTAAAGATACTGGTTTTGTTTTAATCTTCTGTTTAAGAAACTCAAATTCTAATGCAAATTCAGTTAATTACTGCTAATAAGCTTACACCTAAATAAAGTCAGCAGATAAATGATGTCATTGGCTTTTCAAGGGGTAAAATTGAGACAACTTGGGAGAATGGTAACAGTTTGTAATTTGCTTTGGGGCTTGTCTCAGAAAAAATGAGCTACAGTCTGGGGAGCTGAGCTACAGTTAAAAAAAGACTTGACCTCACACGTGAAAGTGTTGACCCCTCTGCTGTGAGAAATGCCATCAAAGCCATTCACTTGAAAGGACCAGTTGAAGGCACATCAACCTTGAATGTGTAGCTTTTGCTCTATAAGGAAAATGTTTCTTAACTTTCATCTAGTAGACCTTTTCCTACTCCTTAAATTATACAAATAAATGTATGGACAAATGTTCCAAGCTAATTCACAAATATTACCTTGTGCTATTGCAATATTTCAAACATACTAGGTTGAAACTATGGTGAACTCCAGGTTTAAATGTTGCAAGTGCATGTGTTTATAAAGAGAATTTTAATTCATAAGATTGTGTAAGTGTTAGTCTAATATACATTTAGAGCACTCAATATGTGCTATGAACAGTGCAAAGTGCTAAAGCATGGCACGAAAGAATAGGAGAAAAAGAGCTTGCATCAGGCTGTGCTTTTGAATTTGGAACATATTGCAACTAAAAAAACAAGGTTATTGTTTTTTTAAGGGAAAATACACTTACCTTGAGTGGAAAGCACCATAAATATTGGCTACCTGGAGAGCTGTGATGGGAAAGTGTCTAAGACTGAAAGCATCTTTAGTGGGCAAGAAAACCATGGAAGGTGGGAGTGGGAGTGACCGCCCACATGCTGAGTATTTGTCACCCTGGCCTCATGGTCAAAGTAAGCTACTAGATGTTTCTGGCAAAGGAGTGGCTTCGCAGGTCTGTGCTTAAGAAAGGACCGTCAACAGTGAGGAGGATAAATTCAAGAGGGAACAATTACCATGTTTGATCTCATCTCCGAGGCAGCTCTTTCCTAGACACAGGACACACTGGCTCTGTCCCTTTGCAGTTCTGCCTGGCACTCATCTTCTCACTTTGAGGACAGGCAGGCTGACCTTACTCCTGGGACAGGTCACTGTGATGTGGGACTGCTGCTCTGCGCTGCTCACCCATGAAGGAGAGCAGTCTTGCGTTCTTTTCATTGACTTGCCTTGTAGGAATTGAGCCACAGTTTGGTTCACACTTCAAACCACAGGATAGGACCAAAGCTATGTGTTTAGTAAGAGACATTGTTTGAGTCCCAAGCTGACCACCAACCCTGATGAATGTTATAAATGCATTCAGGAAAGTGAATTCCTATCTCATGACAAAAAGTCACCTCCAGAATCTGCTAGTATCTGAGCACATTTCTCCAGAATCAGATGAATTTCTCCGAAAGAGAAATAGCAGCTAATAGTGCAGTGTGTCCATCAGAGTCGCAGCAGGAAACAGATGGCACTCTCAAACTGAGTGAGGAATGTTAATAAAAGAGTGATTTGTGATGGTGTAAGAAGATTTAGGGACATGTACAGGGGACGTTGAAGGATGCTAAGGCTAAAATGGCAGAAGCTGATGATGGTGGGTGAGCTCTTTATCAGCCCGAGTCTGAAGGGGAATGTGCCAGTTCCAGATCTTGGAGAGGTCACCACAGGGAGAGGGTAACTGCACAGAAGCTGTGGCATTGGATGGGAAACACAGCCAGCCTGTGCCCACTGCAGGAAGGGAATTAAATGCGCAGATTCCTTTTCTCCCACTGGGGCAGGGAGCAGGCGGATGCGCCTACACAGATCAGCCTCAAGGGCACACCCGAGGACATGGAAGAGTGAGAGTGGGTCTGCAGGGCAAAGGAAAAATACTAAGCTCGATGCAATTTTCAGTATGTGGTCAATTCACGTAAAATAATAATAACAAGACATTAGCAACATGGTGAACTAGGGAGCTCCAAACTTATGTTCCCCACATAAACATGAAAAACAAACAAACAAAAAAGCCCAAAAGCTGTGTGAACC
Organism: Varecia variegata; assembly: GCA_028533085.1. NCBI lineage: Eukaryota > Metazoa > Chordata > Mammalia > Primates > Lemuridae > Varecia > Varecia variegata. The sequence goes on from CM052445.1 coordinate 14,170,883, forward strand.
AAATTTTTAGAATTTCTGGAAAACAATCAAAAGGTTTGTAGCAACCAATCGAACACCCAATCAAGAAAAATCTATCTTCAAAGTTTTAGGAAAGTTCTGTGGTATTTTACCTGCTTTCGTCCCACTCTTGTCCCCTGGTGGCAACGGTCTTGGTCTTGAATGATAGCAGCCCAGTTCCCAGTTCCCCTCTTTGAACCAGAGAGAGAGAGTAGACCTCCTTTGTAGATTATTATGTGTGTCTGTTCTAACCTGGCTGGGGAGACCGGAGGAATTGACTCGCTCTTCTCAGTCTTGCATAACTCAGAAAGCAGGCAGGAACAGCAATGGGTACAGCTCAGAAAAGTGCAAGGAGACTAGAAACCCACAGATGCCTGGGGCAAGAGATTCTTTCTGGAGACATACAATAGACCATCTCAATCCTGAAGGAGAAGCTGGGGAAATTAGGACATTCAAAAGCAGCTGTTTATACGGGGGAATCTAGAAAGTCATGTACCTGGCCAGGTAAAATGAATGCTTAGAAAAATTCTAAGACCTTAGAATTTTCACTTAAGGCTGATCTCTAGGCTCAGAGCAAGCCTAACAGTGCTTAAAGAGTACCCCAGCACAGAGTCAGTCAGCAAAAGACTGGGAGAGGTGGTTACTTTCTCTCTTTTGTTTTTTCTTTTCGTATTTTTTGGTCTGTTTTAGCTCGTGGTATTCAAGGAAATCTCCTTCAAAACATTAGCTGAACACAAGCTAAAGGAACAGAGATTTCAGTGAGCACACATGACAAGGAATAGTCTTTGCAAAAATAGTTTGAAAAAGTTCAAAACAAATGGACTACTACAGCTTTCAATAATCAAAAACAAAAACACAGCAGCCAACCCTGGAGAAGGAGGAAAATCTGATTTCCTGAATTACCACATTATAATAATCAAATGCCAATATTCAACAAAAAATCACCAAGTATACAAAAAAAAAAAACCCCACACAGGAAAATATGGCTTATTGAAATGGACAAAATAAAATGGCAAAAACTGTCCCCAAGAGAGCCCAGACATTGGACTTACTAGACAAAGGCTTTAAAACAACTCTTTCAAATATACTCAAAGTGCTAAAGGAAAACATAGACAAAGAACTAAAGGAAATTAGGAAAATGATTTATGAAAAAATTAGAATATCTCCAAACAGATTAGAATTATAAAAGGTAAACAAACAGAAATTCTTTAGCTAAAAGTACAATAACTGAAATGGAACAATTTGCTAGAGATGCTCAAAAGCAGATTTGAGCTGGCAGAAGAAAGGATCAGAGAACTTGAAGACAGAATATTTGAAATTATTGAGTCTGAAGAGCAGAAAGAAAAAAGAAAAAGTGAACAGAACCTAAAGGACTTACGGGACCCATCAAGAGGACCAATATAGGCATTATGGAAGTCACAGAAGGAGAACAGGGAGAAAATGATAGAGTTTACTTGAAGAAATAATGGTCAAAACTCTCTCAATTTCATGAAAGACATGAATCTAAAAATCCAAAATTATCAATGAATTTCAAGTAGGATAAGTCAAAAGAGACCCACACCAAAACACATTACAATCAAACTGTTGAAAGCCAAAGCCAAATAGAGAATCCTAAAAGCATAAAGAAAGAAGCAACTTGTTACATATAGGGGACCTTCAATAGGATTACTCCACAATTTCTCAGCAGAAACTGTGGAGGCCAGAAGACTGTAGGGTAATATATTTAAAGTGCTAGGGAAAAAAAAACCTGTCAACTGAAAAGTTTCTCTTTGGGAAACCTGTCCTTTAAAAATGAGGGAGAGGCTATTACATTACTAGACAAATAAAAGCTGAGGGAGTTTATTATTTCTAGCTATAAATGCTTATATTAAAAAAGAAAGATCTTCAATCAATATCCTAACCTTATTCTTTAAGGAACTAGAAAAAGAAGAGCAAACTAAATGCAAAGGTTGCAGAAGAAAGGAAATAAAGATTAGAAAAGAGATAAACAAAATAGAGAATAGAAAAACAATAGAGAAAAATCAATGAAACTAAAAATTAGCTCTTTGAAAAGATCAAAAATATTGACAAACCTGTAGCTAGATTGACTAAGAAATAAAAAGGGAAGACTCACATAACTGAAATCAAAAATCAGAGTGGAACATTACTACTGATTTTGTAGAAATAAAAAATATTATAAGGCAATTCTATGAACATTCGTAAGCCAAAAAATTGTATAACTTAAATGATACGGACAAATTCCTAGAAATATATATCTACCAATATTGAATCATGAAGAAATAGCAAACTTCACCCATAACTATTAAGAAGATTGAATCAGTATTCAAAAATCCTCCATAAAAAAAAAAAAAAAAAAAAAAGGTCCTGTGTCAGATGGCTTCACTGGTGAATTCCAAATAGTTAAAGAATTAACACAACTTTTCCAAAACATTGAAGAGGAGGGAACATTTCCTAACTCATTCTTCAAGGCCAGCATTATCATGATAGCAAAGCCAGCAAAGATACTACAACAAACAAAAAGTACAGACCAATATCCCCTATGAATATTGATGCACAAATTCTCTAGCAAACCAAATTCAGTCATGAAAAGGTTTATACACCATGACCAAGTGGGATTTAGTCCCACAATGCAGGTATGGTTCAACAAATGAAAATCAATCAATGTAATACACTATGTTAATAGAATGAAGGGAAAAATCCCACATGACCATCTCAATTGATGCAGAAAGAGCATTTGACAAAATAGCAATTGCGACTTCTGTTTATTTGGGATGTACTATGTGCCAAGTGCTACAGTAGGCATTTGATATAGAATGTGTTGAATCCTCAAGTCAACACCCTAAAACCTAATATTATACTATTGCCTCCCTCTTACATAGGAAGAAACTGACATTCGGAGTACTAGTTTATCAAAATCACATATATAATAAGGAGTAGAGCCAATACGTATATTCCAGATTTTGAGATTACAAAGCCTAAGCCATTTCTACTGCACATTTGCCTTTTTGCTTTGGCATCTAACGAGAATCCAAATGAAGGTCCCAAGAGCTAATTTGAGAAAGTCACTACCTGACTGGCTTAATAAAGCGGTCTTGGGTGTCTCCATCGCTGTTCTCCTCCCCACTGGTGACAAAGTGCCATTATTCTGATTGCATATTAACTTTCTTTGCCAAAATGTGGGTCTGGCCCATCTCACTCCAGTCCTGACTTTGGACTGCTGGATACCGTCCCTTCGCTTTTTACGAGGAGGGTGCGTGTGGAGTCAGCAGCACAACAGCCAAGCAGCAAGTGCCGGGGCAGTGGACGCTGCAGAGAATCAAAAGGAAGTTAATAAACTGAGAAAGCTGGAATCAATTTGGTTTTGACTCAGAGTCATACTCTATTTCGAAAAAAAAAAAAAAATCTCTCTAAAAGCTTGGTGCCAGCTCACTGGAATTAAGTTATAAATAAAAATCAGAATGATAGTTTCCAATTTTTTTTATGAGTTTTTAATAGGTACATTGTTTAGCTTCCTGACAAATTGATGAAATGCAGACCTGCTAAGTCACAAAAATACCTGTGGCATTTGTTTACTTGGACGATTACAATAAAAGAGATCTTTTCAGATTATGTCCTTTTTGCAGTGAAACTCAAAAATGTGCTTCTGCAGACTTCTGAACTTGTACATTTTGAATTTCTAAAATCACTCTCAAGCCTATGACCTCGCTTTAGCACCACGGCAGCTGGGGAGACGGTTTACCTGTTAGGCCAGGTGTTCCTGCTTTATAGGTGATATTAAATAGGAAGCGGATGAGCAGATGAGGATCCAATCTTTGTGACACAGGCTGAGGTGAAGGGACAATAGTTCAGCCTAAAAGGCTGGATTTTTCTAAAACATAGAGATTTGAAATTTCTGGGGAGGAGTTCCTGGCACAGGAACTGGTTTTTGCTGGCATTATCTACAGAAGTTAACTCCACATTTGGGTTTGGGTTCCATTTATGGCCTTCTGCTCTTTTATATCTTTGCAACAGCCTTTGTCCATCACTGGCCACATTCATAGGGATCATGGGACCCGACGGTGATGGCAGAAATACTTGATGTTAAGCAAGCACCGAAAACACTTAAATGTTATGTGCAATACTAATGCTGGCCGCCCTGTAAATCAATTTAATATTATACTAGTTTCACAATCTGAACCCAAGTTGCTTTATATGAACTTGGCCTATTAAAGATAAAGCCTATCCGCATCCTCCTAAAAACAATGGAAGTTTAAAAAAGAGAAAAAGAAAAAGAAAGAAAGAAAAACAAAACCTCTGTTTGTACTTCACACCAGGTCAGGTGACGACTGTTATCTTCTCTGGGTTAAGTGCTTCAACCACGGGAAATAGAGCTGCATTAAGCAAGAAGTTTCCTATCACTGAGAAAATCTGCTTATGAAGCTTGCCAGAAGATGTCCTGCCTCCCAGCCAAGATGCCAGACTTGTGACTCCCATGCCAGTGAGTGTGGGCGGCCTATCGGCCTTTCATCTCCGAAGGTAGAGGGTGCAAGTAGGTCACAGGCAAAGGCACCGGTGGCCTCTTTTCAGTTCTGCCTTTCTCGGTTGAGGTAGTTCTGGTTTTTAAGAGAATCTTGGGACTGGGGACCGGGGCGGGGGCGGCAAGTTAGTGGGGCTGGTACACCTGGAGGCCAGGTGTCCCTGCTCACCAGCAAGCCGGGGAAGGAGAAGTCCCACTCATGCCTGTGAGAGCCCATGATACCATCCGCTTCCCTGCCAAAGTACTTACTAAACCCTGAAACAAAAGGCTGGCTAATCCTCAAAGATCAATTCTGCCCTCCGGGGTTTTTCCAAATCAATCCCACCCTCGTGGGTCCCTGCCTGGGTCTGGATTGCGCTGCCTTAGCTGCACTTTCGAGTTCCTCCCGTCACGTTAACTCTGCTGTCAGCATTAACTTTGCTCAAGTTCAAATCTGGAAATACCTTCCTTCTTACTCTCTGCAACCCACTGCACACTCCCCAGTCAAAACAAGCCTTTGTGTGTGGTTAGGAGCAAAACGCCGCTTCAGAACCGTCTCTGGGCCGGGGTAGAGCTTGCGTTTGGCAGCGTGGAAGTGGAATGTGCCCTTTTCCTCGTGTAATCTTTGTGTCTAAAAATAGCAGAGACACCCCTTACTGTACTGTGACACACAGACTCATGGGGGATGAATAATCACATTGACAGTCATTTTGGGGGCAAGCAAGAGAGAACAATGAGTAAAAACTGATCCCAAAATATAAAAATAAACATCGCAAACTTCAACAGATGTTTTCATTGTCAACTGGGGTTTTTGTACCTTGCTCAATTCCTCTGCCCTTTTAATTCTTTATTTCTTGAAGCCTGAGCAGTTGCCCTCATTTATTTACTAACCTCATATTTCCCAGATTGCTGACACAGGGACTCTCCCACGTGGGGGCCTCTCACTCCACGAGGGGTCCAACTGAGGCAGGCGGAGGAGAACGCACACAGGGCCGTCCAGGTCATCCGAAGGTAGAGCAGTTGTGAGCCCACATCCTTTTGGTAAAGACACTCCCCCTACACTTTAAAATGATAACCCACTTCGCATTATGTAGTGTAGATGTTCAGGTGACTCTGAAAACTTTCATTTTTCCAGTGCAAATTTAGGATACTTTTACTAGCATTTTGCCCATTTGCAATAAATGGTAAAATTAAAGGAAGAACCACTCCATTGGAGTGAAAAAGTATGCAACTTGATTCCTTTTGCTCCTTACAACCAAACATGTTTTTCCCCCTTCTCCGTTAGATTGCTTGCATAAACACTGATACAAGGCAAAGTGTCTTGTGTTTTGGGACTAAGTGTTTTTGCTGATAACAGCACACTGAGCCCTGGGGTGGAATGTCTTAGTAGCAGGTAAAGGTTAACAACATGAGTTGAACAGTACCCACAAACGTCTTTGAAGAGAAGGGCCCCCATTATACAATATAGGGCCAAAGATTAGCATATATGAATCTCCCAGCCTCCAAACCTCCAGCCACAGTAGGTATTGCTCCACGTTGCCGGGGACAGGGCACATCTGCAGCGAGGACAGAAGGGCAGCCACGTCTTGGAGAAATGAAGGCTTAAAGCCAGAAGGCACTTTACAGGTCATGGTGGCCAATGTCCTAGATTTACAGTCCGAGGCCTGAGGATGCTTGATGTTTAGTACTCTTGAGTAGGACAGAAGAACCGGAAAAGAAACAGAATCCTGAAACCCAGCTATTCCACTGTCTTTCATGGAAGTCATAGTCCCTGCAAAGGAGACCCTGAGATGTAAAGTATTGTATCAGTGTTAAATTACTGGAGTTGATAGTCGTACTATGGTTACGCACAAGAATATCCCTATTCTTATGAAATAAACACTGAAATATTTAGGGGTAAAGGACAATGACATATGTAACCCACTTCAAATGGCTCAGAAAGGAAATTACGTGTGTGTGTGTGTGTGTGTGTGTGTGTGTGTAGAGAGAGAGCACACACAAGCAAATGCTAAAGCAGATGGCTAAAATGCTAAGTACATCTGGGGAAAGGGTCACAGGTGTGTTACGATGGTGGCAGAGGTAAGTAAGCTCCTTCAGGCCTCTGCCCTGAGTCAGCCGTGTTTAGGATGGAAAGACTTCTAGCCCCCTATTGGATGCTGTAGAATTTGGGAAGCAAAGACTCCTCAGCCAGTTTGATGAGATGGATTTACTGGATATTTTTTTTTAAATTACATGGGTCTGTCCATTCCTCTTGTCCCTTCAATTTAGCAGCCAGGTATATTTCCTGCAGTTTAAACTTGAATGAGTCATCTAGGATTTGGGGTAAAATTAGTGCTTATCACAGTATGCAAAAGTGCCCAGTGAACACTGAGTTTAAGGAAAAAGGCAGCAGGTGTCTTGAGGATGGCTACAGAATAGACTGAACATTCGCAAGTGCTCAACACTCTGTAAATCATTTCATACACATTAGGTCCATTTGATTCTCCCCCAAAATTTGAAATGCAGATATTTATCCCATTTTACAATTGAGGAAACTGAGGCTCAGAAAGTTAAGTGGTTGGTTCTAAAACACAGAGCTGTAATTAGTCAGGCTCAGACTTGAGCCTTGCTTTTATAAATTCTGTGCTTTTGTCACTAGGTGTGCATCCCTGTCTGCAGCTAGAGCTGCATCTTCCAGCAGACATTTATTGTGTACATTCTATGTGCCAGTTACTGTATTATACATGGCTCTGAAATCTGTTCCTGCTTTGTCTAAGCTATGAAAAAAATGGTGCTAATAAATTGGAATACACTGTTTTGGGCCATTTTTTATTTTATTAAGGAAATAAATACAAAGACTTTTTTGCCTTCATTTTCCTATGCAGGTATGAAGTCTCATTTTAGCTTTTGTCATAAAGGTGGTACCAATGCACGTTACAAAGATAATCACATGCTCTCTCAGAAGGCACCTGGAGGTTACCTAATCCAACTTTGTCATTTTTAGAGATGAAAAAATTAACACCAGAAACTTCAAAAAATTTTTCTAAAGCTACACAGCTCAAGAAGATTAACAACTAAGCACGTTCATCCAAAAGAAGAGGGAAGAGCCGGGATGAGTTCTGTTCTATGTCATATTGGTCCTTTCTGATCAAAATCATATGAGAACTAGAGAAGAACCCAGAGCCCAGTGTGATTGCCAGAGATGAAGAAGGGACAACAGAGAGAGAAAAATGAGGGAAGAGGGGAGCAGAGACCCAGTATTATTTCCAACATTTTAGCGTAAGGTCACACTTCCAGTTCTTCATCAGATAAGAATGTTTTGCGCACATTGGGCCAATTTGCAGCGCACAGGAAAGCCTGTAGCTGTGCTCTCAGCCCACCACTTCCTGTGCGAGTCAGCAAAACACGCTCGGCCCCGCCATTCCTTTGACCAGACGCTTCCAAGTCCTAGTTTGGGAAGAGCCTCACTGCTTGTCCTGCCGTTTGGTGGAAGGTGTCCATGGTCAGCTCCTGACCATCATTAGGAAAATAGTGTCCACTTCTCAGGTGTCTTTTCCCCGTGTGTGTGTGTGTGTGTGTGTGTGTGTGTAAGAAAGCTTAGCCTTCTCCTGGCTCACTGCACTCCCATTCCTTGCTATGCATGCAAGTTAATTCTTTACAGCTGCAATGCTAAGTTTCCTTGTTCCGTGACAATGCCACCAGTGTTAGATACAGGGAAAGGCCTTTGAACCCCTTGGAGCTGACCTTCACCCTTCCTGTCACAGTCCCTCTTCAGCGGACTCCACCTCGCATCTGGGGATGCAGAGAAACATGTCATTTCTTTCTAATACATCGTCCTGGAAGAGGAAGAAGTTCCTGGGAGGCCACCTGCTGAGAGCCACTCTTGGGCTTTCCATTCTTAGGCCAACTTCTCATGAGGCCAAGTGGCAAAGACAGATAAAGGATATGGTCTCATGTCATTTGTTCTAAAACAGTAGTCAATAAATTTGGTTCATGATCATCTCCCAACATTTTCATAGTAATGCTGTCATCTCAGGCTCCCTCTTGGTGTCCCAGCAGGTCTGAGGTGGGAATGGAGGTGAGGGAGCAGCCCGCTCCCCTTATTCAACATCCCCGTCCCCAGAACTGCTATTCTGGTGTGGGTCTTCTTGCAGGATTTTCCCTGAGGGCCCCTGGTCCTCACCCCAGCCCAAACCTACTCGTGTGAAACCTGCTTTGGCTGTTTGGCAGACTGGGTGTCTGTCCTCTGAGTCTCTCTGGCTCCTTGCCATAAGGGAACTCTCCCCAGAGCTGATTCTAGGCCAATTCTAAGAGTACAGGAAGAAAAATGGTAATCTCTTATTCAGGGATTGATCCCTGTGAGTTGAAATGATGTTCCTGTCATCTACACAGTGCAGGAGAGGAAAAATACCTTTTTCTCACTCACAGCTAGGTTCATGGCCGAGGCTTCCAGAACAAAAGGCAGACTCACAAGAGAGAAGCACACAATTTTATTTAGTATAAGTTTTATGTGACACGGGGCCTTCATAAGGAAATAGAGGGCCAAAGAAATATTAAACTTGGGGAATTTTTATGGTAAGTTAGATGAAGAGTAGACAGTCACAGAAAAACGTCATTGGACAAAGAGGGTCTGATCTAATGATGACAGACTGAGGGGAACGTAACAAGGCCCATTTATTGATACTTCCCTGTGCCCCTGTGTCTTCAAAAGTAAGGATATTCCTTTTCTCTGGGTATAGGAAGGGCACCTCTTGAACAAGGGTCATATGACTTGCTTCAGAGAAAGGCCAGAAAATCTTTTCTAGGTTTTATAATCTGTTTCGGTGAGAAAGGTAAGTGGTAGGTCAGAGTGACCTTCCTGCTTCTGCAGTTTTCTAAAATCTTCCAGCTTAAAATATTTGGGGGTAGCGTGTCCTGAACCCCATCAATAGTTAATGGGAAACACAGCACCAAAAGTCTCAGATCTGAGTTTCAACCCAACGTTCTTTCCAGCACCCCGGCCTGGGCAGAGCTGAGCTGCAGGGAAGGTGGACAGGAGGGTCGGACTGGGCGAGCTTCCCACTCAGAGGACTCGAGCCTTTGGTTTTTGATTATATTCTTACTGAGTAGAAGGAATTATTTATTTTCATTAGGAAATCTGGAGAAGTAGAAGGCCCAGAAACCTGGGGTGGGGACTGTATAATTTATAGTGGACTCCGTGGAGGGCAGGGCACAGGAAAAGAGAATGACTGATGCAACGAAAAATTCAAGAAATGAAAAAAACCTAAAGATCTTCTTCATAAATATCAGAAGTCAAAGACCCTAAAAATATTTTTGTTCAGTTTTTTCAACATTTCCAAAACCATATTTTCACACAATGCTTTTTCAATGAGGCTTCTATGAATCTCTACAACCCAAGATAATTTTAAGTAATTTTCACTTCTTACAGTTTGGGTCAGAAAAATATGTACCCTTATAGATTCGTGTGTGTCCCCAGAGGTACAAAGTACTTCCCCTCCCCACGTCCACTGCGAATCCCTGTAGCACAATCCTTGCAGCAGATGGAAATGACCAGAGATGACCTGCCTAAAATCCTATCACTGGTTAGCTGTCTGCCCAAGATAAGAACACATGTTTCCTGTCTTGTAGTCAAGAGCTTTATCTTCTACAATATTCTGTGCCCCTTAGAGTTCAAGTGTATCAAGAATGTGAGATGTACTTAGACTTTTCACTTCTTCAAATTCTTTAGAGAGCTCAAAATATTTCCTTGGAAAGAGTTATTCTAGGCATCTTCTGGGAAACAAGCACATGGTATATCCATCATCCAAATGGTTCATTAGTCGTAGGGAGAAACATTGATGTTAGAAGCAGAGAATAGAGCCCCAGCCAAAGTCTCAATCTGCCTCTGAACACAGGGGAGGGAAGTGAATGAGGATGAAAGCCATGGAAAAGAAGGCACCAGTGACCATTTGAAATTGGCATGCAAAAAATTGATGAAAGCAATATAAGGCATGATTCCTAGGTTTAAAAATTTTAAGAATAAAACAAATCAGCCAAGTAAAATGAGAATTATTAAGTGCTTGTAAGTGTCCCCAGGAATCTTTAGAAATTCAAACCATACTCTATAATTAATACATGTGGGACTTTTTTTCTTTTAAGACAAGGAAAGTACAGTGGTATTGAGGACTTACAAAGGGAGGTGGAGGATTTCACCTTGAAAGATATAGAATGCATCTCCCTCTGAGAGTGCGAAAAGAGTGGCTCTGACCAGAGCACCCCTGAGAGCTTCAACCGACAGGAAAGGACAGGAGTCCCTGGAAGGAATGAGTAGGTGTAGGGATTATAGGGACTTCTAAGGCTTTTATAAAAGGATTAAAGAGAAAAGAAACAGGAGGTCCATTAGTTAAGTAAGAAGAAAGATGGATTTAATGATGAACATAACATTACTGAGATAATGAACTGCATCACTAAATTCCTCTTTTAGAAAGAAGAAGGAAAATAAATCCCCAGGATTTTTATTTTTTGATAGGGGGAGTAGAATCTGAGTGTCTTTTTTTTTTTTTATAATTGGCCACTAATAAATAAACAAATTTTAAAATAAAATGAGTTCCAAAGCAAGCAGAACTTATCTATGATATTAGAAGTCTGGGTAGGGATAGCCTTGGGGACAAGGGATGATGGCTGTAGGCACATTGGCCATCTCTGTGTCCACAACTTCCTGGGGTATGGGTGGGGCAGTACTTTATGAGGATACCTTGGGCTGTACACCATGACGCATGCACTATTATGTATGTGTTACACATGAGTAAAAGGTGAAAATAAAAACAAGATAAAAGGAGAGTTTTAAAAAAGGTAAATATTAAAAGTATAGTGATGTATAATCCAGAATATCAAAGGAGGGGTGTTAAAAATAGAATAATGAAATTATAAAGCAGCACATAGATATTTTTAAAAACCCTTGGAGAGCTGAAGATTAAAAGCATAGCAATCAATCAGGATGCAACCACATCCCACTTTCATAATTAAGATTAAACATATTCCTATATCATTATACATATACATATTTAAATTTTTGTGGTGGATATTTCTCATTAGTAGGAATCTTATATCCCATTTGAAAGTAAATCATCACACTCTATTTTACAATCCAAGTTTCCATATATATGATTTGCTTAGATTGAAATGTAGCCAAATAAGTAGAGAGGAATGAAATCATATAACCATATGTGACTTTTAAGAAAAGACTAGTCAATCAACTGAAAATAATTTGATTGCTAATTATCTGGTCAATTCAATACTATTTATCATTGAGAATATAAATGAAGTAAAAGGTTTTTCTTCCGTTAAGAACAAATAATCTAGTTGGGAAGAGAAGACTAAGAAATAGGAACACCTCAAAATGCCATGCTGTTCAATGCTGTCTCTATAAGTGGTAGTATGAGTGAAATAATAAGACCATATGGTATCTTAAATAGAGCATGATTTTGATTCTCTCTTCCCATAAAAATGTTGGAAAAAGAATTATTGTATTGACTGAAATTTTGTATATGTTGTAAACTGAGGGCTCTCATTTTATTTCATAGAAATCATCTGATGGAGATCAAAATTAGATGTCATCTTATTAGATGGGTTCATTAAAGTTTTCAGAGAAATAATGGACAACAATGAAATTTGCAGTTGGCACTGAAACACAACATTTTGTGAAAACTCTAGAAAGTTTAAAAAGAAGAGAGGGAGGAAAAAAGTAGGAGATCTCTCAAGTTGAATGTCAGTGCCAGTGGGAATCAATTACAGACATGATGGATGAGAGGGAATTGGTCAGGACCAAGTGCCAAAAGCAACGTTGGGGTTAGGGTGTAAACCAAATTACATTAGAGTTGGGAACACAACTTAGCAAGAAATGGCAAAACAAATAACCAGAAACTGTGTTGCTGTCACAGAAACAATAACAAAAACTCCCATATGGTACAGTGAAGAAAATAGTTCAGAAGAATGAGCAATAGGTCATCTTCATGTCCACATTTCAGCCTTGTTTCCAACCCACATTGGTGAGTGAATCAGAATGTTTCCCTCAGTCTTGTTGACTTCCGGGTGACTGTGATAGACTGAATAATATCTACACAAAAATATCTCCATCCTAATCCTCAGAACCTGAGCACATGACCTTATATGGCAAAAAGGACTTTGCAGGTGTGCTTAAGGCTTTTGAGATGGGGAGTCTCAGGGTACCCAATGTAATTATGATGGTTGTTACAAGAAGGTCAAAGAAGGGAGTAACAGGTGCAACAACAGCAGAAGCAAGAAGCAGGAGTGATGTGAGGAACAGATCATGAACCAGGGAATGCATACTGATTCTAGAAGCTGGAAAAGGTAAGGAAACGAATTCTCTCCTAGACTCTCCAGAAGGAACCAGCTCTGGGAACACCTTGACTTCAGCCCAGTGAAACTGATCTCAGACTTCTGACTTTCTGAACTGTAAGGAAATAAATATGTATTGTTTTAAGCTACAAAATTTGTGCTAATTTGTCACAGCAGCATTAAGAAACTAATACATCGATTGAGTAAGATGATTAGTCTAATAAGATGATCATCCTTGATTTTCTCTAGGATGTCTCTGGTGCAGGGCATTTGATTAGTGCAGAGTGACAAGCAGTTCACAGCTCAGCAGGGACTTCTTTCAGAGGATTTCTTATGTCATTTTCTTGTATTTTTCTGCTTTATTTGTGGCTTTAGAATCTCTAAGCTTGGATTTTAAATCCAAGATGGAGCTCTTGATATTATTAACTTTTTGGATTGGTACACGAACCCATTCACTGGGTAGGTTTCCTGAAATTCAGGTCTATCAACACCCATGGCCTGACTCCAGAATGTGTGGGGACTGGTACCCAAACTCCAGGAAGAAAAAAACTGACCACATGGCTTAAGGAAATTCTTACACTTGCAAAATTGTTGATTAAAATATCAACTCTTAATGGTCGTAGGTTGTTTCTATAAAGATCCTTTGACTCAAATGTCTTTTTCGTATGTGATTTGTTCCCCATCTTCACAGGGGTAAAGAAAGACTTTATCCATTAACAAATTTTTCTTACTCCCCAGATCATGGGCTTCTTGAGGACAAAGACCATGAATTGTTTTGGTTCTCCAGCAACTAATC
>CM052445.1:14184986-14209075 GCA_028533085.1 Varecia variegata
CTCTTGCATTCATGGTGAGCTGACCTTTGTCAGACGTATTGGAACTTGTGCGTTCATGAGGGATGGTCCCTTTAGCATTAGGGGACTCTGCATGTATTCGAAGCATAGGTATTTTTTAAAGTCATCCCTTGAAACTACAGCTGAAAGATGCATACGGTTCTGGTGTATATTTTCTGGAATGAAATCCAATTTTTTGTCAAATGCCAATCCTACCTGCCTTGATGTGAAATAGGTATTGACATTTTTATTGTCATTATTAATTGTGGAGTAAAGGATTCCCAGCTTTGGTTGGCAGGTGAAGAATGCTTGGTTTCTTCACTTTGGGGAGGTTGGAGGGGAGAGGGAGAGGGAAGCAGAGCAGAAGAGTCCTGTGGGATGCACTTGGCAGTGCCTTTAAGTCAAAGGTGGGCTTTCTGCTGTGGAGCTCAGGGCCTGAGATGGTGAAGGGGCATGCTCAGGTGGCACAGCAGGCCAGAGCCTTATTCTGGAAGCAGCACCTTGAGTACTGACACCATCAGCTCCTACCACCTCAACTGCCTGAGGAATCCCCACATTAATGTCCCAGGAATTAGAATTATGAGTCACCATTTTATTCATTACTTCTTCCAATTGCTTCCACTTCTATTTGTTTTGATTCTTGGCCTTCACCTCAGCCAAAAGTTTTGGGAAGCCTTTGTTTTAACAGTTCCTATTATTCATCTGTCTTCAGCAAGTGACATAAAAAGTATTGAAAAGTAGCAAACTTCTGCCTTCTGAAAGAGAAAGAAGATGGAAGATTTCCATTGTGTTGCTCTGAAAAAGGAGGTGACGCACAACATGCTTATCTGGCTGACACATGCCAAGCAGTGATAGGTGATGTTAACAGAAAGGTCACATGCGTCTGCCTCTAAAGAGACAGATCACACAAGCAGCAATATTTCACGAAAGCTCGTCTGCCCCGTCTCCTAAATGCTAAAGGGTCAAACACTTCTATCCTGAAAGGAAAAAATGATCAACGCATGTGTAAGGGTTTTTTTTTTTTCTTTTCTGTATCCAGGTTTGACATTAGTCATCTGTTCTGATTCACATAGACACTCTGGGGCAACCGTGGGATGCATTTGATGTGCTGGGTGTTGAGTTTAATCTGACATACAGAATTTTTTAATGGTGCAGTTTTGGAGAGCCTCATCAGGCATGAGGCTTATATACGAGGAAAGGAAGCTGTGGCGGTGTGACATCAGCAACTAGTGTGGTGTCATGAGTGTCCGGGCGATATGACCTAGGGAAATGAAGGCTGCAACTAAGAGAGACTCCACCATTTCATTATGGGAAAGTTGTCCTTGTCAGCACCCTTGTCATCATTGTTATCAAACTCTCACTGAGCTCCTGCTATGGAACCTTCTTACCCCAGACAAGGAACCTACGGGAAAGGTTTTGTGACTTGGCTCAAGCTTCCCCCCATGATTTCTCAGTGTGTCTGGCCCTTCCTTGCCTCCCTCACCCCCTACCAAGTTCCTCTCTGTCCCCAGCCAGTGGCATAGCATGGTACCGTCCAACAGAAATACAAAGCGAGCCGCAACTATGCAATTTTAAATTTCTTTTAAAGACATAAAAAGAAACAAGTGATTTTAATTTTAATAAGATTTTTATTTAAACCAATATATTCAAAATATTATAATTTCAGCTTGTGACCAATATAAAAATAGTGAGATATTTTACATTCTTTCTTCAGTACCACGGTTTCGCGATCCTGTTTGTACCTTGCACTTAGAGCTCATCCCAGTTTGGGCTGGCCACGTTTCAAATGCGCAATAACAGCATGTGTGCCCGGCCCCATATTGGACAGCGCAGATATTACTGCTCCAAGTGCCATCCTCTGGGTGACAAATACATTGTCTTTGGGAGCTCCGCTAGCTTTTTTTTTTAAATCCCTGTGGCTGCTCCTTGGAGGTCCCCAGAGACCCACCTGCGGTCCCAGTCAAGTCCAAGGCTCTGAGCTGCGGGACGCTTAGCACCACCTTTCTCAGCTCCGCCTCTAGGGTCAGCTCAGAAAGGTGTCCCCGTTAGCCCTCTAGTGACTGCTGCCAGAATGGACAGGACTTTGCAAAAACAACTCTTCAAGAACTTTAAAAAAAAAAAAAAATCCACCTAAAGTACCATTCCAGGATCACTGTGAGTATCCTAGCGCTAAGTGATTCTTTTTAGCCATAGCCCATGACCTTGCCCCTCAGGCAGCTGTGATGCATGGAGATCCCTCCCGGGCAGAGCTGTCTGCTCCTGGGACATCCCGACCCCTTGACGTTGATTGATCGGGATGGCAGGACCGGCCCAATCAGCGGGTGGAGTTCCCTGGACCGAGGGAATCAGGGTCAATTAGATACTAGAGGAAGTTTGATGAGAGCTTTGAGGCAAGAAATTCCTCTCCTGAGAGTGAGCATGAACAGAGACAGCTATTTTCTCTTCCTCTGGACACTGTGGGCTGTGGATGTGGAGTCAGAAACGACTGTAGCCCTTTCTGTCACTCAAGCGCAGCGGCGTGGGGTGAAGCCAAAGAGATGTATGGGAGCAGCCTGGGGAACTGCAGAGAAAGCTAGAACCGCTGGATGAAGCTGACTCTGAAGTCTGCCTTTCTGTATTTCCAGTTACTTGTTTAATTAAGTTCCTATTGTCTAAGCAGTCTGTGCAGTTGTCTGTGACTTGTAATAGGAGTCTGCTTAACTGAAACAGACATCAACACAAACTGCATTCCAGAAACTTCCCTGAGTGCGTAATCTCCAGCCCCTGATAGCAGAGGAGCAAGTGAAACTTCTTGGGATTGTTTGTGTGCAAATATATGCATTTATTTAGGGGGAGGGGCTGAGATCCTATGCTCCTAAAGTTAGGATTGATGTGTTGGGTATATATGAAACTGGGCAGCCTAAGGTAGGTAAAACAGAGCATCTGCTTACTTCCTCTAGGATGGGAACACAGATTCAGTTGGATATTTAATTAGAAACATTCTAAAAAATTGAGAGATCCCAGCACTCTGCTGACTGAGTTTTCTATTAGAAATGGGAGAAACAGCAACACTGAAATAATGAATCTCTGGGAACTTTTGTGTCCAAAGGACTTTGCCTGGTCCCTTGGTTTAGGTGATGTGCCCAGTCATGTTCTGCAGATGATCATGCCAGCTGGGCTCAGCGGGAAGATGGGGGGACACATGCAGTCTCCTCGCAGTAGTCCCCTGGGACACAGGCTCTACCATTCCTTCCCTGCCAGCTGCTTCCAAAACCTCACATCTGTAATTAGGGGCAGCGGTGCTCAGCACAGACTGGGAGGGAAAAACAGTCTGACCCTGACCTGGTGAGAATGGTTCTCTCTCCCACAGGTTCATGTAGCCTAACAGAAGTTGGCCCCCTGTGGTTCTATTCATCTCTTGACAGTTACTTTTCTGCCTGTCCTATGAGGCTTGTTTCCTTTATTTCACATGATCTGCAAGGCCACAGCTCTAACCTCACCTTCTCACTGTGATCGGAGATCTGTGCTCCCACATTTTATCAGAACATCCAAATCATCCAGTGCCAATCAACGCCAGTCTCCCATCTTTGCCAATATTGCCTCTTTCTGAAATTCTGGTTTAACCAAATCTCTAGCCTTTGGCATCTTGCCTTTCCAGCAGCTTGTGTGAGAAAGACAATACATCATAGAGGTTATGAGTCTGGGGCTCAGGACACACTCCCAGCCTTTGGATCCCGGCTCTGTCACTTCCTAGCAGGGTGATCTTGGGAAAGTTAACCTAGTTAGTTTCCTAATTTAACCCACAGGAATAATATTTCTGACACCATAAGAATCAAAGTAGTTGACGCATATAAAGTATTTAAAACATTAAGTGCTTTAAAACATAATCTACCCCATAATAAGCACTCAGTGGCTGTGGTTGCTATGAAGGCTTTGTCATAAAGAACTTACAATGTTGTTTCTCATATCATAAAATCTCAATAACTACTGGCTGCTATTTTACTGTTATCACCATGCCGTTCCTCTTGACCACTTTCACCAGGGTTTGATGGGGGACTTGGAAAGGGAATAGAATGGATTTGTGATCACACATCTGGGTTCAAATATTATCTCTGTTACTTACAAGTGTGTGACCTTTGTCGAGGCATTTATACACCCAGATTCTCAGTTCTGTCATGCAGAGAATGGGATTAAGAACAACTAACTGGAAGAGTTTGGGTCATGGTAAGACACATGGCACTTGGTAGGTGTTCAAAATCATTGCCATCATTTTGACCCTCCTGTGAGCACTTCTGACAAAGTGATTCAGTAGGGGAGGATGCCACATTATTGACTAAAATCTAGCTTGGATTACCAACTGATTTTATTTATCTGTGGCAAAGCTATCAACATATGAATGGAGACCACTCCATAAATACCAATTTTGTAGAATTTCCATTGTAATAAAATTTTTTATTTTGAATCCAAAGTTTTGACATTGGAAATCCGATTGTAAAAAGAAAAAAAAAAGCCACACGTAAGTAGACATAAATATTTCTAACAATAAGCTGAAGACATACAATGCCAAATAAAAATGGTTATGACAGGCTGAATTCAGGGTCTATCAGCAGCAAATTGACTCAATTTACTACTTAGTTACATTTTTCCATTCAGAGCTATTGTTTGGTGATTTGAGCATGTTGGACAAGTCCCCAGCACCACCACTACCAAACACACACACAAACATGCACAACGTGTTGGGTGTAATCTGATTCTTTGATTCGTGCATTGGCATTATCTCTATTTGGCGGATGTGTCTTGAAACACCAAGTGTGTTCCGTAGCTGTGGACTGGGCACCACTTACATGTAACTTTAATGAAAGGTTGGGGTGATCTAATTGCACTTGCCCTGCTTGAACAAGTAGGCACTGCAGGGAAATGGGGTGAGCTCAGAGACTCAGGGGATTTAAAAGAGTTCAAATAATTTTATATTCCATTTCAAAGTACTTTTTATTTTATTTTCAGTGCTCTAGTCTTTGCAAAGCCATATATGTTATAAAGCAATTCATTGTTGGTGTTAAGAAAACAAATTTTCCCCAAGGAGCTTCAACTCACCAGCAACACAAAGTGAACAAACACAAAGACTCAAAGACTGAACCAAAAGTGAGCCCTCATCTTTAGAAGACAGACATATGTGTAGCACTGGATGGAGCAAATAATACCCTAGTGCGTTAAACCATTCGAGGTGAGCGGGGTGGGGGGTGAGGGGGGTGCTTCATAATTTTTTCTTCCAAGATTTTTTTGAAGAGGTCCTCTTATTTTGAGAGCATTTTATCACGTAAAACAAGAATGAATGAGACATGTTCTGCTTTCCTGGAACAATCTGTAAATTGACAGTGACAGATAAGCTGACCCAGTTGTATTTGGGGCTAGACAAACGTTCCAATTGTTATTTTCCAATGTTTGGGTTTTTCTAAACCAAAACCATGTTTTACCCTAAGTTCTTTCCCCCTGGATTTTAACAAGTCATGTGTATTTGGAGGGAAATTGAATCCGTATGTGTCTAATCTATTTACACTTAAATCATTAACATGTTGTTTTGTAAGGTTATTTGTGTAACCAAGAGACCCTCTGAGCATCTTTAGAACTCTGCTTGTCATCCTGCATTAGTCCTCATTCTATGAGGAGGTCATATTTGCCCACAGGCCTAAGGCTTATACTAAGCCTGACCTTAGTATAAATTTATAAACCAGACCCCTGAGACCATTCTAATTTAATAGGTTGATACCACATGATTTCCCAATTTTAAGAAAGGAAATAGGCTTATAAATGTGTTACCAAAAAAATAAAATAAAATAATAAAGAAAAGAAAAGAAAAAGAAAGACTCTGAAAACCACATATGTCTTGTCTAATATTGAAATGGAATAACAGTAGATGAATTAAGAATAAAAATATGCCCTATAGACACAAAATAGAAGGATAATTGAAAGCTTGAGATAGATCCAAAATAGTGCTTGGGATTATTAGAAATACTGAAAGGTAGAAAAAGAAATCCTACCCAGTGGACCCCATAATGGATCAACCTAAAGGGCCTGTTCTCATATGTTCTTGTGATGTTCTTATGAGACCATCACACTGGGGGACTCTGTTTATTTGAAGCATAGATATTTTTAAAAATCATCCCTTGAAATCACAGCTGAAAGACGCATACAGTTCTGATGTATATTTTCTGGAATGAAATCCAATTTGTTGTCAAATGCCAATCCTACCTACCTTGATGTGATTTAAAAAATCACAACTGTAGGAGGAGAGAAACCTGGGCAGGTAATGACACCACACTGATAGTGTTTTATGCAGGGCTTATGCAGGAACAAATAACAACCGTTGAGCTAAGGCACCTTGCCAGAGCTTCCCACTGGAACCTCTACTGGATGTAAATAACAGAAATCCATGACCTTGACTATGGCAAAGAAAAGAAGTTCTCAGGAGTGAGCTCATATTTTGAATATCCCAGTTAAATTGTTCCTTCGAGCAAGACTAAGTCCACTTACAACTTTAACATACCACAATATAAAAATTAAAATCAACTCTAATGGTTGCAGACTTTATACCCAGAGAATTTTATAAAAGCTGTTGTAAAATACACCAAGCTTAATTTTTAAAACAGCATAAAGGAGTTTTGTCTTCTAACAAGTGTAGGCAATCCAGCAGGACGTTCCCGAATCTCTTTGTGAACACGTGCTATAGATCTGACAAGTCACAAGCATGGAGCTGAATGGGGGAGAGCTTGGCTAATGGCCTGAATGACTATAAAAATATTAGGAAGAACCTAGAATGATCTCTAGTTTTCACCCAGATGCCTTTTTCTGATTATAGCAAGACATTCAGTGCTAAACACATGTGAGTGGGGGGTAAGTAAGAGGTTAACACACACACACACACACACACACACACACACATAACTGTTTTGTCATTTCCTGACCACAGCAAAAACCACATTTCAACTCAATGCATCCTGATACTATTTTTAAGGAAAATTGTATAAATAATTACTTTTAAAAGGTCTGATATTTTTCTTGTCTTAAACTGTTAGAGGAGTACTTTTCTTATCTACTTCCTTCTTCATCGCCAGTAGAAGATTCATTCATGTAAAAAAGCAGACATTTAGTAGGTCACCTCTTATTGACAAAAGAAGCCTTCACAGTGGGGAGATGTATACCTTATAGCACCTGCATGGGCAGCAAGGCCACCTTGCTAAATGCTCTGTTTCTAATGATAAAGTTTGGATTATTTTCCCACAGCAGAGTCTCTTGGTTCCCATCACAGTAGATATGACTGAGACCTTCATTATACCAGGGAAAAGAATTGAGCAATTTTCAGTTGACCCTGAGAACATTATCTGTTATGTGGATTATTCATAAAGACACAAGGCCTGCCCTTTCAACTACCTGACAGGACACAGACGTTCAAAGGTAAGTTCAAGACAAGATGAAATTGTGCAGAACATAATAAGAAACAATGTGAATTTATGACAGTAAATCTTATTAAATGTGAATTTATGATGAAATTCCAGATTCCAAATAGCATTTTATTCACCTTTAT
Organism: Varecia variegata; assembly: GCA_028533085.1. Lineage (NCBI taxonomy): Eukaryota > Metazoa > Chordata > Mammalia > Primates > Lemuridae > Varecia > Varecia variegata. The sequence continues at coordinate 14,192,545 of CM052445.1, forward strand.
TTGAATTATCTATGCTTGTTCTTTCCATCATCATAGCAATATTTTGTGTTAGTTATATTATCTAAAAATGATCAGGGATGTCATCAAGATGGCTGACTAGAGGAGTCCAGTGCTTATCTCCTCCAAGAAGGACCAAAACAACTAGTAAATAACTGTACTTCGAGTGGAGTGTCTAAGAGAGAACACTGGAATTCAGGACGGAAATGACAAAATCCTCTGAAGCTTGGAAAGTAGGGGTGGCAGCATAGAGGGAGCAGCACAGTGCCCAGCAGGGATAGGCCTGGAGACAGGAGAGGCTCTCCATTGTGAGGAAAAGATAAGTAGGGGATCCCCAGCCATCCCCAATACCACCACTGATGCCTGCTATCCTAGCTAGCTACAGGAGAGCCCCACAGCTTTTATAGGCTCTGAGCTCAGTATAGGGAGCTGCCTGGAATCCACACAGCTGCATTGCTCCAGAGAAGGAACTCACACTGGGTCCCCCAAACCCTTGCTTCCCAGGACCCAAGCTGATATGGCATGGTACCACTTTGAAAATAGAGTTACTGCTAGAGTGCCTCCTGCCCTGGGGCCCAAAAGCCCTTGCATCTCTACATCCCTGGGGCCCTGACATCATCTCATCATGCCCACACAAAAGGAAGCAATGCCATGACCCCAGCTAGCTCCAGCAATACAGCCATGACCCTGGCACCTGAGCCCAGACAGTGCTCTCCAACCCAAGCACAGAAATAGGCCACCTTTAAGACCAGGGGAGCTAATATGCACAGTCTCCAAGGCCTGAGAACTGGCTGCCTGGATGCCTTGACAAGCGCTGCATGCCACGCATGCCCCCCCAGAGGTTGAGAACTTAACTACCTAGCAACCAATGCTGGCAATACTACTCTCACAACAAGTAGAGCCACCATGCCCAGCACACACACCTCACCCCAAGGACTGAGAATTGGCCCACCTGTCTCCATAAGTACTCACAGCCTAGGCCACTGAGACACTTGTAGACACTGATGACATTAATTACAGCCAAAGAAATCACACAGAGACTACACTACTGCACCCACCCAGAACCAAAACTGAAGAACCCTACCTCACTGATGCTATAGAACACATCTAAAGGGAAAAGCCTTTCCTTATAAATGCTACTCCATAAAACTGGAAGAGGTGACTGTTCTACCAGATGTGTGGATATCAAAGTAGGGACACAAAAAACATGAAAATGTAAGGAAACATGACACCTTCAAAGGAACACAATAATTTTCCAGTAAAAGTAACAAATCCCAAAGAAAAAGAAATCTGTGAAATGCCTGACAAAGAATTCAAAATAATATTAAGGAAACTCAGTGAGATACAAGAAAATACAGATAGACAATTCAACAAAGTCGGAAAACCATTCATGATTTGAATGAGAAATTCAATGAGAAGGTAGATATCACAAAAAAGAAATAGGACAATTCTTGAAACTGGAAAATTCAACTAATGAAAATTTAAAAAATGGAATCAAGAGCTTCATTACCACTAGACCTGCCTTACAAAAAAACGCTAAGGAAGTCTTATATCTGGTAGTGAAATGATGATAAATACTATCATGAAAACATGTGAAAGTGTAAAACCTAATAGTAAAGCAGATACACAAATGAGAAAGAGAAAGGCATCAAAACTTATCACTACAGAAAACCACCAAACCACAAAGATAAACAATAAGAGAGGAAGAAATGAACAAAGGATATACAAAACAATTAGAAAATAATTGACAAAATGACAGGATTAAGTCCTCACTTATCAATAATAACCTTGAAGATAAACAGATTAAATTCTCCAATTAAGAGATACAGGCTGGCTGAATGAATGAAAAAATAAGATCCAACTGTAAGCTGCCTACAAGAAACTCACTTGACCTATAAAGACATACATAGAATGAAAGTGAAAGGATGAAAAAAGATATTTCATGCAAACAGAAACCAAAAACAAATAGAAGTAGCTATACTTAAATGAGATAAAATAGAATGTGAATTCATTCTCTGGAACTGTAAAATGAGAATTTAGAAACTGTAAAAAAAGATATTTTAAATAATGATAAAGGAATCAAGTCAATAAGAGGATACACCAATTCTAAATATGTATGTACTCAACACTGGAGGACTCAGCTGTATAAAGCAAGTATTATTAGATTGAAAGGGAGAGATAGACCCCAACACAATAATAGTTGGGCACTTCAATACCCCACTTTCAGAATTGGAAAGACTATTTAGACAGAAAATCAAGAAAGAAGCATTTAATTTAAATTTAAACTACACTATAGAAAAAAATGGACCTAACAGACATTTATAGAGCATTGGTGCAGACTACACATTCTTCTCATCTGTACATGGAATATTCTCCAAGATAGACCACATGTTAGCCATAAAATAAGTCTCAACAAATTTTTAAAAATTGACATCATATCAAGTATCTTTTCTGACCACAATGGAATAAAACTAGAAATCAATAACAACAGGAACTTTGATAACTATACAAATACATGGAAACAGCAAAATACCAAATAATTCAATTAGGAATAGGCAAGAAATCTGAATAGGCATTTTTTAATAGAAGACATACAAATGGCCAAAAAGTATATGAAAAAATGCTCAACATCACTAATCACCAGTGAAATGCAAATCAAAATCACAATGATATATCTTCTCACTTCAGTTAGAATGGCTATTATCAAAATGAAAAACATAACAAATATTGACAAAGAAGTGCAGAAAAAGGAACTCATGCACAGTTGGTAGACATGTAAATTAGGATAACCATTATGGACAGCAATATGGGGGTTCCTCAAAAACTACAAATAGAACTACCATCTGATCTAGCAATCCCACTACCAAGTATATATTCAAAGGAAAAGAAATCAATATGTTGAAGATATATCTCTACTCCCATGTTTATTGCAGCACTATTCACAATAGCGAAGATATGGAATCAACCCAAGTGTCCATCGACGGTGAATGGATAAAGGAAATGTGGTATTTATAGCCAACGGAATACTATTCAGCCATAAAAAAGAATGAAATCCTATCACTCATGGCAACATGGATGAGTCTTGAAGGCATTATGCTAAGCAAAATAAGCTAGGTACAAAAAGATAAATACCATTTGGTCTCACTCATATGTGGAAGCTAAAAAAGTTGATCTCATAGAAGTAGAGAGTAAAATAGTGGTTACTAGAGGCTGGGAAGAGCTGGAGGAAGGGAGAGATAGGGAAAAGTTGGTTAACACATACAAAAATATAGCTATATAGGAGTAATAATTCTATAGCACTATAGGGTGACTTCAGTTAACAATAATTTATTGTATATTGTCAAATAGCTAGAAGAGAGGATTTTTAATATTCCCAGCACAAAGAGACTAAATGTTTGAGGTGATGGATATGCTAATTATCCTGAATTGATCATTATATGTTATATATATCACAGTGTACCTCATAAATATATAATTATTATGTGTCATTTAAAAAAATAATAATAAATAAAAGTGATGAAATACAAACAGAGGTAAAGAATGGGTTGACACATTTTATTTCTCTTGTCTAGTAACATATCTTGTATCAGATTTTGCTAAGAGAGAATCCAAAGTGCACAATTAAGAAGGCATACTAAGGTATGATAGGGTCTCAGATTCTTTTTCATATCTGTTAAAAGAGATGAACTTTCATCTCAGAAAAATGCAGATGGGAAGTTATGCTTAAAATTTCAAGGGTTTATGTTTTCCTGTTTGACTATTTATGCCTGTGCTTTTGGTGTCACAGCCACAAAATCATTACCAAGATCAAAGTTGTAAAGCTTTTTCCTTATGTTTTCTTCTAGGAGTTTTACATTTAAGACCTGAAACCCTCCATTTTGAGTTGATTTTTTTGCATATGGTGTAAGATAAGGGTCTAATTTCATTCTATTACATGTAGATATCCAGTTTTCCCAATACCATTTGTTAAAGAGTATCATTTCACTATTGTGTATTCTTGACATCCTTGTCAAACATCAGTTGACCATATATAGCAGACAACTATGTGTGACTTGATTTCTGGGCTCCCAATTCTGTTTTCTTGGTCTATATGTCTGCCTTTATGCCAGTATCACATGGTTTTAATTACTGCAGCTTTGTAGTATATTCTGAAATCAGAAAATGTGATGCTTCCAGTTTTGTTCTTCTTTTTCAAGACTGATTTGGCTATTCAGTATCTTCTGTGATTTCATGTGAATTTTAGAATTGTTTTTTATATTTCTGTGAAAAAAAGTCATTGGGAGTTTGAAAAAGATTAATTTAATGTGTAGATCACTTTGGGTGGTATAGACATTTTAGCAATATCATATCTTCCAATCCATGGCCACAGATGTCTTTTCATTTATTTGTATCTTTTTTAATTTATTTCATCAATGTTTTGTAGTTTTCAGTGTACAAGCATGACTCTATTTACGCGAGATATACAACGTAGTCAAATTCAGAATCAGAGAGTAGATCAGTGGTTGCCACAGGCTGAGGGAAGTGGAAGTGTGGAGTTGCTAATAAATGTGCATAAAATCTCAGTTATGCAAGATGAATAAGTTCTAGAGATCTACTGTACTACATTGTTCCTAGAGATAACAATATGTTATTGTACATTTCAAAATTTATCAAGAGGGTAGATCTCACATTAAGTGTTCTTACCACAATAAAATAAAATTTAAAAAAATTTCATGGGTTTTTGGACTCCCTAAAAGTTATTCATTGCCCCTTAACTATCAAATATGAATTCCATGTTTTCCAAGTAAAGAGTAGGCAGCTTTGAGTTCTTGCTAAAATAATTTTCAAACTCATCTATGACTTGAAGAAATTTTTAGTGGCTAGCTAATATCTGCTCCTGGGTGTGTTCTGGTCAAGGAGACAGAATAACATTTGCAATGGGGCCTCAAGGTTTCCATGCAGTGACCATTGCTCAATACTGAGGCCTGACTCATTTACCGAGAAAAACTCCCACTCTCAAAGGGTTGCTTCAAAAGATAGACTGTAAAATCAGGACAATGGGCAGAGAAAAGCTGTTTAAAAAAAATTAAGGAGGATGTCCGCTAAATAGAAGAGTGTGGCAGTCACCTAATTTACAACTTACAGCTGTTCATGACAACAAACAGGATGTCAGGTTGTGCCCTGCACAGAGAGTGTGTAAATCAAGGGAAGTGCTATTGTTACAATGAACAACACCAGAGAGGCCAGCTTCCATCACAATTCACTGAACCCAACTGGATGGCTGCTGTCCTCGAAGCCTAGAACTGGCAAGGCAGTGTTCGTCAAGGCCCAGAGGATTCACATCCTTTACCCAGCGACCAATGTCAGGCTGGAATCAGTGGTGATCTTGAGCGATTTGCAACACTTGGCCATTTTTCCCAACCCTTTCCCACTCTGAAATACTCACTGGCTCAGCTCTATGTGCAATATAATCAGACCTGAGCATTTCCCATGTTTTTAGAGTTCAAATTAGTTGGGTCCTCTTAATGTTATCATTCTTTGATTTATGATTCTTTTCATTCTTATGTTAGTCTGGATTCCTGCAGCTACCTTCTCTGGTATATAATGCTCTTGAATCTGATTTTATAAGCACTTTTAGTCTAGGAGACAAGATGACAGTCACAGATAACTGAAGTTTGTTAAGGAAGCTGGGATGCTACAGTGTCAGACTCTTGTACGGATTTGGAATAGCATATTTAAAAAGGCAAAAAAAATGTCTTTTCTGAACCAAGGACATTATCTGATAATAAGTTTAAAAAATTATTGAATGAGTAATTAGCATTAAATGTTTTTGGCTTCATACCATAAGGGAATAATCCCATAAAAGGTCAGGCATTATGAGCTTCACATTTGTGTATAAACCTGATCTTATATCTCTTAGAAGAAAATTATTTTTAAAAACTGCATTAGACAAATTAAACCTTAGTTATTAGCTAGCCAAAAGCAAGACATTTGAAATTTAAAGTCTTTGTCTTCTAATTACTGTCCAGCAAATAGTTCTATCACTTTAAGCAAGTCATTTGATCCCCTCGTGGTTCACATTTCTTCAGCTGCAAAATGCATACATTAGTGTTAGCAATCATGAAAATTATCATGAGATACTTACGAAGTATAGACGTAAAGTAATGCTGTCCTTCTTTTATAAGATGTGGTTACTGATCTGAAGTTTGACATGTAGTAGGCAACTTGATAAATGTTTACTACATTTATGAATGAATGAATGTGGCAACAGATGATCCAAACTTGCTTTGCCATTTAGCCCACTGTAGAGAGCTAGCCTTCCTGGAGCTAGTAGCAGGAAAGCTGAGGCCTAAAGGATGAGTAAGTGTCTGGGGACTGGAGTTTGGAGGAGTTCTCCAGACTGGGAGCAGTCAAAAGCCTAGAGGCAATAGCATGGTGCAATCAAGGAACTGGGAGAAGTTCCTGTTTGGCCTTAGCTCCCAGCACGAGAGAAATAAAATAGAGACAAGGCTGGAGAGGGAGGCAGGAGCTAAATTGTGTGTGAGCCACATAAAGGAGTTTTGAGTTTATCCTTAGGCAATGGGAAGTCACAGAATGTTGTAAGAAGAGGAGAGATATAATCAAATATGCACTGTTGGAAGATCTCTGTATATGGAAAATGGATTAGGAGAAACCTAAAGTGGAGGCAGGGGACCAGTGAGGAAGTTACTACCACAGTCCAGAAGAAAGAGTGAAAATGGTCAGGTTAAGAATAGAAAGAAATGGATAGATCCAAGATCTCCCTAAGGTAGAACTGGCAGAAAATGCTGACGGATTGGACATGGAAAGGGAAGAGAAAGGGATGTAACAGGAGTGACATGCAGGTTCCTGAGTGTTATGGGTTGAATTGTCCCTCCAAATTCATATGTTTTAGTCCTAACTGCCCCTACTACTCAGAATGTGACCTGATTTGGAGATAGGGTATTTACAATGGTGGTCAAGTTACAATGAGGTCATTATGGTGGGCTCTAATCCTGTATGACTTATAAAAAGGGGAACTTTGGAAACACACATGAACACAAAAGAGCACCATGTGAAGATGAAGGCAAAAGTCAAGGTGATACCCTACACACCAGGCAACCCCGAAGTTCCTAGCAAACTGCCAGAGCCGGGGGGAGGCATGGAGCAGAACCTCCCCCACATCCCTCAGAAGGACTCAATCCCGCCCATACCTTGATCTCTGACTTCTGCTCTCCAGGACTGCCAGACAATAAACTTCTATTGTTCAAGGCACTCAGTTTATGGCACTTGGTTGGCAGCCTTAGCAAAATAACACCCTGAGACACGGGTGGCTCCATCAGGAATCCAGGGAGGAGAAGCCAGCTGGTGAGGACTGACACTTCCAACTCACCAACTGAGGTCAGGTCCCAGCCACGTGTCAAAAATTTATTTTTCTTCTTCCAAAAACGAGAATATGTAACTTAAAGCAAAATCAGTTCCCAAATGATCAAGCAGCTAGATCATTTGAACTAAATCAAGGTCATGTTGTTACTTGAAAACAAATTAGAGGCAAAGTTTTAGAGAGAAAAATCATAATGTTCTCATTACCTTCTACCCCTAAGCAAAGAAGTCATTCTTGTCCCAGGTCATTATTTGAAGAAATAGGCTTATTAAATATTCTGATATCTGCTTTTCAAATGGGATTTTAACAGTTCTGAATCACCCGAATTTATTTAACCTATGTAGTGCTTCAAATAAGTAAGATATATGGTTACTATAAGATATTTGTTAATACAAAGCAACGTTAGTTATTATTAAATCTGTTTATACCAAGTGAGTGGACATCAGCACCTAGTCCTGTATCTGCTGTAGAGTAAAAACTCGATAACTGTTTATTGGATAAATATGTGAATTATGCAGTCATCAAACATTAACATCAGAAATTTATGTTGAAGATTATCTAGACTAGTAGTTTTCAGAAAATTTTTAGCTGCAGAACTTCTTATTCAAAGACAGCTTCCACGAAGACCAATATACAAAACTGAAGCAGCAGAACCATGCTGGCCGAAGAAGCATCGTTAGAGATTCACTGGACTGAAACTCCACACCCTCCCACCTCATCAGCCGGGCTCTAAGAGAGAACATTTTGAAAAGTATTGGTTAGAGTTCCAGCTAAACATGGCAGATTGTCTCTTACCTTTGAAATCCCTCCTGGATCCCACTCACAGGATAACAAAGAACTTTGATTTTTAAAAAAAGTTATATTCCACAAGGGTCAAGAGAAAAAAGTTATATTCCACAAGGGTAGAGTGCATGAAAGATTTCAGCAACTTTTTTTTTAGAACAATAGACAGTGAAAGAGTTGTATCTGATCTAGCAGAAGGGAGGAAGCCACTAGCTAAGTACTGGCAGAAGATACACCAGTTTGCAGGCAGAGCCAAGAAAGCTCAGGACTGGAGGCCCGTGGCACCATAGAAGGTGGGAGTGAAGTACAGGACTGGAAACAGCGTTTGTTGAAATCACTGGACAGAGCCATAGAATTTCCAGATGTGCTGTACACCTGCAGCCAGGTGACTGTGTCTCTGTGGGAGAACAGAGGGTTTTCCCCAGAAAACATTAAAAAGGCAAGATGGAGACTCAAGGACTCCAGGTATGGCTGCAGAATAAAAAGAGAGGGGGAAGGAGGTGAATGACAGTCTGCAATCTGAATGATGGTTGCCCCGATCCTTTTCCCTTTCCTGGTCTCAGACTATCCGCAGCAAGAGCATAAAGAATTCATCTCTTGAGAAATTGAATGAGCCAGAACAAAGACCTCTGTTGCGTGCTGACATTTAGAGGTCTCTCAACGGGAAGGCTCAATCCCTGCCCAGGCACCTGAAGGTAAATTTCATTAAAAATTATGCGAGAAAAAAATTAGACTCGAAAATTTCTCAAACCCAAGAATTTAAGTCTCCAGTTTGAAAGGGCTCTTGAAATGCTTAGCAAAAACAAAATTTTTTTTAATTGTTTCAAAAAAAGACCCATGTGGAGACTCATCAGACAGAAATTTCAGAGCACTCAAAATAAAGAAAAAAACTGAAAGCTTCTAGAGGGTTTTTTTTTTTTTTTTTGTAATATATCAAATACAACCAAGGGATATAGAAGCCAATGGAGAAATGCCTTCAAAATCAGGGGGGAAAAAAAAAGATCCTTGATTTCAATTCTAATACTAATCCAAACAATAAATCAAGTATAAAAGTAGAGTAAAGATGATCTCAAATGACCAAGGATTGTGTTTTTAATTTAATAATGGGATTAACCTAGAAAACAATAGTGAAGCCATACTGTGTTTCCCTCGGGCCCTGCTTTTCTCTCCAGCTGGGGCTTGGCCACATCCTTCCTCCTGGGCTGTGCTGTTGCTTCCCTTCAACACCCAAGGCCAAATGGCAGCATAAAGCCAGATTGCCCCAGAGGACCTCCACTGGAGGCCCAGAGCCAGCAGGATAATAAAAGTTGGCAAGAAGAAAAGAAGGCAGATCTTGAAAAGATACTTTTAATTAGGTGATTCAAAACAGCTAGACCATTTATTGACTCAACTCCAGGGTGCTGTGGTTTCCAGTTATGACTCTCAGATAGGTACGGTTTTACTGTACTCGGTTAGGAAAGTTAAAATAATTCAGAATCAAACTTCATGAGACGATGATGGTGGTGATCTATAGATTTTAAAAAGAAAGAAAGTCAACAAAAAGCAGCACACATACAATGATGAGTCCAGATCCTCCAGAGCAGTTGAAAATACCAAGTACCTTGTGATTAAACTGTGATTTATGTTTATTTTGTTTTCCACATACTCATAGTTTTCAGTAAAACCACGAAAAAGAGGACACCATTCCCTTTGGACAAATACATGTTCACAACAAAAGCATAAATTAGGAATCCTATGCAATGAAAACAGGAGTTTTCTCTTCAAACCAAAGTTATCTCCTGCTAGAATGTGTAAGCCTTGTGCAAAGACAAAACCGCGGTGGAATTTTTACAATTAAAATTGTATTCCTTTACTGTGAGACTGTGATGCTTGTTAAAATGCAATTACTCCAGGAAATAGGAGTGCATTAAACTATGAGGAGCCATTGAAGGCCTTCTGTGACCAAGCTTTAGAATCTTCAAGAAAGCAGGTTTGTACAGTGCAAGGAGGGGCCACAGGACAGGAAGTCAGCACAACACAGAGGCACATCAGAGACAGATGTCTCAGGGTCTCAGGTGTTACGGCTGGTGTCACGGCTACTTGCAGGTGGCTTGTTCATTCATTTAATAGATACTATTAGTAATTACATGTTTAAATTATACCAGGTACTGTTTGAGGCTCTTGGGACATCAGTGAATCAAATAGATAAAGACCCCTGCCCTCACGGAGCTTACTTTTTGGCAGAAACAGACAGAAAATAAACAATAAGCAAAACATAAAATTAAATCTTGTAGTATTTTAGAAAGTGATAAATTCCTATAGAAAAAATGACGAAGAAAAGCAAAGTGGTGTCAGGGGATTAGGAACACCAGGGTGGTAGGGGCAGGTTCTAAATTTAAATAAGGTGGGTGGTTTGCATTTTCAAATAAGTAATTCAGTTAAGAGCCCACTGAGTATGTAATCAGATGCCAAGTTTAAAAATGATAAAGTGCATCTGTGACAACTAGCAGACACTGAAAATTCACATAACACATGGGCTAAGAGGTAGTGAAGGCGTTTATTATCATCCTTTGTGGATATTTATAGATGTTCAAATAACATCACATTATCTCCCTTATTGTTTCGTGAATGCAAGGGACATGCTAAGTTTCACAATCAAAAGCAAAGGAAAATATGTCATGTGAGCTGTGACACACCCTCACCTCCTCTTCATCTGTAGGCCTGCATATGTACAAGTCACGCTTAGTTTACTGGGTGTTTCTTTCATTGATATATGAAAATGTTTAAGTATTTGAATTAAATATACTGTTAAAAGATGATGATTATTATAAGTGTTGAGAGTGTTGTGATCTGCTTCATACTGAAAGAATAAAAGACAAGAGAAACCGTTGCCTCAGTAAGCCCTTCCTTTCAAACTGAAGGTAGGCCCTTAATCACCAGGTTCTGCTCTATGTCATTAGCATTCAGAGGGTTGAAACAGCATTGCTTGGTAATTGAAGCACATTGAAAATTATAAGGGAGATACAGTCATAAAAATCACACATAAGAGCAAGAATTCAAGTCAAGATTCTTTTATACTGAATTGATCAACCTATACCTTGAGATTTGCTTTGCATTTGCTTTGGCCCTCAAATTGCTCAGTCATTAATCACATATTAATGAAACCTATGTGCTAGGGTTAGAAAAGAAAGAAGTCATCAAAACATTAATGATCTGACCAATGTAATTACTGAATAAAGTTGAACAACTACTGAAATAAACCCTTGTTCAGGGAGATTGCATATCCTGGGTACCTACAGTGGATGTTTCAGGCACATATTATCTGGGGAAAAGAGGGTGTTTTACTTTAAATGTCCCGAGTTTGAGGTGGCTTTGAGACATCTGTGGTAAACATTTCTTATTGGAAGGGAGGGTTTGCTGTCCAACAGCCAGGTCTAATTCTTGTCCAGTGAAAATCCCTTTGCATAGCATGCTCGGCTAGATCCTCTCTCTGTCAACTTCTAGGGCACTGGCACTTGATCCGGGATAGTCAATGGGCTGATAAAATAAGACATGCAGAGTACTGAGCAAAAGGCTTTAATAAATGATGGCTTCCCCCCCCTACTTTCTCTGAATTTCAAGCTATAATTTTTTTTACAGTTAATAATTATAGAATGCTCGTGTGCCTGGTGAGGAACAGGAAACAGCAGCCAACCTAGTGAACCTCAGGTTGATTCATATGCTTAGCATTTTTATACTTAAACATGATATGACCCTGCTAATATTAAATACAAAAGTTTTTATTGCAAAAAATATTTAGATATTAGCTCTAATATATTTGTTCGGAAACAGACCAAACTAATGTAAGATTCACAGACATTCAAACAGTGCTGGGTTATGATTGCTTAGGTTGTGTGATATTTACACGTAGCATTTATCTCTTGCTTCCCACCAAGTCTCCTAATGCCTCAGTGATCTCTACTTTATATATATTTATACCACCAAGAATATGCCTTTGGAAGCCACATCAATGCAAAGACTGCGTGATATCCTCTACCCAAATCTTTCATGCATACATAGTATATTACTGAAATGTGCAGAAATATTTCTACTTAGAAACTTTTGTGCATCAATCTTTTATTTCCAAGTGGCATGTGAAGAATGGTTTTAGTATAATATAAAAAAATCTTGGAGTCATCCTTAACTCTTCTCTTTCTCTCACTCCCGTTAGCCTATCTGTCAGCAAATCTTGTGGGCTCGTCCTGCAAAATATATTCAGGATTTAGTAGTAAGTATCTTCTTCGAAAGTTGCCTCCAGTCACCCTTGTCTCTTTACAGCCTGTTCCCCTGACAGCAGCCAGAGTAATGTCATAAAACCTAAGTCACCTGTCTGTTCAAAAACCTTGAATGATTTCACTTCTGAGTATAAACCCAAAAGAATTGAAAGCAGGGACTCAAACAGATATTAAATATTTGTATACCAATAACTGTAGCATCATTATTAGCAGTAGCCAAAAGGTGGAAACAACCCAAGTACCCATGGGTGGATGAGTGGATAGACAGTATGTGGGGTATCTATATATACGCACAATGGACTATTATCCAGCAATAAAAAGGAATGAAATTCCGATACATGCTACAATATGGATAGACCTTGAAGACATTGTGCTAAGTGAAATAAGCCAGTCACGAAAGTACAAATATTGTATGATTCCACTTTTATCACGTACCTGGAATAAGCAAATACATGGAGGCAGAAAGGAGAATGGTGGCTGCCAGGGGCTGGGAGAGGGGACAAAGGGGAGCTGCTGCATAAAGGGTGCAGAGTTTTATTGGGGAGGAGAAAAGCACACTGGAGAAGGATGGCGGTGACGGTTGCACAACGATGTGTGTTTACTTAATGCTAATGAACTATACAATTAAAATGGTTAAAATGGTAAATTTTGTATCTATTTTACCACACACACACACACACAAAAAAAAAAAAAAAAAAAACCACAAAAAAAACATGTAAAACTGGAATGACCACTCATCTCAGATTAAAAGCCCCAGTTCTAATATTGACCTAAAAACCATGTGCAAAATCTGATTTCGCATGACCCTCTGCTCTAAGTGTCTGTACTCACCTCTTGCTCCCTCCTCTCCAGCCATGGCCGCCTCCTTGCAATCCTCAAACACCCAGAGCAGGTGCCTCTGCAGATATGCATGGGGCTCACTGCCCTCTCACCCCCACCCTCCACACCTTTGCTCCGATAGTAGACGTCCCTGACCTCCGTTTATGATGCAAACACGTTCCTCCCAGCACCTGCCTTTCCTGCTTCACTCTCCTCCATATAACTTATTGGCATGTGACATACCATACAATATATGTATTTACTTGTTTCCACCTCTCTAACGTAACTTCCATGAAGGTAGAGTTTTTTTTCTGTTTTTTGTTCACTTCTGCTTCCCCAGAGCTTAGAATAGTAGCTGACACCTGGTAGCCACTCCGTAAGTATTTGCTGCCAAATAGCCAAAATATGTGAACGTATAAAGCAAGTTAAACGGCAGAAAAATACATTTAAAAGATCATTTTAAAGTCCAAAGTCTTTATATTCACTAATTAAATTTTTCTCAGAAAATCCCTATGAGATGAATCATTGATTAGGAATCTAATTATTTAAGCTCTAATCTTTAGTTTTCCTGAATAATACTTGGTTCTTATATTTTTGATATCTAATATTTCATGGTATGTTTTAATTTCCAAAATATCTTGCAATCATTCATATTCAGACTTAATTCAACAAACATGTACTGAGAGCCTTCCATGCACTGGGTAACATTTATCCCATTTGATTTGGCATCATTATTATCACAACTCTATAATCACCCAGTAAATGTTTTTGGTTTTTAAAATATGGACCCTTTGGAATATGAATAGAAGGAAATTTTTATCAGCTGGGATGACAAATTGGAGATTTGGATTGTTTTCCTCCCATAACCATAGCTCCTTCTCTTTATGTTCCCCTCAATGTTAACTACTCAAAACTAGTGGCATTAGTGGATGTGGGACAATCACAGAATCACAAAAACATAAAGCTGCATGTACCATGAGAACCCCTCCCACCCACAGACATGCTCCCAGCCAGAAGTGAGGTAGGGATAGATCTTATTTAATGGTTATTCTTCCAGGAATATTTACTTCTACCGGTATTACATAAAAATTAATCTTGTATTATATCACAATTGTCATTTTATAGATGAAAAAACTAAGGTAGATATTTTAACTAGGTTTCCTATGCTACCAAATCAAGTTTGTGATAGAGTCAGGATTAAAATTCATGCAAAACACAAATGATCCACTTCTGAGTAGCTTTCTGAAGCTTATTTTTATTAGTACACAATTTCTTTTCTAAGGCAAATAACAGTTTCCACAAACCAATGTCTTTTGGAGTAAAAACGTATACCTTTTGACTCTATGGATGACTCTGTGTTGAACCTCCCTCTCAAAACTGGTTTTTAATTTATATATTAAAAGTAAAATTTTCAGGGATGCAGTTAAAATCTCATTATAGTCAACTCCATGGTATGTGTTAATTAATTACTTGTAGTAGAATTTTGCTAGACATAATATTAAATTTAGGCATCAAATTTTGAACCAGAGGCTGCTGCTCACCATTTAACAGGATTCTAATTTGGAACAAATAGTCCTTATTTGGAGCATTCAAATATTGGGGGTGACCCAGGTCACTCTCCCAGGAGTGTTCTCGCTCAATTCTATAGTTGGTATGGAAAGGTATCATCCAAAGAAGAATAATAACCTGGGCTGAGAAATAATTTTTCCAAATCTTATGGATCGAATCTTATTCCATTTTATAAGATGGAAATGCTTGTTATGTTTTTGTGTGAGGTTTTGTGGAACAATGTCATTCATTTTTGTTATATGGTACATATTATTATTGATTATTGCATTTTTTGTTACAATTCCCAATTGAACTTCAGGACCACTCATATCTATTTTATGATCAATAACTTACGTGATCTTGCAAGTAAATTTTTAAAAATTTATTTTAAAAACTAGCTCTCAGAGACACTCACAATCTTATCCCACCAAAGCAATTTTGTTGGCTTGTTAACCTACAAGCTGCATTCATGATTCAAAGCCTTAATAAGTTAGCATCACAACTAGAAAGAATAATCACACCAGTTGTTAATTAAATCTAGGACAATGATAAGGAGAAAATGGTCACATTAATCATGTATTAAGAGATTAAAAATAGCTCCCCCAAATAGGCTGCTGAAATTCACATCACAACATACGATGTTGAGCATTTTAAAGCTCTCACTACCCACTACTCAGAAAACAAGGGCACTGAAAATCAGCTGAATGAGAGGAAAATTCTCTTATCTTGCATGGAATGATAATGAGAAACTCGATGTGTTATGCTGCTAGCCCCAAGGTCAATGTAAGTCAGTTATTTCATGGAGTCTTGGCAATAGGATGTGTTTACATTTAAGTGCAAATCTAGCTATGTCAAGGTTACAATGTTTAGTTGAAGAGAATTTCAAACACCAAAGAACTAAATATTTTTAATCACAGGATCAAAAGGAGATGCCTTTTGCTCCTTACTGTGTACAAGTCAGGACCTGAAACATTTGAGGCAGGAGAACCTGACAAGGGGAAAATTCCTTTCAAATGGACAACACTGTTCTCTAGGCCAAGTGTACATTTAGAGAATTTCAAAATCGGAAAGGATCTCAGAAGTCATCTGATTCAACCCTCTCATGTTCCAAAAAAGCAAACAACAGCCAGGGAGGATTGGTGAGTTTCTCAAGGTCATAGCTGGACTAGAATCCAGGTCTTCTGACTTCCCACTGCTTCTCTCTGCCAGAAAGATTCCCTCCCTTGCAGAGAGTGTGAGACTTCTTCTGGGGTCCAGCTCAAGGCTAGCCCAATGCCACACCATGTACAAATCTTGCAGACCACCTCTGCCAATGTGGGGTGTCATTCTCGAAGGGTCTATAAATCCCAGAGTCTACTACGGAATAGCAGCAGAATAAAGCCTACTTCTTTTGGTAAGAGTTCATTTCTGCATCAATCCAGCAAGTAACTCAAGTGTGTCTTATTTCCACATTAAATTATTTCTCTTCTTAGTGCCATCCTAACTAAGGATTTGATTTAAAAATAAGTATATGTTGAGACCGTCATCCTTAATCACCAACTTTTTCCTTTTACTGCATTAGCCCTTATCACTCTACTTAAGTTTCCAGACGATTGGAAAGTTTCTTCTTATGCCAGTATTTTCATAGTTGTACAATGTGTGTTAATATTCACTAAGGCTGTGCCTATAGGTAGTCTAGTTTTATAAGGAAAGTCACAAAAAACATAGAGATAGTTATTTAGCATTAAGATAACCAAAATATTCACTTCTAATTTCATTTGAAACTTTATTC
>CM052445.1:14209575-14249150 GCA_028533085.1 Varecia variegata
TGAGAAAGTGTTTTACTGCAGGAGTCCTGCCGCAGCAGCAAGACAGTATCAGAGTTTTAAAAGTGGCAACTAGGATCTTTTAAATATAGGGTTTCCCCCACTTCAAAATACAAAGTAGTGCTTTGGCCATGGTGGTAATTGCATACAATGAATAAAAATTAAAAACCACTAATATATCTGAAAATACAATTTACCAAATTTTACTGACTGGTAAATTATAGACTGCCCTGAGTCACTATGACAAATGTGAATGCTGTTTCTCCATTGGCTGGGTGACTGGTCTTTAACTGCTGGGGAACACCAGCTCAGTAAACAGGAAAACATCTCCATGGCAACGGGCCATTCAACTTAACTTTTTAACACATGAAGATGTAATTACTTTATTTTTTATTTCCATTTTTATAATTTTCACAGTTTATAATAGCAGTGAGGACCTTTGGGTCAGGCATTTCCTGGCTGCTAATAACAGGTTGATTTAAGGTCAGCAATGCTTAAACATTGTGCCAATTTTTTTTTCTTTAATGAAAAGAGAGCTGTGATTTTTTTTTCTCCCTTCCTGAAGTCTGCAGCACAAATAAATGACAGAATTTTATGCTCGCACACATGGTGCTTTGATTTCCTGCAGACGATAACATCAGGGATGGGATGTAACCACTGGGGGTGTGGGGGATGGGGCTTGGGATGCCACAGAAAAGCCACAGGCAGGCTCCTCAGGGTGGCAGATTGGAGTATAAACCCAGGGGACTGAGAGAGATGGCAAAACTGAGCGCCTCTGGGGGCAGAACGCACAAGGGAGAACACGTGCAGCCTCAGCACTCGGGTAATGTTCTGTTGGAGGCAGCGATCAGTGAGGGGTTCCTTCTGAATGCACCACAGGGCCCAGAGTCCTGGGCAGCTTCCCCGGCCTTGGTCCCCCTAGAATACCCAGGAAATTTTGTCTGTCCTACTAGGAGGTAACCTTAGTGATCTATGCATTGAAACATTCCAAGCCAGCCTGTAGTCATGGGATGTCTTGGGAACGAGAGGGGAAGACCAGGTGAAATCATTACCTAAGGTAGCAGAACCCAGCAGCCACCCTTTGCAGGACAGACAGGGCCCCGATGGGGGCACAGGGCTCCTCAGTAGCCCTCCGGCAATTTTGAATCTGGCACTATAGTCTGTCACTCAGCTAAAGGGAAGAGGGAAGAAGGCGGTGGCTACCCTCTTCAGCTCTTCCTGCCCATCGCACAAGCCTATTAACCATCAGTGTGTAAATATCCAACGTGAAAAGAGAGGATGGGAGAAAAATCCGACAGTCGCATTCTCAGTGCCAGCAAGCCACCCACTGCCACTAGGCCCCAGAGAGGCAAAGAGAAGAGAGAGGCTGCAGAGAGCAGAAAGAAGAGAGGCCAGGCCACCTGCCAAATCTCCTCCCAGTCCAGAACCCAGACTCAAAAAGGCCCTTGAAACACAGGGAGAGGCGCTATCTGTGGGAAGAACAGCAAGAGCCCTGCAGTCAGTGGAGATGCCCGAGAATCCTGGAGATGCCGGTGGAAGTTGTACTTCCTTGGTAAATGCTGGTGTCCTCATGACTGCACCATCTGAAATATGATTATTTTATTTTTAAAAACACTGAAATTCATTTTCCGTTTTTTCTTAAGCTATATTATTAGCACACAGAACCCATCAGTGTTGGAGAAGGGGTAGATTCTACCGATAGGTTGTCTCAGGAGCTGGGCTAAGATTCAGGGACGTGGGCTTTGCCCTTGTAAGTGCTCAGGAGGATGGCCCGTGGACTCCTTTTGCAGGGATTTTGTGAGCATCACCCTCATTAGCCACAATGACACAAATGCCTTAGGATGAAGGGCCACTAACGTTAAATCTTTCCTTCCCTCTCCTATCTCTTGTTGTACATTTTATTACCTTAAAATCTGAAATACCAGAACCTTCTCCTCCAACCACCACCCCAAATCAGGCCACCTGAATTTTCCAGCATTATTGTAAAAATGACATCGCTCACAGGAGCCAGAATTCCTCTTTCTCAGATTAAGAATCCTGTTGTTCTTCTATTCCCTCAAAGTCAGGGTCGGCTTGTGAAACGTTGTCAAACAACGTGCTAAATGTGGGAGTGTCCGTCCTCTCTCTAAACTGTCCTTATCCCAATCATCAGATGAGGACATCGCTGGATTTTATCACGAGTTGATATTTTAGCATCCTCCGGAAGAGTTTTATGTGGTTATGCATTGTCACCTGTGTCCTGCCGAAATTGCTATAAACACTAATAATAAAAAGAATCCTTAATAGAGTTGGGTAGAATTGAGGGGAAATGCACTTTCTGAATGCCAAGCCCTGTGCTAATGAAACGGGCATTTCCTTCGGCCCACAAGAGCCTGGGAGGAGCAAACCCAGCCCCGTGCCCTGCTCTCCATCTGATTTGCAAAATATCCTTTCCAATCCCAGCCCTTCTCCTGAGCAGGGAGCGACAGGAATCCTGACAACACGTCACAAACCTTCTTCTTCCTGGGAGTGCCTCCCAGTTGTCACGTCACCTTGCTACCTCCCCAGGGCCCCCCCACCCCCGCGCTCTCATGCTGATGGTGCAAGTTTCCTTCCCGTCTTGTGCTGCATGGCAGGACCAATCTCATTACCGCAGCCTCCTGTGGGGACAAGATTTCTCCTCTGCTATCTTGTGAATCAGGTTGGTCTTCATAGACCAGATTGAAAGCTGAGTGAGGATAGGTACTCTGTCTGCCTTGTTTTCTGATGTCATCTCAGTGTTAGGCACATGGTAGGCACTCTAGTTTTGAACACCTGGAATTGACTCCACCTGCAGCCTGCATGGGACCCCGGAAATCTATTTGCTTCTTTCTCCTGGGGAAGCTTCAGATTCATACTCCTCCAGCTGGCTTGAACAGGTACTGGCAAACATTTCCTGTAAAGGGACAGTGAGTATTTTAGGCATTATGGGTCATATGATCCCTTTTGCAATTTGTCGACTCTGTCATTGCAACATGAAAGTAGCCATAGACAGCCCATAAATGAATGAGCATGGCTGTGTTCCAGTGAAATTTTATTTGCGAAAATAGGCGGTGGCCAGGATTTGCCTTGAGAGTCATAGTTTGCTGACCCCTAGTCTAGAAGGGAAGTCCCTAAGTATGCACT
This sequence comes from Varecia variegata, assembly GCA_028533085.1. Lineage (NCBI taxonomy): Eukaryota > Metazoa > Chordata > Mammalia > Primates > Lemuridae > Varecia > Varecia variegata. The sequence continues at coordinate 14,212,717 of CM052445.1, forward strand.
TGTCATGAGCATGCTTACTATTTTGAAAGGAAAAGAATCATAAGAGAACAGGCAATAAGAAGCCCTAAATGGACAAGTAGTCTAGATCTGAGCATTTGATGTTTAAGCTGAAACAAAGGTTCAATACTAATTCTCTAAGATGGATGGGTACTGGGGAGTTGGAAAGGCAGGGACTATTCCAAGGCAAGGGACAGGCATGGACAAATGCCCAGGCACAAGAGAGGGCACAGGAGATATTCAGCTGGGCTGGATGGAAGAATGGAGGATGGAGACCTGTGGGAGCTGAGTCCGCAGACCCTGGAGGGCCTCGTAGGCCACATTAAGAAGCTTGGACTTTTCCTAAGCTAAGACAAACTCTTACCAGGTTTTAGGCACAGGAGTGGCAGGATCACCTTTATGTGTTTGAAAGCTCCTTCCACTGTGGGATGGAGTACAGGTGGAAGTTATCAAGCCAGTAGTAGCTAGTTAGAAAGCTGAGACCCACGAGAGCTGATGATGGTCTGAGGATGGTGGTGACAGAGACGATGGGGAGAAATGGTTGACCTTTCCAGCTGGTTAGGAGAGAACCCTGGAGCAAGCAGCAAGCTCAACACTGTCTCTGTGGTTTCCGGCCAATGGGTAAATATGGCTCTCTATCTGGCGTGGAGTCTCATCTTACCACTGTTTGCTTTCTGGAAGAGGGAGAAACTTCAACGGTGGAGGGATGCAGTTAAGAGGAATAGGAGGTAATTGAGGGAGGACAGGTGGAGAAGTGGGATTAAGAGGCAGCTTGAGCCGAAGTGTAGCATCTCTTCCATCCTCTCGCTTTCCCAGAACACAAGCGCATGAAAGGAATGGAGCAGACTTTCTGGATGGGTTGGGTGAACTTTGTGAAATGAAAGCCCTTGTTCATACATAGGCTACTGTAGCCTTGTAGTATAGCTCGAAGTCCGGTAAATTGATGCCTCCCAATTTGTTCTTTGTGCTTTCTGTTTGATTCTTCATACTTCCAGAGTTCTTTCGCTGATTCCTTCCCATCTGGAGCAGCTGTTGCTTCTTACCTTTAGATTTTCATTTAGATAATGACACGCCCAGTGTAGTCTCTGAGCCAGTAGGTAGTGTTTGTGCATGAGATTCACCCACACCCTGTAAAGCAGTAAAAGGGTGTGCAAATTGGCCTCCCTGTCAGTAGGTGGCACTTTCTGGGAGAAGCAGGCTGCAGTGTTGTTTTTGGGTCCTGTAACCAGCTCTTATTCCTCTGGAGAGGCACTCTAGTGCCTCAGGTGGTGGGTGGGGCCCTGGGACTTCCAGGTGTCCTTATTCTCCACCTCAGTGGGGGCAGGTGGGGGAGTGAGGCTGGGCAGAGCTGGGTTGGGTGAGCCTGTCCTCAAGTTCCACAGATGCAGCTAACAGGGGTCAAAGGTCTGTTCTCTGCTTCTGGGTAAAGCTGCCAGGGAGGGGCTGAAATGGCCCCACTCACCCAAAAAGTCTGCGTGTGGACATGGGGCGGTCTGAGACGTGCAGTCTGGAGCAGGCCTCCCTCCTTTCCACCCTCCCCTATTCCATGATTTCTCCCGGGCCTCTGCCTGCAGGCAGAATCTCAAGCCAGCGGATCTCCCCTGGCTGTGAGGCGGGCTGGAGGTTCCCTGCCCAGGATCCCAGCCTGATCTGGGAGTGCGGCCCTCCCATGGGAAGAGGGTTGCTCCTCAAGCACACTGCAGCCAGGACCCACTCCGATCTGCCCCTGAAGTCACACGCGCCTCAGTAGACTAGTTCACACATATCCCTTCATGCCCCTGGACAATGTGATCCAGACCTGGGTGTACGTGATCTGGCCTACAGGCCTGTCACCTGGGACCCAGAGATCAATCCTGACCCTGCCAGGGAGAAGAGTACTGGTCTCAAGTCACCCACGGGGTGCCCAAGCTGGATAATGTCTCTCCACCTGGTGATTTGCCCCACTCTGCTGGAGTCACCAGGCAAGCAGCACCTAGGAGGGCTGGCGGGTAGGGAGCTCACAGTGCGAGTACTCCTCAGTCCACTGTAGGGCCCCAAAAGGAAAGGTCCTGTTCCCTGCAGATGCCTCCTGGTGGTGGCTAAATTGTCTCTCTTGGCAGCCACAGGTAAGGAAGGGGAAGGGGAGAATGAAGCAATATGGCGCCTGCCAATTGGTTTGGGACTGTGGGGCAGGAGGTGCCCCGAGGGAGCTGGGAGCCTGGTGCCCTGTCTGCAAGATGATCACCATTCACTGGCAGCGGCCGTCTCTGGGCTGGTGTTGGCAGGTCTCTCCAGCAGCTCAGGAGCCTACCAGCAGTCCAAGATGCAAGGGAGGGGAAATTTAACTGCTCCACCTACTCTTGTCACTGGTCTCCAAGCCTCTCGGGGTGTAGACCCTGCTGATGCCTTTCTCCTTCCAGTTCTACTCTGCAACTTCTTCCCATGGAGTCTCCTGTAGTTTCAGGCACCCTTCCTTTCGACCCTCATCTGTTCTATGTTTGTCTGCCTGTTTGTTTTTTTCACTTTCATCTAAAATCTATCTTTCTTGCAGAGACACTCTGGCTGGCGCTTTTTCTCATCCGCCATCTTGCTTCCATCCTGGTGGGATATTGCAGAACCTTCTTTCTAAGCACTTTCAAAGACAGCTTCAGAGACAGAAAGATAATCCGTTGTTATTTCTAAATATTTTAAAGATCTTTGAAAGAGATAGGTGATTTCAAAAAGTCAGGAAATTTTAATGTTAGGCAAAGCTACATACAAAGCTGTTACTTGTATTAATAAGCATTAATTGAATTTTATCTTGGTAATTAGTCAGGCAAAGCTAATGCAGAGGAAAAAAAACACCCCCCAAAACCAGAAAACAGAACCCAACAAATCTCTTTGCCTATGTCAAAAAAAAAATAGTTATTTGATGATTTTATTTGGGGAAAACAACAGGTGCTGTTGCTAACAGTGTAGATGTGTATTTAAAGTAAGATTCCTGGTGAAAACCTTTCTCACTTGAGCATCCAGTGCAGGAATGCACAGGGGAATAAGAGCAAAGCCTGTGAGTACGCCACTCTGCAAAGCAGAATCCCATTTGAAGGGTGATTGCCAAGATGAACCATGTCAGTCTGGTTCTTCATCCACCACCACGTGTTGTGCATCTATCAGCCCCGCACTTCCCAGTTGGCAGGAAGCAGCAACATCTATCGAGCCCTGGGTGCACCCAGGATCTCCAGCCCAGAGTCCTAACCACTGCATGGCCCTACAACACTGTCTACACAGGCAAAGGGAAGCAAAGAGGACAGGATGGAAGCCAACTGCTTAAATCTGGCTTCCTCCAAACCTGCTATCAAGCAAGGAGTCTTCTACCCCACCTCACCTCCACGTGTTTGTTCACTGAGTTGGCCAATTTTCTGGTTAAAGTGCTCAGCATAAGGAACTGCCTAATAATAAATTTTTTCCTTATAAAACACAACTCAAGCAATATTATTTTGTGCAGCTGGATGTGAACAGTGTGGAGAATGCTGAGCCTTCACTACAGTCACCAGTCATGGACTGCCTCCTATAACCCAGTAAGATTGTAAACCACTTGTAGACAGAGACCATTTTTTACGTGTTTTTGTTGCAACACTGTGAATATAGAGGCTCAATACAATTGTTGAGAAATGCATAGTTTGATTTGTGGTCTTCCCATTGCATATGCGCTGTGGTTGCCCAGAGAGGCTCACCCAAACCCGCTCCCTAGAGTGGCTTTCTGTTTTCTACTCAGGACAATAAAACTGCTTTAAAAAAATTGAAGCTTTTTTGACCCAACCTTCATGCTAATTTCAGGCAGATTCCTTGCAATGACTTGCAGCTGTGACTGTCATTCTGCCATGGGGAAAGTGTCAGCAAGACCAAGAATAGTAGCAGTCTGTCATCTCCCTGTTTTTGACGTTCTCATCTAAAATGTTAATTAGGAAGTTGCTATGCACAGAATGAAAATAAAAGTCAAGAAAAGTAGCAAAGGCAAAAAGTGCAATTGTGGTAGTATTAAAATACAAAATTTGTTTTCCTATATTGCACATGAGCTCCATTCTATTCATTTTGACTGTAAATACATTCTAACTAGCAAACAAATAGTAATGCCCACCAAATGAGAAGAGAATTCAGTAGATACAGAGCTTGTGTTTTTGTTTAAAATCTATTACTGAAGTTAATGACTTAAATATATTCCATTTTGATTAATCCATTAGTAACTGAAACTGTGCTTTTTATTTCACACATTTGTTTGAGTTTCCTACGTCTTGCATTTCCGAGTAGAGAGGCCAACTCAGCAATACTTTCATGAGTCAGTGCCTCAGGTGAATTCACAAGATCTTAATTTATTAAAATTAACTTTTGAAATAAAAATGTAATCAGAAAAATTTTAAATTGTGAATTAGTATTATTGGACACATATAAATACTTTTATGATAACGTCACAATCTGAAATCTGAAGACTATAATTTCTAAGATTAGTTTAATAAAAATTTCATGTTTACCTAAGGGCTTATATTGTGGTCATCTTTTATGTTTTAGATTAATTCTTTCCAGAATAATGAAGCTTCCACAGAGTATTCAAAAATTTATTTATTTATTTACTAAACAAACAGTCTCAGCACTCTCTCTCTGTGGGAAGGTGATACTGTCAGTAATAGCAAAACCTGGATGGAATTGAAATTTGGCCTTTAAACCTTAATGAAAGGATAATATTTCAACTGTTTTAAGAATGTGTCAGATAAGGGAAGTGAGCTCCACAGGTTAAATGAAGATGGAGAGAAAGAAATTATAACAGACCAGAGAAATCAACAAATCAAGTCTTTGTTGATCAGCTGTTGCTCCTACTAATTTATTAAACATTTTAGTTGAAATGTGGCTAGTAATTTTGTTTTTCCTGATGTCAATCAGATGTTCTTTCAATTAATCAGAAGTTGTTATATTTTAACATTTTTAACAAATGGGTATAAAAAACACTAAAACTTTTTTTTTGCGGGAGGGTGGGGAGAGGATTTTTAAACATGCTAGAAAAAGTTTTCAAGATTCCTAAATGTATATGTTACAAGTTCTTAAGGTAAAACACATTGCTTCTGGCACTAAAATGATAAAATAATGGAAAAATTTTCAAGCATTTGCTTCCATCATGTTGTCTCCATGCCAGAGTTTCTTTAAAAAAGCAGGTGGTTTTTATGCATCGTTGTAAGGTCAACTTCATACTGAAGGGAAAGTTTACATTTATGGCTAATATTAATAAAATGTTTGCATGAGAAAGAGAAGCAAAATTTCTATAATTTTCTTACTGGTCACTTGTTCTTTCATTGTTAATATTATATTGAATGATATCTCTATTTAATTTGTAGAAACTTTTAAAAACCACTTGTATATTTGGAAAGTATCAGTGTTGTTAGAATTAAATAATATAATCCACTTAACTATGGCATACATCAACTAAAACACGTCACAATTCATAGCACTCAGGCAGGGAACTAACCCCTTGTCTGGCATGGATGGGATCTGGGACAATTAGGTGTATGGACTGAGTGTGGAAACTGGTGCTAATCTTTCTATCACATTGGTAAATTTCATTTCATGGATATTTTTATAAGTTCTAATGTTTTCCCCTACCCCAGTGGGTCATCTTTTTTAAAAAATAGACTGTATTTTTTAGACCAGTTTTAGGTTCATTGGATCATCTTTTGTATCTCTGCATGTACCCTTGACAATCAATATCTTCAATGAATGGTAGGTGTGGCAAAAGTGTAATAATGATTTTTTTTTTTTTTTTAGACAGGGTCTTGCTCTGTCACCCAGGCTGGAGTGCAGTAGCAGGATCATAGCTCACTATAACCTTGAATTCCTGGGCTCAAGTGATCCTCCTCAGCTTCAGTAGCTTGATCTACAGGTGCATGCCACCACACCTGGTTAATTTTTTAATTTTTTGTAGACACGGAGTCTCTCTATGTTGCCCAGGCTGATCTCGAACTCCTGGCCTCAAGAGATCCTCCCACCTCAGCGTCCCAAAGTACTGAGACTACAGGCACAAGCCACTGCACCTGGCCTAATAAGGACTTCTTATAGCTGTATAATCTGAATCTCCCTAAACCTGATGAGAAAGACCATTAACAGTGGCATTGTAAATTTCATAGTCTTTTTAGACTTACCTTCATGTTTCAAAACTTTCAATTTCCCCTGAAGCCCACTAAATGACTGCTGGGTCTGGCTAGGAGCATCTTACACATGTAATAAACCACCTTTTCAAGCTCCCCTCTCCCCCTCCTTGTTGGTGTCTGCTACTCAGGCAGTCACTCAAAGGGGATGCTTTGCCACTGCCCCCAGAACGGTAGTCTTTGGAGAAGATGTTGATTCTTTGCCTAGAGACATGCATTCTGGGGCTTGCCCAGGATGCCAAAACTTGAAGTGTGTTTTGAGGGAAAATGAATACTCAAGACAACAATTTGGTTGAAATGGTGACATGATCCAAATGGAATATCCTCAATTGGCATTTATGCTCTTCAGAATTTTTTCTACTTTTATGATTTTTAATTTTACTATCATTTTCAGCCAAATGTTCCTGCCCTGCACTGTTTGTAATATAGAGGAGTTGGAAGCAATTTTTAAATTGCTGCCACATTTCTCACTATTACAAACTCCACAAAGTACAATTATTTCATTGGCAGAAAATGCATTGGGAGAAAGAAAACCAGAAAAAAAAAAAAGGAAAAAAAATACCCATCCACCATAATTTTTTAAAAAGCAAAAAACTATTGATAGTTGCATAAATAGTTACAAAACTGGCTGATGATGGAACCTAAGTTTTCCATGTAGAAAATAAATAGCATTTGAGAAATATTAATTTTTAAAAAAAAAAATCATCTTTTCAAATCAAATATTCATTCAAAGCCAACTTGTTAATTTTCATCACTACCATCTTGTTTTGAATTTTAGTCAAGTGACCTGGAGGAAACATCCTTCTCCCTAGTTCTGAGTCATTTTCTGTCACTTGAGTTCTAAGATGTGTTCCCTGGGTCCCTGTCATTTACAGAGAGCCACATGGAGACTGGTCCTCCCTTCAGTCTGCAGCCCCACCTACCAGGAGGCATTGACCAATCACCGCAGTCCTCTAGGTGCTGCCACCTCTTCCTTTAGGAAACTCTTCCCAGTTGTCCTCCCTCCTCCCACAAGTGGACAGATCAAAGGACCTGGCAGTCTGACTGAGTGGAATACTAGGTCAACATTGGAAGCTTCTAGGCTGAATAGCATTTTATAATTTAAAAAACACATTCACATCCATTATCCACCATTTTCTGCCAACACACCTGTGAGGTAGTCAGAGCAGAATTACTTTGACTATTTTACAGGTAAGAAAAATGAGTTTTAGAGCTAGAAGGAAACTTTAATGTAATTTAAAAGACCAGTTACCTCATTTGTCATGGTACATGAGGTATTCCAGACAATTTCAAACATTTTTTTTAAAAAAGACACATTTCAACCTGTCACTCCCACCCAATAACTCTTCTAGGGAAGTATAATATATATGCAGATATAAAGAGACATTTATTGATATGAATTTATTGGCATGAAAACAAGGAGACTAGCTTGTTGAACATAAGAACTTGAAATTGAGGGTTGGGGTGACAATAGTTTTCTTAGCCTCAGCGTTGAATCATTTCTCAATTTTGTTTTGGTTTCACAATGTTTGGGATAAACTGTTCCACCAGGTGGGGTAGGCAGATAGATGGTCCTGCCTCAGTAGATTTTTGCGCTGCTGTAACAGAATACTATAGACTGGATAATTTACAATGAGCAGACACGTTTTGGTTCACAACCCTGGAGGCTGGGAAGTCCAAGATCAAGGGGCTGGTGTCTGACAAGGGCCTTCTTGCTGTGTCAATCCATCGCAAAAGGCAGGAGCGCAAGAGAGAGAGAGAAAAGATGGCCAAACTTGCCCTTTTATAATGACAGTAATCCCATCCATAAGAACGGAGCCATCATGGCCTCATCACCCTTCAAATGTCCCACCTTTTATTCCTGTCACAATGCCAATTAAATTTCACATAAGTTTTAGAGGGGACAATGATCCTTGCTTCTTGGTACTTACATCTTTGGGTAATTTCCTCCTTTGGGTATAGGCTGGACCTAGTGACTTGCTTCTAATGTATAGAATACAGAAGAGACAATGAGGTGTCGCTTGTGAGATTAGGTTCCAAAAAAGCTGTGACTTCCATCTTGCGAGAACTCACTTTCTCTGGCCCTTCTCCCTGCTTGTTCTGATGAAGCACACCGCCATGCTGTAGGCTGCCCTATGAAGAGATCCACGTCTCAAGGAATTGAGAGAAGCCTCCCGTCAATAGCCCTTGAGAAACTGAGTCCTGTCAACAACCCAGGGAGTGAGCAGATCCTTCCCCAGTGAAGCCCTTAGATCAGTGGTCCCCAACCTTTTTGGCACTAGGAACAGGTTTCATGGAAGACAATTTTCCATCAGGTTGAAGGGCCTGGCAGAGCTCTCCACAGACAGGCCACACACTAGTACTGGTCCACAGCCTGGGGGTTGAGGACCACATCTTTAGATGACCACATCCCTGGTCAACACCTTGATTGTAGCATGTGAGAGTCCCAAACCCTGTTAAGCTGGGCCCAGATTCCTGACCTACACAAACTGTTAGATAATAAATGTTTTTGGAGTAATTTGTTATGCAGCAATTGATAACTAACACACCAGGCAAGTAGCTGCAAAATGTAATAGATTTTGAACGTCTCCTCTTGTGACTTTTGGATTCTTTTGAATTAGACAAAAAAGGCAGTCAGGGGAAGCATTAGTACGTTTTTCCCATAACATCAATTAACCCAACAGCAGAAAGTGATGAGTATAAGGTCTTCAATGTGGAGGCCTATGTAATAAAATACATTTGAGTATTTTTTCTGGGGTTTGTTACATTGTAACAAACAGACTTTCAAAAAGTGAATTTTATGTGAAATATTTGTAGAAATCATGGAAGATGACAGACACATGCAGTGGAAAGAGTCCAGGCCTTGGAATTAGACTAACTTGTGAAGCTTTGGTTTCCTCATTGTAAAATTGGAATCATATAAATAATACTTACCTGGTGGATTCTAAATGACATAGGCACTCAGTTTGATGCCTGGTTATTAATAATTGATTTTTTTTAGCTTTCTTTATTACAAATAATAAATTTGAGGCCCAGAGAGGTGGAATAACTTGGTATGCCCAAAGAGAAGGTGGTCTAGGTCCTGCCACTAATCTGATATACTCCAAATTACCAAGCTATTGAGTGGCAGATTTTGAACTCTGAATCCAGAGCTCTGGCTTCCTTCACATCACACAAAAAGCTCCAAACCACCACCTCTGTGTGTCTAACTCTCAGGAAAAATTCTCCTTGGGATTTCTGTTAAAACCAATAACTCCAGTGGAGTTTGTAACACACTAAGAACAAAGGCTTACAAAGACAGAAGAAGAATGGCACTTCTTTTAGATAAATCCACATTTAAAATGCCATCTTTCTAAACAGTCTTCCCTCCACCCTCTATCTTTGATTTTGACATTGATAGAGAAGCTTTCAAGAGAGCAGCATAGCTCAGTTAGATGAAGCTACTAATTTGAAGGAACAATACATAATGAATGGCACTTAAGTGTGGTGATCGTAATAGCAATTGTCTTCTGCCATTTTTCCCCTTGAAACATTTTATCTTGTCTTTTCTCCCTTTTATATTGTTAAGGACTAGTGTGTGTGTGTGTGTGTGTGTGTGTGTGTGTATGAAAGAGAGAAAGACAGACAGAATGAATGAATGAATAGAAGAAAGAGTAGAAGAACTGCCTTGGATAAGTAGGGGGTGTAGGAAAAGATGAACTATGACAACAGGTATGTCTGGAGGAAGTAAGAGCATCTACACTGTTTTGGAAAAGACTGGACTCTCCACCATGCGCTAAGGTATGGACGTCCCTGTCCAGCCTGCTGGAGTGGAGCCAAGTAGCGCAGAGCACTGTGCACCGGCTGTGTCTGCCCCTTTGCTTCCTGTCCTGTGAAGACAAAGTAGAAAGCCCTGGGGCACCGGCTCAAACTTTTGTTCTGCAGTCAGCACTGGCACTTAAAGAACACCCTCTTGGGCATTGAAAGGGAAATAGTTGGGCTTACCCAGATGGGTCCCAAGCAGCAGTGTGACATTTGCAGGGCTCTCTCCTTCACACTGCATCCAGAGCCTACTCGGACACTTCTCCCCATCTCCACGGCCATTACCTTGTCTGAGTCATTTTGACCTCTCACCTGCACCACTGAGCAGCCTCCAGCTAGTCTGTCTGCTTCATGCTAGTCCCCTCCAAGCTGTTCCTCTCCACACGGCTATCAGAACGTATTTCCAGAAGTACATCAAGGCACGCCACTCTCTACTTAAAACCCCCAGGGTTTCCACCACCCACCTTCCCCACCTCGTCTCCTATTAGTCCCCTGTCTGTCCAGCACTCACCTGCCACTCTGATCCTCTGTCAGTTCTCAGGCCAAGCTCTTTCTTCTTCCCTCTGCCTGGAACACTCTTCACCCAGTTATCCTCCCAAATCACTCCGGAGTTGGTATGTAGAAATATTAGTCGAAGTAAACACATCCATGAATGAACCCAAATCCTAATTTGCTCCTTATCACACTTCATGTGAAATGTCAGGTCCTAAAAGAAGTTGTTTTCTAACCATTTTAACAAAAGGAACCACCTCCCATAGTTTCACATACACATTTCTATAATCTTCTTAGCACTTACCATAATCTATAACTACTCTTTTGTTGTTCACCTGTTTATGATGTGTCCTTTTTGTCCCTGCAGACAGGGACCATTTCTGTCCTTGTCAACATTATATTCTCAGTGCCCCGCGTGGCACCATGCCTAACACAAAGTCGGTTACTAACAAATATTTGTTGAAGCAAATGAATGAATGAATGAATGCAAATTCTACCATATTTATCCCTTATTTTATGTCATTCAAAGGCACTCCATAGCCTGTAGGAGAAAGACTAGATTCTTTGCATAATTTAGAGATGCCACCTTGGTATGACTTCTCCTCTCTAGTGTTGAGAAATTATTTGCATTTTAAATTAAGCCATGTTCTTTTAGCCTCCATATATGGACACAAAGTGTTTGCCTGGAATGTCAGCCCCTATTTTCTCTGCACATAATCCTTTTGGTTAACTTCTTTTTGTCCTTCAGAACTCAGTGCAAGTGCCCTTCCTCTGGGAAGCCCTCTTGGGTTAGTTTCTCCTCTTGGTCCTTCCCTGCACCTCTCAGGAACCATATTCCCTTCTAGTGTAGCACATATCGCAAACTCAAGTAGGACATTTCCCCAACTAAAGGGTTTGTTTCTTGAAGGCAAGACTGTTTCTTATTACTCTCTGTCCTTCTGTTACCTAGTACATAGTATATATTCAATAAATGCTTGTGAATAAATGTGAGTGAATGGCTGACTCACTCTTTCTGAACAGTGCAGGAGTGTAAGAGGTGCCATTACTAAAGGCACACCCTGCAGAATGCACTTAAGCTCAGGTAATAAGTCAAGCACCATTTAGTGCTAAACTAAAACATCCTGTTACCATGGCCTAAATTGATATTTTAAGCTGCCAAAGCTTTTGGCTTTGCAAACCAGTGTCACTCCAGGTCAACATCCCCAGAAGTGGTGCACAGACCCTGGGCAGCTGTAGGGCTGTCGGTTTTGTCCTTGCAATGAAAATGTAAACCCTGACTTGCATTTAGAATTGCCTGTTTTTGACAATGGAATTGACCATTTAGAAGGCTTCAGTGCATGACATGGTCAACCCGAAGTCTGGGAATTTTGTAGTCTTGGCTGGAAAGAGCCTGGAAACTTACAAAATGTCAGGGAAATGGGGAAGTGCTGTGTGCCCTGTTTGTCCGGTGTGGCTAGTGGCCCACCTGCATCAGAATCATCAGTGCCTGGGGGGCCACCGTGGGACAGAGCAGACCTCCTGAGTGGGGATGGTAGAGCTACAGCCAAAGTGAACATGCCCAGAAAGTCTCTCCCTGCCGTTGTGTAAGCCTTGATATTCCCTTTCTTCTTTTCTTCTGCCTTGTAAAATGAGCAAAGAATTAAACTGATGTGAGGTGGAGCCATGTTTATTCTAGAAATATATTAAAAATAATAAAACTATGACTTTATATTTGCTGGTTTATCCAGTGTTTTAGAATTGCAGGACACATGCCATTCATGGAAAACAGCCACAAGCATGATGGAAACATTTGAAACTCTGTATCTGGAAATAAAAAATAAGTCTTTTAAAGCAATGTTTCTCCAAATCTGTCTCAAACCATCTAGAGTGTTTTGTTTAAAATACAGGCTCCCAAACCCCGGACAGACATAAAGACCCAGGCCATCTGGGTGCGCCTGGGAGCCTGCGGTTTTTATGAGCACCCTGGGTGAGTCTTATGCACACTTAAGTCTGAAAAGCCACATTTAAAGCATGTGACGCTTTTGTTAAAGGGGAGCAAGGCTATGGAGGTAACACCAGGACAAGTGTCCCTGGGAACATGTAACCAGAGGATTTGGGCAGAATTGAAAAGGTAGGTTATTTTAGAGGAAAAGAATGAAAGAAATTCAAGATCCTGAATTGAAAGGGCTAAAGTTTATAGAGTAGAAACGAGGCACTGACTACAAAGGGTGGCCTATTTTTCCCAGTGTAGGGATAGGGTGTGTGGGCACAATTACCATCATCAAAGGGTTGTTCCATGCGTCACTAAATAAAAAGTGGCTCGGGGACCACAATCACCTATTATTAGAAATGTAATAGTCATATCTTATTTTAAAACCTGTTTTTAATCTATTGCCACCTGTAAAACTAGACTAAACAGATCAAATGTTAAGGCTATCTAAAAATACTCTGAGCAGAAACATAATTAAGGCTCTAATTAGGATTATTATTTAGTAGGGCTATGTAGACAAGCCTGAAGAGATAAACCCCTATCAGTGGCATTAAGTTCTAAGTGTTTATTAGATTTATGGGTCGAAGCCATGTGTTTTTTGGACAGTATAGAAATTGTGTTGAACACGTTTCAAAACACAAGTAATGACTGCAAATTATTTTCATTTAAAGAATATTCTAAGTGCAAGGATTTCAACAGACAAAGCAATGTGTTGTTTGGAGGTTTCTAGCCCATGAGAAAACTCAGTTATAGAGCTTATGCTCTCAAAATTTTCAGATACCACTTCAGGGCAGACAAAGATAGCAAGAGAGAACACGGCCTTTTTGATTAGCTTTCTCAAGGTTGTTGTATTTGTGTCATATACTATAGCATAGTCTGAAATCTCTTGATTTACTTATGTATCATAGAAGCCACTCTGTGCAAAAGACAAAAAGTAAATATTTTCAGACACAGTCAATCCCTCATTTTTTTGTACTAACAAGGAAACCAAATAGTGTAGAATTAAAAAAAAACATATGATATAAAAAGCTTTGGTATTTATATATTAAAGGGGTCATTGGATGAAAACATACACTTGAAATTAACAATTCAAAATAACTGACATCATGGGGTCTCAGTGCAGAAACCCACCTAGACATGAGAGAGGAGATGTTTGAGTTTCCTTATCTGGTTGCCTTATTCAAATACTTCATTCTGGAAACCACTTCTCAAGCAGATGAAAAAGACCAGCCTAAGGAAAATGATCTTTTGTTTCTCCCTTAATTACCTGCTCAGTCCATTGTTTATTTGAGATTGGAAGAGGTTATTAGAAGTTTCATCTGAAAAGACCAATGACACCTTGGGGAGCCTCAGCTCCAGTTGTCTGCAGGCCCAAACCGTGAGGCCATCGGCCACGGTGCCAGGAATGTGTTCTCCCTGCAAGTGGTGAGTCTGTCGAGCTCCTTATCCCAAAACTGTGTCTCAGAGATCTCATGCCTGCCCCACCCACAAGCCAGTTCTTTTCTGCTAAAAACTCATAAATGTCACCACAGTTCTTCAAACAGAAACCTGAGAAGCATCTTGACTCTTCCTCTCTAGCATCTGCATACAATCCCATCAAGCAGATTTGTCGCTATTTTCTTCCAGATACACCTCAAATTCTTCTCCTCTTCTCTGTCCTCAGTGACATCTTTGTCCAACTTATCATTGTATCTTGTCTGGCTAGTGCAACAGCCCAAGTAGGTGCCCTTGCCTCTACTCTTTGCATCCTCCCTTACATTTTGCACACAGCAGCCAGAGTGATGGTAAAACATAAATCATATCTCATTATGCCTGCTCAAAAACCTTTAATGACTTTCCATTGTACTTAGAGGAAAACTCAAAATCCTTAACAATGCCTACAAAATTCAGCATTACCTTACCACTGCCTATCTGTCTAGTATCACCTCCTGCCACTCTTTCCCTTGCCTAGAACCCTCTAGAACCCTGGTCTTCTTTCAAGATGTCCAAGTCTTTCTTCCCTCAGAGCCTTCATGCATACTGTTCCTGGCCCAGAGTGGTCCAGCTCCCCCCAGCATAGCCTAAGGGCCTGCCCAGTCGTACACATCCATCATCCCTCAGCTCCAATATCATTTCCTCCAGGAGGACTTCTCTGGTTCTCCCTCCCATCTAAACTGGATCCCCTCTATAATCGTATGATTAATCCAACCTGCTCCTTTAGAGCAGAGGATTCACAAGGTTGGGGACCATGTATATTTTGTTCATCACTGTATCTCCAGAGCCTGGAGGAAAAAGTTATAGAATGCATGATAATTGAGAGAACTATTTCCTTTGGTATTTTAACACAAAAATTAAAAACATCAAAAGAAATCGAAACAAGTGGATTTCCAGTTGCTTCTATGTCAGGTTCCATTTTTCCCTAGAAGAGCCACAACTGAGCAGGGAGGATCCCAGGGCCCTGCAGTCCTTCCCCCCACAGAGCTCATCATCACCAGCTCAAGAAGGATAAATAAAACTTCCTCTTCCCTGGGACATGTTGGTGTCTGCTCTTGAATCAATGCAGGGACAGATATTTTTTCATGGTGAATGGTATTTTCATTATTCAAGTTACCACCCCATCTTTTGAAGTCTATCACCGGACTTCAAAAAGGGCAAGGAAATAGAAGGACAGATGACGAAGAGCCATTGCTAGTCGGCAGCGAATTATACAAGGGGCTTTGAGGTCCCTTTGCTTGGTTATTCCTGGCTTTTCCACTTACTGGGGCTCTCGGTTTCCCTCCTGTATTTCTGTCCTTAAAACAGGCATAAGACTTGATAGAAGATCATTTTTCCGAGACTTTGAGAATACGGAAATCACAGGGATGGCGGAAGGTACCAATCTGAAATATAAGAAGCATAAAGGTAGCAAGGTGAGCTGAGTCTTCAAGGATAGAGGTCTGAGCTCACAGAATTTGTCTGAAAACAATGATGCCCAGCCTGATTGTTGGGCTTAGATGAAATAATAAGAATGTGGTATTCAAAAGCTAAGCATTTGCATTAAATATCCTGACATAGGCACTATTCCAATGCAAATACAAATGTTCAATAATTCTTTCCCTCTCCCTTCCTTCCTTCCTTCCTTTCTTTTGTCCTTCCTTCCTTCCTTTTTCCTTCCTCTTTTCTTCCTTCCTTCCTTCTTTCTTTCTTTTTCATTTGTTCATTGGCTTTTTTGTTCCTTTCTTGTTCTCTGTCAAAAATAGTTATGCTGGGTGCTGGTGGTGGAGTAATGTCCACATCAGATGTGATTCCTATTGTCATTAAAGTTACAATAGAGTTGGAGACAACTTTAAACAAATAATTTCGCAATGTAGTTACATTAGAATTGTAATAAAATGTATAAAAGTAAAGTTTACAATGAGAATGAATGACAAGTATAACTGACTTAGTTTAAAGAATCAGGAAAGGCTTCCTCAGGAAATGACATTTCACTAAGACCTGAAGAATAAGAAGGATTGCTTTCCCAAATGCTTTATAAAAAGCGATATACATCTTCGTAAAATGTATCTTTTAAATGCTTTGTAAAAAGCTTAGAATCTTCTATGCCCCTATCACTTTTCTTATCTCCTATTCTTCAACTTGAAATGGTCCACTTAGAAGTAAAGTAGGAAAATCATGTTCATAGGTCTGAGTATATAGTTTCTATCTTTTTTCCAGACTCTGCACCTGGGAAAGGAGCCTTTAGAAGCATCTATAGTAACACACACACACACATACACACACACACACACACCATACAGCACACATACACAGATACATTTTTTAAATAAACATTTCAACGTGATTATATGATACCCTTATATGTTGAGCTTATCCATGATCTCCAGGTTGCCCCTACAACTTAGAACGTGCTCCAGAAATTATAATTAAAGTCACCAGGAAGAACTTTTTCGATGCTTTCTCTTTCATTTTCTCCAAAAACCAATCAATATTGGTTCTTAGAAAAGAAATATCTAGTATTATCTCTATGAAAGGGAGAAGAAGGTTGAGATGGAGGGGGTAATGTAAAAAGTTTCAACCTTTTTTGCATTGTTTTATTTCATTAAAAATTGGAAGAAAATATTGTAAAATTCCGATATATTTTAAATTCAAGGTGTTAGTTATATGGGTGGGTATTTGTTATATTATCTTTTCTAGGATTTTTTTTTAAATGAGGGCACCTGATTTAAAATCATACAATTAGTTCATCTGTTAATTAATTAATGAATTAATGCACATAACAGAGAGCCATCAAGCACAGTGACATATCTGGATTTGGGTTAAGGAATGTGATATGAAGAAAGTTCTCCACCTTCGTACTGTGGCTTACTCTAGTGTGAGTGTCCTCTAGTGTGAGTACCCCAATTTGTTTCTCCACGATGACAAATGATTTTTTACTGAGATCAGATGACAGTTAGATCTATTTATGGAGTGTGTTTTAAAATGGCCCACCAATATCCATCCTGATAGAGAGCAAAAGCCTCTCCCATGCATTTCCTCCTCTTGCTCCTTCTTGTCTCCCTTTCCAAGGTCACTGCAATGTCAATTCATGTCTTTTAAATTAGCGCGTCTTCATAAAGCGTCTATGTGGACACCTTCAGTGGAATACGAGTGTTAATTGTTCTGTCGAATAAAAAAACTTGGAAGATTTTAAGACCAAATTCTAAGAACAGATATCTTTTGTGCCAAAAGATGTTAGGTAAGCTCGCTTGTCCTTGCTTCAGTTTCTAAATATGAATAAATAGCATTACTGAGAAGTTTTTGAACAAATTATATGAACTTGTTTTTAACTCTTGTCATAGCTTATGATAGCTTCTTAAATAGATAACCTCCTTGAAGAAAATACTGCAAAAGGATGCTGCAAATGTCAACTGGCTGAAACAGTGAATCTGAAATTGAAACTATTACGTATTTGAGTGCCACACATACTCAATCCTGTTCACTGTGCCTCTGAATGGTTAAGTACTTACCTGAACAGGAGTGATTACCTGCCGACTTTACATAACTAATCAATAACATGAGATTAGGGGAATCTCATTCAGGCAGACAACGGGCAAATGCTGCCTTCATGTTACTAAATAGGTCTTTACCGGTGTATCTTTTATATGGTTTGAAGCAGTTCCCTGAAGCGTCTTCAGCTAATTCATGACAGAATGGTATTCTAGCTATGAAAGGGCTCTCTTTTCAAACCACATAGTTCCTTTGTATTCAGGCTCATGTACTTGTGGTTTTCATGGTTCAGACAAAGAAAGCAATAACCAAGAAGACATAAAGGGCTGAAAGCAAGGGGCCTCTTGAGTTTTATGCCATTATTTTGAATCATTAACAGGAAAGGTATTGCGCAGACATTGTCACCATTATCACTATAGATAAGCTAATCCATTAATAATGTAGCTCCCTGGTTTTGATTTTTCATACCATCCCAATGTGTATCTTATTTATAAATATATGAGCTGACGTGGCCATAAGGGATGGAAATATTCTCTTCATAATCTATTCTGTAACCTCGAGGGGCAATGTGGTAGAAAAAACCTGAACAGCAGAATTGAGCAGCCCTCCTCCTGACTGCATTCAGAATGCCACGTGGCTTGTTGCTGTGATTTCTCACCTAGGAAGTACATGTAATATGGAGAATTCTACAGATTAAATAACCCAGTTTACCTGCCTACTCTGATGCATTTAGTAGCTGGGTAGGAAAAGGAAATGAGCTCATGTCCTCATGATCTACTCATAATCTACTTTCCAGCAAAGATGGGCTTATAAAATTTCAATTTTATAAAAATGTAACTGGAAGGTCCAGGGCACAGGACATCTCCAAAAAGTAGTTGAATGCATCTTTATTAAAGTCCTTTCTCAGTTTCCTCTTTACTTCTTTTTTTTTTTTTTGAGACAGAGTCTCGCTTTGTTGCCCGGGCTAGAGTGAGTGCCATGGTATTAGCCTAGCTCACAGCAACCCCAAACTCCTGGGCTTGAGTGATCCTACTGCCTCAGCCTCCCGGGTAGCTGGGACCACAGGCATGCACCACCATGCCCGGCTAATTTTTTTTATATATATTTTAGTTGGCTATATAATTTCTTTCTATTTTTTTAGTAGAGATGGGGTCTCGTTCTTGCTCAGGCTGGTCTCGAACTCCTGACCCAGAGTGCTAGGATTACAGGCGTGAGCCACCACGCCCGGCCAGTTTCCTCTTTACTTCTTATTAGGATGAGTAACAAGTAGCTTTTGCCAAGATTCTTTTGCTGAGGACTTAGTTCTCACCTGCACAGGCAGATATTTCACGTCAGGGGACTGCTCCTGTGAGCAGGCCCACTCCCACACAGACCCATGTCATCTTCCTCAGAGGAAGGATGAGCCTACAAGTGACAAGACACAAGTGGGGAGAATTGGCAACTACATAAAAAGAGATACAAAATAGTCTCCGCCCACCAGTCAGATGCTACTCCATCAGAGGGGAAACAATGGGGAGAAGGAAGATCATTCAGTTGAACATGAGCCATTTTGAGCAATCTCTAATCAATTCAGGGACACCTCCTCTTCACCCCTCCTCTCCCCTCCATCATTTGTCTGCATTTGTGTAGCTCTGAGCACAGCATTAAGAATACTTTGACAAGGGTGTCATTTTAATCTGAATGCCTCAAAATGATTGGGGAGGAAAAAGTTCTCTTTTGCCTTCAACTCCAAAATAAAAATGATCTGAGAAGGAGAAAGAAAATTTCCCCAAGAGATCTACTTTTGGTGCTGAGTCTTACAGGACTGCACTAATGATGGAGATCATTTCGGGGTGGGAGAGAAGGTGTGACATTTGTCACGTTTCATTAGGAAAGGATTAGTCAGGCAAGCCCAACAGAGCCTACTTTCTCCCACTTGTAAGGACTTTAAGAGGAAAAAACCCTTAGAATCTGTAGTTGGAAGTTTGCATCCAGGCTCTCCCTCTTGTTATATATGGGATCTTACACATGTCTTTAACATCTTGGAGTCTGTTTTCCTATTGGCAAAGCAGGAATAATTCCTAGTAAATTAGGGCAATGTGAATGAGGTAATGTACATGCAAGTGCTTCCTGCAGACCTGACCTTATATGGGTGGACAGTGAGATTTGCACTGAATAAAAACACGAAGTTTGAAGTCTGCATTAGTGGGAACTTAACCTGGGGCTACGCTTAGGATGGGAGACAATCCTAGACAGAGTAACATACATTGAACCCTGTGTCCCAGAGATGGCCCAAATGTGCATGCACATTTCTCAGGCAGGTGGACCTTGAGTGTGAGTGGAGGGAGGGAAGACTGGCACTCAGGGCTCCACTCACACTCTGTGTGCTTCCCTCTGCGAGGCCTCCCACTCCATACCAGTGCTCTCACACAGCGTTTGCTTACAAATGACATCATAAATACCTTAGAGACTCTAGTCAACGTTTTCTTCTCCCAGGAGTTCCTGCTGCATGAATTTGGTTGACATGTGTCTTATATTGCATCTATAGCATCTCTCTCCTTCTCTCTATCTCTCAATCTCTCTCTCCTTATAATTGCAATTTATTTGTTAAAGATATTGGGCTATTTGTTCTGCAGAGCTTCTTATTTTCTTCCGATATTCTGGATTTTGCTACTTGCATCCCCATGTTTTTAACTTTTTCTTCTATCTTGTGTGTTTCCTGTAAAGTGGGAGCTAGATCCAGAGGCTTATCGATTCAGGTTCTGTGTGGTTGTCTCTCTCTTTTTGTGATACTGAGATTGATCAGTGGGTTTGAGTGCGGTAAACCTGATTCACTCATTATAAAGTGCATGGAATAGTTTTAGCAGCCACTGATATTGGGGTTTGCACAGTTCTGATATTCTAATTCTATCATTTCAAATTTTCACTCATCCAGCATTTGATTACTCTTAGGTATGACTTGGGCAGGAAAGACCAGACAGATGTTAAAATTTTTCACTTTACCAGTTTTCTGAATAATGAACTGATGCCCTAGCATTCTTCAGAGATGACCAAAAGTGTTGTAGATTTTGCTTTTAGTGTAATTATGAATTCATGGATTTTAAAATGCTGGATGTGTTTTAATCCATTATAGTTACTCTTCTTTTTGACATTCAAATTGTTTTGAATAATTTGACCAGTGGAACTACCTTCAAGTTGGCTATTAAATCCCTTTAACATGACCTCAGTAACCTCAAAAAACTTCCTTGCTTTTTGGCCCAACAAAATATAGCTTTTCTGACCCAGATCTGGAATCAATTATTTTCCCAAGCATCCCTGTCTTATTTTATTGGAATATGATATTTAGAGACCATAATCTGAGTATTAGAAGAAGTTAGTGTTACTGGGTTGGTCATTGCTTTTTGGCATTTCCAATAAACAGAAGTAGAGAATACATTTTAGTTTTAGAGGAAAAAAATGAGTTCATTCAAATATATCCAATTCAAATTTATGACTCAGTGGTGTTACCTTCTTTTATCTTATATTTAATCTTGTTTCTCTTATGGTGATAATCTTGTTTCCTAAATATAATAGTTTTACAATAGGAAATGCAATATCATTACTTTTGATATAATTGTTAAAAACAGTTTAAAATTTTCTTGTAATGCTTTTTGACCATAGGATGTATTCCCACTGTAGATATACTGCCAAATCATAATGTTTTAATGTTACTTGAAATATTCTTCCCTGTGATTGTGAACAACTCAACATATAGTTAGGTTCATTTGCCACTTTTGTTTTGTTTTAAGGATAGCTTTTAAAATTTAATTTTGCTTTATAATTAGTTTAATATATATATACACACACACATATATATAGTTCCAAGTACAAATTTATAAAATAAGATATATTGAGAGAAGTATTGGTTCCATCCTGACCCTCTGCCTTAATCCTTTTGTTCACCACAGATAATCATTTAAAAAGAATTTTTGGTTTGTCTTTTCCTTAAAAAAAAAAAACCATGAAAAATTTTATTTTGTACTTTTTGAATAAAAGGTAGGACATTATACTACTATTCTGTACCTTGTTTTTTTCACTTAACAATATCATGGAGTTCACTCCATTGCACTATTTAGTATTATTTATAATTGTTTATAGCTTTATGATATTTCATATTGTTGATTTACCTTAGATAACTTACATATTCCCTTACTGATGGACGTTTAGGTTGTTTCCAGTCATTTGTTGTTATAATAATGCTGCAATAAATAGCCTCATGTATATGCATTATATGTAGTATATCTTAGGAACAAGTTTTTAAAATTTGAATTATCTTCCATCAAATTTTTATCATTTTGCATTCCAACTTTCAATATATGATAATGCCTGTTTTCCATTAGCCTTGCTAGGAAGGTATGTTGTCACACTGTCAAATATTTGCCAATCCAAAGATGATAATTGTATCTTATTGTAGATTCGTTGCATCTCTTATTACAAGTGAGATTGAGCACCTTTTTCATGTAAGGATCGTTTACATTTTTCCCAATAACTATAGAATTGATAGTAATTTTGCTTATTTGTAGAAATTCTTTGAATTTGGGGACGAGTAATACTTTGTGGTGTAAGTGGCCAGTACTTTATTCTATTATCATTGAGTTTTTTACTTTGCTTTTGGCATTTTTGCTATACAAAAGCTTAAACAATTAATTTATCTGTGTTTTCTTTATTGCCTCTGGATATTGAGTTATACTTTGTAAAATTTTTCTCATTCTAGGTTACAGAGTAATTCACTTATGTTGTATTCTAGAACTCATGTAATTTATGGTTACACTTAGATCCTTGATTGATTTTAAATTAAGTCTGGCATGTGGTACGAGGGATGGGTCCAATTTTATCTTTTTTCACATAGCTTTCCAGTTATCCAAGCCTGTCATTTCCCTGCAGATTCGAGATGCCACCTCTATCATATACTCAATTTTTGTATTTGCTAAATTTATTTCTGAATTTTTTTCTGTTTGTTTATCCATATGCTAATACCATATTATTTTAATTACAGTCTTTATATATGTTTTAGTATTTGATAAAGTTACATCTTCCTTATTGTTCTTTTTTATGGTTTTCTGTTACCATTATTGCTTGTTTGTCCTTTCAGATAAATTTTATAATTAATTTTTCTAGCTTCAGAAAAATATAACTTACTGTTTTAAAAATTGGAATTATTTTAAGTTTGTAAACTAACCTAGGGAGAACTGACATCCTTATGAGGTTGAATTTTTCTATCCAAGAATGTGTTCTAGATTTTCATTTGTCCAGCTTTCCTTATCTTCAATAGCATTTTAAAATTTTCATCTCATAGTTCTTATATTATCCTGCTTGGATTTTGCTGAGTTTCTCAAATCTCTGGCTTGATGTTTTCTACCATTTTAGAAAATTCTTGAGTGTTTTCTCTTAAAATATTACTTTTCCCCATTCTCTCTCTCCTCCCCTCTTGGAATTCCAATTATGTGAATGTCAGAGTTTTCTATAATGCCCTCAGTGTTATCAAAGCTCCTTTTCACTTTTTCTCTCTCCATCACTCAGTTTGGATTTTCGTGTTTTAAGACCTGGAGTGCGAACCTGTGGGTCTCAAACCACCTCCTCGAGGAAGTTGGAAGAATATTTTTTATTGACCAGTCTCTGAGTTCATTAATCCTCTCTCCTACTATGTATAAATTGCTATTAGACCCATCTATTGAGTACATAATTCCAGTTATTGTACTTTTTGGCTTTTCAGTTCAAGAATATTTATTCTTTTTGAAATATTTCAATTATCTGTGAAATTTTTCATTTTTAAAATCTATTTTCACCATGTTTAATTCTTAATTTATCACATTAATAGTAAGTAGAAAGTCCATGTCTGATTCCAATTATCTGGATCAACTGTGAGACTGTTTCCTTTGTCAGTTTTTCCCTCAGGTTTTCCATCATACAATCAGTCTAATAGTTTTATTCAGTGCTAGACGTTGCTAATAAAACTTTTTAGAACTTCCAGATGATGCTATCTTATTCCTCCAGAGAGATTTCACTCTTCCCTCTGCTTGGCAGATAAAGCATCTTAATCCAAGTAAACACTGGGATAATTAGAAGCTGAGTTGCAGTTTTAAGGAGACTCTGTTTATCTCTGGGTTACCTTCTTCCTGAGAAATCGCCCTACATTAGTTTTCTGTTGTTGTAATAACAAGTCATCATAAACTTAGTGGCTTAAAACTGCATAAATTTACTATCTTCCAGTTCTGCATGTCAGAAGCCTGACGTGGATTTCACTGCACTAAGATCAAGCTATGGCAGCGTTGCTTTCTTTTCAGGGGGCTCTAGAGGGCAATCCATCTCTTTTCCTTTCCTTGCTGCCTGCATTCCTTGGCCAGTGGCCCCTTCTATCTTCAAGGCCAGCAGGGCAGCATCCTCCAATCTCTCTCTTTCTCTACCTCTGTAGTAATATTGTCCTTTTCTACCTTGGACTCTTTTGCCTCTATCTTTTAAGGGCCTTTGTGATTAGATCATATCCACCCAGGTAGTCCAGAATAATTTGCCCATCTCAAAATCCTTAACTTAATCACATCTTCCAAGTCCCTTTTGCCAGGTAAGGTAACATATGCACGGGTTCTGGAGATTAGGGTGTGGACATCTTTAGGGGTCACTATTTTGCCCACCACAAACAAGTCTACCAAGTAGAATTGCTAGATTTAAAAAATAAAATCACAGAATGCCCAGTTAAATTTGAATTTCAGATAAACAATGAATAATTTTTAAATTGTATGCCCTAAATATTGTATGAATCATACTCATAATAAAAAAATGTTCTTTGTCCATCTGAGATTCAAATTTAACTGAGCCTTGTTCTGCATTTTCTTTGGCACTTCTTCCTCCAAGGCCCACAGTAGACCCTAATGTGCTCGCTGGGACCCTTCCCTGTGGCTGATCCTGGGCGCCAATCCTTGTCTTCTACAAATGGCAAGATCACCGATAACTCAAATGCACTTTTTAGAAGTGTCTTTCTCAGCTTCTTAAACTCTCAGAATTAGGTAAATATCTTGAAGGAAAACCCATCCATGAGCTGGACTCAGTTCTCCCAGCCACTCTTCTCACCAGGATCTTAGTCCACCAGGTTTCCAATTTTGTATTTTCAGCCCATGTAATTGTTATAATTCCCATTGGTTCTCTTTTCCCCTCTAATGGCCCAGGCAAAGTGCAGACCTTCAGCTTCTTTTCCTGCATCCAGTACCACTGTTTTTAGGTGGGAAGTGGCTGAAGACTCTCCGCTCACTTGCCACTGTTGCCCCTCTCTTGGGAGCCCTGACGCCCCTGGTCCTGGTTGTTTCTGCAGCCCTCCGATGCCCTTCAGTAGAGTTTTTATCACATTCCAGGCAGGAGTGGTGTTTGGCGTGTTGGCTGCAAACTCCATGATCAGCCTTGGTCTTCTGACAGCAAACCCAGGGCTTTTCCAGGCTTATCCCAGCTGCGAAGGGTTGGGTGGGCGGCTGCAGCACAGGTGGACAGGATGGAGGCACGGTGGGCACATCAGAGGGGAGGAGGTGTGGCTGGCCACACCTGTAGCTGGCGGGGCCTCAGAGACTTCTACTGTGATGTCCGGCCAAGGAGGAAACCAAGCAGAACCCTCTGAACAATGGGAAATGGGCCACGGCTGTTTCCTGCACACACAGCTTTCCTTTTAGGTAGCTGCAGTGAAACCCAGGCAGAGGCCATCTGAACCTGTGCCTGGGCTGGAGCTTTGTCCTGGGCACAAACATTTTAATGTATTGATTTTTAAACTGTCATCCATCTTTAATTGGCCACCTCTATCAGTAACCACGCTCTTGCTATTTCTCTGCTGATATTGGAGATTATGATCCTGGCCCTGAGGATACTAGAGGCTGGAAAGGGTGAACGAAGGGAGGGATAGGAAAAAAATGATTTCACATGCGAAGACTAAATATAAGGTGTGACCCTGGACAGAATCCTAAAACAGAAAAAAAGACATTGGGTAAAAATTAATGAAATCTGAATAAAGTATGGACTTGATAATGCGTCAGTTTTGGTTTATTGTTTGTCACAAATGTATCACACTAATATAGATGTTAATAACAGGGGAAACTGGGTTCAGGGTATATGAGAATTATCTTCACAACTTTTCCGTAAATCTGAAATTATTCTAAAATAAACAGTTTATTTTAAAAAATGATTTCATACACAAAGAAGGTGTTGAAAAGCAAAGGGAGGTGGGACAATAAAAAGTTACACTTATGACTAAAGTTATAAGACTGAATAGAAATATTAATATCCCACACAGATTTACAGAAATTATGTCAGCAAATTATCTTTATCTAGAAATAGCACAGTGGAAACAGAGCATTATAACTGGGGAGCAAAATGTTGTAGAGTCCAGCAGCACCAGCAAGGTTTTGCTCACTTGAAAATAGCCCCGAAAAGTTTTCAGTGAATGAAAATGTGTGCAACTCACTGTTTTTAAAAAGCTAAGGGCTGAGAGTCAAAAAAATATTCTTGGACTTTATTTTTTCAGTATCCTAGAATTAACCCAATGTTTTGAAATGGGAAGTCTATCTCTGAAAGTCACCGTTTGTTGAAGTTTTTCTAAATAAGATATTTGATTATTATTTTTACCATTTCTGTGAAATATTTCTAACGCACACACAAACGCAGAGAGAACAGTGTGACAGCCCTCTGTGGGTTATCAAGGCTCACCACCTTGTTGCAACTCTCCTCCCCACCCATTTATTTTTCTCCTAGAATGTTGCAAAGCAACTCCTGGATATCAGAGACATTTTATGCAATCTTTCCGTAAATATTTAGAGAGCCCCTACCTGCAGCGCTCTCTTTTAGAAGGTGCGTACATGGGGATGAGTACATGGGGATGGCTGTGGCTCTAGAGGAGGTGCTTAGATAGAAGCGTGATGACCCCAACTCGCAGGGCAAAGTGGTAAACGCGGTGGCAGAGGCACAGAGAAAACGCTGAGGAAATTCAGAGCAGGGGTGGAGAATTTTAGTTAGGAGGGCGGAGGGAAAATGTGATGGGGACAGCACCTGACTGTGACAGCCGGATCACACTTGCAGTGCTGGGAGGGAGGGGAAGAGCCAGCCCCGCCCCTCGCCTGTGTCCGCCCTTTTCCTTCGGATTCGCACACAGGGGCAAAGGGGCATCTTGGAAGAAAGATATTTCTCCAAAAGCCAGGCAACCTCAGCCTAATGTGGTGAGAGAGAATCCAAAGAAGGTGACGTTTTCTAAGAGGCTGACAGAATGGGGATTCAGAAAGCAATTAGATAATGATTTTTTTTAAGAAAAGGTAATTATAGTTCTTGCAGCCCTGACTTTGAGATACACACCTGCTGTGAGTATTTGAAGATACTGGAGTGAGAATAGATAATTACAGAATTAAGTTTTGCCTTGGAGGTAGCAAGATGTCAAAGAATGAAGAGTGTAGCGTCAGAGTAAACCTTAGAAATGAAGAGAGCCACTTCTTCAGTTGGCCTGTAAAGGAAACTTAGACATGAGGAAGGAGAAAATGATCATCAATAGTGACTTGATTCTTCTCAGTGAAGTGGAAGCAAGATCACAGCCAAGCATTGGGAACAGGATTGAATCGGAAATAAAGGAGTCCACAAGAACTCCAGGTTCTTCCCTATATTTTCCAGCCAACTAGCAAAAAGGTGAGACTACATGGTTAATTCTGGCCAATGACATTGGGCATAAATGCCTTGGGTCACTTCCATGGTGAGGCACTTGAGAGCTGGGGGGAGGGGGCTTCTACTGTTGCTTTCTGCAAATATCTTCATCCCTCTCTTCGTGCCACAGCAACCCTGAAAGGCATACAGTGAGATGGTAGCATCACAAGATAGGAAAGACCTGGATTCTAAATAATTATATGGAAGACAGCCCAGCCAATAGACGTCAGCCATCCCATGCCCGAGATTCGGACTTTTGTTCTGCTAACCCACTGATATTTTGAGGTCCATTTGCTAGTGCAGCACAGCATAGCTTGTTCCTCCTGGAGACACACTCACTGTCCAGCCAAAGCTAGACAGTTTAAATCTGTAGCAAGCCAGACCTAGGAAGCATCTGTGGTTTCCTCTAACGTGTGCCTGCTGGATCTCTGCAATTAGACAAAACTCTAAGAACAGCCACCATGTCTCACACCCCCCTCGTAGGACCTAACATAGTGTTAAACAAGGATTCATTGAATGTAGAAATACACTTAAAGAAAGCCTCAGAGGTTGGCCGTTTGGAATTCTCATGCTTCATAAAGAGCAAAGAAGAAATTTTAGACGCTTCAGTTAGAAAAATAAGGCGGTCGTCTAAAGAGATAGCTCTGGGAAGAGTGTTTGAATTTTCAGGGTCATCATGTTCATTGTGTCCCATAACAATGAAACGATTGAGCAGAGTACGTTCCCACAGGCAAGGCTTTGGTTTAAGTAGCAGATCTGGGGCCAGGACACTCTCTCAGACACCATGCCGATTTAAAAATTATGCTTACTGCTCGACTGTTCCTCAAAATATTTTTGATCAACTATACAATTTCAAAACAACTGTAGATGTGAGTCCTGGCTATGGTACAGTCTCAGGGACTGTTTCAAAAACAACATAATCATTATAGAATCAAGACATTTTAGAGATGATCTGGAGGTATCATAAACTTTTGTTCTTAGAAAAATAAGGCAATCCCGGCCAACAACAGTGATGTTAGGTCAGCAGGTTCCCATCCTAAGTGCCTACAAACTCAGGGGAAGGAGCACAAAGGAAATATAAGTAACAGCTTGAGAAATCATGACAGAGCGTAGAATTTCATACTGCTTTCATAGACTCGGCAGTTTCATACTTAAAAGAATGACCTGGAATAAACCCATAATTCCTTACAGAAGGTAATAATTATAATTAACATTTGCATAGCATTTTATAATAAAAAGTATTTTCCTGTACATTGTGCCATTTATTTCTTACAACAAATGTCTGGAGTAGATAATATTATTAGTTCTATTTGCAGTAAAACAAACAAACAAGCTACACACACTGTTCATTTTCAATTACAGGAACATTGGCAGAAATTAGGCACAAATGTGGGTGCTCTACTGAACCCCTTCAGTTGCTGGAGCCAGAGCTGGGCATAAGTACAGAATGTGCAGCTGGACCAGAGGGAACCCTCCTTCCCCTCCTCGGTGGACTGTGGGGTCTGTCCCGTCTATTGGGTATGATGCTTGTGGTACACTTGCCTAAAGCCAGGGGAGCACGTGACACCTCAAGTACCGCCCACAGATGACGGACACACTGCTTCCTAGATGCATCTGACATTACTTGTGTTTTTTCAAGTGAAGTTGTAAACATACAAGAAGAGATGTTTGCTTATGCTGCAGGCTGGACCTAATGGAGTAGAAACTCTGCTTTGAAACTCGTTATAGAAGTTTTAAGTAGTTTTATGCCTTCTAGGAGGTAGAATCTTAAAATTACCTTTAAAGCCCACTGTTCCTTTGTTCTAAAAAAAGACACTAGAATGGACTCCTCAGCGAGGCAGATGTAACTCTCGGGGGAATGTTCTGGATGTAGTGAATTAAAGGTCAGCAGGTGTGTTGTATCTTAGGTGTCTGGCAAAAACAGAAAAGTTTTTAAGTTCAGGTGAAGTCGTACAGACTAACCAGGTAGTTGTGCTGACCGTGCATGTTCTGTTATGTGTACTCCCAGTCGTGTGGTTTCTTCCTTGAGCACCTGTCTGCAGGAGAAGCAGAACCGTGATGGAGAAGGTGTGAGTCCGCAGCCCGGCCATGGAACAGAGCTTGGAAAAAAATCAGGCAAAGTCTGGCGCGGTTCATCGCAGTTTGGACTGTTGCTCTCTTACTTAAAATGTGTTACTTAAAATCGAATTGCCTAGGCTTTGATCAGTCTGATGAAATGGAGCCATTGTGGAATTTCCATCCAGATCACACCTGTGAAAAGGGTGGGGTATGTCTTGAAGGGAATGAATATGTGTATAGTCAGTCATCCTGGAGAAGATGATCCCAAGACAAATGAGGAAGCTGGCCTTGGAAAGGACCAAGTAGCACAGTGCTCTCCTCTCTTTGTGCTGATGTTGGCCAGAGCTCTGGTGTATACCACCTCTGGTGGAGGAAAGGGCCTTTGTCATGTGGGAGTGAGCTGGACCACACAGGGGTGGCCCAGTAAATGACTCTGAGGAGCCATCAGATTCATGTGGTAAATATCAATATTCTAGTCATATTTAAGTGAATAATATTATTTACATGGCACTTTTCCTCCATTAGCTCTATATCCCCAGTTTAATATTGCTAAAAGTCATATCTAGCTTCCTTGGAGAGTCAGAAATTCAAGAGTCCGCCTGTCCTCAGCTTGGCATTCACTGGATATGAAATGGGATGAGGGGAGTAACAGGGACTGCTTTGTCCCTGGAAAGGACCGCCATGCCTAGTGGATTGGTGACCACAGGACTGTGACCAACCACAGCAGCAGTCCAGGCAAGAACAAGGGGGAGGAGCCAAGGCCCTAGAATCTGCATCCAGAGGACGTTTCAAAATCGTTGAGCAGAGGAAGTTCCGCCAATAAAGTGATGGAGCTTTAGACCACTGAATTGACTACAGCTAGAAATGGGACAGATCAAAACAATTTCTATCAGGAAGACTGTGTGGAAAAGAAAATTAGCCCCACGGTTGATCGATGTTATTGTTCTGCTGGTAAAATCATAGCAAATTCCTTTTGTTTTGTTTTTAGCTTACAGGAGACGTGGGCAAGTTGCGAGAAAGCAATCAGAGCTTACCATTTTCTAGTGTGTGTCCCGGTGAATCCGCATCCAGAAAAATTACTTGAGACCTTGTGAGGTCTTAAATCAATTTTTAAAATCTTTTCATTCTATCATAGTTATTAAAATGAGACAGTAATGTAGTATAGAAACATTTTCATAACAAATACTGAAATGTTATGTAATGTCATAAATATGCAAGATTTGTTCTAAAGTACGCAATATTTAGTATAACTTTTCCTGTTACGAGAAGTGCTTTCAAGCTTCGTGAAGAAGGAATTTTATTTTATAACTGCAAGTTTACCCCTCGCAAGCTCTCAAGTAAAGGGGAGCATGTGAGAGAACTGGGATTGTGCACCTTCCTCTAACACTCCTGGGAGGAGGAAAAACCTGCTAAAAGCAGGTTCAATCAATGTAGTTAATAGTATTTCCTTCTATCCCCACCACACTCTCATGAGTTGAGTGATTTTGTATAAGTTATTAATATTAAACCCACTTCCACCTGAGTTTCATCATCTTTAAAATGTAGTAATGACAGTTCTACCTCACAATTGTTTCAAGAATTAAAGGAGTCCCAGTGTGCGTGACGCACAGCAAGTGCTTTCTAAGTATTTGCTGCTGTTCCTGTAACATTGTTCAGTCAAAGGGACTCTTACAAGTGACGTGCTGCAGTTTGCAAGTGTCTCCCTCTCATTCTGTAGTTATGATCATATTGCCTGTGCTGTAAACTGACTTTTTAGTGCCCTCGACTTGCATATGGAAAATACTTTCATGCCCTAAAAAGTTCTAATCAGCCCACAGAGATGATCATCTTTATCACCATAAATTGTGGTTTTCTCCCAATACCTCAGTTATGTGGGTATTTCTGAAAGTATCAGACTCCTATCTTGAGGAAGCTATTAGGAATTGTCATACAATGCCCCCGTGTCTAGGTACATGCTGACATAGATACATATTTGCAAGAGATTTTTAAGGGACGCTCTTTGCGTTTCATCTGAAAGTGAAAAATGACTTTCCATCAGAGCCAGGGAGCACTTGGAGAGAAAGAAAGAAAGAAATCTGGAAACGGCAGCTCGCTGGAGGGTCTGAGAGGCTGAAGCTGTGTGTGTGTGCTGTTCCCGGCCACCCCACCAGCTTCCTCCATGACTTTGGCAAAGCGACACAGGGCGTGGAACCAAAAGCTTGCCCACACGATAGCATGGTTATCTTGGCATGAGAGCGAGTGTTGCAAATTGGCGTGCTACTTCAAAAGGACTGGGAAACAAAGCAGATGTGAGTTTTGACATACACTCTGAGAGCTGGGGACAGCAAGTGCACCGCAAAAGGGGAAATACTAATGAGTATTATTTTAAGCAAAGTGTACCATTGAAGCAAGTAGGTGGCTTACACAAGTGAGGCTTTCATAAGCAACCCAGATTTGACATATTTGATCCTTTCCTCCCAAGTTTTTTGATTTGTTTGTGGGAGGGGGTGGCCTTGAGAAACTTTTTTTTTTCTCTTTGTCATTCTTATAATTAATTCGTCTCTCCATTTCTCCATCCTGACAAATAAAAATCCACCGGTGAGAATAGACGTCTCTTTCCATTTGAAGATTTATGAGACACTTGTAATAATCACCCGCAAAGGGGAGTGTTAGGGACCGCATGACAAAGTATCACCTGCAATACCCGGTGAGTGTCTCCCTCTTATGCGAGTGACACAGAGCCGTCTCCCAGCAATGGGAAGGCTTGGCCAGGCCCATCAAGCTCCATTTGCTTGTCAAACCTCAGGGACACTGAAGGCACAGCCTTTTGGGACATCTGAGAGTTCAGGGTGCTGAGAAAGAGTAAGCAAAGCCACTAAGAAGTGAAGAAGAGGCAGACACCCACAGCAGAACCGCGGCTCCCTGCCCATCAGCAGGAGTAGCCGGGCGTACACCTGGGGAGTGGAAAGAATGTTTCCCCAATTACTTATTCAGAATCTCAGACGTCTTTGTTAGGGAACCTGTGGAAGCCCCACAGCAGGACCTATGAACTAGCTCACAGGGGAGTTAGAGGGAAGATGAAGAGGAGAACAGGACAAGGAATGGACGTACACAAGTGGCATAATCCAGGTCCATCGGTGGCATTTATAGTGAAGGACCTAAGGCAAGGGGAACCTTTTCAGTATCCTTCAGAGAACTTTTCTTCCCACTTTTCTGGCCCCTCCTCAGTCTCCTGTGCAAACCAACCCAATCGCTAAATCTGGTGCTCCTAGGGCTCTCCTGGACCCTCTTCCCTCTCATGTCATACTCTCTCCAGGGTGTCCCCAAATACTCCTGTGGCTTCAGTGGCTACCTGAGCCCTGGGGACCCTCCCACCCAGAGTTCCAGTCAGACCCCCTCCTGAGCTCAGACCACACATCTGACTGCCTCCTGGGCTTCCCTACCCAAGTTCCTCCAGAGATGTCAACTCAACATGGTGAAGACAGTGCACCAGCTTTCCTCAGAGCCTGGCTTTCTCCACATCACGCCTTTGTGAACGGCATTATCGCTCACCCGGGCCAGAAACCCGAACGCATTTTCACACGTCCATCTCCTCCTCTCCATTGCCATGACTACTGCATGTGTTCAGATTCTATTTCTCTCTCACCGGGACAGCCATCTGGAACCCTAGCTCCAGTCTCCTCTCCTTCTAGTCAGTTCTTCACAGTGTTATCATGGTAAAGTTTATGCAAAATGAAACCTGCTTTGTAATGGGGGTTTTGCTCTTGTCTTGGAACTCTGTCTGGAGTCCCATTGCTGAGAACAGTAGGCCACTCTGAGCTACCAGCCACCCGCTTCCACTCCCATCACCACACCCCACATGTTTACACAGAAGCCTGGAGCTCACTAGGTCAGTAAGGAAGAGAGTCCCTGGGGCTGGGGGTGGAGGGAAGAAGTGCTTTGGCTTTTCCCTTCTCTTTCTCATAGGGAGTAGAAGGCACTGGCCCTCCAGCCAAGGGATATGGGTATAAGAGAGTTTTTATGAAGAGTAGCGGTGCCCGCAAAGAAGGCCGTGGAGACCTCACCCCCAGGTGATGTTTGCTGAATGACGTTAACTAGGAGGCCCATCCCAGTGACCCCAAGCAGAGCACCAGAGGAAGTTCTTGGGAGAACTTGACTTTCATCCCCTGGAGTTTGTCACCATATGTGAAGATAGAGGCAGGTGCCTGCCTTTGTTCTGGGGTAGTCTGAAGACTTATCAGATGGAGGCAAAGAAGGAAGAGTGGACCAGCCTGAGTGTCTGAGTGCATTTCCAATGGGAAAATGCAAGCCACAGATGGAGGCAGGACTTCAGCTGTCTTTACGGGACTTGGGGGTATATTTTTGGAGGCAAGAGCTAGGGAGGTGTCACAAGAGGTAATCTCTAGAATACATCACCCACGTCAGAGAAGTACAGTACCAAGATCTTGCAGAGCCTTCCAAAGAAATCTGAAAATGAACCCACAAAAGAACATTTTCTCCTTTTCCTTCAGTTTCTTCCTCCTTTAAATCTTATCCTGGAGGAGCAAGAAACAGGAATGATAAAGTAGACTCTGATCACAGGCTCCAGCCTTTAGCTCAGAACTGAGCTATGGAGTAGAAGAAGATATGAAGGAATGTGAGAGTGATGTTTTGATGTAGACTCTACTGGACTTGTCAATATGCGTAAATGAGTCAATTGTCAAAATAAGACTGTTCTTAAAGCTCAATGTCACCGGAAAGCTGAAGAATCTTCTAGAGATGTTGTCTCTAGAAGACATGTTGATCTCTAGAAAACAAAGTCATGTCTCATACTCCGAAGTCAAAATTATCAAGTCACTCTTCTGCTTAAAATCTTCTCAGTGGCTTCCAAACATAACTCTTGGCACATAATACACAAAATAAATGCTTTCAAAAAAATTGAGCACATCTATATTACCAAAAAAAAAAAAAAAAAAAAAAAAAAAAAACAACTGAGTCCAAGTCCTAATTTTCTGTTTGTTATCCAGGATGTTGGACAAGATATCTACTTTTTTAAGCCTCAGCTTCCCCCTACATAAAATGAAGAAAACAGAAATATTAACCTCACAGCTTTGCTGCAGGATTAAATAATAAAATGAATGCAAGTAGTGTTCTATAAATCACTTTGCAAAATATAAAGCACTACTCAAATATTCATTCACGTATGAGTGGATAAAGAAAATATGGTGTATATATACCATGGAGTACTACTCAGTCATGAAAAGGAATGAAATAATGTCTTTTGCAGCAACTTGGATGGAACTAGAGACTTTTGTCCTAAGTAAAGTATCTCAGGAATAGAAAAACAAACACCACATGTACTCACTAATAATTGGGAGTACACATGGGCACACAGAGATGTAAAGGACATCAGAAACCAAGAAGGGAGGAGGATGAGGGAGTGAAGGGTAAAAACTTACTTATCAGGTACAATGAACACTATTCTGGTACACTAAAAGCCCAGACTTAAGTATTATACGAGGTGTCAATCAAAAGCATTTATATCCCCTTTATATTTTGAAATAATGAAAAGCAAAACCAATATTCGAGATAGATGTCCCAGCTCAAGAAGACAGAGTGAAAATGCCTGCCCACATTGGGGAGGTCGACTCTTCCTTACTCTGTCTACTGATTCAAATGATAATCTCATCTGGAAACACCCTCATGAACACACCTAGAAATAATGTTTGACCAGCTAGCTAGTTATCCCTTAGCCCAGTCAAGTTGACACATAAAATTAACCATCACAGCAGGTATTTTGCCATTGTTATTAAATGCATTTTGAGAATATTAAGTAGACCATGGATTGACCTCCTCTTGTTCTTCCTGGCTCCACCCAGCAGGCCCCATTATATTGTCTAATCTATATCTGTGTCTATAGCTACAGCTATATCTGTATCTTATCCATATTGTATCTCATGTCATCAATGAAAAGATAAAGAGAGATGTTCTTAGTTACAGCTTTTATTACTTTGGGTACTCATGGTAACCATATTCATATTCAGATCAGTAACCAACAAAGGTAGGACAATGCAATATAATTTGTTGGCTATCTAAATCTATATAGTTATTGATATCTATAAAGATATATAGATACAGATATTTCTTTTCATATATGACACCCCACATGTGACCCCTCCTTTTGTCTAGGCCGGTCTCAGCTTTGGTGCTGACTGTTCCCCAGAGATATGGCTGCAACTGAACCCTGGCCCAGGTGGTCTGCCTTGAAGCTGGAGGGTTAATAGGACACTCTGTGGCCACCATAGGGAACCCAATGGCAATCTTGTTGGCCAGCAACCACCAGCTACCTTCAGGATCTCTACCCAAGGAACAGGGAAGCTTCCTAGAAAATCCTTTCACTCTTGACAAAGCCTAGCTTCCAAGACTTGGTGTAAAAATCTTATTTTGGTAATTGAATAGAAAAAGTGAACATTGACTGTTTCTTTGCATTCTCATCGCAACAGCCCTGCAGATAGTGTCTGCATCCTCTCCTGCTTAAGGTTATGAAGCCACTTTACAATGTGCTTTCCCACTGAATGTTTTGGCGTTTGTTTTCACCAACTTTCCAGATCAGTTTTATTATTAATATGAAAGCTACTAAATCCCTAGCTATGGTTCTTTGAGGAGGTGTCGATTCTGATTCATGTATAACATGTTTTTCAAAATTTTAGGTGGCAACAGATTTTTAGTATATTTTTGAAACTCTCTCATTAGGAAAAGAAATTAGAAATTAGAAATGAGTTTGGTCAATCATCTTTAGAAAATCTTAGAAATGCAAAAGGGAAAATAATTTTTTTCAAAAACATTACCCTGATACAAATTTGAACCATGAAATGTTCTATGTACTTGCTCAATGGGCTATGTACTTGCATGTGGGGATAAAAAGATGAATGAGATATGACCGCCTTACGTCACTACAGTAAAAATGATCCAAATACAAATGGAAATATCTAATCAGTTAGACAACCTTTGCTAACTGACTTCTAAATCAGAATCTCACCCACAAATATGGATTTTTTCCCCAAAATAAGTAACTCTTCGGGCATGTATGCTGTGTAGTTTATGAAGACAGATTGTTTCTGTGCCTCAAGTAACTCCCTTTATAGCATTGTTCTTGAAATGTTCTGCCATCCACAGGTCATGTTTGGCCTTGGGATTACTTTTAAAATGGTCCACAGGAATGAAATATACTAATGAGTTCACTTGCTTCTAAATAGCATTGGCATGATCATGGAAAGATTAAATGCTTCCAGTTTCAAAATGCACACACATATTTGGTGCTAGCTTTAAACAGAAGTAGCTCTTTAGCAATGCACAGTGGGAAAACGGACTTGTTTTATAAGTTCACTGCA
>CM052445.1:14249650-14319008 GCA_028533085.1 Varecia variegata
GTAAGATATGAATGATCACAGGTTTGGGGTCCACAATAAATTTGGGGAGACAAATTTCTTCTTCTTCAGTTCTTCCCTTTCCAGGTCTATCATAAGTTCTGTGTGCCAGGGTACTACCCTAAAAGCCCCAATCACTCTCCTCCCTGCGTATACCCTCCTACACACACACACACACACACACACACCCCAGAACACATTGAAGAAACCCAGTCTACACCATCTTGACTTGTTTCTTCCTGTCTGCTTTCAACAATAATTGTTTTTAGAAATGATTGATCTGTTTTAGAAATGAGACAGGACCTGGCTTGTGTGTGCCCACCATCTTCTCCTGCCATTAATCAAAGAGGCCAAAACTCCTCGGACAAGTGTGTCAGCTTCAACAATAATAGAGCTGTGTTGAGACATGGTTCATCCATCAGACTTTTCTACTCTTCACTAGGTTAGAAGGAGAGGCTGATCTGATTACCTCTGAGGCATGATCAGGCTGGGAAAACTGGCTGCAGAAAACCTCTGGTGCACCCCAAAAGCTTTCCATAAGGCAAGACCATAGAGACAAAGGGATAGAAGCCTATGAACAATGACCCAGTATGACTGAATCATAGGAATGAATGTTACTAAAGCCTGTGTTCTGTTTCACCTAAAACCAGCCAGCCAAGGTTGCCCTTCAGACACATCAGCAGAAAGACCAATCTCCAAGAGCACACACCCTTTCTGGCAGGACTCCTGTGTGGCATTTCAGATTCTGGCACCCACGGCCCTGGAAAAAAGACATTTCAATTTTCAAGAGAAGGAGAATTCATCTTGAGTTCTGCACGTACAAGAGGTTGGGAGGAGGGTGGAGTACAGTGTGTGGGCATGTTCTGCTTTTACTCCCTGGATTTTTGGAAGATACTATGTAGTCATTGATCCCAAGGCCTTCTGAAATATCCAGGTGTGGCTGCTCCGGTGAATGAGCTGTCCCTGAGCTGGTGTCTGGGCAATGCTGTGTTTAGTTAGGTACAAACCAAAGTACATGACACTGTCAGTGCCTTCAGGAGATTACTGCACAGGAGCCTGAGAACTTGAATTTACTCAAGAGGTATCTGGGGAGACTGGGCTGGAGTTTTGGGGTCAGAGGAGAGAATTCTACTAGCTGGTTCATAGAATTAAGGATTCTTACTGGAATGTCTTAAACATCAGAATTGCAAACTCCCTCAAATGAGAGAGTATGTCTTAATGTTCAATAGTTTGAATTCTACTTGCATAATTTTTGATGTGCCAGTGAACCATTTGCAATGGTATTTACTTAATAGTTTCTAACCAACTTACCACTATTTATTTAGTGATTTTTAAAATGCTCACCTTTTAAAACATAGATGTATTTATTTTAAAAAACTTTAAATCACTACTCCTGTTTTATCATAACTCTCAAAGATATGTTTTTCAATACAGATTCAAAGAACATATCATTTCACACATCATCAGGGGTACCTTCCCCACTCTTTGGGAAACACTGTTGCCAGATGTGGTTCTCAAAGACCCCTTCTCTGCAGTCCTCTGTGGCTAATACCTGTGTCCTCCAAAGGGAGAAGAGTGTTGAGAAGGGAGTTAAGAAGGGAGTGCCCCCAGCACAGAGAGCTTTGATTTAAAGCTATTGAAAGGTATTTGTGAAAAGTATCACCATCTTCCCTGAGAAAAGGTTTTGAAAAACTGAATTAACCACCAATGACAGCTTGGGCACCAGCAACATGGTAAGGTTGCCTAAAAATGGAGGCTGGAAACAGCTGAGATCAATTATACCTGCTCCGTCATTTTTGCCTAGACTCAGAGTGCTCCAAGCAGCAATCTTTAGTTTCAGTGGCTTGATCAGTATTTACAAAACTGTTCAATACCAAAAGGAAGTGAAATCTCAGAAGCTGCTATGGGGACTTCCTAATGTGACAATTTGACTAGGCTGAGGAACATTTTCCAAAATTCCCTTTCTTGCAAATTTCTGGTTAGGGTGGGTCACAAGGAAGACTACTGGAGGGTGCAGAGGGCAAAGAGGAGGCAGTGGCCACATTGACGATCATGAGGTCATGAGGTCATGAGGTCACAAGATCATGAGGTCACGCACATTGTCAGGATCCGCTGATTTACGTCACGGGTGGGAAGCAGTGGCTGTAGCTGCAACTGCTCCACTGTCCCCTGGATCTTCCTCCAGCTTCTCTTACTCCTGGATCAGGTGTGTGTGTTCATCTCTGTGACCAAGGGCCAGCTTCTCTAGGACACCCTCATCACCAACGTCAGGCAAAGCAGCAGCTTTGGGGATCAGTCTATTCTTGTTGGGTCCCCACTTGTGCTTGCAGTTTTTTGCCCACTCACAATATTGTCATCCTGATGGTGTGCCCTGTGTACCTCCAGTTCCACATCAGATGCAGAGACAAAGCCTTACAGAGACGGCTCAACCAGACCCCACAGTTGCATAAGGCAATTCCCTGCAACAAATATATGTTTATATATTGATATATATTTTGCTAAATCTGAGGTAGTAAATTGCCATGAGTCTGCAGCCATTGGTTGCTGTAGGATGGTGGGGTAGGAGCATTAGATTTAGAATAGAAAATGAGTTTTGACACTTGCTATTTATCATGTACAGTTGACCCTTTAACAGCATGGGGGTTAGAGGTAGCAACATTCTCACAGTCAAAATTTTGCTTATGACTTTTACCTGCCCCAAAACTTAACTACTGATAGCCTACTGTTGACCAAAAGCCTTACCGATCGTCAATTATCATATATTTTGTATATGTATTATATACTGTATTTTTATAATAAAGTAAGGTAAAGAAAAGAAAATGTCATTAAGAAAATCATGAGAAAGAGAAAATATATTTACTATTCATCAAGTGGAAGTGGAACATCATAAAGGGCTTCACCCTCATCATCTTCCTGCTGAGTAGGCTGAGGAGGAAAAGGAGGAAGAAGAGGAGGGATTAATCTGTGTTTGCAGCTGCTCCCCGGTGCTAGCATCACCACCGCAGCTCCACCTCAGATCATCGGGCAATCTAGATCCCTTGCATGCACAGTTTACGGTAGGGTTCGGGTTCCTATGAGGATCTAATGCCACCCCTGATCTGACAGGAGGCGGAGCTTAGGAGGTGATGTGAGCGATGGGGAGCAGCTGTAAATACAGATGAAGCTTCGCTGGCTTGCCTGCCACTCACTTCCTGTGGTGCAGCCTGGTTCCTAACAGACCACAGATGGGGACTGGTCTGGGGCCTGGGGAGTGGGGACCGCAGCGTCAGAGGAAGCTGCATGAAAGCAAAACTGAGAGGGAAGCAGAAAGGGAGTCGAGGGTGGCCCATGTTCTCTGGGCTGCCACCCCTCCAGTCAGGAGCACAGACCTGACTCCCTCACCCCAGCCAGCCCCTCACCCAGGCTTCTCCCCCTTGTAAGCACCTGGTTTTAGCTCAGCTCTGGGAAACAGACCCGAGCCATGGGGGGAGGCAGGAGCCCAGGGAGAGAAGGCAGCAGGCACCCCCCACCTGGCAGGTGATTTGAGCAGCCCACGCCGTAGGGCGAAGGAAGAAGAAAGAGAGCAGGATTGGAGTCCAGTGGGAGCGCGATGCCGGGGCAGGGCAGGGGTCGGGGCACTGTGCACGCCAGAGTCTCTGCTTTACTGTGGCTGACTCCTGTCTTTTGCTGGGGCCTGACGGGGCACCTGCTGCTGGGCTGACTTCCTGTGCTTTCGCAGTTCCCCAAGTATCTGCCCATCATGTTCTCTCCCTTTCCTGGTAACTCCACTTCTTTCCATCTGCATTTCTTCTCCCAGTTTTGCAAATCAACTGCCTTTCTCTTTTAAATCAGGCCTTCTAGGTCTCTGGTTGGCCTCCTACCCCTCACACAGCGAGTTAAAAGTCCTAACCTCTGTTTTCTATGGAGTTTTCTAAGGAATGCCCTGTTGTGAGACCACAAGTTCCACTGTGTCAAATCAGATGACCAGTGACCCAGTGACAGTAACCTCCAACTAACTTC
The DNA here is from genome assembly GCA_028533085.1 of Varecia variegata. NCBI lineage: Eukaryota > Metazoa > Chordata > Mammalia > Primates > Lemuridae > Varecia > Varecia variegata. Next base: position 14,253,647 of record CM052445.1, read on the forward strand.
ATGGTTCTCTGAGCATCCCTGTGAGCATTTATGGTCTGTACAGCTCACTTCTCAATTGATTATGATCTGTCTCGTGGCTTCTCCTGAGCTATACTTGACCGTAAAGATCATTTCTTGCACATCTTTATATCCAAACAGTGCTGTAAATTTTACACAGTGAGGTATGAAACGTGGAATTGTTACATTTATTTAATTTTTCTTGAAGTAACAAAGCCTTGGATTTCTCTGGGAAATCAGTTTGTCCAGAAACCAGTGATATCTCTAGTTTCCCGTAGAAAATATCACTACATTTAAGCTATTTTCTATGTTTTTTTCCTTTTCAACATTTCAACAAATTCCCAGCTAATTGTATGAGACCCCAGGATCTTTCCAGGTACTTCAAAGAGGGTGGCAGAATTTAACTAATAAAACCGGTTTTAATTTATCAGGTGTCAGAACAAGACGGTGTCTGAAAGATAAGTGTGTTCGACCCTTCAGTATTACAAATGAGAAAACTGTGCCCCAGAGGATGTCATGGACTTTGCCTGCAGTTCTATAGCCAGTTAATGGCAGATGTGAGAGTTCAACTGAGATCTACTGATGCTTACTACTATCTATCATTACAGAAAGCCCCTCTATTTAATTTTTAAAATAAAATAAATGTATAGGCATTTTAAGGAGAGGGGTTCTGTTGAAAAAACAGTGACAACTTGGTAGTGTGGTTCTCTGGTAGGAAGCTCGTGTGGCATCACAAATGGGGCTTTGTAATAAGACCAATCCCTGAGTCCCCGACAATCTACAGGGTAAGACACCCAAAATAGGGTCCAATAACATGTCATTTTAAAAAATCTCTGCCATGAATTCTTATGTAGCTTCTAGTTAAGAACCACTGAAAGTAGAAAAAAACTGGACTTTGATTTCACTGGCTCTGGCATGGAATCTGAGTTCTTCCACTTACTGTGTGATCTTGAGGGTGTTGCTTAACCTCTCTGAGCATCAGCTTCTCCTATAAAAGGAGAGAATAATAATAGTAATTCTAGAGAGAGAATGATATGAAACACTTTTCATGGCACCCAGAACAGAGGGCACACTGCATAAATACTTGTTGGTGTACTGCACCCTTGAGAAGACTGGAAATCCTCACATCTGCTTTAAGAAGAGGTCACATTTGCCCCCGTAGTTGAAGGCAGGAGTTCCATGATCGGACAGACCTGGATTTCCAGTACAGTTCTGCCATTTAACACTTATATGTCTTTGGGAAAATTATTCAAATTTTCTATGCCTGAGTGTTTTCTCCTCCATGGGATAGAAATAGCATAGTGCTTGGCACAGAGTCACTATGCAGTAAAGTATTATAATACCTATCATCATCATTATTATTAGAACCACTTCATTCTGATACCTAATGTGCATGTTTTACCAGTTGAAGCATTCTCACTTTACTGTGACTAAATGGAACTAGCTATTCAGGTTTTGAATAAGTTGTCATAAAGCTAACATAAATTGATCATTAGAAACTGGTTTATGATGCACTTAAATTTTTTTATTGAGGTGTAATTTACACACAATGCAATGCATAACTCTTAACACACTCAGATCCAGATTGATGAGTTCTGAAAAGGGCATACGCCCATTTAATCCACATCCGTATCAAGATATGGAACATTTCCATCACTCCAGAAAGTTCCTACAGGACCCTTCCCAGTCAACCCCACCTCCCCACGCTGGAGGGGCAACCACCATCCTGATTCCTCTCATCATGGGTTAGTCTGCCTCTTCTGGAACTTCATACAGGTGGAGTCAGAGAAAGTGAACTCTTCTGCAGCTGACTTTCTCACTCAGCGTAATGCTTTTGAAATTTATCCACATTGTTGCATGTATTGGTAGTTTATGCTTTAGCCTATTATTAATTGTTTAATTGACATATTGTTTCACCAACTCTACTAGCTCCATAAGTTATATACCAAAGAAATATTATACATTTTCAACTTTTTAAAAAGAAATAATAACAATTATAGACACGTTAGTGATGAAAGACCATTATTAGCTTGTGGCAGGAATAAGAATGAAACACAATGACCGTCAAATCTGGCACTTGGCTATTTTTTTCACCTCAGTGGGGAAAAGGTAGATCAGTCTTGGTTTGGTAGGTTTATCCCAGTGTGATATTTTCATGCAGATATCTGAAAATTAAAATTGTTATTTCCAACATCATAAAATACCATAAATATGTTTTCAAAATAAGGTGATGCTCACATTTTAAAAGCTCCCTAGAGCAGTAGTTTTCAAAGTACATGTCCCACATGAGCTACTGAAAAACACTATATTAGATCTTCTATAGTCGTCTAAAAAGTAAGAAAGATACTAAACTTTACTATCACTTATGAGTCTGCATATTAGAAATTACATGAAAGAAGAAGAAAAGCTCTACACACAGAGTACAACTTGCCCTCACGCCTCCATTGCTTTTAGCATATTACAATATATGGCATTTACAGATTCCCTGGTTGGAAGGATTTATGGATGATATGATCTAGTTTTAATTCAAGCGACCACCACAAAATACTGGCTTCAAATTAACCCGGCAAAGAACCCATGAGGAAGCTCACAATGCACCATGGCATGAGAGGCAAGCACAAGGAAAGAAGATGGTAGCATCGACCTCACTCCTCTTCCTAGGAAAGGCTCTGTGTGAGCCACATTATGAGCTTAAGACAGTAACGTTCTAATCACACCTGAGAAGAATTTAGCAGAAAACATTTGGCAAGATCAAGAAGACTATTTGAAATAAGCATTTACTTTCACTAGCTTTTAAAAATGAACCTCAGCTGAAGCTTATGTTGAGCCTTGAGATGTTAGCTAATCAGAACAGGAAGGCATCTCGATTAGCAAGGCATCTAAAAGTATTGTTTATTTTATTCTTAATTCATCCTTTAAACTATTGTATTTTGTATATGTTTTAATGTACATACTATTTTATACATTATGTAATTTATGAATAAATATTTGTGTTTATTGAAGGTGTTTATCTATGGGAGGCATTCAAATATTTTATTGCATGGGTGAACAATCTAGTGCAACATAACTTTAAGCTATTTCTGAATTTACTCTCCACTATGAAGTTGCCTTTATCTCTGAACTTCAAAGTGGGAGAAATGAGCTTAGTGAAACTTTTCAACCACAGGATTAAGTTCACTGTGTTCTAACATCATGTGTGGTTTGCAACCCAGCAGTTGCTTCACCTTGTAGCTATGCTTCTGAAGCTTGGTTAAATTATAATCTAAGGTGGCCATTTAAATGAATATAGTTCCAGAAAACATCTTTTTGGAATATTCTTCCAAAATTTTGTGTATTTCCTTACTATCTGAATGTGTTGGACAAGCGTTGGACAGTTAGAGGCTTTTTAATGTCAACAACCATGTAGATTCACATAAATATGTTTTTCTATTTTGAATCTTGAATTTATCCCACCCCCATGAACTAGTCTATTGTTGTACTGGAAGGTTTAATGAGTAGAAGGAAGAAAAAATAGAAAATAGGGAAAGAGAAGCTTTTAGACATCAGAAGTGAAATTGGGATTATTTTATCGACAAATAACAGTAGTCGATGCTACCATAATAAAGCTCTGCTTTGTGTAGTACTTTTCTTCCAACAAACTTAGAGCATTTTGTAGACAACCTAAGATCACGTGGTGAACTAGCACCAAAACTAAGAATAGAAATTACACCCAGATTAGTTTTTATTGATAACTGCCTTTGGGAACTTCTCCCTGAGGCCCAGGTTTAATTGCTTATCTAAGAAATTAGAGAGTTTTAATGTGAAAAGGAGAAAGCGAAAGGAAAGAAATACAACAGGAGAAAGATCAAAAGCACACGTCACAGGTTATTTTCCAATTAACCTTATTTCCTTCAGTCACTTGCCACCTTTACCAAATTTAATTGGTTTTCATCAGGTGGTACCCAGATCCCAATTTGGTGGTTACCCTCTGCCTGTTCAGAGTCCTCCTAGGAGTTTCAATTTTTTTTAAGTTGCTGGTGCTGCCACGTGGTGGAATTGTGTTTATTCAAGGAACAAAGTATTTGCTGAGAAATACATTCTATGTGCTCACATTATAGACTAAACATCCTCAGTACATGTGCTGGAGACCTTCTTATAAGTATTCTCCAAATGTCCTTTTTACATAAGGTACATATGAGAATATCCTTAAAAATGCTCCTTAGTGTTCAGGTAGGTGTTCATTTGTTTCTATATAATAGGCTCTTTTCTGATAAAGCTCCATGACTCACCACTTTTAGAAATCAGCCCTTGCTGGATTTGACTGCTGATGTTGACGTAGTCCTCTGCGGATCTAGTCTATTTTTTTTTTCATGCTTTATGTGTTTAGTCTCTCCCACTAGTGTGTAATCTCTCAAGGACAGAAGCTGTACTTGTCGCTTCCTTTGGTGGTGTTGACTCAGTGGAGTTCACGGCAGAGGCCCTGCCACCCTTCGGGAGGTTTGCTCAGCCTCCTGTGCGTAGTGCGCTTGGATGGCACCATGGAGTTTGTCCTCATGATTCATCATTCATTCAATTCATATTTTTGAGCTCCTACCACATGCCAGAAGCTCTTTTAAACTCCACAGCACACAGACAAAAATTCCCAACCTCTTGTGGCTTGCATTTTCATGAGGGAAGGAGAGATAATAAGCAAAATAAATAAGTAATACTAAGTTAGCTAGTGCTAAGTACTAAAGAGGATAAACTATATCAAAAGTGGCATCTGAAAAAGATCATGAGGAGCAGGCCCCGGAGCAGTTTGAAAGGGAGTTATTCTCTGCGGGAGGAAGTAAGTGCAAAGGCCTAGGGCAGGAGCAAGGCTGGTTTAAGGAAGAACAGAGAAGCCGGTGGGGCTGGGGCAGAGAGAGCTACTGGAAGGGCCGTAGAGAAAATCAGAAATGTAAGGCCCACACAAGACAGTCTTACTGTCAATCCGAGGGGTCGGGAAGCTGCTTCCGTTTCCTAGGGCTGCTGTCGCAAAGTATCACAAACTGAGTGGCTTAAGCAACAGAAGCGCGTGGTCTCACGGTTCCAGAGGCCGGAAGTCTGAGAGCAAGGTGTTGGCAGAGGGCTTCTTTCTTCCGAGGGCTGGGAGGGAAGGATCTGTTCTAGGACTGTCTCGTTGCCTTGTACGTGGCTACCTTCATATTCCCATCGTGCTCTCTCTGTATGCAAACCCACCTTCAAATGTCCCCTTTTTATAGGGACATCACTCACATTGGATTAGGGCCCACCTTCATGACTTCATTTTAAGTTGGTAAAAAACCCTATCTTCCAACTAAAGCCACATTCTGAGGTGCTAGAGATCAGGACTTTGGCATATGAATGTGGGGAGGACGCAGTTCAACTCATAACAAAAGGCACCGCACCGGAGCTTTTGAGGACAGAAGTACGTGGCCTCGCTCTGTTGAAAAGAATGAGACTGGAAGCCGGGACATCAGGCAGGAAGCTCTTGCAATAGTCCAGATAAGCTCCACCTCCTGTCAGATCAGCAGGGGCATGAGATTCTCATAGGAGCCAAACCCTGCTATAAACTGCACATGCGAGGGATCTAGGTTGCGCTCCTTATGAGAATCTAATGTCTGCCTGATGATCTGAGGTGGAGCTAAGGCGGTGATGGAGCCCTGGGGAATGGCTGCAAATACAAATTATCATTACAGAGAGGTTCGACTGTACAATAAATTTAATGCACTTGAATCATCCCTAAACCATCCCCCTCCAACCTCGGTCCATGGAAAAATTGTCTTCCATGAAACTGGTCCCTGGTGCCAAAAAGGTTGGGGACCACTGATCTACATGACTGAGCAAATATCAGGAGCCTTTATTTTACACACAGCTCTATCAGTTCTTGTGAAATTCAGTGATGAAAATGTCTATAATACTAGTCATAAAATAACCAAAAATGGTTGGGTGATAATTTTTCATCTCTTGGGTTTCTGTACATCTTGAGAACATTGACTGTCATTGTTCTGGACTATCTTTCCAAGGATGTTTTTATATCAAACAGTGTTGGAAGACAGAGATAGTATCTCCTGCAAGAGCAAAGGGCAGGTTTGCTGATAGCATTGGAAAATGGAGATAGGGTTTCCCTTCCATGTAAAAAACAGGTGTGCTTATTGCTCAGTATAATAAAGAGACTCTCTCTCTCTCTCTGGAGCAAAGGGTAGGCATGCTTACTGCCCATTACTAAATATTTGGGTTCCCTAAAATCAGGGTTCCTCCCCTGTGATAGGAGCCTCTGTGTGTGCAGGTATCCCCTGGCCCTCCTTTAGTCTCCATGTGAGGTTCAGGGCTTGAGGAACCAACACAAGAAAATACAGACTACTGCTACTACTACTGTGAGTAATAAAGTCCTTTGTTTCTACTTCAGGAGTTTCATGCCTTCTACCAGCATCTGTGAGACTGTGACAGGCTAACTTCTTAGCTTGCAAGCAGTGGCAAGATCACAGCTCACTGCAGCCTCCAACTACGGGGCTGAAGTGTTCCTCCCACCTCAGCCTCCAAAGTAGCTGAGATTACAGGTGTGCACCACCACACCCAGCTAATTAAAAAAAATTTTTTTTGTAAAGATGGGGTCTCACTATGTTGCCCAGGCTAGTCTTAAACTCCTGGCCTCAAGTGATCCTCTCACCTGAGCCTCCCAAAATGCTGGGATTACAGGTGTGAGTCGCCACACCCAGCCAGGACTTTTGATAAATTAGTAAAATTCCTAAAATTTTTAAAAAGGTTGTCTTCATCACAGTTACATTTTAAAGCTGGTAATTATCTTTTTTTTTAAATGTTTTTAATTTTTATTTTTTTGTTTTTATTTTTTGCTCCTCTGCCACCTGATTGTAGGTTAATAGGAGAGAACTATACCTTCACTTCTGAAGTCATAGCTCCATGCTCTGTGCCTGACACATAGTAGGTGCTCAATAAATATTTGTGGAACCAAAGTCAAATAAAGTAGCCCCTACAGAGTGCGTTTTTATTGAACAATCTCTTTTAAGAATTTCATTTTATAATTACTAGGCTTTAGTATTACATAGTGGCATTATTAATATTTCGAGTAGCGATAAAATTTGTATTTTACTTCGATTTTATAAAAAACTATAGTTTTTCTTTAAAAGCTGATTATCAAGGGATGCTACATTTCCAAGTGTGTTTTGATTACATCCAGCATCATGGAATACAGCAGACTTGGCAAATTAAAATATTTTACTTCTCTCTTAGGTTTCCTTGCCTATAAAATAAAAGGCAACTGGACAAAATGAAGCTTGAAATCATTTTTAACTTAAAGACATTGTGATTGGATGGTACTGATCTCCAGTTTTTCTCATATGAATCTAAAGAAAATTAATATTCACTTAAAAATCATTCTGTATTTAATTCACATTTTCTGAGATTCGCTTTCTCTCTCCAGGAAGGCACACCTGTTTTTGCTGGAGATGGAAAATAAAAACAAAAAATAATCCACCCGGAGGGAGAATCTGTGCCAATCTGGGTCTTATAGCTGTCTGCCCGTCCCGGGCTGGCATTCTCTCTCGCCGTCCCTGCCAGGCATGTCTGTGAGCCCCGCCGTGCCAGCTCCCCTGCAGGTCTGGGGCCAGGCTGGAGGTCAAAGCTACAGGCTGGGATCCGTCCTCATAGGCTCCCCATCGGTGTTCTCTCTTCCTCTAACATCCTTGGAATAGAGCACTGAAAAATGACGTTAAATACTCTAACTGCTAAAAATACTGTTACGAATCAAAAATTCCATCTAATAGTTAAGAGCATGAGGCTTGGAGCAGGCAGATCTCACATCGAGCCTGGAAATTAAACCTGTGCCGCACGGCTTTGTGAGGGTGAAATCTGATATCTGTCGTGGCCTTAGCTGGCGGCAGCCACGTAGAAAGGATTCAGGAATCTCGAATGTGGCTATTGATGTTTCATGTATTATCCGAGTTCCAGGTAGGTGTGCCAGAAACACGTCTGCCCTCGCAGCGGCCTGGGGTGGGGAGGGAATGGGGCGAGGGAAGGAACACCAGCTGTGAGTGGTAGAGGGATTCGAGAAGGCTCTGAGCTAAGGTAATGACTCCACATCTGCAGGGCCTGGTTTTATTTTTATGTGTGCTTGGGAGACAATAATTCTCATAAAGATTCATAACTCCACAAATGTTTTGAATCAGAAAATAATGAAGAACAGAACCTGGGTTCTGGCCTCAAAATTCCCTATAGCCCATCCAAGGGTCGTTCATGAGCTGTATTCTTAGAGGATCAGTGCACTAATTCCATTAGAACTAATGTTTCTCTACTTTACAAAGTTCGTGGAACATTATCAGACTGAAATTTAATGTGAATGTGCTGCCAAACACTTTCTAAAACAGATTGTGACATGGAAATCTATAAGGGTGATCTTTAAACAAGAAATTATTGAGTCTCTGCAGAGGAAGAATGAGATGCCCAGTGCAGGAAGGAACTGACTTATTCCATCCTTGATTTGTTAGCCCCTGACATGAAGAAATTAAACTCCAGAGCTCTTCCTGTCCAAAATACTCTATTTTCATCAATTCCTTATAGTTTGTGACACCCAGGAGAGAAGAAGCATGCCTGTGGTGTGCATGTGTGCACGTTGTATGTGCAAGCATGAACCTATGTGTAGAAGACTATATGAAGGATGTGGAAAAGGAAAACTAAAAGGGAAACATTACCAAAGCTTCATGTTGAAAGGAATACTGAGTCAATGTTATTCTAGGCAGTACATGCAAATTTCAACTTAGAAACTGGCAAGTTAGTTGTATTTTTCAGATGAGCAAAGTGCATGCTTTCAGAATGATGGAAGAATATTTCAACATTAATTTTAATAGGTCTTTTTTATTGGTGAAAATATGCCAGGCTCACCCAGACTGAGCTGAGCCACCACCATTTGATCTGGAAAGAACACGTTCTCAAGGGACCAGGTCACTCCCTGGTGAGTGAGCCTGTACTTTGGGGAAGAGATGCTTTATTTGTGAAATGATATGGTATGAATCACAAATCTATTAGGTACTTGGCCTTGCTTTACTGCAGATTATCTGGGCAAACTTCACTATCCCTTTCTGAAAGCCATGAAGCATCCATGGTCAACCAGCCCTCACAGTGCAAGAGAGAAATACTTAACATTGCAAAGCCTGAGTCAGGAGTCAGTAACCCAGGTTTCCAACTGACTTGAGCAATTTACTGACAACTCTACTTTCATTTCCCTATCTGTGAAACAGTTTTGCTCGTTTTGCAAAATGTGAGATATTGATAGAATAAATTCTACAATTTCTATGAATCAATCTGAGTTCCTTCCTAGAATGACAACTATTGGAGGCTACTTCAAGGGTGCTTGTCTAGCCCAAACCTCCCGTTTCTAAGAACTGCCTCCCCTGCCCCGGGACTGGGCCCCAGCAACCAGATCATTTCAACATGACACTGAGCCCCTGGCCACAGTTAGCTGAATCAAAAGTGGACAAAGGATGCCAATCTCTAATTAAGCTGAACCTATCAGTGTCCCTCTCTCTCAAAAACTTGGAAGGGGGGCCTTAGAGCCTGGGTCAGTTGGTTGGGAGCCTGAGAGTGGGAAGTGATGTAGAGCCAAGGATTAGGCAGCATGTTTCTGACATTGTTCCAAATAACAGGAAAAGCCAGGCTGCACAGAGAGAAAAATGACGCTGATATGCAGGGATAATAGGGATGAGCAGCTGCTGGTCCCTGGAGAGCGAGTTCCTCGTCCAGGACTTCATGCACCCTTGCTCCTCGAACCTCATTTCCTTCCAACAGATTTCACTTTTCAGCATATGCTCCTTGCAGTGAGTCTCTGTTACTTGGAACCAAATGATCCCCAAGCCTGAAATCATATACTCTGAGTTGTCTGTCTCAGAAAAGCTAGCAATGTCACTGACATTTAACAAGACTTTTCACTAAAAAAAAGAAAAAACAGTTTTCTTTAAAAAAAAAAAAAAAAGAAACCCTTTCAGAACAAAACACTAGCTTCCTGCTTATTCTTGGGCTTTCTTCTCTGTTAAGGTTGAGCCCGTTTTGGAGAGTTACTTAACACACAAGTGAGCAGAACTCTAAACAGGAATCCAGGACTCAGCTATTAGTAGAGTTGTCATTTTTGTCAGAGCATTAACAGATAACCATTCTCAAACCAGTATGCAGCTGAACTGGGTTTGACTCCTTGACAACTGCACAGCAAATCTGTCCACACACAGGTGGAACCCTGGCTCTGTCAGCCAGCGAGTGGGTGCAATGTGCATGTCACTCACAGCACAGATGGCCCATCCACACTGTACCCTCAAGGGCATCAAATGGACCAGAAGAATCTGCACTTGAGATGAGAAGCAGTCTCCCACCACCGGCCAGCCTGCAGTGGGGGTGTGAGAAGCCAGGTCGTTTCTGTTCACAGGGAATTCGGGTGAATCATGACCATTTCTGTCAGTGTGAGGTTGAAAGTGAAACTCTATTCAACCATCAAGATTTGCTCAACTGAAGGCCGATTGTGGTGGGAAGCAAAGCACAGAATTTACTGACAAGTAATCCTAGACCTGTAGGTAGAGACCTTTTCCTTTGTGGTATCTGGCGCATCACATCATTAAAGAGTATGTTTCTCTCTCTGTCTGTCTCTCTCTTTCCACATATATACATATGTGTGTATTTATATATATATATATATGTATATTATGCAGGGCCAAGTGATTATTATCAAAGAGATTATCAAAAATGTTGTTCCATCCTGCAACTTCTCAAGAGAGATGAGGCTTCCAAATTGGCATCTACAAGCTCATTTGTTCTGTAGGTGCAGAAAAGTACTTATATTTCCCCACCGAAGTGTGGTTAGTAGGAAAATGAAAGTATTTTAACTTCTCTTCGTTGGAATTTAAGGGGAGACATAGGGGATTCACCTTACCTCTTTCCCCTTGGCTCTAGCTGAGGCTATCCTGACATCAGGGCCTGCCTGTCCCACAGAGAGGACAGCTCTCCACCGGCCTGGCCTCCCAGCCTGCTCCCCTGCCTACTCCGGCCAGGTTAGTGTGGGAGCAGGTGCTCCCTCATCTAGCCAGCAGCTCGCAGAGGGCATTTCTGTGAGCAGAGTGCCAAGAATCGTGCCTTCTCTAGAAATGTTACAAGAGTCCCATGTGAAACAATAACAGGGACATTCATTTTGATTCTGAGGGCTTGCGCTTGTGGTGTTTGTTTACTCGGGTGCTTCCTGAGCCCTGAGATGACCTTTCTCGCCATTTAAGAAAGACTGAGCTATTGTCAAGAGTGTATCATAAGTCGGACCTCTTGTTGGATTCAAAAACATTTTACAAAAAAATACATCCATCCTGGAAAATCAGTATACTTTTAAGATAAGAAAATCCACTCTTTGAAATCTAACAAGCACAGCGGATTCTCTGGAAAGTGTGTTAAATGGTCAAACGTAACACAAATTCCAGTGAGCTGTGCAAGCTACTCAACGGCTGCTCGTTCTGATAAGTACCATTTTGAATTGCAGTGACATGGTACAAACATGGATGTTTCTTTTTTTCCTTCTATTTTATTAAAAAGGAAGAAAATAAATTAAACCCACCAGCAGCAAATGAATGAATATGTTATTGATTTTTTTAAATCATCTAGAGCCTTACCCATAGAAAATTTATGTAATAGTGAACACTCAAAAGGAATTTTAATATGTGCCTTTAGATCATTTCATTTACAATTTTTATTGAAAAATAACATTTTCAGGGCAGTCCGTGATATCTCTGTTCCCCATAAATGTGGAGCCATCCTCCTGCCCCATCTTCCACTCTTGGATAGACCTTGCACTGAGGCAGCCATCACTCAGCATTGTCACCACTGGCTGGTAAGGGCATCTCCTCCAACAGTCCATGGATTCTTTGAAATAAAAGAATGCTTGAATTGCTAGTTTTTAGCAATTGGTACATATCAGATATATAATAAAGAGTTGTTACATAAATAAGCAAATTTACCAATACAGAATGTTATATAAGGTAAAAGAAAAGACCCTAAAAGTATGAGGGAATGGAGTCTAAAAATCTAATGGGAAAAAAAAAGAAAAAAACAAGTTCATTTGTACAGCTTTCCTTTTTATCTGATGTCAACTCTTTCTCCAATAAGCAATCGGATAAAAGGTAAACATTATATCCTTATTAAAAACAATGCATCATACAAAAGGAACACCATTGAAGCAAGAACGCATTCTTGGTAAACTTGATTTTTCTCTCAAATTTTTATAAATTGAGATTTAGTAGAAGGAATTTAATTCATTTCCAGGGTAGTCTTTTCTCGAAGAGATCTCTGTCAAGATGAAATGACTCTGAGCTAAGTCCAAATACTTTTAAACATGTTGCCTTCACTACTTTTGAAAATCCAAAATAGCGTATCCAAAAAAAAAAAAAGAAACCATGATTTTTTTCTCCTGAATGGAACTTTCCGTTTTGGTGCAATTCACTACATTTTTTCCCATCTTGTCCTTGTTATGGTTTTCCCTGAGTGACCACTCCTTTCTGCGGCTGCTTCTGTCCGGGCCATGCATCTCCTCCAGGAACCTGTTTGTTTTGATGAAGTGTGTTGGCCACGGTCAGGGTCAGAGGAAACAAGTACCTAGTCATTACTTCAAAGCTTAAAAATGTTTGTTTGTTTTTTTTTTTTTTTGGACCATATCAAAGATCTTTTTTCTTTTTAAAAATCTTATTAAGAGAAAAAAACAACACACCATTTGAGGAGCTTCACATTGGGAACAGTCTTCATAACAGACTCTATTGTTTCTTTGCTCTTAGGAGGGCAAAGCAGGCACTGTGTTCCCCGAATGGCCACGCAATTGAGATCACCTCATTTTTGTCCTCTGCTCCAAGGTGTCTGGACTGGGACAGAATCTGGTGGCCCATACTTCTTGATGAAAAATGGCAATTTGATGAGATCCTATATGTAGGGAAGAGCTCCAGAGGACATTGCCTGTTTGGCTACCGATTACACTTCATTTGAGCATATCTCACCAGAAGCAAAGCACAAGCAAACACCACTGTATTGGACACTTATCCTGAACTTTTGTTATTGATTTGACTTTTTATCCAGAAGAAGAGGGGCCTGGGTTGGAGAGAAGAGTGGACCATTCTTCCCTCCATGTCTGACTTGAACATTCTCCGTTTATACCTACTTGATCCCAGCATCAAATAAAGCACGAGGGAAGTGACAATGTAAAGTGGGAATGTAAAACAATCACACAGTCATGGACTAGGGCGGGGGAAAGGACTTTAAAGCATTTGTGTTCTACCCAATCATCTGCAGTTTACATTATTCTATAATATCTCTACAAGCTAATACCTGGTATCTAGGTACAATAAATAGTTAATAAGGCAATACACTGTAAGTGTGGATACCACTGTACTCAGAAAAATGCCATGTACTACTCAGGAGGATCCAGTCACCTCTAAGAAATGTAGAAATTTTTGCCACAGGTGCTGGCTTTCCTGACCGCAGACATTTTATGCTGATGATCTGGTTAGATCGCTGGCCAGAATGCTGGAATACACTTTCCATCTTTAGATCTCATCATCCTAGGAAGCCTTATTTACCACGGTGGTCCCTTGATATCTGCAAGGGATTTGTTCCAGACCCCCCCCCCAATACTAAAATCTGTGGATGCTCAAGTCCATAGTCGGTCCTGCGGAACCCACGGATATGAAAAGTCAGCCCTCGGTATCCGGAGGTTCCGCATCCCACAAATACTGTATTTTCCATCCGTGGTTGAATGAATTTGAAGACGCAGCACCCACAGATATGGAGGGCTGACTGTACATTATTTTGCAAAGAGGAGTCCTCACGGTGAGGTGGGAAAAAAGCCCTAATGATCTGCAAACATTTGTGGCCAGCACTTCTGCTGGCTCTGTTTACAGGTTTCTCTCCCTCTACCATGTGTCACTGTGACTAGCCACCCTTGGAGCAGGCTGCTATGTGCTCTGATTTGTGGACTGACCTTTGTTGAGGGATTATTTGTCCTCCCAGATACCTTGACAGCGGGGTTCAGGCCACAGATGTGGCCACTGGGACTTCCTTTTTGATGCTAATTTTGTCATTACAACTCATGGACACCACTACCCATCCAGCCCCATTTCTTCCTTTTCCTTCTGTTTATTTCCAGTCTTAGAGTTTGCCAGAAAGATAGTAAAATACTGACATATTCATGTATTTTTTATTTTTAAAGAACTAAAATAAGATAAAGTGAGCCATTCCTGTCTTCTCAGGGGCTGTGAACCTGTCATTCAGCAAGTATCTACTGAGCTCCTACTATGTGCTAGCCACTGTTTCCCCTTAGAAGTCCAGTTGATTTTTTTTTCCAAATCCCACCATCTCTTTGAAAAACATATTTTGACGTTGGCAAAACTTTTCCTTTTTAAACATCATTTTAATGGTTTGTTAAGGTGGTTCTTCTGTTCCCGTCAGTCACAAATCTGTCTTAGATTTTCTAGTAGTCGTAGTCCTGATCTACGCCAAACAGATAGTTGGCACTCAATTAATAAATGATACCGTAGCCAGGGGAGCACTTAGAAAATACACTTGTTAAAGCAGAGATGAATGGTCAGAATTTCGGCAACTGATGTGCTTGAGGCTCCTTCAGAAAGAAGAGCTACGGCTTCTTATCCTCCCTTCATTTTAGCAATGAGGCTTCTTCCCCCATGGCTCCTAAAACCAACTGAAATTCCTTTCCTTCCACTTCATAGCTCACCAGTGAGTAATCACAGCATAAATGCACCTTTAGAGCTGCAAATGACATCAGAGCCGCCAAGCCTTGGAGAGGTATTAAATCGCAGGACGTCAGTGTAGGGCCAATGGCAGAATCCAGGTCTCCCTACCATCCGCACTTCCTGCCGGAATAACATGAAGCAGGGGTCCACCTGCAGACGATCTCCAAAAGACGCCCCTTTATCATGTGCTGACAAAGCAGAAGTCCAGGAAAGGCTTCTCCGCTAGACAGGTGCTCGATACAGTCTCTAACACTCCTGTTCTCTCCTGCTACGTGAACTAAAGGTCAGTATAACAAGTGCTTCTTAAATCTTGGTTCTAGGAGGTTTGTCCACACGTCAACTCCGAGGTGACGGTGGCAGACAGGTAGTTCCTTTCCTGCAGGCATCCAGGCACCTAACTGTTGCGTGATGAGGGGACCCCTTGCGATGCCTGTGGCTGTCGTCCCATGGGGCAAATAGAAGAGCCCAGATGACAGCAGGGGCGGAGGCAGCCCTGTGAGAGCAGTGCACGCAATGAGGGTGCGCGATTTGGGTTTGCAGGGAACTGGAAAGCAATGGTGACATCCACTGTCAGCTCCCTACTCTCTGTCTCCATGCGCCAGCAATGCTAAACGACGCCAGTGGTAAACTCTCCTTCCTGAAATAAATATTTTTTCATCTATGCTCTAACATTTAGAACAATTACTGCATTTACATGTAAAAGTTGATTTTACATATACAAATTTGACTGTACATATAAAAACATCTCTGTAAGCTTCAAATTAGCACACTTTGGTTATGTATTCTTTCCTAAACAGGGTAATTGACATGGACGTTCATGCAGAAAACTCCAGTTTCCCAGCTAGCGCAGACCCACGCCAACTCAGCTGTGTCCATGTTTCTTTCCAGAGTTGGTGGCTAGCAGTTTGGAACTGTTCAAACGGGCTTCTGCAGCAGTGCTTGTCTCTATTTCCTATGGTACTATGTATTCGTGTGCTTAAATAGCAGGTGCAAAATAAACAATGATAGTGGATTAGGCTGCTCTGGCTGCCATAACGAAATACCATGGACTGGGTGGCTTAAATAACAAAAATTTATTTTCTCACTGTTCTGGAGGTGAGAAATGAGGTGTTGGCAGGGTTGGTTTCCAGGGAGGCTTCTCTCCTTGGCTTGCAGATGTCTGCCTTCTTTCTGTGTCCTCTCATGGCCTTTTTTCTAAGGAAAAGGGTAGAGAGAGAGAGACAGAGACAGAGCACGCACGGGCTAAGATATCTCTTCCTATGAGGACAGCAGTCCTATCAGATTAGGGCCCTACTCTTATGACATCATTTAACCTTAACTACCTCCTTTAAGGCCCCATCTCCAAACACAGTCACACTGGGGGTTGGGACGCCTACATATGAATCTGGGGAGGGGGCTACGATTCAGTCCATAACAAATAGTGAACATAAAGAAGAAACAAAACTTTAGTTACATCAACTCTGCCATTTGCTGTGACTATGCAGAATTTTTATTTGTGTTTAAAATTTGAAACAAAGAAACAGAGCGCAAATTGCAAGGGATAAAATTTTTGTTTGGCGTATGCAAACTTTAGCTCATCCCTAAGATATTTTACTACTTTGCAATAATACCTTTAAAATGTAAATTTATTTTTCTTTATAAATTGTTACTCATATAATGTGGATTCAACTTAAATGTATTGCTCATTGTTGTGACAAATATGTAGACATGTTCTCCACCCTTTTCAAAAAACATACATTAATTTAATTTAAAAAGTTTGAATTTATGACTTGATTTCTTTCTTGTACTATAAAATTTTCATTGTTTTGACTGGCTTTATAATGGCCAAGAAAAGAAAATCTTCACTGTATTTCTTCTCTAGGCATTTTTATTTTGTCATTGGATTTGTCAAATACCCATGGAAAGCTACAGAGGAGAGGCTCTTGGTCATTACTAGAAAGGAAAATGAAAGCTAAGCAAGTCGTACTGTGAGGGTCTGAGGCTTCGAATTAGCCTAGATAAGTGTTCTTTGTAGAAACATGGCCAAGTTCTTTCCCAATAGATATGGAACCAGGGGAAAGTGAACCAAAAAGTTTATTCCCATCCACTCAGGGCTCTCTCCCATTTGTCTCCTGTTTAGTCCTTGTCTGCCCCTCCAAGGCGTTGAGTGCACACCTATGGGCATCCCAGCCCACAGGTGCAAGCCAGCCCTGGGCCACCTGTCAGGCTTACGGTGTGTACCTCAGCAACAGAGCCTACCTCTGGGAGGAATGACCTCAGGAAAAGCCAGCAAGGACCTCGGAAACAGGCTTCGGGGCTATTTGGCTGGGGAATGCTAGGGACCTGATACTCAGATCTTGGGGAGCAGGGCTTGGGATGGGCACTTCCTCTTGGCTCTGTGGCTTCTTCATCCCATAGGGAGAGGCACAGCCAGAGGGGCTACTGGGCTGGGAAACCTGGTCATCTGGGCCTGAGGGAGGCACTGTTGTGGACAACACAGTCCGCTGATGAATGCGATTTCGCTTTGACGTGTGAATTATGCAAGATGTAGTTTGCAAAATTTTCTCCTCACTATCTCCTTGGATCGTCCCTCTGTCGTGGACCTTAGGTGTCAGGTTCCTTACACAGGATCCCTGAAATTGCCATGAGAGGTCACTGAAAGTCATCCAGCTTCTTGATTCTCCAATGAAGAGGAAAACCTTGATGGCCCTACAACAGCCTATTGGGAACCCCATAGGCTGAAGTCAAACTTGCACACACTTTCCTGAGAGATAAAAATACAGTGTTATTTTTTTCTTCTAGTACTTAAACCAAAATTGCATGAAGATAAACAAAGACCACTCTCAAAGCTCCCTTTATTTAATATATCTGCATCTATATTTGTATTTATATATCTATTTGTGCATATGTGCATGTGCATATATGTGCGTGTTTGTGTGTGTGTGTGTGTGTGTGTGTATTTATGTGTGCACTCTGGTGCAAAAATGCACGTGTACACATGGCTTGTGTGTTTGTATCTTTGGCTCCCAGGAGTCCCATTGAGAGTGATTTGTTTTGAATACTGATGCCTGTTCCGGGTGAGAATTTTTTTTTTCTCTTAAAGGTGTCAGTGGAAGCTGTGAAAAGGTAAGATCAGAGAATATAACATCCCCTAAGGGACTTTTCAAAGGTTCACACTTCATGTGCCAGACTCCCTTATTTCAGGATAAGTATTTGACATGCTTTGTTACCTGATTAAACCTGCATGTGTTTCGTTCTGGCTTATTACTGTCTGGAGCACTGTGTTGTGAAATGAAAATTACTGGCATTTGCCTGCCAAATGCAGTGATTCAGAGAATTATGAATTAGGATTCTTTAATTACAGAGATCAGCACCCGATAGGTTAATTTCAAAAGCAAAGTTAACCACATGTGCTCTATTTATTTTCAAACTAATTCTGTTGACTTACATTTCATTTAAAAGGTCTTATTGGTTCCCTATTAATAAATAGCATTGTAACAAGAAAATAAACAAAATGCTCAATATTATTTCACCTGGGCTGGAGAATGCAAAAGAAAATTAGATGTTCGTGAAATAGAATTCAAATGCTAGTGATTCTTTGGAGGCATTTCTTTAATAGTATTCTTATTTGGTAGTATTATTCTGTACTACTCTTAAATTTAACTTAAAAATATTTAGTTTCATGGCATTAGATTTTTTTCTTTGAGGGCAGGTAAAAGCAAGATGATTTGTGGAAAAAAGAAGACTCTGTTTTAAGCCTACCTTGTTTTCTCTGTCTCCCATGGATGCTTAGATATTAAAGAAATTGCCATAAATGATGTCTAATTTTTTATTTTATAAACCCTTTTGTTACAGTTAATAGATATTAAATTGAAACAACAGTAGTAATTTAGTGCGACATAGTCTACCAAGGCAGCTTCTTTAAAAGAGTCAATGTGTTGAGTCATAGCCTGAGGACTTAAAATCTAAGTTATTTATTTTTAAACAGTATATGCATTATCCTTATTTTAGGGGCTTATTCTTTATTTCAAGCAAGGTGTGCACATAATAACCATTTTTAACAGATCCAGACAGTAGAGCCCAAAATAAGAAGTTTAAGTCTTCCTCTATCCCTATTACCAGAGGCACAGAATTTCAACAGTTTCTGAATTTACTTCAGTGGTGGGTTTATATTTTATATGAGATGCCGCTAAGAGATAAAAATACAGCATTTTTTTCTTCTTCTAGTATTTAAACCAAAATTACACGAAGATAATAACCACTCTTGAAGCATACTGTATTTAATATATCTGCATCTATATTTGTATTTATATATTTGTGCATTTTTTTAAGCACTGTGATTTTTTAAGCATATGTACGCTTTCTCACAATTTCCTAAGATCCTTCCCTGAAGCAGCACATCCTGGGTGCTTCTCAAGCATGCTTCCAGAGAACACGTTATCTAGGTTATTATTTAAATGATTTTCAAGTGAAGGAAGCTCCAAAAACGCTAACAACTTCTGCATTTTAATAAAATGTGAATGCAAGCATGGAAATATTGCAGGTAGAGCGCAGGCTTCTTTTCCTTTGGAAACTCTCATTTTACATAATCCTCCAAGATGACATTCCCTCCAAACCCCTTCAGACAGGGGTTATTCTCATCGTCTCTTCTGCCCAGGGACCTCACTGTCCTTCACACACTGTGCACAGACTCCTTGTCATCAGATTATTAACACTTACAGGGATACATGGCCACCCCAAAATGAATAGGAACATCTTGCTTTGACATTGAGGTTCCTTATGACTCTGTTCTTTGATTCTGCGTGGTGACATCCTTTGCAGGTAAACTTGCCTTATATCAAGATCTTTTAGTATTAAATTAACTTCACTTCTTAGGATGGCATCCAAGGTAAACTCTCCTTATCCCTGATGTTGTGACTGCTAGTGAATAAGAGCGAGGAGAAATGAATCCCGCCTGGGATCTTGGAGAAGGTTCTACTGAGGAAATAACGGTTATCCTGTATTTTATAGAAAGAGAGACTTTGGGAGTAAGGAAAGACATTCAAGCTGAGGGAAATGAGCGTACAGAGACCTGACTGCTTTGACATTGAGTTCTTGGGAGGATGGAGCTCAGAGTAGAGGGAGAGAGTTCATTTATATGCCAGGCTGAAGAATCTAAACGTCGTGGTGCACGACAGTGAGGATCCACTAAAGACTTTTAACTCGAGGAGCCAGGGCAAAACCAAGGAAGCAGCCTGTTCCTGCCAGTCTGCACCCAGTGAGGGCACAGTGTCTAGGGGAAGTCCTGGCAGGAGCACTGCAGCAAACAGGGTGTGCATCGAGAGGATGCTCACTGAGAACGCTTTCACCTGTCCCCATCCACCCGTTCTGCCCTCACTCCTACAACGCTCAGTGTAACCTTCTCCAACTTAATCATAACTGTCACCCCCCAAGCTATCCCTCCTCCTAGCAATTGGAAGGCAAAGTAGTCCTAGAATCTGAAAGATCTCTAACCACGAAGCTGTGCAGAGCAGCCTTTGAATGGGGAGGCTGCTTCTCAAGCCCCCCGGAACAGCAGGAGTCCGACCCTAACTCAGATGGCCTTGGGAGCCAGAGCAGACCTCTTAGAAAACAAGGTGTCTTTGCTCTCCACACCTTTTGCATTTTCTCTTCACATGCATTCTGTTTCTCCCCAAAGTTAATTGTGAACAATCCAATGGCCCTATACAGACAATTACCTACAGAGACATTCATTGCCATTTTATGTATTTTTGCAAAAAAAAAAAAAAAAAAAGGAAAACAATCTAAATTTCTAACAGTAAGGAATTGGTTAAATAAATTATGGTATATCCATACAGTGTCATACCATGTGGCCATTTTAAATGATGGAGAAAAGAATATGTGATGTCATGGCACGATGGTCTTGATTTCTAAATGCTAGAAATATGCATGATTTTTCCTTCTTTTTTTATAAGCATGTCCTAAATTTTCTATAATGTGGGTACATGTTTAATAAAAAGGAAATGTTATTTTAAAAATCAGCAGTGTTTTTTTCCTTCTATTTTGAGGCCTACACACTCTTGGATTCAATACCTTTAAAGAAACTATAAATTTAGAAAATGCTTTCACGTATCATTTACCTAAGGAATCAAGTGCACATTTCTGGACATTTGAAAGCTATAATTTCAACCACGATCCTGGAAACATGGCAAAATCTCAAGAGTAAAATATAAGAGTAAAATTACATCATCCATCAAAATCCCTTGACACACACAGATTTTATTTATGTGAAGTTTGGGCAGATACCATAGTTTTTATGATTACTGAGTCCTCTAGGTTAGCAAATTATTCTCTCTCTTTCTCTCTCTCTCTCTGAAGTCTGGAACTTAATAATTCCAAATAACAAGGTTATAAAAAAGTGGAAAATTTTAAACTCCCATACAATGATTATTTATCGTTTATCATTATTCAGCATTAATTTCAGATTTGCCATTTAAACAATTTTTTATTACTTTAATTTTGGAGATGTCAGAACAAGCTTCATAAATATTCTTTCTTGTTAGGAGAGAGCATTTTTATAAAATGGAAACTCCAGAGCGGCCTAGGTGAATACACCCTATAAAGAAAATATATAAAATGTTAAAATAATGAGCAGATCTTACCTTCCAAGTGCCTTAGTTAATCCTTGGGAACAGGGAGGCAGTACTCAGGAAGTTGGGTTAGTACTTAAAAGCCACTTGGGTGCTATACAATACAAGGAAGCAGAAATTCAGAAGAGCTAATGATACTTTTGAAAAGTGTGTTACTTATTCCTGGGTGGGGGGAGGGGCGATAGCTCTGACATAAGGAAAATCTGGCTCCGATATTTGTGGTTTTGTGACTGCTATATCCAAGAAAGTCAAAGTGAGATGTAGGCATTATATAAGAATCCTCTTCACATGCCAATGTGCTTTATTTAGTCCTAATGGCAGATGGAGAAACTGAGGTCTCTGAGAATAGATTTGTACTGGTCCAAAGACATAGCAAATCAGATGTTAAAAACCAGACTTCACACAAATGCGATACATTTTTAAAAAAAAAAACTTTAAAGTGTTTCTGATTCTGTTCACATGTTCTGAATATTTGTTAATTCATTAACTCCAGATATTTGGACAGTGTGACTTGATTTGAATAACACTTCGAAATTTAATACACAGCCCCGCCCTTCTCAGTATTATACAATTTTGGCTCCAGAAATGAACGTAGCCTTAAAAGTTCCCCCCATCACATATATTTTCTCACTAAAGTGTAAGAAACATATCTTTTTCTTTAATTCTTGGCTCAGATTCAGGCTGTAAGGATACATGGTTTTCCAAACACCTGCATGAATCAACAAGATCCAAATCTGCTTAAGGCGCCTGTATGTTTTTCTCTAAAAAAAAATCATGTTTTCTCCACCAATCACTGTTCCAAGATCTGCTTCAGATGTCATATATTCTTTCCTAAAAGAACTTCTCTTCTCCTTTTCAGGAACGATTAGGAAAAGCTCGGGTGGTAAGCCGGATTGCAAGGCTGTTAATGCTGAAAAGAAAGAAGGTATTGGCTCACCCAAATTACTGGGACAGCAGAGAAAAGGCTAAGTGATTTTGAAATCATTTAAAGAATGGAGTGGTCTAACTTAAGCTGCATTGGAATGCTTAGGGATAGGGTTCCTTCATACTTTCTCAGGGAGGAGGTAAAACACCAAAAAGAACTGCAGTTCGACATCCAAAAGCTTAGAAAAGACCCAAATTTTTTCACTTTTAATGGTATGATATTTCAATTGTTCATGAATACTCTTGGACATGCTGGGAGATTGATGAATACACGATTATCACTTTGAATTTAACTCTAGTTCAACTGGGTCCTTTTAAACATCACAAGAAATTACTGTCATTTTTAAGGACTTAATGCTATCGGCTAATCATCAGCAGGAACTGCACTCTAAATTTCTTCATCAATAATAGTGACAAACGTCATGACTGCATTGCTTTCTCTTGGTTCTCCCACTCATTCACAATGGCTTACATTTGCAAGACGGACTTTGAAGTCAGATAGACCTTACAAAGTGTGGGACCTTTGACAAAGTTATGTAACTTTCCCAAATTCCGGCTTCCTCATCTGTAGCATAAGAGTAATCATAGTGCCTACCTCAGAGATTTCTTCTAAATATTTTACAGCATAATGCAAGGTTAAACATTTAGCTCAGTTCTGGCAGGCAGTAAGGATTTAATTTTCAAAATAACAGTAACTAACATTTATTAAGTGCTTATTATTAATATTTGCCAGGCAATACTATACATGTTAACTCATTTAATTCTATTACTAAACCCATTTTACAGATGAAGAAGTAAGTGGAGCTACTTATTTGTTGGAAGTTTGAAGAATCAGTAAATAATGCTACTTTCTTACTTTCCCAAGTTGGAAAAGAATTGAGAGACAGACATAACAGTGAGCCAGGAGAAGCTCAAAATGTTACTTTCATTACTGAGAAAGTCAATCAGAGAAAATGTCCTTAGATCTGTAGAATATCTTACTATCTACATGTATCCCTTACTTAACATTACGTTACAAACCTCAAATACACACAATAAAATCTATTTTTAAAAAAATGATTCAATTCGATTTCTTAAATAAATATTGGACTTTCAGATTTTAAAAATTGCTATTTCTATCAGTATTGACAAGTTGTGTTTTTCTAAGAATTTGTCTATTTCATATAAATTTTCAAGTTAATTGGCATAATGATGTTTATATATTCTCTTGTTACCTTTTTAACTTCTGTAAGATCTGTGGCAAAGTTCCCTTATTCAATCTCTGATAAGATTAATTTGCACCCTCTCCTATTTTTTCTTGATCAGTTGTGCAAGGGATTTGTACATTTTCTTAATCTTTTTAAAAAAATTAAGATATTGGCTTTGATGAATCTATTGTATATTGTGCTATTTGGTTTCTAATTCATTGATCTCTGTTCTTTTCTTTATTATTTCCTTCCTTCTATTAATATTTCATTTTGTTTTAATATATCTAACTTTCTGAGATAGATATTTAGATCATTGAATTTTTAGTCTTTCTTTTTCAACTATATGTATTTAAAAGTCTCTAAGAATGACTTCAGCTGCATATAAGTTTTGATATATAGAATTATCATTATCATTCAGTCCAAAATATTCACTAATTTTCATTTTCTGGTTCCATTTTCTCAATTTCTTTCTTTTATATATTTCTACCCAAATTTCAGTATGATTTGAAATTTTATGAGAAAGCTTTATGGCCCAGTATATTGTTTATTTTGATAAATATTTTCTTCAGATACTGGGGTCAAGTTTGTTAATCATGATGTATAAATCTTCTATATTTTATTGATTTTTTGTCTGCTTATTGAAATTTTCTTTTCTGATTGTAGCTTTATCTACTTTTTCCTTTAATTCTGTTGATTTTTCCTTATATATATGAGGCTATGTTATTAGAGACATATAAATCTAGAATTTTTATATATTCTTGGGGAATTGGCCATTTTTTCATCATGAATTTTTTTTTATTTCTAGTAATTTTTGTCCCCCAAATCTACTTTGTTTGATATAACAGTAACCACAATGATTTTCCTTCAATTACCATTTGTATGATATAGATTATTTTTTCATTTTTTACTTTCAACTTTTCTATCTGTATATTGTGTCCCAGGTATAGATATACAGAGGGATATCGATATGAGTCTAATACAGACATAAAGATACATCTATATATATAACCTTACCTGGATCTAAATTTGTGTCACTATTATATTATAATATATAAGATATAATTTATAAATACAAACATCTATCTTATATTTAACAAACTAATTGTTTAACAAATTTAACAAATGAATTTAACATACATAATATTTTCTTACTTGCTCTTTCCTACTTAAGATACATTATAGAAGTCTCTACCTACGTATGTCTATGTTATTTTTTCAATATATTACTATGACAACTTCAACCATATAGAAAGTTAAAAAGAATTTTATAGTGAGCACATGTATATCTATCACTGAGATTCCACTACCAGTTTACTGAACTTGCCTTTGTCAAGTATCTATCCATCTATTCCTCTATTAATCCACATCCACTTCTGTAACTGTATCATCTATATCTGTACCCAGGAAGGAGCAAGCACACCATAAAAACTTTTATCTCTGGGTAGAGTTGCTTTATAGGGTTAACAGGTACAGAATTTTCACTTTTTATTTTTTACACATCTGTGACATCTAGACAAAGAAAGCAAGAATTACTTTTGAAAGAAAAAAGAAATACATTTATTATTTTTTTAAATTACAGATTCCCAAACCTGATCCTTACATAATCTATGTCAGTATGTCTGAGGACCAGCATCTCTGTCCATCAGCTGTTGAGCCTCTCTCTATGTGTGTCCTGCAGGCATTTTTTGAGCACTTAATAGATGCCAGTCATTGAAATTAATCCTTTCTTTGTACTATCCATTGACCACTCACAACCACCGTATGAATTTGGTGCTATTACTGATCCCATGTGATAAACAAGAACACAGAAGCACAAAGAGACGGTAAATTCCCCAGGATCACACAGTAGTGAACAGCAGAATAGGGTTAGAGCCCAAGGTCTGAATCTAGTCTGTGCACCTGACAACTCATTATTTTCTCATTTTTAAATTAATTAATTCAAATGAGACATAGCGTGTCTACTATGAACCAGACAAGGGAGGTGGCAGACACTATCTATACAAAAATGAACAGGACACCTTCTCTGACTTGAAGAAATTTACAGTCTATTAAGAAACAGCATTTTGATACTGTCTCACAAGATCTCTGATAAGAATAATCACAGGGCTATGTAACCTAAACATTTGTACCCCCATAATATTCTGAAATAAAAAAATTAAAATTAAGAAAAGAACAGGGTATTTGGGAAGCACATGGCAGGTGCACTTGACCCATTTGGGGGTGTAGGGAGGGGTTGTCAGGGAAGATTTCCTGGAAGAACTATGTGAAGGTGAGACCTGGAGATGAGCAGGAGCTAGGTGAACCAGAGCACCCTGCCGCATGCTCGGGACATGGCATAGGACAGGATGGGGACCGAGACCGGGACCAGCCGTGGGGAGAAAGGCAGTCCAGCACAGGGACTCAACGTGCAAAGGTCCTGGGTCAAGAGAGGTCATGGCACATTTCGGTTTTGTGTCGTACAGAGAACTGTATTTTTAAAACACAGATCTGATTGTGCCATTCTATTTTAAAACCTCTAACAGTTTCCTGCTCCCTACAGAAAAATGTCCCAACTCCTTAGCAAACATGCAAGGCCCTTCATAACTGGCTCAGCTCATTTGCTCAGTCGAGTTCTATTACTCCAGCCATCCTGGGTAGCGTAACTTCCCCAGCCACATCCAAAGTCCACTAATATTTCCCTTAATGAAATGAAATGTTTCTTCATCATTGTTTCCCTGATAACTTTTTACATGCATCTAATGTTTGAAACACTATTAATATATTATTAGCTTTTGTTTATGTGATTCTCTTGTCTGATGGACTTTGGGTACCTTAATATCTCATTTTATTTCTCTATCTCAGCCCTTGTGGATTGGCTGGCCCTCAAGAGGCCTTCAGTAAGTACTTTCATAACTGAATTGATTTGAAATTGGGTTTTGTCAGTCATTGATTAGATATTTCCAATTGCACATTCTTCCCTTAAGTGATAGTTATACTAGTCAGTTTGTATGACCCAATTTTCAGTTCAAGAAATCTGGCTTTTATAATTTCATTTTAAGTAAATGTTTATTAAAAAAATAAGGAGGGGCCAAGTTAAAGTTGTTGGCTTAGCTAGAGTGGTGATAATTCAGCACATAATCCACCTTTAGATTTCATTCCTGGGCACTGACCCAGGAAATAAAAGATCCTTGCCAAGGGCCCCTGTTGAGATTAAAAGATTATTCAGAGCCAACCTGTGAATCAGAGTCTCAGGGAGTGGAGCCCAGGAATCTGAATTTATGACAAGTCCCAGCCCTTGTCCCCAAACATACATCCCTCCTTTCCTGCTCCCTCCCAAATGACTGTTATGCACAGTGAAGTTCCAGAACCACTGCTAATAACCTTCCCTGGCAACATAATCAGCCACATTTTCCCAGTTAAACTGCACTTTCCTGGGAGGTATAACTGAAAGCACATTTTATTGAGCAATGTGAAGCGGCAGTCCATGGTGCATAGGGGAAATCAAAGAAGTAATAAATATATGAAAGTGCCAATAATATCTTTGACATGAGAATAATTATAAAAAGTTTAAATTTCTAGTAGTTCCAATCTGAAAATTGTAGTCATGAGCCAGAGAATTTAAAAAGTGATTTCATGCTCATTAATGATGCAGTTCCCAGCAGATATATTTGTAGATAGTACTATTTTAAAGTCATGATCCTGATTTCCTAACATATCCTTTTTACATGAACATTAAGCGTAGCTGTTGATAATAATCACCAGAAGTAATGTAACACCAGTTTTGAACATCTGCCTTATGTTATGAATGGTTATTATTATTTCAAGTTCTATTATTGTGGCAAACTTGTAGACCATGGGTTAAATCATGTTCACAAAATGAAAACCAGAGTGCAGAAAAGTACACACATTTAAAACACTTATATAACAAAGTTTTATTTTGTAGACAGAGAGAGAGTATGTAATGCTAAAATGGTCTCCATTTAAAATAACTAGGTTGTGGCAAAATGATCAGATGCTTGGAGTTTGGTGAAGATAATAACAATTAATTATAACAACATTCATTACTTCCTATATGCCCCGACTGTGCTGGAGCTTTCTATATATCATCGCTAGTCCTCATAAAAACCCTCCAAAGCAGCAGTCCCCAGCTTTTTGGCACCAGGGACCATTTTCATGGAAGACAATTTTTCCACGGATTGGGGAGAGGTGGGGATGGTTTCGGGATGATACAAGCACATTACATTTATTGTGTACTTTATTTATATTATTATTACACTATAAAATATAATGAAATAATTATACGCTCACCATAGGTTGGGGACCCCTGCTCCAAAGAAACTATCATTCCAACCTTTTAGAGTTGAAAAAACCATGTGTAGGCAATTGCCTAATGTCACAAACTAATTCATGACAACACCAGTTTCTGAGCCCAGGACTGTCTGACCTGAGAGTTCGTGCTCTTTTCCCTTTAGTCTATATACCGCATGATGGCAGAGCTTTGCCTGTTTTTTCATTTCCTGCTCTAGTCCCAGAAACTTGAACAGAATGTGGTAGATATGGGTCATTAAATATGAAATGTCCGATTTTGAATCAAAAGTGTAGTTTATTATATCTCAAACAAGAAGCAGTACAATTAATCAAAGTATGTGCATAAACTATCGACACAGTTTTGCCATCTTAACGGGTAGCTTGTTTATGCCAGCAGCAAAGAAGCCTGGAGAGCGAGTGGTGATTAAACTCTGAAAGATGCTCTCCACAGCTTGTTGAGAATTGAATATTTTTCCTTGAAAGAAGTGGTCCAAAGCCTGGAAGAAGTGGTAGTCAGTTGGTGGAGGGTCTGGTGAATACAGTGGATGACAGAGAGTTTCCAAGTCCAGCCTCCGTAGTTTGAACAGCCTTGTTTTTCACAACATCTGGTCTTGCAAGAGGACTGGCCTGTCTCTACTGACCAATCTCAGCTGCTTAATTGCAAGCATCCTCATCATTTCACCCAACTGATTGCCATAAATATCCGCTATAATGGATTGGCCAGGTTTCAGGAAGCTGTAGTGGATACAGCGCTGGACCACCAAACAGACACCATTAACTTTTTTGGATGAATATTCTATTTTGGACTGTGTTTCAGCACTTCATCTTTATCCAACCATTGTACCTTCACAATAAAAATAAAACCAGAAATGTCAAAGTGAAATGTCAGAAATATCAACCGCCAAACTTAGTACTTAAGGAAATTGGACATTATATACTTAATAACCTAAAATTAGTAGGTGCTCGATAAATAAAAGAACACTAGCATGCTGTCCAGATGGAGAATTTTGCCCTTGTCCATTTCTCTGAAATATTTCCTTAATCATGCAGTTTATGATAGTACCCTAACCCACACAAAAATTATATTAATAATGATGATAGAAAAAAACATAATAATAAAAAATACTTGATTACTCCAAAGAAGGGCAAGAAAGAACTAAAAAGGAACACAGAACAAGTGGGACAAATAGTAAGATGGAAAATGCCAACCCAATATATCAGCAATTAAATTTAGTATTTAGTAAACATTGTTCCAATAAAAAGATAAAGACTGTTAGACAAAATTGAAAAATCATATCCATTTTGTTTATTTAATTTTTTAATTCTTCCTTTTTATATGTTATAAAGGTGAAAAATGGAAACCCAGAGAGTAAAGAAACTTGCCAAATTGCACAGGAAATGTGTGGCAGAGCCAGGATTTGAGCCCCAGTCATTCAGCCCCAGAGTCCTCCCTGGTGGCCGTTTGATGTAGACTCAGCCCGGAGAAGGTATTGCCGGGAACTGGAGGGAACTGTCACTTAGCGGCACACCCAGATTGCAGCTGGGAATGGTGAATGGTAAAGTTTAGCTCCACCATAATGACAAATAAAAGCTTTTGGGGAATGGGTAAAATTTCTGAAAAGTGTTAAGGAAGGAATTGACATTGGAAACCACAAATGTGTAGTATTAATAGAATAAATACACAAAAATGTGTGATTTTCTCTAGCAGTCCCTGGCAGTCCTGGTGAAGAGTAGAGAAAATGGATGGTGTATTTGCATTTTGCTGCCATGTGGCAGAAGACGAGATGGGTGTGGAGAAGAGACAAGTTAAACAAATGTCATCTTGGGGGGTGTAGGCTGAGTAGGGAGCGTGCAAAGACAGCAAGTGTGGGGGCAAAGGGGGCGGAGACCCGAATGAGGCTGGAGCAGGTGTATGGGAGGAAGAGGGGAAAGGATTCTGGAAGGATATGAGCCTGCTGTCAATCATCGGGTGACCACACAACATCCTGGAAGGTATCCTAGAAATAAATTAGAAACAAAGGTAAAGTTGGTCAAATAGATTTCACGTTTATCATGAAACCTGGGGGAGAACGATACAAGCCTCAGGCTGCAGCTCACTTCTCTTTGTTACCTGAACCACCATTTTTATGAAATCCTTAAAAATTCTGATCAAAGATCGTTTAAAAATTCTAAATTCCTCCAGGTAACAGATTGCTTTCTCTGAATCACTCAATTTTTTTTTTTCCAAAATGGGGAGGATGAAAATAGTTAAAATTAGCCACCTTTTTATAATGCATTTGCTGAAACCAATTAGTAATTATTTTTTAACATAAGCAGTTGGTGTGAGAGTGGTGATAATATATTAACAATATAAACTTAGCATCATTAATGAGATTGTCATTTCTATATGGAAGCAAGACTGTCAGAAGCTTTCCCCTTTATGACATAGGGTTGATATTTCAGTTCTGAGGGGGCAGGGGATGGTGGCAGTTTAAAAACTCTTAAAAAATGACCCTGCAATAATAATGCATGGCATGATATATATTTGAAGAGCAGAAGTGTGTACAGTTTTTCAATGCTTCCCATAAAAGAAATTAGCAATATTTGTCCCAACAGTTAAAGCATGGGTATTTTAAACACCTATCAACATCAGAGTGTGGCTTCTTTACAATGAAGTATTGACATGGATAGAGACTCCCTGATTCCTGGTAATAAATGTGTCTCTTCGTACTAATTGCGAAGCAGTCTAATATTAGCCTTTTCTCTTCTAAATTCCCATATTTGGATTCAGAGTGAAACTTTCTTTCACTTCTCAGTTAATCAACCCTGGCACCAAACCCCCCACTGGCAGCTTGATATTCAGCTCGGGTCTGACCTAATTCTGCTCAGGCAATACACTCAGTCACTTTTTGGTCAAAAATAGGAGTAAGGAGAAAGACATGGGAGAGGAGAGAGATATCAAGTCTTTCTTGTGTTAGGCTGTGTTAGGGTACCAGCCTAATGAATTTAGGTACTTTTCAACATGCTATGCACCATTCAAAGAGTTGCCTTAGTTCGTACTGACCTGTGGCTGAGTTTAACTTGCACCCACTCATCCTCCCCAGCCCCAGCTGTGCAGAGGAACCTCTTCAGGCACAGCAGAGATGAAAAGGGTGGGGTGCCTGGAGTTCATGGTCCCCGGCTCCTGTACGTTGTGCCTTCCCAATGCCCTTCCAAGCACTGGATGCTGGTGTTGCTCGTGAGAGGGAGTGGACCTTCTGCCCTGGTCACTGGTGGAGATGTTTATTTCTGCCACCCTGTCATCTCCCGTGTACCACCCCATGGCAAAGCTCTTGCATGTTTCAGTAAGCAGAAGACTGCCCTTGGGCTCTAGCTTCCCGTGACACAATGCTTCTTCCTTCTGTTCACTAATGTGATGTCTTCCAACTCACCAGCATCACCACAACAGCATGGATCCTTAGGAGTTGAAATTTCCAAAATACAACTCGGATTGGAGAAAATAGAGTTGACTATTTTTTTTTTGCATTTTGTCACCTTCCAATTGTGTTCTAGAACTCCATTCCCAATAATGGGCCCCAAAGCATAACTTTGTTTTGCCAGAGACTGTGCGTTACCTACCTAAAGTCCATTCTTTCCTTTTTTTCTTGCTAAAATTGCTCCAATTTTTTCCCAATTGGAAAACACCTGGTCGATGTTTGTTTCCAAGATTTCCTTGCAGCTGGTTATGGACCTGTAACTAGGCTCTGGCAAGGAAGCTGTAAGTTGAAGTATTTTGTGTAACTTCTAGAATATCCATTTAAAATAAGATAACTCCACGGGAGTGTACCCTTTGACCCCTCCTCGCCCTTACTCCAGTTTGCTGCCTAAAAGTTTGGCACTCTCATATCACTTGCTTATTGTGTTACTTGGTTCTTAGATACTATTTCATATCATGGTTTTGGGTATCTGTATCTTGTTTCTTCAGTGAAAATACGTCAAAAGCAACTTAAAGTCAGGGACTGCTTTTTTAAGAAATGTCATGTGTGTGTGTGCTTGTGCATTCACACACTTTGGGGGTAGGAGTGGGGTTATAAAAAATAATAGAAGAAACAATCTCTGATACGTAGAAGTGTGTGATGAGGATAAGATGTACTTGGCAGAAATGATAATAGAACATATGCAAGGTATAGATAAAGATACATAGCAATAAATGCAGATATATTTTAATCTAGTTTCAAGATAGATATCTTTAACTGGATTGTAAATGATCACTTTCCTTTACACTCACATAGAGTTTCAGTACGGCTGTTCATGTGTCCAGAACTGAAATGCTCAGAAAGGACGAGATTGAGTAAGGCTACTCACCCTTCAGAACTGCAAAGACTTGTCAATGCTTTGCTCCTACCACGACTTTAAAGAGGGCCCCTCATTAACTCATTAACCACGAACCAACAGAATTATAGCCAGACAGAAGATTACCCGCTCTTCTTCTGGCAACTTCATCTCCTGTTTAACAAGGACTATGGAGCAAGTTATAAAGATGACATTTTAAGACATAAAGGATATCATCTGAAGATTCATTAAATATAAATCTTTTTTTAACTTGAAGCTTCTTAAAAACCTAGAGACACATGTAACTGTCTTTGTAATGTTTCTATCATATACATAAACCAAAGAAAGTATCCATGATATCGTAAAGTAGACTGGCAAAATTCAATTTGCCATAAAAATGCTAATCCTGATACTAGTGGTTAATACAGTAATATTTCTAGGGACCTGGAATCTAATAGAAAATGTTTCAAAATTATAGCAGCATAAAAAGCATGGCATTTCCAATAAATAGAATTTATCACACAGATAATGACAGAATCACAAGTTTCCTTCTCAGTTGTTTGACACATTGGATAAACCAGGATCCTCTTGTCAATTGCATGGCATGGTAGTGGTCATCTGAAATGGGGGACTGCTCTGGAGAGTGGAATCCCATGAAACAATGTTTTGAAGCTCAGGCACTATATTGTAATATGCGTGCAAGTGTAGCAAAGATACCAGCTACCTCCCAAGCATTCAGGCTTCCCTTCTACAGTGTAGAGTTGTGGTCAAGAAGCAGCTGCCTTGGTATCTGAATCCACACTGACTCAGTCCTGGGTATAGGAATGTGGGTGCAAGTGATGTGTGCCACTAAGGAATGGCCCATGAAAACCTCCCTGTGACCTTCCAAGCTCTCTTTCATCCACCATCCTCTGTCTGGAAGTGAAGGATCTGAGACCCTAGGGGCTGGTGGAGCCACAGTATAGAAGGAACCTGGGTCCCCAAAACACTGTGTGGAAGACTGTCTGCCAAGGACTCACCTTAGACTGATATTTAAGCAAAAAATAAACTTCGTGCTAAACCAGTGAAATTCGGGGACTAGCCATCATTGCGGTTAGCGCAGGTGTCATTAGCATGGCAGGCTGTGGTGGACCAGGCATGGGCTCCACCTTCCCCCTTCCAGGGCCAAGATTTCACTTCACAAGCACTAATTAGCAAGAAGGCTCTTTTCTTGACTTTTCCATGTCTTTGCTCTTCCTACTTTCTCTTTGACATTTTCCTAATAATCCCTCTTTTGAATCACATGTCAACCTATCAGAGATTGAGTCTCGGTTTTCCTCTTACAGAGGCTACTACTGCTAAGAGCTGAGAGGAGCAGGGTGGGCAGGGAAGAGAGGACAGGCCTGGCCCTTGCAGGCTCTCTTCTTTACCGTCCTCACTTCCACTTGGCGTCCTCTTTTCCCTCCTGGGACTAGACTACCTGAGTCCTCCCCGAGGTCCAGCTTTCAGAGCTCTGCTGAGGTCACGAGGGAGGCAAAGTTGCAAAAGTGGTTTTTAGACTCATTGTGGAAAGGACAGAGTCAGAGGCTTGTAGCATAAAGGATTCTGGAAACACACAGGAAACCAAATCCCCTCATGCTCATGAAAAGGGGGTGACGGACAAAGGGCCTGAAGAGATCTAACTCCTTCTCTCCCCCGACCCTTTCATTTCTTTGATTTTCCCTGGGGTTGTGCTAATGCATAATTGCCATTTCCATTCTTCCAAAAAGAATCAATCACTGTACAAACAGTAGCTGGCTCCTTTAGGTAATATCCCTGGAATTTAGGTCATGGCAATATTCTAGCTCCATTTCACTCATAGGAAACTTGCTTGAGAAACAACTAATAAAGGCATGTTACTGCTTTTTTGTTGTGTTAGTATGTACAAGTTCAAGATTCAGCATAGGGTAAGTCCATGTCCAAGTGTGTGCATGAGCACACATGTGAATGCATGTCAGCGCCAGGTGGTCTCGACTGGCACCTGAGAACCGCATCTTGGTCACTGAAACCTAGTGGGTTATGGATCTCTAGAAGAATCTGGCATGAAGAGTCAGAAGTCCTTGCTCTTGTCACTGCTATTTCACAATAGAGCAGCATTGGGTTTCCATTTCCTTACTGTGGGTCCTGCCTCCGACACTTACCAGCTGTGCACCTTTGTGCACAGCACTCAACCTCTCTGTGCTTCAGTTTCCTCTTCTGAAATACAAGAATCGTGGTGATTCCTACCCCATAGGGTTATGCAAGGATAATATGAGATAAATATAACCCCCTTAACACAGTGCTGTAGTAGTAACCTTCAATTTATACTAGCTAATACTATTGAAATTATGAAAAGAAGACTGTGTTGTCTACCAAATTTAGGTCATGGCAATATTCTGTAGGAATCTGTAGTTTATTATACTTGCCACGAAAGATCTCTAAAATCCCTTCCATCTGAATAATCTAGGAACACCCTCTGACATAAAATAAGAGTGACATTCACTCACCTGCCCCACTGGGTTCTTGTCGAAGTCGAATCAGTGATACCCGTAGTTCTCCTGGCCTCCAACTTGGCTCCTGCTGAAAGGAGAATGCCCTTCCTAAGAGGCAAGTCTGACCATGTCCCACCCCTGATGGAAATGCTTCAGTAGTTCTTCTTCTCTGACACAGTAATGAGAGGCTCCTGAGAGGGTCTTCATGGCCCCAAGCCCCCAGCCTGGCCTTGCCTGTTGCAGT
This sequence comes from Varecia variegata, assembly GCA_028533085.1. NCBI lineage: Eukaryota > Metazoa > Chordata > Mammalia > Primates > Lemuridae > Varecia > Varecia variegata. Next base: position 14,288,423 of record CM052445.1, read on the forward strand.
GCTCAGATTGACCTGTGCCCAAACCACCAACAATGCCAGGAACCCTGCAGCCTGCACATCTGTCTGTCTGTTCTCTCTTCCCTTGGACTTGGGTGCAGATCCCCATCGCCACCCACACCCACTCTGCCTTCATCACACATAAGAAGGTTTTAAGGTCATTAGAATTTTTTGTTGAGGATTCATGTTGAGCATCCCCTTTGTTTTAAAGCTGTTCACTAGTTCAACCCTCGAAGTAGAACTGACTCCCATCTTCTCAATCTTCTCCAGAAGATTCCTCCACAGTCCTATCGCAGAACTTAGAGTCCTTCATGGCACTCTTTGCTTGCATGACTGTCCTTGTTTCTCATTCTTCTCATGTCTCAGTGCCTAACACAGCACCCAGCATGCATGCTTCAGGTTGAATCGCATGGGATTGCTGTGTTTATAGGTATTGCCTATATCATGTGGTTCAACCTAGAATGGATGCTTAGTAAGTGTCTGCTGAATGAATGAATGAACTTTCACTCCCACTGACCTGCTAACTGACAAGGCTTTTCACCGAGACCGTGATTTACACTTACATGTGTTTATCTGCCTGAATATACATGTTAATCCTCTTTTTATTTTCCAGTAGAATTTTATTAAAATTTTAAGTTATACCTATGGGTTTTTACAACAAAATGATAGAGACAGTTTATAACATTGTTCTCAGGAAAACAGAGGTTTGAAGGATTGTCTAAGACAAACGCAAAGTGTTCAAAAAGCTCCATGACGTACTGTTTCTCCCCTTCTAAGCCAGCTTGAAACACTGTGAGAATTACTGATTTATTCAATGCCATAGTCAATCATTGTATTATCTAGAAGCCAAATAATTTTCTAATTTCCCAGTTGCACTCCCTGACCCAGCCATCTACTTTTCTAAAACTGGTCATTGTGGTTACCAAATTGGTTCCAGATGTGATGAACAAGCATAGAACAAACCATACATATGAGAGATTTTGCTCTCACGTTTCACATCATCAGGGAGTGACCTAAATCTCTCATCGATGATTACCTCTCTGCAGATCTTCTCTAATCAAAGAAACAAAGGGGGAATATATAATAGGAATTGGCATCCTCAACACCTCAGGTATAGAATGTTACTTGATGACCAACTCTGATATGGGACTTCACTGGACAAGAGTCGAGAAAATAAGGAATATCCCTTCTCTGATGATGGCCAGGAGCCTTGACCACCATTGAGTCCCCAGAATCAAGTTCAAATTCAAATGCCTAGAGAGGCCAGGCAGACAACGTAAAGAGATGAAGAAGGCTAACTGTGAAGCAATATAGAGTGGTGGGGAGTGTGGCAAAGCATCCTGTGCAAAGGTAGCAGCCACTCAGTTCTAATAGTGTTACCATTCTAGTCTGTGTAGTCAATGTCACTAGATTCTAGGATTTCTAAAGAGAAGCTAGAAATTGAGATGCTTAAGTGAAATTTTTTGGTTTTTGAAATACTGCATTGTACAAAATGTGGCTAAAAGCTAGATCTGACCTCAGGCCATCAGTTGCAACTCCTGCATAAAACCGTCATCTATGATGGCTCTAAATACGAGGTACTCAGAAAATGAAAGAGGGTTCTATAGTCAGAATGTTCAATGAAAATGCTAATTTTAAATACTTTCATATATCGTCATTGCAAATATTCTGACACGTGTTGGAATACATATCTCAATTTTTAATTTGGAAAAATATAGCTTTGATACCCCTAGTTACCATTTTGGACCTCTTTAGAAGTTAATAGTAGTCCTGCAAGGCAAAGAAAGAAAAAAGAGACAGGCCTAAATATTAAAGGGTGAAAAAGGAGGTTGAGCTGGACAGTGTGTTTATTTTAGAGAATAAGGAATGTTAAAAGCTGTCCCAATGCTTTCCCACCCTGATACGTGTCTCCTTTTCTTTCACTTGCTCATGTCTTTCAAAATTTAAACGCTTTACCTCTGTTATTAAGAAATTGTATTTGAGTCATTCTCAGAGGTCTAGCCCATGATGAGGACACCACATCCAGTAGACAATTACTATTTCTTCCTAAAAGTTTTGGTCCAACATCAGCAAAACCTGTCTTCTAGCCCAAAAGTCTTCCAACCCACTAACCAACAGATGGCCCGACTAGCTTTCCCGGGATGCACACGTACCCACACACACAGGTACACACCTTTCCCCACGAGAGAACACACGGCTCGGCTCTGGTGTTAGAAGCACAAGGAATTATCAAACAACAAAGTGGGTGGCAGGGAGAAAGAGCAGTCTGAAGAAATGCTCATTCCCTCTTCGGCTCTCACCCCAGTGACAGAGAGCAGGGCATTTAAGGTCTACCGCATTTCCACGTGGGGACAGAAACATTATCTGATGAAACATAGCCTTTGAACAGGAAATGGGAGGGTCGTCTGTTTGGGCTGGAGCATACGTAAAATAATAATGACACTGCCTTTGCTGGTGTCAAACGTAAATTTGTTCGATAGCCCTGTGGAACAGTAACCAGGAACTGTCTTTCAGTTGCTGCCTGCCATGGAGTGTTGGAAACAGCAACAAAAAATACACTGTCAACTCACCCAAGTCAGATAATTACATCGACTGCAAAACACCCAGGCACAAAGCTCTGGAAACCTTTTAGGGGGTCCTTTATCATGCCCTGCCTTTTCCAGAATGAGACTAATTTGCTCCTGTTTCAGCCAGCTCCAGCAAAGAGAGCGAGTGAAGGAGAGAAAAGAGAATGAATTGTCAGCGTTATTGAAAAGATTCATGATTAGTCACACTCACTCGCAGGCAAGTTCCTTGCCAGACACCACACCACTCATTAGCAGACCTGAGAACTGGCGTGCCTCCCACAGCTGAGCAACAGCCTGGCCCGGCAGGGCCCCGGGAGCCCACAAAGCCCTGTGTTCTCCCACACCCTGCAATGAGAAAGACCAGTTCGGGCAGGCCTGGGTGCAGTTGGCTACCCAGATGCTAAGTGGATCTGTCTTAGGCCCTGTGTTGCTTAAAACATAATTACTCAGGTGCTCAGCTGGTGTGGAAACCAAGGTAGCATCCCTTCATGGTGCACCAAAACAGTTACCTGATGGGGGCTGCCATTTTATTCCCAGGTTCCCTTTAAAGGACCTGAGAGCCGGGCATACCCACAGTTTGTGAGCCCCGCTCCCCTCATTTCCAGCCACAGCTGTGAGCTGCTGCTCTTCCTGGAGCTGGAAATATTTCTTTCCCTTGTGTAATCCCAGCAATTTTTACTTAGATTGACCATGCCAGCCATTAAAGCATTCAGGGCCTTAAGAGACTAATCCAGTTCATTTGTACGAGACAGGGTAGGCTGTAGGAATCATTGATTTCAGTTTCCAAAGCAATGGGGAAACTGAGGCTGAGAGGTGAAAGGACTTGCTCAAAAGTGTACAACAGGGAAGAGGAGCCAGGCCCTGCTTTTCTGTTCTGTTTCATGACATTTGTTGGAGCTACAATCCCATAGAAGATGCCGTTTCTAGTTAGAACCACAAACCAGCTAGTCTCCACTGAGTGAAAACACCACTCTCAGAATCACAACTCCATGAAGCTCACTCAAAACTAACCAACAAGATCTGGCTTCTGTTAGAATGGTCTGTACACCCCCAGGGGATCTGAAAGCAAAGGACAAGTGCTAAGACTTCATACCTGATTGCAGCGGGCACTGGCCGCCATGGTCCCACACCTCGGGGGGATGCAGAGCACGATGGGTCCGACGGAAGGAAGAAAGGGCCCCTGGGTGCTTAGCTCTGCCGTTCCTCATGTCCCAGTCACCATGGAGCTGGATGCCAGCACGTGTATTCCTTCGTACATACTGTTATGCACATTAGCTCAGATTTATGATATCTGAAAAAAGTGACCCTGGTTCTAAAAGCAACTCAAGTATAAGAATGATCATTAACAATCAAGTCTGCCGCGAGGCACTCGCACGACATTTCTTCAGGCTGGCTTCACAGTGGTGTCAACATGACGACCCAGGTAAGTGTGGTGAGGCCTCGGAGAAATCCCTGTGGGTTTCTAGAGTTTTCAAAACTCCCTGCAAAGTTGCTAGAAGTACTGTATGTAAGGGAAGCAGGCAAGCAAACTCAGAGACACGTGGGAAGGACATTTACTTCTGATGGGCACTCAGCACCGCACCCAGTGGCCTGGGTTCATCTGTACTAATAGTTGGTCTGCAGAAGGGTCTAAGCATCCCCCTTGCTCTGGAGTGAGTGCGGGGGCGTGGCACTGAGGGAGTGTGAATGGACACAGGAGTGCCCGTTACACAGGTGGCCTTGTCTGAGCCTCTCCCATGGCTGTGCTCCCGAGTAGAAGGAGGCAGAGTCTAGCACAGGGAGAAAGTCAAAGGAATACCTCACCTGACCCCACGCAGAGGGGTTTGCTAATGAGGTGTTCACGTGTCCTACAGCCTCGCCCACCCTCACAGGCGCTGGGCTGCTTGGGCAGTAGGACTATTCCTGGCCATGGTGCTAGCCTATGTCTAACGATTATGGGTGCTGCAAATATGTGCGGGGCTACCTCTGAAGGTGTCTCAGGGGTGTGCTTATGTGCATACCCGAAAAATATCCTTCACCTCCTATTTTTGCATTATGGACTTTCAGAAGAGAAGTGAAAAGAAGGAGACAATTTTTTGCACACTTTTCCCAGGTACCATTTTAATTGTTTTAAATGTGTTGACTCTATTAGTCTCACAACCCTATGAGGAAATATCTTCCTCATCTCCACACGAGGACATTGATACTCAGGGACCTAGGCAACCTACCACAGCCACACAGCTAGGGAGTGGCAGGGCTGGGGTTTGAACCCAGAGCCCCATGTGCTTAACCACCATGTTGGTTCAGAAATGGTGATGCGACTCCATGTGGACACAGGTTCTGTGTGTGCAATGCACTTCTGAGTATTTGGGAGTATTTCTCTCTCTTCGGGGACATGAGGACACGCCTATAAAGACGATTTGAGGAAATAAGGCCAACGGAAAGTTTGCCGTAATGGTCCCCAAGGGCTTTCCAATCAGCACAGCTGGCTTGAGTGCTATTCTGTCACTCGGTGGCCATGTGACTTGGGCAGGTTGCTTGGCCTCTCTGAGCCCATTTTTCTCACCTATAAAATGGAGTAACAGGGCCCCTAGCTCACAGGATTCTCGAGAGGTTAAAGGGAGCTGATCTACAAAAACAGCACCGAGCCATGGCTGGCCAACAGCAAACACTGGATAAATGCTGGTTTCGAGTATTATTAAATATGGTGAGGGAACCAGCAGTTAGGGGAAGATAATGTTGGAAAAAAAAAAGATTTAAAGTCTACATTATCTTCTTAGTTGTCAAATTTGTCATAGAAACTTCTGAACCCTAAGTAAGAAATCTCTCTTAAAACGGTAATTTTGGAAAATAGCTGCCTTTCCTCTGCCGGCTGCTGTCACCGCTTCTGCTTGGTCTCTTTCTTCCCGGGATTTGGTAAATAATTCATAGTTGTCACATAACAGCTCAACCTGGCTTCTCCACGCCTCGACTCCGAGCCTTGGCAACAGCTCTGCCCACGTTATCCGTGAGTTTCTGTCTGGAAGGTGCCTCTGGGCGACCGTGGCCAGCGATTCAAACAGCGGCCGGGTACGGCTCTGCCCCGTCCCCTCTAATCAGCGTCACCTGCCCCAGGCCCGCGGCTCACAGCCTGGCAACGCACTGGCAGGTCGCTGGCCGGGAGCCCGCATTCCTCACGGAGGTCCTGTCACTATAATAACCATGTTTTCTCTTGCAGTGAAGAGTAATTGAATTAAATTGGGCAGCATTTGATCCTGACCATACAAATTGCCTGATCCAATGGAGGCCTCTGTGAGGTCACGGGCAGGACTGAGGGGGGCGATCAGACAGATGTCCTTGTCCCTCGGTCCGGCTGTCATGTTCCTATGTCAGTGCACACCCTGGAGCCCTCCTCCACCCCGTGGAATCCTCCAGAGGGAGATGGGGTTCCGTGGGCTGAGGAAGGAAAGAGGAGAGTCCTAGGCATGTGGAGAGCACAGAGGAGCCAGCAGGGAGCAAATTGTGACTGACACCAAACACTGGACATAGGGACACATAGATGTTTCCATAGGAACAGGTGCAAGCACAGGTGATGGGTGACACCTGTAAATATGAGCTTAAAAAAAATCCTGCCGGTGGGGGATGGGGCAGGGATCGGGAACTGAGTTAAAGTTGGCAAGTAGGAATTAAGAGTTTTGCTCTAGTGACATCTCAAACTGCTCATGGTGTAAATGTCACACATCTTTGGCAAACAAGCAGCCCCAGTAGTCTTTATCAAGAGTAAATTATGTGGGTATTTTGCTTATCTGAAAGTAAATAAGAAACACAGATACCTGCTTTTAAATGTCTAGCTAGCTCTATATTCCCTTCTTTCTGCAGATAAAATTAAATATAGATATCAAGATCTAAATTTATCAGCAAGGCGCATAAAGGGACACCAGGAAGGAGAAATGGGAGGAAATTTCAGGGGGTTATGCCTTTGCAAACCTCTTCCTCTGCCATCTTTCCCAGTCTTCACTGTCCACCCGACACTGCCTCATGTCACTGCTCATCTTTCAGACAGGAAACAGAGTGACCTTTGCAAACACCTGGCCTCATCTCTCTCTACCTCTGTTTCATCTTCCCTTACAGCCAATTAGGGAAAAAAATTTAAAAATGCTTGCATGTTGAGGGCACCTGGAAATTCCACTCTGCCTGTCAAACACTGACAAAGTGGCTTCCATGCTCAGAGAGGCATGTCCCCTGCCATGTCACCGTTGGAGGGGTCCCTGTCGGCTGGCCCTTGGTGAGTAATGGAGTTGCCGGGCTGTGAAGACTAAGCGCTTCATTTTCAGTAGTCACCCAGGGCTTGCCAGGAAGAGAAAAAAGTGTTGGGATTTGGAGAATAAGCAGCAGCAGGCACAAGAACTTAGTAGGGTAAAAATCATTGTCCTCCTAAGAAGCTCAGACTAGATGGTTTCTGACTACATCTGTTCTCATGCTATTGCTCTAGGAGGAGGTGGTGGGAGGATTTCCCCCTTCGTTTATATGCAGAAGGTTCATTTTGTGTGCAAGGATAAGAATCTGTGGGCTGAGAGAGAAAGGAAGTCCTAAATACCCAATAATTTTTAAATTATGGGTTATGACACATTAATGACTCCCAGGATGGAGAAAGTTTCCATTGGGACATATGATTCAGCCTCATAAGAGAGCCCAATGCCTCAATATATGCCGACTTGGTTCCCAACCCAATAACCCTCTAGAGTCCAACCAACTTCTTCCAAGTGAGACTCCTCCCAAGAGATGTGATGAATCAACATTACACTATCGATAGAGCAAAGGGAATAAGTTTGCAGCATCACATGGAACCAGGTTAAGAGTTTAAGATTAAAACCTAAATGAGGAGGACAGAAGAGTATACCAAAGGCAGTCTAGCTTATATGTTTTTCATATGTGATTTTATAACACTTGTATAGACTTTATACTTGCATCCTCACATTCTTGGAAAAAGTTGCCCCTAATTGTGTGATTAAGTCATGAGGGTGGAGCCCTCATGAATGGGATTAGCAATCTTATAAATGGGCGGGAGAGAACTACTAGGCCCTTTTTGCCCTTCCATGCCTTTTGCCATGAGAGGACACAGCATTTGTCCCCTCTAGAGAATTCAGTAACCAGGCATCATCTTGGAAATTGAGACCAAGCCCTCACCAGACACCATACCTGCCAGCACTTTGATCTTGGACTTTCCAGCCTCTAGAACTGTGAAAAATAAATTTCTGTTATTTATAAGTTCCCCCATCTCAAGTATTTTGTTATACTGGTACAAATGGACTAAGATACCTTCCTCACTCACAGGCCAGGCAAGGCTCAGGTATATCGTCTCAATATGCAGTCCCATCCCGGCTAACAGCCAGACTTTGACAAGCAGGCAGGGACCAGGTCACCTGTAAATAATGATGTGTTATGGATCATTTTAGCACTGGTTTGAAGATTATGGTGCTTTCCATTTGACTTTTCTATTTATGGTAACAAATGTAAGATATTGATAAATAAATTTGAAGTAAAAATATCTTACTACTTCCCTTTTAAATTTTCAGATCGGTTAAGTGTATTCAGTGATTGCAAACTAAGTTCTTTTGGAAAAAAAGAAACCACCTTTTGCAAATAGTTCTCTGAGTGACTCAGAGTATTCTCAATAGTATGTAATTAGAACTAAATATATATATAAACACACATATAAATATATTTATATATAACAGAAGTGGAGTTTGTTGTGCATATCCCAAACTGTTGTATTAATACCTCTTTATTAATCTCATTGATTGATGTTTTTAACTGTCATAAGTTTGAACTTGCAAACTAAATGTCCCCTAATAAAGTGATGTTTTTATTTTTTTATATATGCTGGGGTTCTCCATGAGATTTTGTTTGGGGCAAAAATATTTAGTACTAAAGAAGTTTGAAGACTGCAGAACAAAGCTAAGGATCTAGTTGCAAATGCAAGGCCCTCCCTGCACCAGCCCTGCCTGTCTCTTCAGCCCCTCACAAACACACACCCCAACATGCAAAATGGTCTGATCACTTACTCTCCCTCCATCTGAGTCTTGGTTTGTACATACTGCATCCTCCACTGGAAGGAGGACCTTGAATGTCACCTCTAGGAAGCTGTCCTGATCTCTCTAGGGATGGGGTATGTGTTCCCACAGAAATGTTCCCCCAGCAACTCCTATGTTTCTATAATTTTTGTTTACTGAGTTCATAAATGGGAAGAGCTGTTGCTTATTTATATTTATTTACATAGTGGCTACCGACTGCCTGGTTCATAATACGTGCTTAATAAATGTGTGTTGAATAAGTGAAGGAACAATCGAGCAATTTAAATTACAACCAGGATTTAGTCCTTAATAATTTGAGCTTCTAAATTTCTAAAATGTTCATGTCTGTATTTAATGCCTACTAAGCATCAGGAACTGCTCTGTTTCTATGAATTGCCTCATTTAATCCTCCAAACCGGCTCCATGAGATGGGTAGTATAATTCGCATGCTAATTTTTCAGATGAGGAAAATGACACACAATGAGGTGATGTAACTTGACCAAGTTCTCACAGCTAGCAACAAGGTGACACTTGGACCCTGTGCTCTAAGTATTATGCCATGTGTCCTCCCCAGGCTACACCTTACTGCTTACTGAAGGAAGGCTGTATACAACTGACCATATCCTTGATGGTCCAAAATCATGGGGTGACTATGTTTTAAAACAGATACCTTTGGGAACCATTGAAGCCGTTTTCCTCTAGACTTAATCATCCCAGGGTATAGTACATTTTTAGGTACTGATTTCAATTTTGTCTCCTGCCATTGCCCTGGCCAGTGTGGTTTGTTTCTCACTGTGCCTGTCTTTGGAAAAGCCAGGAGGAGAAGTGGAAGGAACATGAGCTTTGGGGTTCTAGAGTCCTGGACATGAATACTCAATCTGTCCTGTACTAGCTGACTGACCTTCTCTGAATCTATATTATCGTTTTTAAAATGAATCAGTTACACCAGTGTACCATTGGTTGATACTGATTGTTGTTCAAATAGAATAAATATGGATGAAATATCTGGTCTGTTCACTTTCCTTTCTTCTTTCCATTCTAATTACTCAACGCTAATGTTCCTTGGGGTTTGAAAACCATGCTTGTTAGAATTATGCCTACGACAAGGACAAACAAGTTTCTGACGTGGCACTCTTTGGATAAAGCACATGAACTGTAGAATGTGTCTTCTCTCAGAAGTTACTTTGGCAGCACTGTGATCTTCCTGATTGGTGGCCATCTTCTGGATAAATGAAGTCTGGTTCCGGATAAGTGAGGGGTCATGGTAGTCTCCGATCTTGCCAGACTCACCGCTTGGTGGCAGTACACCCCACTTCCTTTATTCCTGCTCTTTTGTGTATGTGTGTAAAAGGAGATGCTGTACTTAGGGGCCAATCTCTCAATTCTCAATCTCCTCCTTTGCTTTTGATGTAAATTATCTCTTTCACTTTTAGGGAACGGCAAATATTGTTTGTGTCTGTTTTGATGCACTCATTTAGAATGACCTGGAGCTTTGCCAAAGTCAAACATTTCCTCAGACCATTTTCACAGGGAGGTTTCTCTTACACAAAATTATCTACAATTAAAACTGTAGAGAGATTTTCCCAGTGTGGCACAGCTTTTTAAAAGATAGAGACAAAACCTTTATCAAAAAAAAAGCAATTTATGATGTCAGTAATTTTCTACTTTCTGCCCTGCCATCATTAAGGGTAGCAGTTTTTAAAAGAACTCTTAGCTCCAGTCTCTGTGCTGAGCCTGTCGCGCTCACATAATGGCCTGTCTCTAACTTCACCATGGCCATGGAGGTCATTATGCCGCACGCTCAGAAGGGCGATTTGCTGCAGAATGAGAGAGGAAGCCATGGGGCCCGAAATGGAAAACAATCTCTCCACATTATGAGAGAAAGAAGCATGATGAGACCGGGCTTGTTTTATCTGGAAGAGTGCTGTGAACATAAGGTTTGAAATAAAATAACATCAGAAAAAGACAATAACATACAAAGTGAATAAAATAGTTTTCCCGATGTCCCGTTTCCTTCTCCCACATTTTCTATCCTAACACATGGTTCGAAGGGTCCCAAATAAATGGCCCTTCACAGCTGCTGGGATATTTCCGGTAGCAGTGAATAATTTTATTTCTTTCATAAAATCCGGGAAAGGAATCGCAAAACTCTATGGATTTAGATGTGATCTGGGTTATCTCGTCCCATTTCCCTGCCTTCAGAAAGGTTAAAACTGAAACTTTCCTAAGCAGCTCAAAATCGACACTTGGAAATATCCTAAAATGATTTTTCTGAGGCCAAGGACAAAGTTCCCTCAGTGCACGGGGTCAAATATTTCGACAAGGAAGGAAGCTGGCGTCCAGTCCTGGCTCCGGGGTTTGCCCACCCTGCAAACGTGGACAAGTCACGTGACACGCCTGGGCTCCAGTGGCCTCATCTTGCAAAAGGGAGACAACCTGGGTCTCAGGGCTGTTCCGCTGATCACGCGAGACTTTGGACGTGAACGTGCTTTGTAAACTGGAGAGTACTCTTCCAACGCCACTTACTCTTATGCTTGTGCTTTCTCGGTTTGTTTTTTCCCTCGCCGGCTAAAGAATACAATCCTATACCTCTGATCTGCGACAGGACTGGCCGAGCAGATGTGCGAGGGCACCAGTAGCCTCGGCAGCCCAGAAAGAGACAGTGGCCGGAGGAGGGAGAGGAGCTCCAATCCCATGTGTACAGCAGCAACCTCCTGCCTCCTTCGCAGGGATGCTGCTCTGTGCATTCATTTGTGCTAACTCAGCCTGGATCCGGTGCTACAGCGGTAGGGTGAGGGACAGGACACCGGGATTCTGCTACTGTCTGACCGTGTGATTCTGGGTTATTTCTGTACGTAATTGGTTACTCATTCAAAATAAATAGTGATTAGAGACACAGGCTCTTAGCCAGGCAGCCTGGGCTCAAATCTTGATTGCCCCAGTAACTTCAGAGCATTTGTATTTTACCTTAGGATAAATACAAATACAAGCCAATATGTGTTGAGCATTCATGTCTGCATCTGCATCGCTGTTCCAAATGCATTACAGGTCCTAACTCAGGTGATCTGCACAATAACTCTATGTAAAGTTATTCCAATTATTAGTCCCATATTACAGATGATGAAACTGAGGCCGAAGTGCTTCAGTAACTTGCCCAAGGTCACTGGGCTAGTGAGGGGCAATCTCACACACTCATCACAATTATGTCGAACTCCTCTTAAAGAAACATGTCACCGTACGTGAGTGCTCAGAGCAGTATCTGCCACACAGTAAACACGCAATGTGGGCTTTAATTTATTGTTTGCTGAGAACCCATGATGGGCCAGTAACTTTGCTAGGTGCAAGCCTCCCAGCGCCACCCCATAAAGATCACAGATTTTTTAATACTTTATATAGTTCTGGGGATCAAGTCAAAAAGGCAACATATTATAGAAAGATATAGGTGTGCTTTTGAAAGTAAAAAGCAAATACATTTGGAAGGCAGAGTTACCATTACTTTATTTTAGCGGAATCCGACATAATGTCTTTGTGATAGGAAAAACTTAATCCAAGAGATACATTATAACAGTCTTCATGCTGGAATAAACATCATCTGGTGCTGTCCCAAGTATCTAGAACCTACTCCATTTGCCAAAATAACCAATTTGATTTGTAGTTCTTAGATCGCCACATTGACTCCAGCCCTGTTGTCATAACTCTACGCTTGTTTATTTTCCTCCAGAGTAGGATACTTACTGCAGCATGAAATGTCTCTTCTTTTCCAGAACTTGCTGGCCTTCTACCAGAATGTTGGCAAACTAATCTTTCTAAACACTCAATTAACATGTATTTATTGAACATGTACTATTTGCTAAACACTACACCAAGAACTATATTTGTTAATGCTTTCCTGAATTAATACTTACAATTCTGGATTAATTTACTTTCTGGATTAATAACTTTAATATTATAAGAATCACAGAACAAGTGCAATAGTAATTCATTCTTCCTTCTGTCTCCATGAATGTCTTATAATAGAAAATTGAGCTTGATACAGTTTGTGAAGATATTAAAGAGCACCAAAATTTGCCCAAAAGACAAATTTCTGAGGCAGGTAAGATCGCAATAATATGATGTTTATCTGATTTTAATGTGCATTTCTGGATCACCTACTCTGACCTAAATTCTAGCATATAATATTCACCAGTTGTGCTACCTGTACCTTGGACAAGTTACTTAACTTTTCTGGACTTCGGTTTCTTTATCTATAAAATGGGAAAAAATAAATTACTTAGGAAGCACTTAGAAACCATTTATCATTTCATTTAATCCTCTCCAAAGCCCTGTGTAGTGATGTTGTTCTCCTCTCTTACGTCTGATGAACTGAGGCTCATTGCTATGAGCAGCATACCTAAGTTCTCACTGTTGCTAAACAGCAAGGTGGAGACTCAAATAGTTTCTTTATTTCAAAAGTTGCAAAAGCCTGTGCTCTTTTCCCTGGATGAAAGGCCCAGAACAAGGAAAGATTGCGGTTGGATAATTTAAAAGCTTAAGTAATAGGTGCCAGATTTTTTTCTTATTATTCAACTCGATTGTCTTTATCCTAGTTATTTGGACACTCTAGCCCTGGAATTTCTTGGTATCTGTGTTTGCAGGTCAGTGCTCAGAGAACTGCTCATAAACAGTTTCAAAATATAAGTGCTCAATTTCAAAGGTAAGCAAAGCCAAATTGACTTTAAAGTCAGAAAGTTCCGTTCCCCTGCTCCATGACATACTTTGTGTGCTAGAGGTCAAGTTTTCCCAGCGATAAGGGGGCCTTCACTAGGAAGTTCTCAAAGCAGGAAAGCAGATCAGGAGTGCCTCAGAGGTCATCACTGGAGAGATGGCCTTGAGAGGAGGGCTTTATCTAAGTGGACCTGCCACTGGGAGTCAGGCGTGGGCAAATACATTCTACTTCTGCCAAAGGTTGTACACCTAGGGGAGCAGCTGACACGATTGGGACTGCTTCGAACCATGGCACAGGCAGTGAAGAAATGACATAGCAATGTGTAGGTAGTGAGTGAAACTGGGAAACCTCCTTTGGGAAGGGTGGTGGGTTTTAGTGCCTTAAAGCTCAGGATAGTGTCTTATGCTGATGTCACTGCTGCTCCTCCTCCTCTTCCTCCTCCTCCTCCTCCTCCTCCTCCTCCTCCTCCTCCTCCTCCTCCTTTTTCACTACCCATTCTCTCATAGGAAAGTAATCTGTCCATTTAACTCAGAGTCTATTCTTTCATATATGTTTATAATTTTTTAATTTCACTAAACCCTCACAAGATATACCTCACACCAAGCCCTATCAGGTACTACCGAAGGTGACGGGCATACCTTGTCTACCCCTGTTTGATACCCTCACTCCTAGAATTATATCTCCCTTGGGTCTTGTTCTCTGCACCTGCCCCAGCAAGATGCTGACAAGGAGTGCTACCTCATTACGTGCCACATAGCTGTGCATATCGGAAGGACAGCCAGGAAGTTTCCAGAGACATATCTGGGATAAAGGCCTAATGAAATTAGAATAAATTATCATATCCAATGGTAAGAGGCACTTAGAATAGTCCCTACAGGAAAATTATAACAGCACTTTAAATTAGAGCACTCTCATTTATTTTTTAAAACACTACGAAAATAGTCCATGCTCGAGCAGAACGGAATAGAAAATGCAGCAAACCAATGGTTCTTGCCCAGTCACTTTCTAATCTTGCCCCTGGAGGCTCTGCTGAGAGAAAGGAGGGCAGTTGGGGATCCGATGTGCAGGGTGGGCTCCAAGCCCAGCGCTCGGGAGCCCCAACATGCACTGAGAGACCCTTCTGCCCTCAGGGAGTGGCAGCTCCAGCCTTTCCCGGGGCTGTTCTCAGCTTGTTGTTCTGAGTGTTGCAGGAGGAACACCACCTGGTCGTCCAAATGGTAGCTGAACTGCAGTTTGCCCAACAGGTTCCCAAAAGTTAACATGTGGGCTGTGAGCTGTAGGCTTAACCCAATCTCCGTTTGTGCTCAGAGACCACACGCCATCATCCCCTGTGTGCAAATGTTGTATAAACTGGGCCATCACAGCCGCCCACAGCCTCCTTGGCAGAGCGATGGTTCTTAGGACCTTCTTTACTAATTTTCTCTGTGGTCCCCCGCTGAGTACTCCATAGAAAATGTTTTCTTCTCTGGTAATTCAGGTCAGATTTGTAGAAGCCAAATTCAGTGAGGGCTTAAGTCATTTTCCACGTTGGCTGCCTTTTGTGTTCAAATTTAGCTGAAAATTGCTTAATTCTCTGCTCTACTCTGCATAGATTTAGCCTAAAATTCCGTACAGCACAGGGCTCTCCAGGACCCCTCAGCTTAATTCCACCCACCCCAGTATTATTAGTGGTGCTACATATACGACTAAGAAGAGAGAAGGACCTACTTATATAACCCCGAAGACAGAGAGAATCTTTCTTCACAAGAGCAAGGTATAAAATCTATTATGCCATCACAGGATTCCATCTGTGAAACTAGCGTAATTTCACAAAAAGAGCTCAAAACTGAGAGACAGGAAACCTGGATGCAGCCCTTATTCCTAGCACTTAAAAAGTAAAAGGTTCTGAACGTTTACTTGTGTCATGGACTCCTTTGATGATCTGCTGAATGCTCTGGAACCTTAATCACATACCCACAAAATTTGAGGGAGTGTTTCCCAGGCCCTGACCTCAGGTGACAATCTCTCCCCAGTCTATTCCTGCAGTCTTTTTGAGCACCGCCCCCACACAGTCCGTTAATCCTGCAGTCGGAGAGAAATATATCAAGTTATATTTTTAATGTTCAAAATGCTAATTGTCCCATATAGCCTTGAGAGCTCACACAGAATAGTGTCAGGAAGTTTAATAAGTGGTGGTGTAGCTCCGTCTCCTCCTCAGCTTTCATGAAATGCTAAAATTATCCCCAGCTCCTCGGAGCGTTCTTTGCAGTTCCATATGGTTTATATCCTAGCAATCTAGCAATTCATCAATCTGTTTACATACTGATGTTATACTTAGATTGATATTTAACTCTCCTCAGAATCGTCGCCTTGCGAAAGATTTATAAATGACTGCTTTGCGGTAATAGAATAGATATTGCACTAAACGGAAAATAGTAATCATTCAGTTACAAATCATGGTCCCTTTCTTCTTATTTACACATACATAACCACATGTTTACACACACGCATGTAGAACTGGCTATGTCAGCGCCCCCGACATCGACAACTACGTCAAATACTGGCTGTTGATTTGTGAAACAGCAACTAAAGCTCTGGATATAAACAACCTCACATAAAAGTGTATATAAAGTCAATAGGCAGCTATCGATACACACGGCAAAGGTGTGCACTTATCATTCTCTTTTTCTACTTGTTTTTATTTCATGGTATATGTCACAGTGGTATTTAAAATCTGTCAGGAGACATCAACAATGCATGCAATAAATAGCCTTTGTTCCTGCTGCTAGAGCACCACAGAATCTTAAAGTTGGAAGGGAGTTTTGCAGGTTGTTTACTCTGGCTCCCAACCCAATACAGGAATTGCTTCTTTCGCAACCTTGACAATGGTTCTACAAGCCTCTGTTTGAATACTCCTTGTGACAGGGAGCTCACTCCCGTACAGATCTAAATATTAGGAAGCTCTTCCTTATTTCAAGCCAGAATATGTCCCTAGTAATTTTCTCGGCAGACATAAATCAAACTTGTCCTCCTCTTCAAACTAGCTCCTTCTTTTATGCGTTCCCATCCTAACTAATAGAGCCACTGATCAACCTCTTTGAAAGCAGGCCCCACACACCTCCTTTTCCCCTTCAGTGGGTTACCACACTCAAGTGAGTCTATATTTCTGAGATAGCCTCTTGGGTGTGCTGCCTTGTCTTTGTCCCGAGGATTTGATCTCCTCTTTCTCGAGTTATTGCATTAGCCAATAACTGATCACTCTGCCTCTAATCTCACCCCTTATGGTTCATCACCCAAATTAAATCAAGACTTCACTGCCTAAGCCCTGCAATGAAGCCTTATAACAACCCTGGAGGGTGCAGCCCTCCTACCATGGCCCCTAAATGTGCATGACACCTCCCCATTGCAGGTGCCAGCCCAGCCCTGTGGAACCACTTAGGGTTAGTTCCGTGAATGTGCACAGGGGTTGTTCATCCTCTGTGTTTTCATGAATACTGTTACTTTGCCCGAAAGACTATCCCCGTGGTCAGCCTAGTGGTGTTCTACTGACTCTTCCGGGTCTGCTCTAGCATCTCTCTCTGCCCTGGCCCCCTCCCTGTCCCATGGCACTCCCACTGATCCTTCTGTCCACCCCAATCACAGTAACCCTTGTTTTTAGTAATATTTATTTAAATGTTCACCCCCCCCACTAGAGTGTAACCCCATGAAATCAGCCATGTTTAGAGCCCTGGGGGAAATAGCCAAGTGTCTGACTTACAGAAAGTAGCACAGCTCAACTGCTATCTGCATGTTTGTGGAAGGAAGGAAGGAAGGAAGGAGTAGAAGAAGGAAAGGGGAGGGAGGGAGGGAGGTGAGGAGAGGAAGGAAGACCAGAATCAGTCCTTTCCTCATACCATAACCATTAACATTTGTAGACTGCTAGTCATACCCTGAATTTTGAAAACTGCCCTGAAATACTGTTTTTTCCCAGATAAACATTCCTCCATTATTCTTCATAAAGTACTTTTTGCAGGCATTTTACTTTCCTGGTAGCTCTCCCTGGATGAGTTCTAGAGCTGAACAAAATACCCCACGTACGTCTGACCAATGAGGAAGTTATATGTCTGGCTGTACAGCTGGGTCCAAAATAATCCTAAAGTAAGTTATTTGTTCTATCTGGTGCATTTTACATCTAAACTCCACCCACCCCCAATTTTTTTCTCATGAATTGCTTATGTGTCATGACGTCCCATTCTAGACATGTACAGTACACGTACCTCCTTCTCTAGAAACTTCACCACCTGCCATCCCCGCTGCCCACATGACCCTCCCTCCTCTGACCGCAGCTGACTGGATGGTTTATAGGCCTCTCGGCTCCCCGTGGGGCCTAGACCGCCAGTCTCCCCTTCTAGACATCGCGCTGAGACCCACGCTCGTGGGTCCTTGCACGACGAGGTCCCACGTGGTAAAGCTGGGAATTTGCTCACACGCTTACTGAGGAGCCAGAGTCAGTTAGCAGAGAGCAGTGGGCTCGTGGGACAGGCACGGAGAGAAAGACAAGATCCTGAGGGGAGAGAGGGGAGAGAGAGAAAAGAGGGGAAGGAGTGGGAGGAGGGGGAGCTGCCTCAGCCCCTGCTCTGCTGTTGTGAGGTCTCCTTGGGCTTTGGTCTACGTTCTTCTGCTAACCACTAGCCACGGCGCCTCACCCGGGACACCCACACACACAAACACAGGAAACACAGCGTCTTGCTGCCTTGAAACCAGAGAGACTTAACTAGGACTCTTGACCTACTGATTTTTGTGTTTCAGGAACCGAGCATTATGCTTCCTCCTGTTCAATTTAACTTTTTTGTATTTGTCCATCCATTCTAGTATTTCACAGTTTCACATTGAGGTTTCATCAAGTCTCCCTTCATACTTTGAGGCCATGAAGTGCCTGTATCTTGCAAGCTAGTGACTGTGTGAAGAAAGAACATGAGGCTTGGTATGGCCTGGTCTTCAGAAGTCCATGGTGGTTCCTTATACTAATATTACCTTGGTCTCTTCTAAAAGATTGCAGGTTTTCTATTTAATCATCTAAACTGGAATTTTAAAAACTAAGGCATTTTCTCATTTCCAGCCTTCTGCACCTTGTCTGTTCTCCACGGTGCTCCAGACACTCTGATGTTGTCCCACCGTATTGTGGTGTCTTTTTGCTTATCATGTTGATTCAATCCTTTCTAGTCTGATTGAAAATCACTTTTTTGTTGCCGTCGAAGAAAATGGAATTTACATAGGGGTATGGAGATTTGTTTTGTCATATTCCAGACAACATTATCCCTAATCAGCCCAGGTGTGAGATTACCTCCTTCGTGTTCTCAACGAAAATCTTTTGTCCAGATCTGAGTTTATTTCCCAAACTGTAGAAAGTTAGAATTATCTCTACCAAGGACTCAGTTTATCATTTTGAAATACTGTACCAAAGAATGATTCTTCACTCCTTTTCGAATTCATACAGTCTGGCAACACACACAAAAAAGATAATAATAATGTTATACATTTCTCTTTACTAATTATAATAATAATTTATATATAATTACTATAAGTTCATAATTTGTTAATTATCCATATTTTTCAGATAAAGATCCACAGCTTACAAGGTGTGGCTTGCTAAGTGACATTCAGCCAACAGATATTAGAGCAGAGGTTTGAGTCTAGTCATGGTTTTCCACGCTTCTTACTTCGATTAATATTTTCATGGGTACAGGGAGAAAGCAGTTAGAACTGCTTCTAGCTCTGACACCCGCTCTCTTAACCACTGTGCTCTTGAAAAGTTAGTTCTCGTCACTGTGATTACTATTGTTATTACTATGATTAATGTTGTTAAGGTCTCCACAGTTGTCAGTGGTACTAACGAAACTTGAATCTTAGATGATCTGATGCCTCCCAACGTGGATACTAACTAATAAACCCAAAGCCAACCATCTGGTACATCAGTTGATATATACAATTCCTCAAATTATTCATGGGTGTTATTCACAGTTGTGTTTGTAAGTTAGTCGTTTAGAACTCCAAACATACTTCTCCATTGAAATAGTGTTTTCAATACAGCCAGCGCACACAAATAAAGCTGAAATGTTTGACACATATCATTAAAATAGTAGAACCCAAGGCTATTATAAATGTGCAGTACTGTATTTTAGCTCCACGTTCTTCCCTAGTCTTAGCCATTCCTAAAATTTTGTCTGGAGATAATCACAGCCCTATCAGCATTGAAATGTATTCACGTTGGAGCGTAGATGGGAAAGGTCAGAAGATGCTTCAGTGCAACCATCTCTGTGAGCTCCCACCCTCACCCAAAGGCTCGACACCAGGCCAGCACACAGCAAGTGTTTCCTGGATGAATGAAAATATTTAGTGGGGAGGGATTAGAGAATATAATAGCCCTAGGGCTATAAGGTAGAATGGTGGGAGAGATTCTCTGAAACCCTTACTAATGTACTGTAATTCCTTTGTAATGTCTTTTTGACAGGTACAGGGAGGAAGCACATAGAATTGGTCCTAAGCCTGAAATCTGCAGTGGGAGTTAATAATTACCTTGGAGTCCTGGGCACAGTAGAGATTCCTGTGTAACTATTTTAAACTAAGCAACATGGAGTTCCCCCAAGTTAGCCAAAAATAGAGTTTATTCAAATTGAATGACCCTGAAGAAGTTTGTTACTAAACAGTCTACCCATAGGTTCTATATTCTTCTTTAGCTTTAAGGAACAGTTACCTGTGATTTTAAGAAGAATTCATCCAGTATACCCTGGGGACCCACACTGGGAATTGCCAGAAGCCATGGAAATATTACTTTACCCACCTAGATAACCTTAGGCTCACTAAATTGATGGTTGCCATCATGTACCTATGTTCTTCCCCAGGGGCTCAGAGAAATAGAGTTCATTTTAATTTCTACTCAAAAAATGTTCTCAGTAAAATAGTATCAGCCTTTCGCTACAACCAGCCCATGATTTAACTGACAAGTGTGGGCCCGACTCCTGGTAGCCTGAGGGAACAGTCTCTCTCCTCTTGCCAGGGGTCCCTTAAGACTTTCAGTCTCTGATTCTTCCTCCGGAGCTACACTTAAATACATCTCTTCAAACCAAATGTCTAGTTAAAATGAATGTACCTACAAAACATTTTACACAAATGTTTATAGATGTATTTATAATCACCAAAAAAATGGAGTCTCCTTCAACTGGTGAGTGGTTAGCCAAACTGCGGTACATCCATGAGATGGAGTACTACCCGGTAATAAAAAGGAATAAACTATTGATACTTGTAATGTGGCTGAATCTCGCTTCACGCTAAGTGAAAGAAGTGAAACCTAAAAGCCTTCTGACTGTGGGATTGCATTTGTAGAACATTCTGGAAAAGGCAAAACTGAATGGGGACAAAAATCGATCAATGGTTGTCAAGGGCCTGGAGCAAGGGGAAGAGATTCACCACAAAAGAGCACAAAGGAATTTGGGAGGTGACAGAATTGTTCTATATGTTGATTGTGGTGGTGGTCACACAAGAATATATGTTTGTCAGGACTCATAGGCCTATACACTAAAAAGCTCAAATTTTGGTATATGTAAATTATACCTCAAGGAGCTGACTAAAAATACATTTTGAAATAATATTGGTAAAAAGAAGAAAAAAACAAGCGGCTGAGTGAGATTATACTACTCGTAACCCCTATACATGTTCAGGTAGATGTTTTTAATTGAGAATTATTAAGTTGATAGCTAAATGAGGGTCAGGATTGGGCCACATGTGCCCCTCAGGGCAAGGTGACCATTGCTTGAGAGGCCACAGAGGGCCTGTGGGAACAGCATTCTAAACTGGATTTCTGGAACATCCTGATGGCGTAAGTTGGAATGGACAGCAAAGGACGGGTAGGGTAAAAGCCAAGATTGGTGCCCATGGGTGTGAGTCCTCGGTGGCCCTCCTCTAGGGCAAAGGCCAGATGTCTGAATGATCTGTGGCCAGCTCGCTGAACCCTCCTAAGGACTGTCCAGTCAGGGCTTGTCATCCCTGCCGTGTAGGTGACTAAGATGAGGTCGGGGGAGGTGGCTTAGCCAGATGGGCTGAAGGGCTGGACCTAGGGCTTGTTTACTTGTTCATTTCTTTGTTGACTACGGTGGTGGCAGTGGTGGTGTTTAAATGACATGAGTCCATCATGAAAACAAAAATAAAGACGAGGGGATACAGAAAAAGCTTTTCTCTCCCTGCAAAGACAAACACTGGAGTAAATTTCTGAAAAGGAGACATAAAGCAGATATCAGGATTTTAGCCAGAATAGTCAGGCTGTGGTGACAGGAAACCAAGCACCTGTCTTTCAGGGAGGCATCCAGGTATTTTGACTACACAATTGGAAACACCAGGATATTTGGAGTTTTGAGATTAACCGTCTGACGTTGTCTGTGTCGGCCAGGAGTCCGGGAGGGATCGATTGACACCCGCTCAGGTGAGACAGGGAAGGCACAGGGCAGTTGGGCACTTAGATGCATCAGTGTCTCGCAGAGCTCTGTTGTCATATTTCAAACCACTAGTCTCTCCCTCACAAAAGAATGGGCAGTAAATCAAACCTTTCACACATCTCAGTACAGTAGAGCCCACTGCTACGCTGCACGAGAAGCCTAGGTCACGCAATGTTTTTTGGTTGGCATAGGAACAGCCTTGGAAATGTTCAGAGCCGAGGGTCAGCATGTTAGGAAGTCTGTAGCTGGGAAAATTCTTGCAGCGGCTGCTGATAAGCTAAATATCCTGACTAGACTCTCTCCTCTCTTTCTGGCACACCGCCTACCTCGAAGAGCGTCCTGTGTGGTTCTGGGACAGCCACACAAAGCAAAACGGATGGCACCTTCACAACATGCTCCTGCTTAAAGACCTCCCAAGGTTCCATAGTGCCTGTATGGGAAACTGAGGCACAGAAAGGTGGAATGCAGGGCTAGTGAGTGTCGAGGGAACAGGAATGAGGACAGGACAAGTGCTGTGTGTGCCCTGTCGCATATCCTAGTGAGCCCCCCCTTCTCCCCAAGCCCTGTGTCAGAAAGCCAGGAGAGAGTTCAGAGGTGGCTTAATTCCACCCTGTCACTTCCCTATGCTCTGCTGTTTGTGTCCCACCAGCCCTTGTCACCCGCTGATCTCAACTTCCCTTATTACCCGCTGGCAAGAGGCCCATGTCTTTGGAATGAATGGAGAACCTTTGAAAGGTTTCTCTTCCCTTCTTCCCAGGGGAGTGGGAGGGGCAGGCAAGGGGGTAGGAGAGAGGTAGGATGAGGGGGCTGCCAGCGAGGCAGCACAACAATGGATGGGACAGAAGGAACAGAAGCCCCCCCAGCCCCAAAACTCCAGAGCCTCGGACATCCCCACGCTCCCTGCAGCCCAGCTCTAACAGTCTCGTGCACCTTGCTTAGAGCAAACACAGTTTATGGAAATCTGAGTTTTCAGAGAAGAGAAATTATGGATTGATATCCCACTAGCAATGATGATACTTTGAAAGTGTTCATAAATACCTACCTTAAATGACTAGCTTTTTTTTTCTAGTACATTTTGAATATG
Organism: Varecia variegata; assembly: GCA_028533085.1. Taxonomy (NCBI): domain Eukaryota; kingdom Metazoa; phylum Chordata; class Mammalia; order Primates; family Lemuridae; genus Varecia; species Varecia variegata. The sequence continues at coordinate 14,311,255 of CM052445.1, forward strand.
ACTAGGTTTCAAAAAATGTGATTTTCCTGTAGCTCTTTGGAACCACACCTAATGGATAAAGTGAGTCACACCTGCAGTGAAGTCAAGGTTTCCAGAGAAGAACATTCTCTATTTCTTCCACTACTTACTTGAATACTTTGGTGGGATTAATGCAGAAGCAGTGGACGGAAGAGTTGGGCTGAGCTGAACGAAGACCTCTACCCCAAGTCACAGTGGAGCCCTTTTTAGCATTATTCTTGGCAAGATTCGCAGAGTGATAATGAAGGCTTCTTTGGGTCAGTCTGCCCCATGCTAGGGTAGAAGACAGCCTCCCAACTTACACGGAAGAAGACGAGAGAGAGGGTTGAGCTTCCTGAGGATTTTGTTTTCTGTGGCTCTGGGTTTTATGGAGCCAAAAGGAGTGAGGTGCATGAACTATAACTGAAATGAAGCCATCCAAGTGCCTTTCTGACCTCATGATTTTAATCCTGTCTCTCAGGAAGTGCTCAATTTAACCTTTGAACATGCCTGTGCCCAGTCTGTGTGTTACATTAAGAATCTCTCAACTTGGCCCTGATCCTTTTGACAATATCAAAATCACAATACAGTCTGCAGAAATGATCAGCCAGGGGTGTGCTTAGAATCACTGAAACTGCTTCCAGTGCAACAGCCACTCATTCAATCAACAAGTACTACTGGGTGCCAAGCTCTGCATGAGACATCAAGGCACCCATGATGCATGTATCCTGGAGCCTGGTCTTGAGGAATTTGCAATCAAATCAGGAGATGAATACACACACAAATGACCCCAAAGCTATGCAGGGAAGTGCTAAAACAGGGGCACAACGTGACATGCAGGTAGGAGTGATCACAGTGGCTCAGGTGTGAAGGGTGCTCTGGTTAGGGAAGGATATTCCCAAAGAATGGGGTTCAGCACGGAAAGTGATGTGGTGACCACACCATCCTGATGCAGCCACTGGGATGATCTGGGACCAGGAGTCCCCTCTTTAGGCCATTTTGCTCCAGAGGAATTTTCAACCCAAAGAGCATTGGATTTTCTATCAAGAAGGCTGCCAATTTAATTTTTCCATGAAAATACATACACTCACACACATACACACACTTGCCCTTCTCATTGTCAGATGATAATAATTATCTTTTTGTTCTACCTTCCCAGGTCATGGAGGCATTCAGATCTAAATTCCAAAGATGAATAAAGAGCAAATGTACCACATTTTTGTGATTTCAAGCACTCTCGGGAAAGATCTAGGGGAGTAAATGAATAACAATTAACAATATTTTTCCATCTGATTGGCAGATCATATGGTGTTTGCTCTTTAGAATTAATTTAGCTTTCTAGTAAGGTTATCTTGCACACTTTCCAGGGCCCCCTGATATAAATAGACTAAGCAGTAAGGAGGAAATCAAAACAAGTGTGCATTTGTCTGGAACACAGTGACAACTACGCAAAGTGGAGGAAGACAAATAAATACAAGAAAACAACAATTAACAGAAAGCTTTAGGACCTCACTAGTCACCACAATATCTTCATCAGATCAACTGGTTCATCATAAAAGACTACACCAGAAACTCAGCTCAAGGTCATGTAGAAGCTACAGGCTGCAGTGAAAAGATGGAGTTATTTGTCTCTTCTAATTTATTTTAAAAATCAGTTGAAATTTAGTAAATTTATTTCCTAAAGAATTTTTTTTTACAAAAGGAAATGTATCCACTGGGATGAATCTGGGACCAGGAGTCCCCTCTTTAGGGCATTTTTGCTCCAGAGGAATTTTCAACTAATTTTCAATGAATAAATAAGTCCAGTTCCAAAGCCGCTTAGACCAAGTACTTGCCAATGGCAAGCTGGGGATAATAAATGCATATTTGCCAACTTAAATACCTTAGTTTCCTCCTTTTGGGTGCAAAGGTATGGAAAAGAATGTGACACTATTTACCTTTATCTGTAAATCTGAATTAACAATATGGTATTAATGATGCAGATTCTACTAAACCAAAGGGGAGATGGGTGCACAGTGTCCCTGTTTGCCCAGGACTCTCTTGGTGAAATCTCTCAGTCCTGGGCAAGTGGGGATGGTTGGTCACCCCAGGGAGAATGAATTCCCAAAGCCATTTGGCCAGAGGAATTCTGGGATGGAAGGGACTGTCGTCTATAGGTCAAAGCACCTTTCCTGCCCAAGCACCAACTCAGCACATTTTGGCTCCTTCCTTGATGCATGGTGTGTTGACCTGTGATGGGAAGGTGAACAAAGGAGCAATCGCTTCTTTTCCCACATAAGTTCTCAGGGTCGGTGCCTCCTCCCCACCGCCAACTCAGTCACTGACAGGCAGACACTACTGATGGAGCTCTTGGTCAATGACAATCTCATCCACCTGTGAACAGTGAGCTGGACATTTCCAAGAGGCTTTAACACCCTTCCCCCAGATCAGTGAGATCAGCACCACCCCGACACTTGTTAGACATGCAAATCATCAGCCCCCACCTCAGACCTACTGAATCAGGAGCCCTGGGGTTGGAGCCCAGCAAGTGTGTTTGAATAAATCCCCCAGGACAGGTAATTCTGATGCATGCTCAAGTCGGAGAACTGCCGCTCTAGAGATTGATCTGGAAAGATCAGATGTCATAGGTATACCTGATGTACTTATTACAGGTAAAAAGAAAAACTTAGAATTCAGCATATGAGTTTAAAGAATTGTGATTGCAATTAGAACAATGGCTAAACATAATTTTCATAATTTTCCCACCTAACTGATGAGCTAGCCTGTTTTACCATGATGTTAGACTTGGGTCCAGATTCCCCAAATCTAAAAAAAAAAAAAAAAAAAAAAGCCTAGAGAACAACTACAACCTGGACTTGGGAACACAATAGAACAATCACCATTTTAATTGGAAAGGACCTCCAGCAAACGATGAGATGATTCGTGCCACAACCTGGTGGGGGTTGGAAATTAAGTCACCCTTAGGAATAAAAGAATCCATCAATTCTGAAGAATGTGGTCAGATGTCACCTTCTCCCCTTCTCTCTTCCTTTCCATGCCCCGCCCTCTCCACACCTGTCTTTATCTTGCTGTAGAAGCAGCAGAATTCGGACCCTAGAGAAGTGCAGGTGTCCCTGCAATGACAACCTGGCAGGTAAGCAACACCTCCCAGCCAGGCCGGCTGGTCTCTGCCCTCCTGGACAAACCCGATTCAAGGTTGCCCAGCAGCCCCAGCTTTCCAGCCTTTAGAAATGGTGATGGATTCATTTAGAATCAGGGGCTACAGAGCTGGGAGCTCAGGTGCTGCCGAAATGGCAGGTGGTTGGAGCTGACTTGACAGCAATTAAATGTACAAATCTTTGATTAGGCTCCCGGGAATGGAGTCATTAGCAACCCTGAACCGACCAGCTTGCTTTCCATCGCCTCATTAACTGCTCCGCTGATGTTACTTTAAAAAGCCGAGGGGAGGGGGAAAAAAAAAGAACACCTCTCCAACACAGAACAAGGAAATCTGAGCGACAAAGCAGGGATGTGGGGGAAGAGGCCGGGGTAAGCATTTCTAGCTGAACAAACAGGTCCCTGCTTTTCTCTCGCTGGGGTGGCTGACAGGAGCGTGCACGTTTGCTGGACTGTGAAATAACCCCAGACCTGCCGAATTCACCTGCCAGAAAGAGCTTCTTTTTTTTTTTCTTTTAATCTGCCTTTTCAAAATCCTCCCTTGGTTCAGTCTTCCCAGCCAAAGCCTCAGTTTGGTGGGAGAACTTCCTCTGGGGTTCAGAGTCCATATCTACCAGAGGTAGAGTGGAGCTACTGCCCAGGTCTCTACGCCTCTCCCAGGGGCAGCTCGTCTGGGGTCACTTCTCCCCCTTTAGGTGCCACGGAGTCTCAGTGTCAGTATTCCACTCTGTGTGGCCTGGTCCTGGCTGCCCTGTGATGTCTGCCCCCCGGGGAGTGGCATTCCCCAGTCGATGTCCACCTGGTAGATTGCCACCATGTTATTGGCGAGCTTGGGTCTGGCTACAAACAACCATGCCCCTTAAATAAGCTCCCCAACAGGGAGCTTTCAAGCAAAATGGAAATATGTCTCACAACCTTAATGAAAAATCCTGTGTGACCGTTTTGTTGGATATGAACCTAATTCATTGCATATTTTATTAATTTTATTGTTCTCAATCTGCCACTCACTGGATTAATATTTATAAAGAATGTTCCACAAAGATTTATCGATCACCTATTAAAACCTCATTAGTCTGAGGTGAGAAAGCTATGGGCAAAGTATCTTTGAGTTTAGAATCTATTAGAAAGCAGATCGTACGCACCTTCTCTCATTTATTCATTCATGTGTTCAACAAGCACTTGCTGTGTGCCTGCTTCGTTTAAGCATTGTTTTTGTCAATAAAAATACAAAGGGCAACATAGTATAATTATAATTACATACCATCTCCTAAGCATTTTATATGTTTTAATTCATTTAATCGTCACAACAATTCTATAAGACGGGTCCTATTATCAATTCCATTTGACAGATAAGTAAACTGAAGCACAGAGAGGTTAAGTAACTTGCCCAAGGTCACAGGGCTAGTGAATAGCAGGGCTGGGTATAAGCCCAGCAGTCCGGCTCCTTCACCACTGTGCTATGCTCCTTCAAGGAGCTTTCAGCTAAACAGGAAGATAAACATTAAAACCAACCACTTTAATACAATGTAATTAGCACATCTCTGCAAAGTATATCAAAAGCACATGGTAGGGAGAGAAGGGAATTATTAGGGGCCTGTGGAAAAGAATTCATGGTGGAAATAATGCTCAATCTGGGGTTTGAATTTAAAAGGGAAAAAAAGCCATAGCCTTCAAGAAGTTATAATCTAATAAAATATTTCGCTAAATGTTCACATCTGAATTTGAGGGTGTTGGAAAGAAATGTTTTATTCGGGGGGTGTTGTCTGAAAACCTGTAAGAACTGGCTGAAGTTTAGGATGGAGACTTGTTAAAAGCAGGAAGTCAAGAGAAGAGGAAGGAAAGGACAGGATTGGAGGAGGGAGAACAGAGGGAACAAAGATAAAGAAATGTGTTTTCAAGGAGGCAAGCCTGAGACCTATGTTGGGAGAACGGTGTGAGTCTACACATGCCGGGCACTGAAGGAGAGATTTTATTTCATCCTAGAAATGTATTGAAGGTTTTAGGAGTAGGGGAGTAAAATAAAAATGACTTAGGTATACGAAGTAAAGCAACAGAGAAATGTAATCGATGTAATATAATGAAAAAGTTTATTTTCAAGCTAAGAAATGTTAGGGGTTGTTGTTACTCAGAATAACAACCGACTACAAAGAGCTTGGGTGAAGCTCAAATATGATCACAAGAGGAATTCCCTTGTAAACAATACTGTTCAGTACAAATGCCATTACTACTTTTAACAATATATTTATAATTGTCTTTGGTGGAAAGCCAGGATGCTACCCAAGCTATCTGCCTGTCTCTGTGGGACATTGAATGAGACAGGCCATCTCAATGGAGCTTTTTATTTTGCAGTTGACAATTATAAGAAGCCTTTCTAAAACACCTTTCAGAGGAATCAGAATGTGCGTTCTCAGAGCTTCTCGGCCCCTGGAGAAGAGGCATTGGCATGTCTGAGTGGTGTGGGTTCTTCCTCTGTCTTTGCTGCTGAGAAGTGGTCCCTAACCAGGAGGAGGAAACACTGCTCCTGTGCCACCACCACCACCAACAGCCCAAAAAGATGGTTCTGCTGATTAAATTAAGGTAGCAACATTATTTGATATGTTTTTAATTTTCCCATCCAATTAATTGACTTCTATTAGGCCACAGCTGTTTCTTTTAAAAAAATAATCTCCTTATCTCTCATCTCACTCTTATTTGGGGGGTTAACTGGGTCCATTTTCCACCATATGTTCCAGATTCTTGTTTGTGAAGTTACTTCCGGTCTTCCTGCTGTCATTCTATCTAGCGTTGGATGCCCTGACCTCAGCAGGTCTGGGTGACGTTCCACCCCCCTTGCTAACAGTGCATGAAGTCCGTGCCACCCCCCAGGTCGCTGTGGGAGCTCATCCAGTGATTCTGAAGTTTCCAAAACGTTAAGCTGATACATAAGCCCAGGACAAGGAGAAAGAGACTTTCAAAGTTAAATATACTGCTTTTCATGATTATGAACTGGAGCAAAAATGAGAATGGAGTCTCATCTGTTAAACAATAAAGACTCTGAGACACATAATCTCTTCTGAGGTCATTTCTTTCCCTTGAGCCTTTTTTGGGACAAACAGGAAGACAGAAGGACTGTCGTTAGCTTTCCTGAGCTTGCTGTTACAGCTGTTCCTTGAAACTCCCATTTTGCCAGTACCCCCAAGTGCCTTGCCTCCCTGAACTTTCTGTGTGCCTATGTGGCAAAGCTCCAGTCCTGACTAAATATTATTAACACAACCTGCATTTCTCCTCCCACACTCAACTCATTAAATGAGAGAGGCAAAATAGTACCCGGTAGTGCGGATGGGCGCTGCCACGAATTCATGGCCTTCCCTCTTTTCCCTTGTCCTTGCTCAGCACACTGTTAGTAGAAACCCCAAATCCTCACAACTCTGCAGAAAGGTCTTAATAATCTCCCATACCGCTCACTCATGGCATATGGCCTCCACTTTCACAGCTTTTAATAACTTGAGACTTACGTGCAAACTTTAAGTTTGTCCTCATTGAAAACAACTTGCGTCTACGTACCTTCTTGCCCAGTATCCATAGCAGATGGAAAAGACGGAGGGTTTTCTTTGCTTTCCTGTTCCATTCTACACCGACCTCTTTCCTCTGAGCTCTCGGTGTTATGTCCACGCAGCTCCTGCTGGACTTTGCTCCATCAAATACCCTCTTTTTCCCTTGCCTCTACCACCTCTTCCTCTCCATCAGTTCTTTGCTATTAGATATAAGCTTTCTTCAATCTCTCTCCCTAGAAGGAAAATAATTCAGCATCCCCTACCTCTGTTTTTCTCCTCCTTCCTCTGGCTCCCTCCCTCCCTCTCTCTCTTCCTTTTCACAAGGAAATATCTGAAATAAACAGTCAACGTCCTCTGTCTCTGCTTCCTCATCTCACATTCCTTCCTCCCCTTTCTCCCCTGCTTTCCCTCCTACTTGCCAGTCAGGTGGCCCCTTCTCTGTCCTGCCTTGGTGGACCCACATATGGCACTCACGACGGCTGGCCTCTCCCTTCCTCTTCAAACTCTCTGTTCTCCTAGTTTCTGTCACACCTCGCTCTCTTGTTTCTCCTTCAGCCTCTCTGATCAGCCCTTCATGGCCACCTGGGCTGATTTTCTTCTTATGCTTTTTAAGTTGTGGCCTTTCCCAGTGTTTTGTCCCCGATCCTCTTCTGACATTCTTTCCCTGGGCAGTCTCACCCACTCGCCTGGTTCCACAGTCAGCATTATGCTGGCAAGATCCAGATCTGTATTTCTAGCTGGGATTGTCCTCCAAGTTTCAGTGCCATCTATACACAATGGCCTACCAGACCTCTCTACCTGGATACCCGCAGATTCCTCAACCTCAGCCTTTCTCAGTGGTCTTTGCCTTTGTCCTTCCTACACGTGCTTCTTCTATGTGCCCCCGTCAGTAGGTGCTCACTACTCACTCAGTCACCTGGCTTAAAATCCCTGGGGATGTCCTCAGTTCTTGCTTCTCTTCACAAACTCCTGTCACCTTTGTCACCTAAAGTTCTCAAATATGCCCCTTCTTTTCACTCTCTGTTCTATTCCCTGGGTTAGGTAGCCCTCATCTTTCTCACCTGGCTA
>CM052445.1:14319508-14407016 GCA_028533085.1 Varecia variegata
CTGCCTCAGTTTACCTGTTACAGTCTACCCCGCTCTTTTGATGGCTATCGCATTTTCTGCCAGCACTGATTACTTCAGACTGACTCTCTAATGTGGAGAGGTGATATTGAATCACTCTTTTTGTTTCCTACTATGCATGCTGCTGGACTGCACTGAGCACTCTCATTCAAAGTATACTACCTCCTAGTAATGAAAATACAGTTGGGTGTTAATTCCATGTAAATCGTATTTTCAGCCCTTTTATACTTTCTAATCATTCAACAAATATTTATTGGATACCACTTTTGTGCCAGACACTGTACTAAACGCTGGGAATAGAATATTGAGCAAAAGAGACATGGGGCCTGCCTTATTGGGAAGTGCTGCCTACTGGGAGACAGACGGCACAGGCAGAGAGCGTGCAAGGGCATTTCGGGCAGAAGAGCACAGCACAGGAGCAGAGGCCCCAAAGAGCACTGCGACCTCGATGCTGGTAAAGTCAGGGTCACACGAGGTGGGGAAGCATGGTCTTGACTGTCCTGCAAAGGAGTTTGCAGTTTAACCTACAGACACTATGAAGCCAGCAAAGACTTTTTGAAGCAAATGCATTGACTGGCCAGGCCTGGGTTTTAGAAAGCAGATTTTGTAACAAAGCACAACATGGGCTAGAAAAGGTTGACACTTGCGACAAGTACATTAGTTAGAACATGACTGCAATAGGCCAAGTGAAGGATGGCAAAGACCCGAGCCAAGGCAGTGGCAAAGGGAATAGTCTACAGAGGCCAAAAAGGGCCACCTAGGAGCCAAAATCTACAAGGCTTACCACTGGCGGAGAGGGGAGGAGAGTAGGGCTAGGTGAGGAGCTGAAAAATACGCCTGTCCTAATAACCATTGGATGAAGTGGATGTCATGAATTAGATTACACAACAAGGAGGAAGAGTGTGCAGAAGGCAAGCTGGCACATTTGGTTCTAATTGAACCTTCACGATGCCATTAAGAGTGCCCTATTAAACTTCCTGATCCAACCACAGCTCTCAGCTCCTCTGAGCTCTCCCATGTCCCACCTTGAGTTAACCTCATCAGGTACGAACTCGTCACCTCCTAACGCAACCACTGCCTGTTGGATCCTACTCTGTTAAAGTCTGGCAGTAGGTGTTATTTCAGGGTGGGTGCGTTAAGTGGTGAATTAAAATGGAGCTCCTGCCTTCCTAAGCCGACAAGCTAGGAGCAATGGGCACATTCATCCCTTCGTGGGCCTGCTTGTGTGCGGAGCACTGGATATACCAGATGAGTAAGTTACTGCGCCAGCAGATCCACATACAGAAACAAATGCGGCGCTGACACAGCTCTGAGACCAAAAAGGATTCCTATGACTCCCAATTGCAAATTGCATTCGTTCATTAAGACCATTTTTTTCACAGTTATCATTCTTTGTAAGGGGAAAGTTATCACTTTAAACACAAAATATTGCCCTTATCTATTTTCTGTTTAGAGAGTACACATAAATATGCATTTGAAATAACAATTCTGCTGTTGAAGAGTAAAAATGTAGACGGACAGATTAGAAAACCCCTGGACTAAAGCTGCAGGTTCCCCATCACCCCCAGAAGCCTAGTGAGCCCTGGTGAGTCCCATGCTGGCACAGCAGGGCTGCTGCACAATTTTCACACACTCCCATGCCCCAATCCCGGCTTGGACAAGTCTGTCTAGACCTAATATGAGCGTCCACAGGATGCAACAACAGCTTCTTAATTCAATTTTAAAGACTCAATCACCCAGATTTTTTTTTTTCCTCTAAGACACCAGCCAAGTATTTGGACTGATTTTTTTCCAGAGAATTTATTGGTTCACATCACATAGACAGGAACCCTATGTCCAAAGAACTCGGAGTTTCAAAGCGACATGATGCAATGAGACATTTTGACCAAATTCCATCCTGAATTTGATGAACCCACCCAAAAGGCAAGGAGTGGCTGCTTCTGGTTCGAACTGGTTCTCAAGGCAGTGGAGCATAGTACAAACATCACCAGACTAGGAATGTGGAAGCCAGTATTTTCCTACTGGCTCTGCTACTAGCTAGCTACAAAACCTGGGCTAGCTTGCTCAGGTTTCCTCATCTATTAAGTGAACTCTTTGAACCAGTGGATTTCAGAGGCTCTACCCTGCTTTAAAAATCCTACAAATCCTAAGAATGTCTCTTAAAGAACAGTTCTTCAACTTTGCAATTCTGGATAAACATGATCTGGTCACGCTGAAATTTCCTGTTCTTGGTAATTACAATTAATTAGCAGAAATCTATGGCATAAAAAAAAAATTAATCACAGTGCAATAAGGACTATAAAAGCTAGCCAGATGGTGATGAGATGAACTAAGAGAAAAAACTTCTTTTTCATTTCCAAAGCCCTATTTCAAGTGTTTGTGGGCTTCTCGGACTTGGGTGGTTCCCAGCAAGTCATTAGTAGTTTCTGCAAGCAGGACCCAGCCTCAGCTCAGCCTGGCTTTGAAAGACTCCAGTCTGGTCTGAAGTTGCATTTGGAGGCTGGTCAGAAATATGCTGTTGATGGTGGTGTGAGATCTATCTTTTTCTGTGTTTGAGGACAAAGAGTCTTCTGACAAGCTGGGTGGAAAGAAGGCTTCTCAGTCCAGATGGAGCAAGTCGGGTCTGCAGTGTCTGCCTTGTTTGCTGCAAAACTAAGGAGGAGATTTTGGAAAAAATAAAAAAGGAAAGAAAGACGCGCTAAGGGCCTCCTGTTGTTCGACTGTGCCTCGCGCTGGCTGGGCAGTGGGAGAGTTTTATGAACCTATTCCCTTCATCTGTGCATATCTTCGGAGTGACTTTTCAACTCCGAAACTTGGGGGTTAGAGTATACTTTGTAAGCAGATCTGGGTTTTTGAAATCCTGGTGGCGTCTGATCTCTGTCCTTCCTGTGTTTATTCTTAAATCCTGGTTGACCTCCCTTCTCTTGTTATCTGATGATGTGGATTCAGGTTAACGGCTTACGATGGAGTGATTTTAAACTTCACCGTCGTGTCTGAGTAGAAATAAGACTTCCAGGTGCACTTGCTTGTGTGGAGAGTGGCACATTCTGCCCTCCAACCTGTGGACACTGATGATTTGGTTTGACAAACTGGGGCCCTTCCTCTGGCCCCTGAATCCAATGTGCTGCCCCCCCCTACACCCCCTCCCCGAGGAAAAGGAAACAGGGCCTAAACCTCGAAGAGATCCCAGACCCACACCTGCATTTCCGAGAGGGGGCTGGCCCACATGAAACTGTCGGAAAAGGCCTAATAAAGCACGTGACTGTTTAACCTAACTCAAACAAATGATTAACTAAAATGTGAGGAGAAAAACAATAACAGGAACCAACAATGGTACGAACACAGCCATGAATCATGTGCCAACCCTTGCTGATTGACGTCAGACCGGCCACAAATGGTGTTTTACAAATTAAGGACAAGGTGACCTCCAGGGTCACATGCAACAGGCTTCTTTAGATTATTTTCTTTCCTTCAGGTACCATCTCTACAGGTGCCCAAATGCATGGCAAGGAGGCTTTCGGCAAGTTAGGGTGCAAATTTCAGAATTGCTGCCTGAAAGAGATTCAGATGGTCTGGATTTATTCTAAGGGAAAAAAAAGAACTATAACAATTTCAAAACTTCACAACAAAAACTTACATTTACACTTGAACTGACCACCTGTATAAAAGACATTATTCTCTCCTTCCACTCTGCCTCTATCACTATAACCCTTCCAAGTATGATTTTTTTCCTTTGTTGCACTTGTTACCTATCTGACATGCCATGTATTTATCTACTGTCTGCCCCACACCCCACTAGAATGTAAACGTTTTGGGACGTTGCTATCTTCACTGCTGTGTCCCCAACCCAATAGAGGTAGAGGTCACCCCCAGCTCACAGAAGGTATGCATGAAGGAATAAATCCAATCAAACACCCATCAGATGGGCATTCAGCAAATGTTTATGTGAATTAGTAAATAGACAAGTATAAAAGGAAGAGAGGAAGCAGATTAATTGACTCCCTATAACTTGAAGTAACGTTAGCCAGTAACACAATCATTGTTTTTATTATTATTTGGATTACCTTAGATTTACCACTTCCATCTTCCTTCCCACATTCTCCAGCTTATCTAGATCCTCCTCTCACAGACGGGTGGCCTGTCCGTGATTGTGGATGACCTCGCAGCCTGGAGACAACACGCTAGAGCTCCCACATGGTCGTGGGATGAAATCCTGACCTTGGCGCTCTCCTGCTCAGCCTGTGCACACTTTCTTTCTCTGTTTACACAGTAAAGGCAAAACTTGCTGAATGAGCAAATAAAAGCAGTAGTAAGAAGATAGAGACCTTTAGTAGCAGAGGGATCCCTGATCATGAACCAGCCAAAAAATAGGGCCAGATTAATCAATTTGTTTCAGAAAACATTTTGAGATTCTACATTCTTTCAATAAAATGCATTGATATATCTACCTGATTGGAGATGGTTCACTAGGCATTCTTTTCAAAAAAGCAGGTTACAAAAAAATTTGAAAGTTTTTTAGTGTACAGCTAATTATTGATGCTTACTACCAAGTTCCTGAGTTCAGCTAAATTCTTGTATTCAGCAAAAACATATGAAATGATCATTTAATAAAACATTTTATTTTTAGGGAGATGCAATTTTATTATATGGTGGCCTCCCAGATACGAATGGTCCAGTTTTACGAGTTGGGTCTAATTTTACACAATCATTTGGGTGGAGCCTGAGGCCTCAAGTGCATAATAGCAGAGGCCTCCTGGGGCAGTGCTGTGCAGGAAGGGCCCTGAGGAAGGTGGGGACCCCTGGATGTGGGGGTCACACAGGATGCAGATGGGAGCAAGGAGCCCTTTTGCCCTGATGGGCTGAACCAAAGGCACCAGATGCTGGGAGGAGAAAGGCAGGAACCTATCATGTTCCCTCTCTCTCTGTCCTTATAAAGGTGACAAGTGGCCCCTGAGAGGATGTGGAGGATTTGTGAGTATTCTAGTCTGGAGTCTCAGGATGACAGGGTAGAGGCAGAGAGAGTCTGGGGCCAGACCCTGGGCTTCTTAGTGTGTGTGACTCAAGAATATGGAATTATATAAGCGAACAAGAACATTACAAAATTGAAGACCTAAACTGAGAATTATCTCACCAACCTCTTTGACTTTATTTAGATTTGGGTAAGAAGAGGTAAATGACAGAAATGCTTGGAAAATACAATTTTCACTGACACAAGACAAAAAAAGTTCTAGTATCCTTCTAACATGAAGGCCCTTATGCTGAGTGAAAGGATTTGGAGAGTGTTTGCACATTCTTAGTAAAAGAGTAATGGATATAATGTATCTAATTCAAAGCCTCTGTTACAGAGCTGGCTCTGACACTTGCCAGGTGAACACCCTTCCAGAAGGCAGACTTTCTGAGCTTCAGTTTACTTCTCTGTGAAATGGGTGAAGGGCCAGGTGGTTCTATACGCCATGAGGACAGCTCTATTTTCTGGTAAGACAAGTGGTCAGAATGACTAAGACTTTCCCAGAGGCTTATGTAGTCAGGATAGCGCAAGAGTGATACCAAAACATAGTCAAAGGAACTTGCAAAAAAAATATGTAAATGTAATAGAACCATTATAATAAAGACACAAATAATAATTAAGTCATGGAGGGAAAGATAGAGGAAGAGCTATAGAAAGATCTAGGTGAAGTTACATACTGTAATTGATCTTCCTTGTTATTTAAAAAAGGGGGCAACAGTACCCCAGTGTCATAATTCTCAGTAGCTAATAAAAGGAAGAACAGTTTACCAAAGGAGAGATATTATAAAACAGCCTCAAAATCTACACAGAATTTATTGTCTGGTTTGCTATGTAAGAAATGGTGAAAAAACACAAATGACAATATCAGCAAGAACAGATTTTCAAAGCTCCAAAAATGTGTTTCATGAGGTTTTCTTTCCTTAAAGAGATCTAAATAGCAACAAAATAACAATGCCGATAATGACAATAATGATGATGAACCAAAGAACCTAAAATACATAGTATGGCTGTATTGCTTTCTGGTGGTCTAATTTAGTAGATGCATCGCCAGAAAGCAATAGATCTTTGGTGGTCGGTACGTTCATTAGTCAACATTTCTTATGTATTCACCATCTAAGACTGGCATGACTGGGCAAGGCCTATATACGTACAGTGAAGAAACATTATAAATGGTTACTGCTATTACTATTGGGCCATTTCAATTTATATGACACAGTCATTAGATTAATTAGAATGACTTTTCATTTAGGCGAATGACTTGCTGGAGACCCACCGCCCATATATCTTCCAAGTGGCCACAGCTCACTCAACAAATGGTTTGGCCTTTTCAGGAGGCAGCCAAACTTTGGGGTGGCCATGGAGAGGAGGAGAGAAGATGGGTGGGTAAAAAAATGAATATAGCTTATTCTGTGAACCATCTGAGAGGAGTCAATACGCTCAGGGTTTGCTCAGCTGAAACATTAAGTTTCTATGAGCTTTTGAGGCTTTTTGAGATTTGCCTGGTTTGAGATTAAATAGGATCATGTGCCATATGTTTACACGAGCAAAATGCATGTTTGCTGTTCCTACATGCATTTACATACAAAATAATTATAGACATATGAAACAATTATGCAATATGAAAGCTTATACTGGCTTGACAGAGATAATTTTATAGAGATGACTCTAGTATTTCACTCAATCACATAGTCTTTGATAAGTGTTACAGGTCCTAAAATCCAAATGCCTTAAACCAAATGAAAACATGCATAGAAATATATTCTCCACTTGTACCAAGATATTCCTCACAGCATTATTTTATAATAGAGAAAATCTGGAAACATCTACATAAACAAGAAAAGGGAAATAATTCAGAGAATTCTGGCTGTATCAGTTGGCTACTGCTGCATAACAAACCATCCCAAAACTTTTTGACTTAAAACAAGCATTTATTTTTACACACAAGCCTACAGATCAGCTGGGGGTTTCTTCTTGTCTCAACTGGACTCCTCTATGCAACTGTGGTCAGTTGGCAGGTGAACTGGGAACTGATTGGTCTAAGCTGGGATGAGCAGGAGGACTGGGGTTTCTTTCCACTAGTAGGTTAGCTTGGGGTTTTTCTCAAATCCCAATGATAGTAGTCTATCTATAATGAGGTTCCAGGAAGGGAAACAGAAGCACCCAAGACTTTTTGAGGCACAGGCTTAGCATTGGCATGCCATCACTTCTACATCCTGTTGGCCAAAGCAGGTCACAAGGCCAGCCCATATTCCAGGGATTGGAAAATAAGCCTCATCCCCTAATGGGAGAAGCTGCAAAATCACATTGCGACGAATGTAGAAACAGGGAGGGGTGAAGAATGAGACGCAGTTTTGCAATCTGCCACAATGGTACATTCATTGGGTGGATTACTCTCTAATCATTAAAAATGAAGCCTATGTAGCAAGGCTAGGAAATTAAAAAGACAAACGGAAACATTATGTGTTAACTTTTATTACAGCCATATAAATACACATACAAAAAGGTCAGAGGGAAATATACAGAAATAATAGCTGTACAAGGGTGGCAGAATTTGTGTTTTTAACTCTTTTTTAAAAAAATATATTCTAACTGCTTCCGTAAAGAACCCAAACCTCTTATGTCTGTACACAGTATAAGCCACATTTTATTCCTTCAATGGGATTTTGACTGAAGCACTCAATGAATGAACAAAAGAATTATAAAGAGAAAAAGTAAATTACCTTTTTTTTCTTTTTTTTTTTTTGGACAAAATGATTCAACCCCAAATTCCATGTCAGACACTTTAGCTGACAGGAGGAATTTAATGTGATATAATACGCTTGCTATTTCTAGGGAGATGGAGTTAGGGCTTTGAGAGTACAAAGCAAAAGGCCTTTGGCTGTTAACGTATTTTGCACAGGAGTAAAGACTTGCATTGTGTGACTAAATCAATGGAGATTATCTGCTCAGCCGGAATTTCCTTTGTGTGCACGTGTACTCTGTGGGCATCTAGTCTTGCTTTCTGTTCGGTGGCCGAGGCCTCACGTGGATGACGCTGAATACTGTATTGAAGTTACTAGGTGGATATTGATTTCCTGGCCTTTGACTCTCTCTGAGGTCAGTCATTGACTGGCACATTGAACGCAGTCTCACAGGTTGACGTTAGCCACCCACGGCATTGTCCTCACTAGTTTTGATTTAATGATGCTGTGCTTTTAATGCAAACTTTCTCTAGAGTACAGTTTCTTCAGGATTGCTTTCGACAGGGCTCACCGATGACCTCTTTAGCAAACACAGCGTGGTAGGTCCTGGAAAATCTAATGCAGGTTTACACTAGTGATGTGCCCTCCTACATCTGAGCAAGATCAGGGCCAGGGGCAACAAGCTATTAGCCTGTGTTTCTGTCTGAAAATCAGTTGCAGAGAGGTTGCTCCAAACCTCTTCTCCAAGTGTCCTCCCTGCTGTTCCCTTGCCCCTGAGGGTTCTCTGTCTGGTCCAGGAAGTATTGTAAAAACTGTCAGTCCCTTGCCCACCCCCACCGTCACTCCCACCCTTCCAGATTCTTGGTTTAAACCTCTAACCCAGCCCAACTGCTATGTGTTCTCAAAATTCCTCCCTGTTCTTAGCAAAATGTGCACTCAGAGCCTTTTGTGGAGTCATGTATAACTTAAAGCTCAAAGTGTAAACCCTGTTCCAGGGATTTGCATGTTCACAAGAGTTGAATCTTCAAGAACTGAAACTCTTGAAGCCTGACTTCCTATATGAACCTAAGGCAAGGGACGAATGCCTAGCAGGGCCTGACAGATAACTTACAAGAGAGAACAAATCAGGGGACAGGAGTAAGGTTCTCCAAAGTGAGACCTTCCCTACAAGGGTCCCAGGGTGACTGTTTAACACGATGGTCCTGTGGCCACTGAAAGAGGGTAGAGGGGACAGTGTTCACTTTGCAACTAAGACATCCTAAAGCCGGGAGTTAGGGTGTTGCCTTGTCTGGGTCCTGGCCAGACTCCCTGCCCTCTGGTGTAAGAGTCAGGTCATCCTTCTTGGGAAAATTCTGGTCACATTTTCCTTTTTGTATTTTTTCAAAAGAAGCTGGAAATCTGGGTTGTATGTAAAATCTTTTGATCTTCAAATGTTGGAAACTAATTCTACTTGTGGAAAATCCTTCTGAAGGGATAAAAACTCTCGTCTGTGAGCTGAACCTGACCCTCAGAAGGCCCTTTTATGACCTCTGCTGAGGTGGGCATCTGGGGAGAGGTGGCACAAGGCTGACACTCCCGGGTCACCTCCTGTAAAGTAGGGCGGGGTCCTGGGGGTGTATAGGGGGCTTATCAGCATCTCCAAGGGTGGAGTGAAGAAAGGAAGTGTAGGATTTTTGTTTGATGTTTCTCAAAGAAAGACTTGGCTTCTAAAAGCTGAGTGGCCCTGCCTTAGTGAGTGGCCACCAGCACTAAGTCACGCACGTGGGACCCTGTGCCCTGAGCAGAGGGGTCTGGGGGCACGAGGCTGAAGGCCACAGGTGTGGGGGTCACTGCCACTGCCCATGCTGCCCCGCACATGCCCACCCTCGGCCCAGGGAGCACATCATGGCTGGTGGAGCAGGAAATGCTCTGGCAGGGATAGTGAGCAATGTAGAATCTGGGGCTCTCAGCACTCCAAACCATCTTAGCAGTCATCCGTTCAACCTTGGCGTTTTGCACAAATAATCCAAGTGCAAGGAAGGGACTGACTTCTCACTTTCACCCTTACCCAACTGGTTTATGGCTGAGCTGAGCTCCCATCCTCACTCCAGGGGAAGTGGACATAAAGGGGAATGCAATGAAAAATCAAACGCAGCTTCATTTTGGTATCTTTGTAAGATTCTTCATATCCAAAATTTCACAAGCCAGGAGAAAAAAAAAATTTGTCTCAATTTGTCCATCCCAATTTAGGGCTCAGAAAAGATAGACACCGAATCATTTTAGGCTTTGCTTAATTATTCTACCAAGCATTTTATACATTACTGCATGCAATCTTCATGATCATCTCCATTGTACAGTGGGGGGAATCGAGGCTTTAAGAGGCTAAGAAATCTGCCCAAAGGTTCACAATTAGTAAGTGAGAGAGCCAGGATTTGAATCTATATAGTGTGACTCAGAGTCCTAATATAATAAATGTATATGGTCCCTATAGCTGAGCTTCACCCTAAGTCAACTCCCAAGAGATATTGGCTTTCACAGCCCCAGTTCCCAGAAAGCCTTCTGGAAAACTTACCATCATTCCAGCATCTAGGAATTAGTCTCTTATGCAAAACACTATCCTGAGCCCATTTCATGACACATATTTTTTTCCCCAGGCTCCAAAAATGTGGTCTTCCTTTATTATGCCAATTAGGCAAGAACAGATGGTCTTCTTCTACTCAATAGTTACCCATTCAACATTTACGGAGAAAAATCCTGGAAGGTTTATTTCAAATATGAAAAGTGTCAGCCCAAAGGAAAATTATTTTAATAATTCTCCAGGGGTCAAGGGGAGTTCTAGAGGGAGACTTTCTGCAACTTTAACCAAAATGTCATGTAATGTGTATGCTATAATGGCAGGATGTCTTGATCCCAACAGAATACACATAAACAGAGGAGGTAATTGGAGTCATCATTTTGACACCTGAAAGGATGACAAGAAACCTTTAACCTACCGATAATCAGCAGAGTGCACTGTCATTGTGAATGCCTCAACCAGTCTATGGGATAGCACATTAGCAAGCTGGCTGGCTATACAAGCCTATTAGAGGCATGTAATTCTCTCATATACTTAGCACTGAAGTGGATAGGATTCAAAATAGCTTCCTTGTCTCTGACATGCATCCAAATTTTTAATAGCAGTTAAGTACCTTACTAAGCAATTGAATAAAATAATGCATTCAAGCCCCAGAAAACCTTTTCAGACCTCTTTTTATCTCTACATTTTACTGATAGAAAATGGATTGTAATTCAAATTTATATACTGGGCACACACCGTGCAATAGATTTTTTTTTTCCTTTGTAAAACTCAAGCATTCCAAACTATTGAAGGAGTTAAGCAATTTTGATCATTTTGAAACTAGCTGTCAGATTTAATCTCTGCTAAGGAGACAGAGGGCAAATGTATTCTGAAGCTTGTTATATAATTTACAGATTATTTTTGCAATTTATATTCCATCAAATAGCGTATATTAGACTCTCAGAAAGCACGTAATGATCAATTAATTTCGGCAGAGCAATCCTGGTGGCACTTATGGGACAGACATGATTAGACCCTTTTCTAGCTGCGTCCCAAGGTCAAGTCATCAAATATGACTGATTACATTTTCTAATGGTTTCTCTATGCCCATTAAAGAGCACTCAACTATTCAGCCTCTCCTTTGATCGTGACATTCAAAATTTGCTCTGATGGCTCCTGACAAGCAAAAATGTATTCTCTAATCTTTAACCACATAAACAATAGCTAACCACTTGTAATTGAGTTTAAATTGATTTCAGGTGGCTTCAGAGAAAAGCAATTTCTACAACAGATTAACCTCTTAATTAAAGTATATTAAGAATACTGTCAGGTGTAGAAATTCTGCTACAGCAGAAAATTATACCTCATTGACATTCATTTATGAAAGAATTGCTGTTCTGTTCCCAGGTAACAGGTTACTTATTTGTGCTTCTTGCTTCACTAGGTGAACGCAAGCCTAGTTTCAGTCTTCGGAATATCTCTTTTATACGGGAAAACATGTGGGAAACGGGGGCAGTATGATGTGAAGTAGACATGACGCTGTCCTGGCACTTTCTTCTTCAGGAAGTTACTTTTCTCAAGTAATGGGACCCTTCTGCAAAAACCATAGACCCCCGTCCCTTAAATTAGCTGAGACATGAGGAAAAGCAGCAACCATCACACCGATAGCAACTAAACAGGTTTCCTGCAGGTGTTCTTCCAGGCATTTTAAGTAGACTCCATCTCTGTCCTTCAAGTCCTTGCTACTTAAAAATCGTCCTCAGCCCAGTGTCACTTGGAGGACTGTGACAGATGCAAATTTCAGGGCCTTCAGGTCACACCTGAGACCTGAATTGACTGAATTAGCATCAACATTTTTTCAACAAGATCCCCAGGGAAATCGTTTGAGATATTAAAGTTTGAGAATGACTGCTCTAAGAGAATGTTTGTGCTTGAATTCCCATAGTTTCAGGTTGTATGTGTAAGACATCAAAAACATTTGTTTAATTTAGTGGGAATAAAACTACAATGGAACTGATTGTTGCATAGCATGTAGACCAAATTATTTTCTCTGCACTGTTTACTTTTCATCTCCTTCCTTTGAAGACCTTCCTAGCCTCCTGTATTTCTTGTGCTGGCTGTGAACAGCCCAGGTGAACTCAGGCCCACCCACCCAGGTCTGGCCCAGAACATGGGACGTATCAAGAGTTTCTGACTTGGGCTACAGTTGGCTTTAGAATCAAGCTTTAGTGATCCCCTGTGGCTCCATGAGCCTAGGGTAACCTGATCCTGGTAGTTTGCTCTCTTGGCACTGAAACCTTCTTTGGCTCATGTTCCTGAATTGGTCTCAGCCTCTGTTATACTGAGCCTGGGGTTTTGTTGCTGCTCCCTGAATTGCATTTTTTTTAAATCTTTCCCACCTGGTCTCAAGATACCTACTTTCAGCTCTCACCTGTCTAAACTTAGCGGTTTGTGGCATTGACTTCTACTCCATAGGTGACAGACTCCAGCCCACCTTCACGTGGCATGCAGCTGCGCTCAGCACCCAGGTGTTGTTAATAAACTTGATGCGGCACAGAGACGATCAGGCTTGGCTGCACATTCGAATCCCCTGGGGAGATTCAGATTTTCCTACGCAAAGGTCCCAGCCTAGATCAAATAAACCAGAATCTCACGTCCTGAGCGTAAGTAGTTATAAAAAGCTCCCGGGGGGGATTCTAACATGTAGCCAGAGTTAGGAAACACTAGTTTAGAGAAAGTTCCATGTCCCAGCCAAGCCCGTCCCTACTCCCTGCTCTGGACTTCAGTAGCAATTTACTTCTCCTTATATTCTAGTTTTCCTCTCCTCACCACCATAGCATGTAGAAAATACCTCTGGGTGTATTGTTGGGGTGGGAATGGGAAATGAGGGCAGGGGAGCAAGCACCTACATGCATGATCAACCATATGGCTAAGATTGTGCAAAGAGATAGACATTAACCTGGCCGCCCCAACTTCCCCCCAGTCTAAGTTACAACGTTAGTGCAGAAGAATTGCAGAAGGTGAGAAAATGGAGACCAGGAAGGAAGGCAGACAAAGCATAAGGAAAGAGATTCAACATGACACAGCCAATGTTTTCCCACTTGCAAATATTCCAAACAAGAAAAATACCCCCAAACTGTGTGCATCCATAAATGGCAGTTCTAAACCTGTCCTGAGAGTCCTTAAGTCTTTGGAAGCAAAGCAGATCTAGATCTGTCGATGCCCGAGATTAAGGTGAGACGGAGAAGACCACAGCAGTGTGAGCCATGCCAAGGCTCCCAGCCCGGGGCCTGCACCTGGGCAGGTCTGAGCCTGCTCTGGAGCCAGGTGAGAAGAGCTGCGAGGGCGCAGGTAAAGGAGGAGGAAGCCAGAACCCTCCTATCACTCTTCCTCCGCTCACCTCTTCTTTGCTGGGTGAGGAGCTCATAACAACTGCTGCAGTCCGCTCGGTTCTCTGGGTGTCATCGTGTGGAGCAGATGAGCAGCACCTGGGAGCTCGTCAGACATGCAAACGCTCTGGGGGAGGCCCCGCCGCAGACCTACTGAATCAGACGCTGGAGGTGGTGCCCAGGCACCTGTGGCTTAAGAAGCCCTTCAGGAGATCCTGATGTGTGCTGAAGTTTGAGAACCACTGCTTTATACTTACTTAGAGCTTGCTTTTGCACCTCCTCGGTCATCTTTTCCACCTGGTCCGAGAAGGGGAGGAAATCTTAAAATATGCTGCTATCAGCAAATACTTCTGAAGGAAAGAATTAAGTACTTTTTGGTTTCCGAAATCCTATTTGCATTATCTCATCAGATCATTGTGACAGTCAAAGAACTCAAGTATTATCCCTATTTAAAAGTCAGTGACACTGAGACCAATCCAGATTACAGTCCAGTTCACTGCAGAGCAAAGACTGGAAGTCGGATCTCTTAAACCCTGACCCAGTGCTCTTCCCACTACGCTGCATTCCCCTCACTCCTAGTTCTTTATCTCTGCAGTGTTTTCCACTGGGCCCAATAGCACCCCATTAACATTTCGTGCAAGCTACAGATGAGCAATCAACATTCACCTACAGCAAGTACTGGTTTAAGCTGGACAAACTGCAAGGAACACATTTTCCTGTGTCACACAGGTGCACACCAAGAGATTTAGCAGAAGATAAGAGGATGGATGTTTGGGCCACACAGAGAGATCACCTGCAGCAGCAGGGATTGGTCAAAGAGCCTTTGACAATCAACAGAGTTGATTAATGGGCCAGTAACTCCTGCAGTAGTTGAGAAATCAACAGATTTTCAACCTGAACATCTTATTAGTTTATACTTACCTCTCATTTCGTAGGAAGATCAATAATAAATTTGGCCATTTGAAAGCTAGTATGATTTCCTTTAGGGCCCTTTGCTGCAAGCTCCAGTGTCTGAATGACAGTGCTTTTCCTGGATGACAAGGGCCGCCTGGAGGTTAGAGGGGCACACGCCCTGACACAGGGCACGACCGTTCCCTGGTGTGTGGTGAGGAGGTTGTGTGGACCACTCACCTACCCCAGATTCTGAACGGATGTCTCAGCCTCTCAACCCAAGCCCTGTGTCTAAGTGCTTGCATTGCAGTGTTGAAACCAGACAGGTGCCTGTCACCTCAGCCTCCATGACTGCGATCTTGACCTCTGGACGCCCACCCACACCACATCTCTACCTGTACTTGCTGCCCTATTTGGACCTCTGGTAAGAAGGGCAAACCTCTTCCAGCCACTGGCCCTGACTTCTGGTTCTGACCACAGCTCTGCCTTTGTAACTCACACTAACCTCAACCTCGTTCCTTGTATCAACACCCAGCCCTCTGGCCCCACCTGCTCTCTGATGGTCCATCCCCAAGCGCAGCTGCCTCCCTGTCCATGTTCTCCCTGGTCATTTCTGACCCATGCCTCTTGTGACCTGGCACTGAAAGAGCCACCCACTCTCTGCAGCTGAGCTGATGGTCAGGTCTGCACTGGCTGAGCTGCTGGGCTCCAACCCAGAGCATGGCTGGGGCTTCGCAAATGATAGTGAGGAAAACATGAATGTAGGAAGAAGGGAAGGGATGGATGAATGATATTTGGAGAAAGGGGAGAATGAGCATAACCAAGCTCGCCTCATCTTTCAAATATTAAGCTAAAAAAATTCATCATTCCTTCCCAAAGTCAGATGACCCTGAATCTCACAGGTATTTGCATGCCTTCTCACAAGTGGTCTAAATTCACAGCTGTTATAAAACGACCCTGCACTTTCCTGAGCAAATTACAATGTAGAGGATAATAAGGAGTAAATGAAATGAAAAAGTAAGAGAAGGAAATGGGCAATAAAAAATAGTTTTTAATGAGCACTTAGTCTGTGCCAGGCACTGTGCTAAACACTTTGCACATAGTAGCACATTCAATTCTTACAACAACCTTAAATAATAGTGATATTACCCCCAATTTAAAAATGATGAAACTGAAGTAGAGTCAGAATTCGGTTCCAAACCTCAGTTCCTAACCTCCTTGTTAAGCTCCTTTCCTCATGAGAGCTGGATTCTCTGCCATTAGGCGTAGTTCAGTTTCATTTGGCCTCAAGAAGTAGTGGCTTGCATGACCCTCCCTGTCATTGTCATATGTAATGTTTTTACCAACAATACTCTCTTTGATGCTAGATAGCATCAGTACAATCTCTTGCAAAGTAGAAAACTTGGGTTCACCAATGAGGCCAAGTACTCTCAGCTGATGCGTCCTGGAAAGAGAATGGGACTTGGGTCTAGTACCTGCCTTGGCCGTGTGGCCCTGCAAACCACTTGCCATCTCTGAGTCTACTCTCTAGCATTGTATGTCTCCATCATTCTGTTCAAAAATTAAAGGAGCCATTGATGTAGAATGCTCTATGAGCTGTAAGTCACTACAAAAATAAAAATTATTATTATGTCAAAAAAGAAGTTCAACTCTTTTTTTCCACTGAGTTCACTAACTATGTAAGAGTCATGGAGACAAAATCTTTTATGGCCAGGTTCATTCCAACAACAACACTTTCCACACACATCCATTAAGGTCCTAACATGAGCACTTATATAGATATTTTCTCTTTTCAGAGACAGAGACAACACATTGATGACCAAGTAACTTCTGCATCTTCTCGTATTTTGGCAGATATTACACCTGCTGAGGAGGAAATGCCTAGAGCTGGACTTGGATAGGCCAGTTAATTGGGAGTCAGATGCCACAGTTCGATTGCACAAACACCAAATTGTCCTCATTTTGTCTCAGCTAACAGACGTGTACAACTCCGTATGGCCCATGGGACAAAGTCAAGTTGCTTTTTCATGGAGGCCATTTTGTCACACGGCGTCCCCACAAGAGAGTGCAGATGAATCACAGCAGATCTGTCACCCTTACAACAAACAGCTCCGAAGCATGCCGTGCTAAGTTGAGTCATGGTAAGTGTAGACTTATAGGCACTCTCATTTCCAGCTTTCTACATTTTTCCGTCTGGCTTCTCTTCCTGAGTTTGTTTTGCCTTTAGCTTTTTTTTTTTTTTATAACAACTTTATATCAATTTTTTTGATACTTTCTCCTGAGTGCTTTGGCTAAGAAAGAGGCAAAACATGTCATTTTGGAGAAATATATTCAATATAAACATCCACAGTTGACTATGGTATTTCTCAATTTCTTCTAACTAAATATATACCAGAAACTTATTTCTATGTATTTATTTTTCTTTTTTGTTGTTTATGTTACAGGGTGTCTTCTAAGAGCAAGAAGGAAACTTATTTTTAATAGACACATTTTTATCAAGATATAATTTCAGGACCTCACAATTTGGTCACTGAAAGCCTATGATTCAATGGTGTTTAGCATGTTCAAAGAGTTATGAAGTCATCACCACAATCAATATTAGAACATTTTTATTGCCCCAAAGAGAAACTCCATCCACATTAGGTCACTCCCCATTCCCCCTTAAACCTCCCTGCCTAAGGAAACAACTAAACTACCTTCTGTCTGTATAGATTTGCCTATTCTGGATGTTTTGTATAAATAGAATCATTCAATATGTGGCCTTTTGTGATGGGCTTCTTTCCCTCAGCATAATATTTTCAAGGTTCATCGATGCTGTGATTCTCAGAAACTTTTTCATCTCTTCAATTAGGAACTCAACTTGTTCTATTTCCTCTCATGGAAGTTTATCTTTGTTTCCCTTGGAATAGCAATAATAAATAATAATAAAAGTATTCTCTAGTGGCTGCTCTCTGTGCTAGGTATTAGACACATAACCCTCGCCACAAGCCATACAGGAGTTATTATGGCTCCTACTTTCAAGGTAAGCAAGCCAAGAAAGGCCATACTGCTCATCAAGTTATAGAGACAATATTCTAACTAAGGTGTCTCATGCTAAATAGCTTTTCTCCTCTACCCCAC
Organism: Varecia variegata; assembly: GCA_028533085.1. NCBI lineage: Eukaryota > Metazoa > Chordata > Mammalia > Primates > Lemuridae > Varecia > Varecia variegata. Next base: position 14,337,152 of record CM052445.1, read on the forward strand.
ACGGTAGGTCCGTCTTAGATGATGAGTCATAGTTATCACCAGCATCATCATAAACACCTTTATCACATTTCTCTGAAACCCAGAACCTGCCCATGGTAGTGGCTTTGACTTGTACCCAAGGAGTAGCAGAGAATAGGCTCTTTCAACATGAAATGCTCAGACGTAGCCTATGCAGGAAACGAGGAAGGATGCTTTGCAGGACTCGAGAGTCCAAAAGCCCTGGCTTCAAATCCCACATCTGCCACCTTTTAGTTGCATGTACTTTAGGCAACTACTTTCTAATTCTTGATTTTCCCCGCATGTAAAATGAGGAGGGTGGTTCCTACCTTGTAGGGTTATTACGGGAATGAAATAAAAAGATGAGGGCTTAGCACAGTGCCTAGCACAAAGTAAGTGCTCAATAGCATTTGCTACAGTTATTCTGACAGCACTAGATGACGGTGAAATGGCATTTCACCAGTCATCCAAGGAGCACACACTTATGGTCCCAACACACACACGCGCACACACACACACACACACACGGACACACCAGTGTAGTTTGGGGTGAACTCCTCATCCTTCTATTGTCATCTCCAAGGTGTTTGTTCATGAGGAGAAAGGGAGGTAATGCAGGGGGAATGAAGAAGGAGCAGACCTATGACACTGGGTGAGACACACCCCAAGGACCTGAGTAAACGATCTCCAGGGACCTCCCGAGCCGTAGGGGACAGCAGCGGTCACGGGGGGAGGAAGCCATGCTGTCATGGCTTTGGTGTGGATGGAGAGGCAGCCTTTAGACAGTTCACCAAATCCGCAGAAACATGACTACCATTGTAGAAAAGTTTGCCAAATTACACAATTTGAAGCAAAGCTCTCCTGACTACCCCCACTGTGATGTTCAGCTCTGGCTACACCAAAAGCAGTTGCCAGCAAGAAAATCAGTTAAAAAAATATTTTTCTTTTGGCATGTGGCTAAAGGCAGGAAAGTTGAAAGAGAACCCTAGAGGAGTTTTTCCCTAACCTTTTATTAAAGTGATTTTCTGGCTTTGGCAAAATACATGAACCAAAATATAATGAAACTCATTTGAAAGCTCTCAATTAGAGTAAATAACTTCTTGTGCACATTTTGGGTAAGAACTCTGTCCTACAGATACAGGCTCATATGTACAGAAAGATGTACAAGGATGCTTAATGTAATATTCTTTAATCGTTTTGAGAAACAATGGAAAGGTCTGAAAACAGGAGAATGGTTAAGCAAAACATGGCACATATCTTAACAGAATACTACAGAACTATTGAAATTAATGGAGTATATTCATATTTATATAGAATAATGCAAATTAGGGGGGAAAAGCAATCCATTAGGCAACATATTTAGTATTTGGTTTCTTAAAAATGTTTAAAGATAGCCTGGAAGGAGTCACATTACTCTGTCTGTACTGCTTGCCCTGTGGAAGGGCCTGGGTGGATATTGGGTGTCAAGAACTCCCACTTTCCACCACCTGTACTGATACACTTTATATTTTAATAACATGTATACGGATGCATCCTTCCCCTGGTCCACTCTCTCCCCACTCTTCCTCCTGCGGGGCCTTCTCCCTCCTCTCTCAGGACTGGACTCAGATTGCAGCTTCTCTGGCCAATATCTCAATTGCAGCCACACCCACCTCCCTATCTCCCTTCCTCGATTTCTTCCTTACAGGTATCATAACTTAACGTTCTAGGTGTTTTTACTTATGTGTCTTCCTGATTATCCATCCCCCCCCCCCCCACACACACACACAAAATGGAAACCCTCTGAGGGCAGGGATTTTTGTCTGGCTCGTTCACTGCTGTAACGCCACTGCCTGGAGAATAGCATCTGCCACGTAGACACAAACATCTGCCACTGACTGAATGCGTGAGTGTTCGTGAAATGCTTTTGTAATAAACAATTAGAAGCAGGATTTTTTTTTTTTCAGAGAATAATGGAAGAAGTAGCCCTTCTGAACAAATATGGGATCAACCTAGAGGCAGCCAGTACCAGGGAATTCTTAGCGCATGTGGCAGGTCCATTGAGCTAAAGTTCTGAAGAAGGACTCATATGTTTGGAGAAAGATCTATAACTTTAACGAGGCAGGCCTTCGGTCTGTGGGCCTACCCATGAGTGTATGGGGACCAGGCAAAGTCTCTGGTGGAAAAGCATAGGTAGAATCCAGAATTAAACCAGAGCTCCTTTGTTTCTAGCCCTTCTCTCTAAAACACAATGACCAATGATCGGTGCTAAGGATCAGGGTGCACTATGCCTGCCGACACAGGTTGGGGTGAGAGGGCAGCCTTGTGTCGGGGGGACTAGGAAACAGTCAGGGACCAAAAGAGGGAAGCAGACATTCATCATCACAGGGATGTTCAAAGATGCACTGGGAGTGGGGAATGCTACCTCCAAAGGACACATGTGCAATGGACTCTGGCCCCACAACAAAGTCCTGTCTAGACCCCACGCATGACACCCATTTCCCACTCTCCACCTTTGCGTTTGCTCTTTCCTGTTCCTTGGAATACCTTCTCCCACACTTTCTCTGGCAACTCTCTCTCTCGCTCTTCAGAAGCCAACTCACATGTCAATGCTATTGTGAGCCACACAGCCTCCGGTGACATCCAGGTCTGGCCCCCTGTGGGATCTATTCTGTCCCTGAAGCAATCACAGCTCCTGTGCCTTAAATAAGTCCTCATGAGCGAGGGCAGCTGGGAGGGTCCTGCCCAGGCCAGAGTCTCCAAGCCCGCTCTGAGTACAGACAGACTGGGAGAGCGCTTGGGCCCATGCTGAGCTCCTGTCTCAGTCACTGCCCTTCGCAGGCAGCATGGACAATCCTCACTGCCTGTGGGTGAGGCCTGGGCCAGGCACCCGACATGTGACACACAGTCCTTTTCTGTGCTGAGCTCACACAGACCGTCAGCTGGTCCTTGGGAGCTGCCAATGTTTGTCGAGTCTGGAGTTCTTCCTACCTGCCTCTGGAGTTCAGAGATCACCACCGCTTTGATGCAAAAACAATGCCCTGCAGTTCTGATGGCCAGACTCGTTTGTCTGCCCTGTGGCTTCCCTCGGCCAGCCAGTCACTCAGTCAACACTAACTGCAGGAGTGGAACAGGGCACAGTGCTCGGTTTTGTAGAGCGGGACAGAGAAGACAGTATGCAGGGAACTGACCCTGTGGGACTCCCGCTCTGCAAACCCCCACCTGGGACTGTGTACGGCTGACCCAGTGGCCAGCCGGAGACTCCTGCAGTCAAAGGAGCCTTTCAGAGGTGGGGGAGGGGAAATACACTGCAGGTTACACAAATGATGAGAAGACCGAGGCAGGAAACCTTATGAGTTGAAATATCACATAAATTCCCCAAAGCTGAAGTTCCTGTTTCCCTCGGAGTTATGCTTTCTGAAATATATGAATTTAAGGTGGTCTAATGAAAACTGTACTTTAGGATACGTATGTGATAGATGCATTGGTGAGATTTAGGCATGTGATGAGTGTAGCTACTGGGAAGTCCTCGTTTTAGAGTCTGACGAGCCTGGGTCCACATTTTGCTTCTGTGTCACCAGTCGTTCTGTGTGACCCTGAGACAAATCCTCCATCTCTACACATGAGTTGTATCGCCTGTGAAATGAGTTTATTGTTAGGGAGTTTAGGAGGAGCCAATCAAAGGGTACATCAATATGGCTGGCACCATATCTCACCCCTCGTAGACATCAAGGATATTCTTTCTGAAATACATCCCATTGTTATTTTCCAGACTTACTGTCCCAAGCAAGGGTAAAATTAATTCCACCTAGACCAAAAAAGGTCATAAGTAGAAATGCATAGATAAATCAGTAGAAATCTGTGAAGAAGGAAAAGAGGGTGATTGGACATGTGTTAAGGGGTGCTCCTTCCAAACGGAAGGGAAGTAGAGGGCTCCTATGGAGAACAGAGGCGGAAACAGAGGACAGGACAGGCAGTGACCAGCCCTGAGGAGGAGCCCCGCTTTTCTTTGTCCACCACCCCTCGGGTGAACCTTGAGGCACTGGGGAGAGGGAGTGAGTGGAAACTCCCTGTAGGTTTGGGAAACTGCTAGAATGCTGACGTCAGTTCCTCCTTCCTCGGGTACAATCTGAAAAGACTAAGAGGCTTGCATAGAAGGCTGGCATTGGAGTCCGGGCAGCCTGCATGGTGAGGGACAGGGAACACACAGTCCCAGGGGGAGCACAGACACAGCCCCCTGAGCCTCACGTAATGGAGGAAGGTGAGGAGAACGTGGTTGAAGTTTTCTGACCTCCAGGGGCCTCAGAAGGGACAGAAGGGCAGGAACAGAAGGCTGCACTGCACATCCGGGGACCTCTGGCAGAGACCCAGTTACAGACCTCACAGGAGCCCCCGAAGACACCTGTGCAAGGTGGCTGGGTCCAGGAAGGAGGAGGGACGTCTCAGGAGAGGCCAGCAAGCACCCAGGGACACCTTTGAAGACTCAGTCTCCGCCACCCTGGTGCTGCACAAGCTCACCACTGGACCCAGGCACATCAGACGAAGGGGAAGAGAGGAGAGCAGAAGAAATCCCCAAAGAGTATCAGTGTCCCCGAACGAACTGTTAACCTGAAAGAGGCCATTAGAAATCAAAGAGACAGAGTTGCCTTACACTGGAAAATTTAAGCGTCTCCTCCCTGTCTCACAAATCTCTACTGCTGCTGAGGAGGAAATGCGGCTTTGAAAGAAAATAAAAGCACGTTATAATTCTTTACAGATCCAGGTATTAATGAGAAAATTGCAGTGCCTCACTACTTGCTACATTATTAGTATTATTACTATTATTCAATATAATGATAGTAATAATAATATTTAACCATTTTAACTTATAAAAATGCCAGCTTTCAATGGTTACAACTAATAGATATTAATCGCTACTTTTAAGCAACCAAGATGTAGAAAGGGGATCCTTTCCCTCTGACCCCATGGAAACATGTCCAAAGGTGGGGCCTCGGCAGGTCTGGGAGGCCAGAAGGTCTGTGCTTTGGGGTGTTCTCTGCCTAGAACACCTTTCTGCTTATACCCACTTCCCCCTTCCCACCATTTTTCCACCTGGGTCACCATATTCAGGGATGAGAACTCCAGGTAGGTGCTTAGAAGCTTGGAGTCATTTCTGGCAAATGAAAAGAACTTATTTATGCAGAAAAGCCTTATCTAATAATCGTGGTACTTTTGACTCTAAGAAGTAGCTCAGGTTGGATATAGTTTGAAAATATAAGGTGAATCATTGACAACCCCATCCTCTGAGGCCAGGATCTCAGGTTTCCAATTTGATTTTCTACAGATGTGAAGTGTGTGAAACAGGGCAGACAATGCAGATAGAGGCCTCTATTGGGACACGCTGCTGGTATGGCACAGCTCTGGGCTCACTCTCTGTGACAACTGGGAGCAAGCTGCCCCACCACTCCCTGGCCCCTTGGCAGTCGTGACACAGTCTCATGGTTAGAAAAGGATTCAGAAATCAGGAGGCCACATCTCTGCCTGATCTCCAGTGTGACCTCTCTACACACCTCCCTGGAGCAGTGACGTAGTCTCAGCCTAAGCACCAGAGCCACAAGGAGCTCACTTCTCCATGCATTGTTTGAGACCGTTCTTCCTTGTGTGAAATCACCACATGACGACGTGCAGAGATCAACAGCACGGGTTTTGGAGTTGGAGAGAGTCACGCTCCCCATGTGGCTAGCTGTGTGGCCAAGGGCAAAGGCATAACCTCTTTGTACCTGAGTTTGTTGTTTCCTAATGGGTAAAAGGGGGATACCTTTATTGCTTGCTTCAGAGGGCCATGGTGAGGACTGATTAAGGAACTGCTTATAAAGTATAGCCAGGTTCTGGATATAGGATCCACTCAATTAGCGCCTACATCAATATATCATCACTGTTGTTGGCATAGTGTTAGGGAGTGGGGGAAGCCTAGGAGCTTATAGGATATGGTCCTGCTTGACTTCATCTTGCCTCCCCCTACTGGGCTTCACACACCCAACCACACTGGCCTCCCTCCTGCGCCTTCAACTACCCAGCTCTTCTCGGCCACAGGACCTTGGCACTTGCCAGTTCTTCTTTCTGGAATGCCCCTCCCTCACCTCCTTAGCTGTCACCTCCTCAGAAAGGCCTTCCTTGACCACATTATACAAAGTAATCTTCATGCCCCAGTTTCTTTCTCTCTTCCCACTGTGCTTCCTTCACAGTACTCCCCTAATCTAAAATTAGGCTGTTTATTTATACGTTTGTTTAATATCTGTCTCTCCTGGCTAGAACATAAACTCCATAAAAGTAGAAACCCTGTTTTGTACCCCAGTGCCTTATACATGGAAGGCATTCAATGAATGCTGAATGAAGGAAGGATATTATCATAGTCTTTAAGGTTCTTAATGGAAGGGAAAACAACTTTCCATGATTTCCAAGTGGGGAGAGACGAGTAAATAAAGCAGAAAATAGCAGAATTGTTAACTGCCACATTAGCTTGAGATTGAAACAACCAGAAAAGCGAAAATCTGAATGCTTAATTATAAAATGCAAACAAAGGCAGTTTTCAAATAGGCACGGGATGATGTCCTCGTGAAGCAGATGGATCATAAAGTGCCAAGGACGGCGACTTCCCACCCCCCGGAAACCTGAGCCCAGCTCCTGGATGTAAGGCCAGCATGATTTTCCAGCCCTTCCCAAGAACACTTCAACCAGAAACACTTCAAATGAAAGTACAAAAGAGTCTCGCCGACACTGAGCACCAGCGAATCCTCGCCGCGTACAGCATCTGGGCAGAAGTAAGAACATCTGTTCTCAGCGTGAACCCTATTAGCTTCATCATTTGGCTTTCAACGGAGAAAATGTACAATTATGATGCGTGGGCATAATTGGTGGCAAGGTGGCACGGCATGCTCTGCAGCAGACGCTTAGCTCAGGGGCAGGTGTGGCCACCGGGGGAGTGCCCACACGCCGGGGGACCAGAGCATCGCAGCGACAGCTCGGTTACCTGGAGCAGCCCTGTGGCAGTCTGCAGACAGAGGGCATCTGGGGAATGGGAGGAAGAGAGAGAGACAAAGGAGGGAGACTGGAGGAGGAAGAGGGAGGAGGAAGGAGGGAGAGCGGATGAGAGGCACAAAGACCTGAGCCAAACAGAGAGTGTGAGGGGGAGGGAGGGCACCAGAGAGAGAGAAAAAGGAGCCCTGCCTGGCAGGCGACAGCAGCAGATGTCCCAAGCATTAAAGCAGGACTGCCTGAGTCCTCACCGAATCTCCGCTAGTTCTTAGACGCGTGCACTCAGGCAGGCGGCCTCATCTCTGTCTCAGTTCTCTCCGCCCATGAGACGGGGAATCCTAGCACCTACCTCAAAGGGTCCACGTGAGCACTAAGTGTGCTACCGCACATAAAGGGCTTGGAGCAGCATGTGACACAGAGCAAGCTGCCATCATCATTATTATTATTATGTCTGTTAGTACATACTGCTGCTACTGCCATCATGGTTTATAAGATTGGATGCGTTTACTCCTTACAGCACGATGAGCTAGGTGCTGTGTTAGTCCCAAACCGCAGCAGGTGTGTGACAGTGAGAGGCTGGGCCTTGCCTCTGTCGCTAGAGCCCCACTCCTTACCAACTATTAGGCAGGACCCCACCTAAGGACCCTACGAGTGGCAGGATCAGACTTAAAGTGACGTGGGTTCGAATCCCAACCCCGCACCCAAGAGCAGGGAGTGTGCCGAGCTTAATGGCTGCAATCTGAGCCTCCGTGCTCTCCGCTGGAGATGGGATCAGATGCCCCTGGGTCTGCAGGGAGGATTCACACAGAAGTGCAGCCTCATGGTGTCTGGCACTCAGCACATGGTAGCTCTCAGCATCGTCGCAAGACAACACGCTTTCGGTGAAAGCTGAGAAGCGCTGGGAAGAGGAGGCAGAAAGACGAAAGTGGGGAGAGAGGGAAGCGTTTGGCAGATGGCTGATGAGGAAGCTGGGAGCGGGATGGAGGCTGTGGGTGGTGGCGGAGCAAGGTAGGCTGCAGAGGAACCAGGAAGAGCCGAAGAACCCTGCTCAGCACCCCAGAGCCTCTCCAAATAGAATCACACTATGATGTTCCTGTTAGCAACATGAAGTTTCAATAAAAGGTTAAACGATGTGTGAAACTATCTGTATAAGAGGTCAGGGGTTTGTACCCTTTAAAAGGAATTCTTACCACATTGTTAAATTTTCTTAGAAGGCATGTAGAGGCGGGTATGTAACTAATATCCAAAATAAAATAGATAACACAGAAAGGTCCATATTCAATGGATTCTAGTAAACCTGAGGAGTTGCTGTTTGTATTTATGTAAGGTCCTGCATCTTGGAAGATGCCCTTTTGATGTCTTAGTCACATGGGTGCTGGTGTATGAATAGCTGTTTAATCTTGGGCCAGTTGCCTAACCTCTCTGAGCCTCAATTTTCTCCATTTGTAAAAATTAAATGACATAACATGTGTGAAGAGGTTAGCACGATGCCTAGCATGTGCAGAGAACTCAATCAATGTGAGCTAATAGTATCATCGCTATTTGCATTATCGTTTGGCAAATCACAAAAGACAGAGTGCTGTAGTGTGGCTTCAGAGTTGACAAATCTAATTTCTGGAAATCGTCCAAGGAAAACAGTCAATAATATCAACTCCTTCCTCTGCCTCTCGCCCCATCTCCACTGACCACCAAGTCCTCTCAGCTCCACTTTATAAGAACCTCCGCCCTCCACTCTGTCTTCTCCCTCCCCACTCACCTACCTCATTTAGTTCTCACTGTCTCTCACGGGGTCCACCTCAATCTACTGCAAGGGCCTCTGCAGAGGTTCTTGCCTCTAATCCATTTAATGCATTCTTCATACAGAAGTCATATAGCCCCTCTTTGAAGTCTTGGTTTGTGTTACAATTTGATCCATGCACATTTTTTTCATTCTACTACATAGTATAACCCCATTTATTTTAAGGTTAAAAAATCATGTTTAAATTACTCACCATTTGGTTAAATTGACACTCCCCAAACTTCTCAAAGCAGTCTCTTAGCTGGTGCACTTTAGGGGCTCAGCAAATGTTTGTGGACTTGAACCACAGATGAAAAAAAATGGCCTAAGTAAAGAGAAGAAATTAGTATGCAAACGTGATAATAATGGGCAAATAAGGGTGGAATTATGGCTATATTTTTTTCTCAATTTCCCAAGCATAGGGACAAATATTTTCCATGATCCTTATCTTTTAAAATTTATTTTTAAGATAAAATGGTGCATAGAAGTTCTGCCAAGACAAACACATAGCAGAGCATCCTTTGGTTGCTACCTGCGAACACTGTTTGCAAAGCCCGTTGCTGTTTTTGAGCAGTGTTTCTTCGTCAGGAAAGAACAGGTGCCCCAAACTCTGACAGATCACATGCTGCCCGAGTATACAACATTAAAGAACAATGACCGCTGAAGTCAGAAGAAAACGCAATCGTGCCCCTTGCAGGATAAAGCAACAGCCACGCCCGGCTCCCTGCGTCTCAGGATCTTGGCTCTTCCTGGCTACTTCGTCAGCAACACAAAGGAATAGTCCACACTTACTCAAAGCAGTGGACTGGCTCGGTAATGATTCACTAGCAGTTTCAAAACACAAAATGATATTGCAGGGACTTGCTGCCAAGAAGCGGGGTTTATCCTGTATCCCTTGTCACCTGTGGGTGAGAAACGGAGAGTGTCAGGTTTGTGAGATCCAATGTTGCAAAGCAGTGATTTATTTGCTCTTAGCAACCACGGCTGCAGCTCAGTGACATCTGTAAGCTGAACATTCTCATCAAGTGTGTGTTTTATTCAACTGTTTGCCCTCAGGGTGCTGCAGGCCGGGTTGGCATCCTACTGGAAGATGACAACTCACACACCACCCTCAGCTGACAAGGGGCCCCGGCTTCAGCTATTCACAGGCACAAATGGCACCGCCTGTTCTGTGTCCAGTTTCTGTAGCTTCTCATCGCCAGGTAACAGCGTCTCACCAGCCCTTAGCCACCACGCCCCTCCTCAGAGCTCCACTGCCCCAAGGAAGATGCTTTTCCTCTTCTTGAAAGGACAGTTTTCCGCTTTTTTCAGTTTTGTTTCCTGTTTGCAGTTCAAGAGCCAACAAGGCAGATGGGTGACAGAATTGATCTGACTGGGAGGGAAAAACCATCCACCACTCACTGCACAGAGTCCACAGCAGGCCAGGCCCAGGGCAAGATGGCTCCGAACACGGGTGGGCTCTGCCCCAGAGCCTGGCAGCTGCAAGCTCGTGCCAGGAAGCCCACAGCTCTGAAACAGAGAGACATGAGAACTTCCTCAGTTCTGGCAGACCCTTTCAGAATCCGGGCCATAAGGCTTTTTCTCAGGTCTCAATAATAAAAATAAAAAACAAGCAATCAAAAAAAGAAAAAAAAAAAAAAAGAAGGAAAAAAAAAGATGACTTATAGGAAAGGCACCGGAGTTGGATAGATGTGGATTTATATCCTAATTCTTGTATTAAGCAGCTGAGGGGCTCTGGGCAAGTTATTTCACCTCTCAGTGACTCAGTTTTCTTGTCTGAAAAATAATAGTACAAAACTCATAGAATCTATGGTAAGGATTAAATGAGATAATTCATGATACTTCATGTAAATTCATAGCATAATACCTGACACCTAGTAAGTGCTTAATAAATATTATGTGTCATTAGTATTAATACCATTGTTTAAAAATTATCAGTCCAGAGATGCATGGGGATGGGACATATTCAGATCATTTCAGTTGGCTCCCAATTTTTGGCTTATGTGATCACTTACATGAAAAAAAGCCCTAACCCCTTCCCTATCTTCCCTCCCCGACTCCCAATCCAGTATGCCTGCTCGCACATCCGCAGCCCTCCTTGCTGGTTCTAGAGCTACAGACAGCCTTGTCCTTCATCCTTCCCTAGACAGTGCCACAGGGCAAGGACCGTGGCTTTCCTATCTCAGTATTCTTTTAGCGTTTTGGTCCTCAAAAAGGAGCACCTTTCTGCTCTTTCCTGAGCAGAATTCTTGCCTTAACTGTGGCAACTTAAAAAATGAACTATTGATTTCATGGGCTGAGATCTTTGAAGATTTTCAAAGTCTCAGAACTACTTCCCAGTTAGAGAAGTTCAAAGAATGAATTCATCGACTGGCTTATTCTGCTCAGACATCATTTCCACTTCAGTCAGGAGAGGCCGGGGAAGGTTGTTCACCAGGGAGCTTTTGCCTCTTCACAGACCGTCTGATATCAGAGGAGCGGAACTTCCCAGGGTGTTCCGACTTCAGAATACTGTGAGCACCGTGAACATGAAACTCTCCCTTCCTATGGGCCCGGAGTGGACCCAATTCCTGCCCCCCACAGCCAGGGACCACATGACGTGGAACAGTAAGCTGGCTTGCACCATGAGACCCTGTCGGGAAGCCTGGGCCCACGTCCTGAAACTCTGCCTTCTTTCTGCACTGAGAGGTCTGGGGTCCTGTTAGACCCAAAGCCCAAATTCATCAAAGCTTAAGCCAGAATCTCTGGGGAGGTCTCCTCCCTGGGCTGGCTGACTCCTGCCAGATTCTCTCCTTCCCTTTTCCATCTAGTTACTATTTATCCTCAGGTTTTTAAGGTGGATTTGGTGCTACCTGAATGTCAAGTAATGTCATTACTGTCAATTGATGATGGTTCAGAGTCCTAACACCAGCATAAGAAAACCAGTAAACAAACACAAGTTAAGAAAACTTCTCACAGTACATTAATTAAGAAAGCTACGATATGTAGAGGCTTTTTGAAAGAAGCCATTTTCTACATTGACATAAAATTCCATAGCCTGTTCTTGGCCTCCAGTTGGGACCCTCAGGATAAGGCTGCTGTGCTGAGCCAGCCAGAAGACAGGCAAGTCAGACAGCATGGGTCAGAACTCCCAGAGCTAGAAATGGAAAGCTCTGGAGAGCCCCTTTCTAGGATGCGAAGCCACTTGGTGACAGGCAGCCTATTACATACAGAGAAGCTCTCAATCATCCTTGCTAAACAGGGAGGCTACACCTTCCCTCCCCTCCAAGCCACATAAGACTGTAATTCTTTACAAGTGTTCCTGAGATTCACATAAAAAATAATCAAGTGACACTATAAAAATGAATCCTTGCAGATCTTACAAACAAACTAGAAGCTAGCCTCATGGCTGCTCAGAAATGAGGGCACTTAGGCAAAGCCGGAAATTGGAGATTTGAGCAGGTGTGGGTCAGACCCTGGTGTTCGAAATAAACAATCTGCCTCAGAAGCTCTGGACGGGGAGGGAGGAACCCAATTCCCGGAAAGGGCAGCGCTGCCACAGCCAAACAGCTCAAGCAGTTTGCTCTCAATTATCCACCCCCTGTGTAATTTCAGGAAATTTTATTCTGTAAATTACCGATTTTTTCGACACTTAACTCAGCAAAAACCAGTTGTCCAATAGTGATTTCATGGCCAAGTAAACCTGTCATCTTTCTTCTTAGCCTTTTCGTTCTCTCTTACAGAAAATAAAAAGGACTCAAACATTTTCCAAGAGAAAATAAACTCCCAAAGCTAAAAGATTTGAGTTTTCAAGTTTGGTTAAAATGCTGAATCCAAGAAGGGGGTTCTCAAGTTGGCAAAGAGCTTCCCTCCCACATCCCTACTAAATCACCACCAACTCCAGAGCTGTGACTCACAGAATGTGTAAGCGCGAGCTCAGCTCGTAAACACCGCGTTTCCATGCCCCACATTCTCGATTCCTTGCTAGCGCAGTGCAACTCAGGGTCGGGGCAAATAAGGTAAGGGGACCATTCCAGTTCAACATCTGAAGCTGTTCTTTTCTCTGCTACATTTTAGGTAGAGGCCAAAAGGGCTGTTTTCCCTATTGTCTCCAACCAAACTGCTGACAACTAAGAAGTATGAGCATTTGGCAGAATTTCAGACTCCAACAATAAGCAAACTGCAAGAGGAGATTGTTGTGTGTTGCTTTTCTGAGGCTCTCCTTTTTCTACCTTGTGATGTTCTGGAAAGCTGTGGGCACCTTGGCCATGCCCACTCCCAGGCCTTCCGTGGCTGCCCGGGTGGCCCTGGTGGCAGCCTGCTCGGGCTGTTTTTACCCAAGGTGGGTACAGAGACACTCAACGCAAGGAGCATTGACATCCCATGAAGCACATCCAGGAACAGGTGTCCTGCCTCCCCTGGGCTGGGTCTGCCGCTAACCCACCTGCCGTGGAACCACACCAGGAACACATCATCAGGAGTGTCATGAGAGCTGAGGGTGACCGAAAACCCTGTGCGAGTGGAGAGGCACTAAGCAGAGTTGAGAAGTTGCCATCACCCGTCTGCTTTTTAACCCCCACTTCTCGCTAGTGTCTGGGGTCGACACGGTTTGTTTCCACCTGCATTCTCTCACTGACACAGCATCACGCCCTCCGCCCACCCTCCCCTGCCTGCGGACCCCACGATCCAGGTCTTTTCCCATCCCCGCCTTCTACCAGAATCCCCTATTGTGTGTACCATTTCCTCTGGGCTCTGTCGTCACTCAATGGCAACCAGATTATCTGATAAAATAATTTCTACTAACGCGCCAAGGCTCCCAAGGAACAGATGCATTTATTAGGTTCCTTCTGGAGCTGTGTTCATCCGAGAAGACATCCTAAGTATGGAAGACCAGGGGTTGGTACGCTGAGAGGGTTGGATTAGTCAGGATTAGTCAAGTGGCAGAGAGCCAACCGAAATGGGTTCGGACGAAGAAGGAGTTAACTGGCTGTGCGACTGGGAAGGGCAGGGGTGGAGCCGGCCGCCAGCGCAGCTGCAGAGGAGCCCTGTCGGAACCTGCACGGACTCCCACCCCGGCTCTTGCCTAAGTGTTGGCCCAGTTCTCATCCTCCTCTCCACCGGGCAGGGGCCACAGCCCGGCGGCTCCGAGGCCAACGTCCTTAGAGCTCATCAAGAGAAAAGACGTCTCTTTCGCAGAGTCTCAAAGGAAGGACTTTCATTGGCTCAGTTCGAATCACATGTCCATCCCCGGGCAATCACTGTGGCCAGATTTGGCCAGTGTTTTCATTTTCTATGGCTGCTGTAACAAATTACTACAGGCTTGGTGGCTTAAAACAGGACACATGTATTATACTATGGTTGTGAAGTTCAGAGGTCCATAGAGGTCTCGCCAGACCGAAATCTGGGTGTCAGACGGCTGTGTTCCTTCCTGCAGGCTCGGGGAGAATCTGCGTCCTTGCGCATTCGGTCTATTGGCAGAAGTCAGTTCCTTGTGCTCGCAGGACTGAACTCCTCGTTTCCTTGCTGGTTTCCATCTGTGGACCATTCCCAGCTTCTAGAGGGGGCCACATTCCTTGGTTTATGGCCCTTTCCTCTATCTTCCACGCCAGCAGCAGTGGGCCAAGTCTTTCTCATGCTTCAAGTCCCTCCTGCTGCTTTTTCTGTGATCGCATTTCTCTGACCCCTCTGCCTTTGTCTTTCACTTTTAAGGGCCCACGTGATTACTTTGGGCCCACCTGGATAATCCAGGACAGTCTCTCCAGCTTAAAGTCCACAGCCCTAATTCCTGCTGCAAAGTCCCTTTTGCCAGGTAATGGAGATGTATATGTAATGTATGCATATGTAAATGGAAATGAATATGTAAAACATACTCGGAGATTCTGAGGCTAGAGTGTCACGATCTTTGGGGGAGTCACTATGTGGACTGCCAGGGTGTGGTCACATATCCACAGGTGTAGCCAGGGCACGGGCTGGTGTGATTGACGGCTCCAATAGAACCATGGGGAAGGGGAAGGAAGGGTACGCTCCCTAAAGAAGGATGGGAGGCTGTTAGCAGGGGAAAAAAAGAGAGAAAAGATGGACCAGGACTGGGACAGAGGAGGTTACCAGGGAGATTATTATAAATAATAATAGGTGGGATGTAGGAGTTAGTTGGGACATATTGGTTATGGTTCAAACTCCTGTGACCAGCCACACAACCTGAGGTAAGTTTCACCTTGAGCCAGTTTCATCTCAGGTAAAAGGAAAGAGTGGTGCTACCAAGGACGTCCACAGGGTGACTGTGCCGGTCCTCACCCCACACCCACACCCAACACCCATGACCAAGCACAGCACTCTTTCCCATGGAGCCCTTCTCAGACCGCATTCCAGTGGCCACTACCACCTGATCCAAGCCGTCACATGTATTAAAACCCCTTGAAGCCATTCTAGAGTTAGATCCTTTCTAAGGTGCTTTCCAGATTTGACATTTTATATCCTAAAGCTCTGAGATAGAGCAACTGCTTAGGACCAAGTGAGACCTGTTCAGCCTTCCCTTTGCAAACTCCTAAAGCTGGATGAGGATAAAGCTACTTAATGGGAAAGGAAAATAGAACTAGCAAACCCTTAGTGATTTACCCCCAGTGCTCAAGGACATTTTCTGTAGGAAATCAAATTAGAGATAAAATAAAACTTCCTTCTCAATCAAGAGGCTTGAAATGACATGTAGGTGCATCACAAAAGGTCAACCATAATCCTTGATGGACAGATAATTGCCTTGAGATTACATAGATACGCAATCTGATTTTTTGGCAGGAATAGATGGTGCACGTAAATTGAGAAATGTTGCAGGTTGGTTCCCTAGAAACTCTGAAACAGAGATTAGCAAACAGGAAATTTATTAGGGTGCGTCTCAGGACTAACACGTGTGAGGAATGGAAAGCAAGCAGGATTAGTCCTGATCTTTGTGGACTCAGCAAAGATCTCACTGCACAGGGAGCTCCCAAGCAGGGCTGGCCTTTCGGAGATGTCCTCGGTTGGGGTGAGGAGGTCAGACCTTTATTCACCTCCATACCTTTCACTGGATGGAAGCTGCTCCCAGGTGGGGGCAACCCTTGGGTAAGGAGGCTGTCCTCACAGAGGTCAGGTCCCAGACAGATGTGACAGTGGAGGGCTGTCAGCCAGCAGCAGGCCCAGAAGCTAGGAGAATGGTCCCTTCAATCCTGAAGGAAGATCTGGGCAGAGCCCCATATATGGGAAAAGAAGCAAGTGGGATATCCTACCTGGCTTGCCTCTGCAGCTGACCAGCAGTGCCCAATGGCACCACTCTGTTCTGCCTGTTGGCACTGCAGAGGCTACCCTCTGTGTCTCCTTGTATCGTCTGTATCTTCTCCAGGTGTTGACCCATGGCCAATTTTCTGGTGGTGTTCAGAAAAAGAAATTACCACGAGTAGGAGACAAAACTGGTATGGATGGTTCATTCTGGTGGATGAATGTCATAAGTTATTTTATGTTAATTTTATACTTAAAAAGTAGGTAGACAAATTCTATTTTCCCTATAATGTAAGTTCTGTAGAGACAGTGTATTACTCTGCTAGGGCTTCTGTAACAAATACCATAGACTGGGTGACTAAAACAACAGAAATTTTTTTTTCACAGTTCTGGACACAGAAAGTTCAAGATCAAGATATTGACAGGTTTGGTTTCTCCTGGGGGCTCTCTCTTTGGCTTGCAGGACCTTCTTGCTGGGTCCTCACATTGCTGTTCTCTGTGCACACATCCCTGGTGTCTCTTCCTCTTCTTGTAAGGACACTAGACCCATTGGATTAGGGCCCCACCCATATGGCCTCATTCAACTTTAATTACCTCTTTGAAGGCCCCATATCGTATTACAGTCACATGGGGGATTAGGACTTCAACATATGAATTTTGAGAGAACACATTTCAGCCCATTACAGATATTTAGAAAAAATCCTTGTAACATACTAACATCAGTCTATGAATGAATGAGTGGTAGAATGTAAAATTTATGTCTGAATGCCATTTCAAAATGTATGTCTCGTTTGTCTCCTTTTTTTTTTTTTTTGCTTCATTGTAGAGATTTTACTGTTTAAATTAGAAAACAGAAAATTTCTCAGAAAAAATAAAATTACCCATATTCCTATCACTCATTTAAAAAATTCTATAATGTTCCAGTCTTTTTTCTCTGGTAAATATAAATTTCTTTTATGGATTGGATCATATTGTATATACAGTATAATTTTATATCTACATTTCTTACTACATATTATCAGAACATTGCTCTATTTTAAAAGGAAAACAATATATCCATAATTGTCTAATATTTTATTTTTTGGGAACTGCTACACCAAGTATTTGTATGTATTTTCTTCAATGTCTGGTTTCCCAATATTTTTCTTTGTTCGTGCCATTTCCTTTCTCCTCTCTTTCAATCCAAATTTTCCACTTCCTTTTAGGTCCAGTTCAAGCTCTAACTCTTCAAGGGAAGACCTCCCTGGCACTTCTGGCACATGGCAACCTGGCCTTCCTTTGCCACTGTATTTTTGCCTTAAGCCTTACTTCCCAATATGATTGCAAACCTCTTGAGTACAAAGACTGCACCTTATAGTTATTGCTCCTCGTTGATTGATATTGGTTGATTGATTAGTTCACTGGTTGGTTCTGAATAGGAAGACTCAATCTTCAGTTGTCTGTGGAAATAACTTTTTTCCCCCAATTATTCTTTGGAGGGTATTGGTTTGTGACAGCTCCACAGCAGAGCTAAATTGGATGCATTCTGTTCCTTTGTGTTCTCCTGATTTCCCCACTCTGTGTGCCTTGACAACAGGATGATTCTATTATGTTATATCCTATTGTGTTCTTATAATGGCTTAATTACCGTGTATGGGCTTCTAACTGAGAACTGGGGAGAAGGTAAATTCTATAAATAAAATGAGCTATCAGTGACATTAATATGCTGCCAGATTTAGTTGTGTCTACATTGCACAGGTTCACATTAAAATTCAAAGTGTTGTCAAATATATGTTATAGGTAAAGAATCTATTTTAAATTCCTTTAGAGAGTGAATTAAGCTTCAGTCAAAACATGTTCCTGAAAGAGAAACTTTGATGTTCTGATGTGCCCTCTGCCATATGGCAGTCTGTCTCAACGTGTCTTCTCTCTTTGCGGTAGAAGACTGCACTGGCCGGTGCCTAGTGACATCTGGACAAAGCATTCTCCTTTGCACCTAACCTGGTCAAGCATCATTTTAGATTATCATTATTAAACAAAATTTATCAATATTTAAAATGCATACAAAATTGTATGTGATTCATTAGGATGTGCATACACTGCTGTTAATGGCTAATAAGCCAACCCCAAATTATTTTTAATATTTAAAAGAGAAAGACAGAAAGGGAAGAAGAGGGGAAGGAAGGAAGGAAGGGAGGGAGGGAATAAGGAGGGAGGAAGAGAGGAAAGAAAAGAAATGAGGAAGAGAGGAAAGAAAAGAAATGAGGGAGAGAGGAAAGAAGGAAGAAGGAAGGAAGTCAGGGGGAGGAAGGAAGGAGCATATATATATATATACATATATATATATATATATATATCCATAATGTCAAAGAAATCTGCCGTTTCGTTAGCTGTTATTTCAAAGCTTTATTACATTTTGAGTTTCAGGTTAAATTAACAACCATGATAACAAGTACAGATTAAAAGTCTAGAATCAGCAAAGTCAGGGCATGACATTTTGACATTGCTGCTTTGATATTTGATATTTGGATGAAAGCATATTTTGTCATGTTTTTAAAAATTTCAGCTTTTATCTTTTAGAAATGAATGGGGAAGCAGATAACCTCCCCACTTCCGAAGCTTCACACCATCCTGTGCATCACCCTTGAAATTCAGACTCTCACTCCCACACAAGGGACAGAGAGGTTCAGGAAGGAGTAGATGGGCAAGTATTACTTGCTTTTAAAAAATTATTTTTACATTTGACCAGACTATCTTGATGCATCAACGCATCTGCATCAAACGTCATCCTTTAGTCCACATCTACTGCAAGTCACGGTAGAGTGCCATTTCTGGACACCCAGCCTGACTAGGAATCTTGCAATAATTGCTCTCATAATTCACAGAAGGAAAAAAAAGCCACTTCACTTCTCTACATCAGTCAACTGAGAGTCCCCTTTTCCCTGATTGATCCAGTTTGTCACCTCTGTCCTTTGTTTCCTGCTACAGGTGGAGATATCGACTTGATGTTCCAGTGTTTTCACAGGTCGGGGTCCTTGCAAAGGTGAAAGAGAAGGTGACAATGCAGTGGGGCAAGAGTGAGGAAGGGAAACAGCAGCGGCTCAGCAAGGGCCCGTGCCCTCCTTCCCTAAATGAGAGCTAGAACAAGAACAAACCCTTAAGCAAACCGGTAGTTGGTCCTGTCAGGAAGGGGCCAGTGAGGCATTTGCCAGTCACACAAAATTTAAGGAGGTGCCCAAAAATTCAGCAATCAAGATAAATGCTTTTGTTAAAGCAGTATTTTTAAAAAAGTAAAAACAAATGCAAAAATTCACTGCAAACAAAACACCAAATAAAGGACAGATCCAACCACGCACTTAGGTGACCCTACCTCATTCACCCCACCCTAACCCCAGCCCTGGGTCTTGTACTCTATCTTTGACAAATCGAAAGGTACTCTTTCAGTAAAAAAAAATAAAAATAAACAACTCTCAGTCAAAACAATATGCATGTGCTAATTAGCTCAATTTAGCATTCCAGAATGCATACATATTTCAAAACATCAAAACAACATAAATATGTATAATATTTGTAGAATAAATAAATAAATAGAGGGCAAAAAGATTCCAGAACCAGAAATATGTACAGTGAACTCTATGTAGAGTCTTCTAGACTCTTAGAATATGTGAGCTTCTTATTAGGCTAAGTCTGCATTTCAAGTTATCTAGATATTTTCTGTTTTATTAAATCTCCATGTCCAGACAATATGATTGACAAACCCATCTTGAGGAAAAAGTAGTAATAAAAGAAAAGGAAAAGAAGTAAGGGAAAACTATGCAGGTGGAATAAAGGGGTGAAAGAAGGTGTGTGCCCACCACCAAAAACAATAATAACTTGGAAATTTGGTAAATAATAATATACCCCCTGTCCTCAAACTACATTAATATGCAATGTGTCAATATCAAGGATATTCAAAGTCAACCTTAAAAAGAAAAAATATATCTCAGGAGAGCAAGGTTTGATTTCAACTATAGGGTATTAAAAAAATCATATGCATCTGGGCTGCGCTCTGTAGAAAAGCTGGTTCTGTCAGAAGGCATTGAAAGAGAAGATGCTGGGCCTTCACTTTGTGTCTCACAGTAAGCAGGTCGGAAACACTCATGGGTCAAAAGAAAAGATGAGTCAGGACAAATAAAAATACTTGTTTAAGGGATGGGATTGTGGGCACGTTATGTCTTGGATCTTGGATTTCTTTTTTGTATAGTAATTTTATTTTTGCAAAAAAAGCCAGACAAATATGTCAATAGTAGAAAGAACCGACTGGCATGGAAGCACGGGAAGAGGAGAATAATGAAGGCAAACGCAGGCCCTGCCAGTGGAAAACAGGGTCTGTCCTCATTACTGTTGCTGTGTAATAACCTAACCCAACATTTAATGATTTAAACCAGCACCACTTTATCATGCTCATGGATTCTGTGCGTCAGGAATTTGGACTGGACACAGCAGGGACGGCTTATCCCTGCTCCAGGATGTCTAGGATCTCAGCTGGGAAGACCTGAAGATTGGGCTGACTCAACGTCTGGGAGCTGGAATCATCTGGAAGCTCCTTCACTCATCCGTCTGGCCCTGGGCTGGGATGTTTCCCAAACCAGGACTGTTTATCAGGGTGCCCATATGGGGCCTCTCTGTATGTGACTTGGCCTCCTCATAGCGTGTGGCTTCAGGGTAAGCAGACTCCTCCCGTTGCAGCTCAGGGCTCCACGGCAAAAGCTGCATCACCTTGTATGGCTGGCTGATCCTTGGAAGTTACACAGTGTCGCCTCCGCCGGATCCATTGATCCATGCAGTCACAAGCCTGCTCAGATTCAAGGCTAAAATAATTCACTCTACCTCTTGATGGGGGAGTGGCAAGGTTGCTTGCAGAAAGTCACGTGGGACAGAAAATATTGCTGCTATCTTTGGAAAATGCAAACTGCCGCAGTGTCCACATAGAAGGACACAATTCATTTGAGCAACAGGTGGAGTCCTGTTGTCAAGATGCATGGCTCAGCCCATCGGGACTCATGTTGTTTACTATGAGCATCATACACCTGGCTGTCCTTGTTCCTATTCTCTGATAATTCGCCTTCTCGTAGAATTTGCGAGGAAAGGAATGGTTCTGGGAGCCACATGGCAGTTACAGTGTCATTGTACCTGGAAAAACTGGCTCTTTCATTTTAGGCATCATTCTCCCCAGAGGACTGTGAGTGGGAGCCACTGAGGCGCCCTCCCCAGGCCCTAGAGTCTCGTCTACTCTGGGACCACAAGGCTCAGACCAGCCCCTGCCCCGCAGGCATCTGCCACGACCAACACTTGCGTGTGGGACTGAGAGGGGCACCTGCAGGCTTCCCCCAACTGTACCCTGGACACTATGGGAGTGATTTTTTCCCTTTCGAAACCAAGAATAAGGTGAAGGAACATTAAGTCAAAATGGGGCAGAGAAAGCCATGAAACAAAATAGAAGACTAATGAGAAGGGACAGGGCACTGATTGGAAGGAACAAAAAGAATCAAAGGTCAAAGGAGACACTATGAGTCAAATATCATGGCAGTGGGATAGTTCCTGAGCTTTGTTTCCAGAAGAGCCCACACTGAGCCACTTTTCCTCAGGGCCAGAGCCCCCGGGGTGGTAACTAGCTAGTAACAGCCTCTTTGCCTCCATGTCACCTTCCTGACTTCACCCCGACGAGGACTCAGTGAGAAATGAACCTCGAGGGTTGGGCCACTGCCCGTGTCACCAAAGACCCTCAGGGCACAGTCCCTGCAGGCTCTGGGGGCCTCGGCCCTTACGTTTACCCCACAGCCATCCTAGTTTTCCTCCACAAGTAGGTTATTGATTTAACAAACACACCAGGCTTACTATGTCCCAGGTACTGTCCTTAATGCTTTGCAAATATTAGACTGGCTAATCCTCTGCGAGGGAGATACTATTATTTTCTGTATCTTACAGATGAGGAAACTAAGATAGTTCAGATGATTTGTTACCCAAATGCACCCAGGGGATTCAAGCCCAAGCAGGCTGGCTCCAGATTCAAGGCTCACAGCCCCTGGGGTGTGTGAGGCTGGTGCAGCTGGAGGGGAGGGAGACGCCCAGGAGACAGGCTCACCTGAGTGGGCGTGGCCTGGGCAAGGGTTAGCCAGACACCCAGCAGGACTTCCAGGGCGGTTCTTTTCCTCCCTACAGCCCTTGGGTCTGTCCCTGGTCACCAGCTGCCCTCTTGCACACCTCCTTGTACATCATGGGGCAGAGGGCCCAGGCTCTCTGTGACAGGTTGCAAACCTTACCAGGGGACGGAGAACCTCTCTGCCGTGCTCTTAAGACTCAGTCTTCCTAGGTGACCGTGACCTCTGGTTGTGGGTGGCAGCAGGGTGATAGGGGTAGGACTGCCAGATTAAATACAGAACGTCCCGTTAGATTTGAATTTCAGATGAATAACTTTTTTAGTACAAGTTATGTCTCATGCAATATCTGAGACATTTCTAACAAATTTTTCTTTGTTTATCTGAAATTCTAATTTACTGGACATTCTGTATTTTTATTTGCTAAATCTGGCGACCTTAAATGTGAGCTTGTGAAAATCTCTGAAATGTTGGGTAGAGTCGCAGCTGCGGGGCAGGTGGCTCTGTGCTGCCGTCCAGGCGGTGCTGGGCGTGGGGAATAATTTCTGGGAAAATATGCTGAGGGAGGCAGTTTCCTGTGGCCTGGACGGAAGCAACGCCTGGCATGTTCAGGCCCAGGAGAAAAATCAAAATAAACGCCCCTGTCCCTTGTTCCATAGGTTCACGGCCCACACTTTGCCTGAAGCCCTCTTGCCCCACAACTTTTTATTTTGAAAAAATTTCAAACCTACAGAAAAGTTGCAATCATCATGCAATGAATGCTCGTTTTGTCCCATCTGCTTTCTCTTTCCCATTGTGCGTGTGCGTGTGTGCACGTACACACGTCTGCATTAGTTTGTTTGATGAATTGTTTGAGAGTTTGTGTCAGTGTTCGCTCCCAAACACTTCATCATGCGCCTCCCAGGAACAAGGGCTCTCTCCCCCATAACCACAATGCCATGACCATGCTCGGGAAATTTAACATTAATACCATACTGTTACCTAACAAAAAGTCCTCGTTCAAATTCTTCCATTTGTCCCAATATGTATGTTTGTGTATTTTTTTTAATCCAAGATCCAATCGAGGTTCTCAATGCACTTAACTGTCATGTTTTCTGAGTCTCCTTTAACCCAGAACCTTTGCAGAGTGCCTGCTGCATGCGAGACCATGCGCCAGAGGTTGGCATGCCTTATCTAATTTCACCCCTGCGAGATAGAGGTTATCTCCTTTCACAAAGAAGGAAACTGAAACTCCATGGAGTGAAGTAGCTTATCCAGGGTCACAAAGCTGGTAAACGGGGTGGCCAGTACTTGAACCCAGCCCTGATCCAAAGTCCACCCTCTTCCCTCTACACTGTGCCATCTGAGCTCTGTCTCCAAGATACAGAAAGAGTAACACTGAGGCTGGAACCTGAGAACTCTTGCAGGAGGTAAGAGAATATTCAATAGAAATACACAGGATTTTAAGAGAGAAGCTGATTGGGTCAGCCAGGAACGTACTACAGTGTCAGGGTTAGAAGTAAAATCTGGAAGTTGCATCTTGAGTTCAACTTTGGAGTCCTCTATTTCCTTGCTATGTCCCTTACCCTTTCTAAATAGTGTCCTCACTATTATAGGATCAATGCTCTATTAAATATTCACATTAAGTTCCTAGCACAGAGCCGGCCTGGCATATGCCAGGCATTCAATAAACAGCAGCTACCACTGTGGTGCGGTGACAGGAGCAGTTGCTTGAGAGTTACGGTTGACAGGAGACCTTGCCAGGGAGGAGCTGCTGCCTTCTCCTCGCTTCCCAGCATGGTCAACAATTTCCTGAGTGTTTGGAAGCCCAGTGTATTTGGGGAAGGTGGAAGTTGGCTTCAGATGGCTGAAATATAAGCAAGCTATTATGGGCTATCATATTCCCTAAATTCATATAAGAGGCAATTCAGTTAAAATGGGGTCATTAGGGTGGGCTCTAACCCAATGAGAAGAGGAGATTAGGCCACAGGGAGACACCAGGGATGTCTGAGCAGAGGAAAGACCATGTGAGAACCCACAGGGAAGGGGCCATCTGCAGGCCAAGGAGAGAGGCCTCAGGAGAAACCAAACTTGCAGACGCCTTGATCTTGGACTTCCAGCCTCCAGAACTATGAGAAAATAAATTTCTGTAGTTTAACCCCCTGCCTCCCATCTGTGGTACTCGTTTAGGGCAGCCGGGCTGACTAATGCACAGTAACTCACACTCCCAGAGGAAGGGGTGGCTGGGAGAAAGAAAGGGACAGAAAGGAGGTTGGCCTGGCCGTCAGGGAGGAGTGCTTGGGCTTCTGCTCTGCAGAGGGTAGCGGTCAGGACTCAAGAATCCTGGGTTACTCCCACCTTCTGCCACCCCAAAACCTGGGTGCACAGAGGCAGGCGGCAGGCCAGCCTTGCAGACCGTCTGTGGTCAAGTCACCTTCCTGACTGCTGACTCCTCTCTGCACGAGCACGTGGCCTCGCTGATCTCCCAGGGTCTCTTCCTCACCTGGAGTCCTGGGATTCCTGGAGCAGTTGAAAGAGAGCCGGTTGGTTGGAAGAGTGATCCGTGCCGAGGACTCTGTTGACAAAGGCAGTCTGGAGGGCCTTGCCTGGCTTGTGTAAGAACCCGCGGTGTGGGGAACCGGAGCCAGGCCGGCAGATGGTGCGAGTCAGTGTTGGCTTTCTCCGTGAAGGAGGTTGCTTGACAAGTCGGGGTGGCACTCGGGCCAACCTCGGGGTAACTGTTCTCCGGATGCTGGACCAGTCTGACTGTGTGACATTGGCAGTGTGGAGTGCCCCCTCCTTTGTTACAGAGAGCTGCATAGTCTCAAGGGACACTGAGAGCCTGGCCTCTCCAGGGACGCTGCCAGGCCACACAGGAAGCCTGAATGTTAAAGCTGCTAGGAGACCGGGACAGCCGGCAGCTAATGGCAGCCACACACATGCCACTGCAGAGGCTTCAGTTCCCGACACCACTTGAGGGGGCAGCAAAGTTATAGGGTCCCGGCGTCCCGAGCACACCCACTTCCATAAAGTGGCACAGGCTCTCGCTGGGCCCCAGACCCCAGAGGAGCGCTCCCTGGCCTCGCTCCACTCTGCCCCTTCGTGGGTGTCAGGCTCAGACTTAGAGGAGTAGCAGCAGCAGAACAATTTTTCTGCAATACTCTTGCAAGTAACTAACAAGCCAGTTGCTAAGCTCAAAAAGATGCGTGAAATCATACCCATGTGAGACAATCCTTCTGCACTCTGGCTTGTTATTATGCCTTTATTTCTCTCACTCTCCTTATCAGCCTCCTGTGTCAAGATGATATGACCAAGGCAGAGTCATTCTTCCCCAGGGAGGGTCAGGAAAATGAGTGAGCTGTCCTGTGGCTTGCCCAGTGACTCTGGGCATGACAGAGCCAGAGGAAGGTGCAAATAGCATCTCCAAACCCCTGAACCCAGGTTCCAACTCCCTAACGTTTGGCCCATTTTATCCTTACTTTTTTACTTTCTTATTTTCCAAAACATTTTGTCTGTTCCACATTACAAATACATTTTAAATGTTCAAATAATTGAGAAATTCTTTTCCATTTTCACTTGTGCATTTGATGTGCATGCTGGGCACACTTAAAATAAGAAGAAATAAATAGCTCTGAGATGTGACAGCATATGTATTTGCTCAAGAGGGAATGGCAAAGACCTGCATTTCATTTTTACAGTGTTCCACCAGACATATGGTAAGCCATGATAGGTGATTTTTATTTAAAAAGTCAGTCGTGCCAAATTCAGAACTTAAAGGCACATGCAGACAGACAGACAGCCTGTTCTCCACGGGCACAAGAGCATTCTCATTCCTCAGATGGCATTACTGATATTTGAAAGGCAATCTAAGTTTCCATAGGGATTGCCGGCTTCAAATACAGCCATGCCTGGGGCAAACCAGAGGTTCCGGCTGTCTTGGTTTAACAGCCAGCCCTTAACGCTGAAGGCAGCAGGTGAAACGCTGCAAGATGGAGAGCCCAGACTGCCCTTCTACTCACACCCCCCTCCTCCTTTTCATAATCTGTCTTTGCCAAGAGTAGCTGCCCCGGGTGGATAATTGACTTTTAGCATCTTTCCCAGCTCCTCGTTTTTCCTTCTGGTTTCCTGATTAGGTCTCAGATGGGTGTATTTGCCTGCAGGGCTGCAGAAGTGTCTGCAAGGAAAGTGTGCAAACGGGCAGAGGCACAACAGGAACTCCTCTGCACAGACTGGAGATGACTAGCACCCTCTCCCACACTGGAGCCCCCGAGGTCAGGAAACACAGAGGCATTTAAGGCCTTGCCCCATGCACGAAACTGTGTGCACTCAGGAAAAAAAGAGGCGGAGGGAGGGAGGAAGCAGGAAATTTATTTTGTATAAAACTCTTTATCAGGCACTCCACATGATTGCATGTATTATTAATCTGACATATGCAAGTATTATTGTACAGGTTTATGTGCACAAACCACATTTATCGCCATCTACTTTAGGATGAGATAAGGGACTTTCATAATCTTTGCCTCACATATTGATTTCAGAACCAACTCTCCAGAAAAGACAAAATTCTCCCTTTTTTAATAAATATTAAGGTAGCTTAATTATGCTAATTAGCAGAACTGTTAACACAAAAATTATTAGACTCAAAGACCCAGGGTTCAGCTGAATGATGGATGCCAGCCAAGGATCTGAATCGAAGACGTTAAACAAAGAAGAAAAGGAGGGAAGGGTAAGAGGTGAGCTAATAGAAGAGATTAGGAGAAACCAGAGCTGAAGCTCTACCCGTTATCCAAGGAAACAAGGAGCTCACGAGCGCGCGTGGTGTGTTGACCAACAGCAAGGGCAGGGCAGTATAAAACAAAACCCTCAGCCTTTTCGATGGCTTCACAATAATACAGCAGCATCTAGGAAGAACTCAGGCTCCAGAACAGATTTTTCATGTAGTCTCCTGCCATCCTTCTTAACATCATCCTTGTCATTGTCATCGATATTTACTGAGTGGCTTCTCAGACCTGCCAGAGGAAACTGCAGGCCAGTGTCCAGGGCAGGGGTCATTTGGTTTCAATGAACTAAGCAGGTCAGAGCAGCTCAAATCACAGGGGGGTTTATTCTAGAAAATTTGCAAGAGGTACATCCAGGCCTTGGGGGAACAGAGAGCTTGTCAGGCAGTGAGCTCTTACCTCTCCTCTCTGTTCAACTGTCCCCTCTCTGGAGAGCAGCTCGGGCCACATGGCCAGTGCTAAAATGGAGGCCTCACCACATCTATGTGACCTCCCGACTCTAGACACCACCACCAATTGAGCCCTGGTCTCTCCAGTCTCTTAGTTGAAATTCCTCAAAGAAGGAGTAAGGGAGATGGGGAGACAGAGTATGAGCAGCCTTCCTTGGGGACGGGATACACACTCTTCCACCTGTGGACAGGACTTAGTCGGGGCCATCTGACCACAGCGGCCACCCCTCCTCCCTGTCCAGATGGGCTGCAGGTGGAGGGAGTAGAAGTTAACATTGATAGGGGAGTGTGGGTGGGGCAGGGAGCTGGGCTAACAGTGCCACAGAGCTGGGAATAGCGGAACTTCAGTGAATGAACACAGGAAGACTAATCTAAGACTAAGGGCTTTCTAAGGCGTCTCCTAAAGTGAAAAATTGGCACTCTACTTATTCAGTAACAATAGCTATTGACTTATTCCAATGTTCTAAGCACTGTGTACGTACTAACAGGCACTACAGGTTGAGCATCCCAAATCCAAAATGCACCAAAATCCAAAAATTTTTGAGTGCTAACATGACTCTCAAAGGAAATGCTCATTAAAGCATTTTGGATTTCGGCTTTTCGGATTTCAGATGCTCAACTGGTAAGTATAATGCAAACATTCCAAAATCTGAAAAAATCCAAAATCTGAAACACTTCTGGTCCCAAGCATTTCAGATAAGGGACAGTCGATCCGTATCGCATTTAGCCTGCACTACCCTATCAGGTGAGTACTATTATTACTGCCAATTTACAGATGATGAAACCGAGGCTCAGAGGGGCTTATGAACTTACCCAGACCTAGCAAGTGGGAGAGCAGGGACATAAACCCAGAGCAAATTACCTACTTACATACTTTTTTAATATGGATTGCTTGTTATTTAGCCTAATTTCTTTAAGGGCTTAAAAACATGAGCATGAAATAAATTTTACAGTTTTTCTATGGTATCCTCTAAAAAATTTCTAAAAGAAAATTTCATGATTTATATTCCAGGTTCTCTAATATTCAGTATCACGAAGTTCTTTATAATGTTCAACCTAAATTTCCAGAAGGCATTTAAAACTCTTATCACCAATATCACTGGCAAACGGGTACCTGAACTTCTGAGCGTACAGACACTTGATTGGATGCCGAGGATACAGAGCGTGGGAGGCAGTTCCTGACTCCTTCATGTGCTGAAATTATTGGGTTCCCTGCCTGCCCCCACTTCTACAAGAGAAATCACTGCATTTCCTTCTATCTTGCTTTCCAGCTCTTCAATCATTTTCATTTGTCTTCTCTGGATTTTCTTCAAACCCCTACTCAATCACTCCATCTCACTTGAGGTTGGCCCAGAAAGAACGTAGTGCTCTAAGAGAGGCCTGACAGAGTCTGGACAGGGTGGAAGGATCAGTTCACGTTCCTTCATGCTGGGAGTGTGTTTGTGAATTCCAAGGCCACGACTGCCTTTTTCTTAATAAGAGCAAAACACAACTGACTTACGTTTAGCTTGCGTACCACTAGGGCCTCCAGCTCCTTTTCTTCCATACTTGTACATTGTCAGCTCCTTCCTGGCCTGTTTTTATGGCCTCATTTTCATTCCCACATAAATTACCCAGCCCAGTCGCCATTATATGCAGCATCCTGTTTTATATCACTGGCCCGGACCACAGGCTAGAGATAATTGCAGTGTTAATCCTCTGTTTTATTTTTGCTTGCTTTCTTTCATTTGGACAGATTTCTAAAAAGTATTAGTTCTAACCAGTCCTTTGCCTTGGTTTGGACTCATGGCTGCCCGTTTCATCTTTAAAAAGCTGCAAGGATAGAGTCGCCACAATTTGTTTCCTAAGGGGTGAAGAGTGCTCAGGAGAGGAAGGCTGTTATGTGCCAAGCACTGAATTCAGTACTTAAAATACACTTTTTCATTTATTTCTTGAAATGCCCCAGTAATATGGGTTTTATCATTATCATTTTACAGGTGAGGAAGCTAAAGATCAGAGAGATTTAAGTAACTTGTCTAAGACCCCAGTGTTAACCAGAGGGAGAGTGGGAATTTCAACTTCATTCTGATGGCCTCTGAAGTCCGTACTTCTTAATCTTTTCCTACATTTACTCTTTTTCATTGTCAAAACATTTCTTTTTGCCAGACTTAGGTTTTATCCTAGCTCTGCCATCAACATGCCCTTAGACATGTCAGATAAGTCATTTTACCTCTTTGTGTTAGTTTTCTGATATTGAAAATAGGAATAATAATATTCCTCTTACCTGTCTCCGACAGTCATTATAAAGAATGGATATAAAAGTACTTTGAAAAGTATATAGCCTAAACAAGTGCAGGTTATTATTATAGTTATTGCTAATATAACATTATAATATGTAATATTAATATAATATTATAATATGTGCATTGTCCACTGAGGGGTTAGAAGACCCCCTCCTAAGGATTTGCAGCTCCCTGTATGGACAGAGAAATGGATTAGCTGTAAAAGAGTTATAACTTGCCTAAGAAAGTACTATGTCAGTAGGATGTTTTCAACTGCTAGTAACAGAAGCTTGACTCAACTGCCATAAACAGCAAGGGAGTTATTGGCCTAGTCAGAAGTTCCAGGCAGGACAGCTCCAAGGTTAGTTAATTCATGGGCTTCTTGACATTCTAAGAGAGAAAATCTCCTCTGTCTTTCAGCTCTGCCGTCCCCAACAGTTGAGCTCGGATTCAAGCTAGCTCATTTCACAGAAGCAAGATGGTAGGTCCAGCACCACATACAAACACTCACAGCCAGCAGAAGACGCTGAAGGTGTCTGGACCCTTCCTCCTGGTGACCTCTTCTAAGCAAAAACAAAACACTTTCCCAGATGCCGATATCCCTTGCAAACATCCCTTCACATGTCACCGGGCAAAATTTCACCATGTGCTCTTGCCTAAACTGGTGCCTGGAAAGGACATGGAATGACCCAGATTGTCTTCTGAAACACGTGGCAGTCCAGAGGAGGGTGGATTCGCCAAATAAAGCCAGGGTTCTCCGGTAGGGATGACAGAGAGAAAGAGCTGTTGGTCAGCAAGCAGCAGTATCCGCTCTAGAAAATGGATTAAATCATTTAGCTGGGATTGATTCTGGTCTCTCCAAGTCTCAGAAGGTCTTAAAAGAGAAAAGAGCCCAGTATCCTCCCCTCCTCATCCTCCGCTTCCATTCCATTTCAACCCAGTCTAAAGTTTGGAATTTCATTTCACAGTCACAGACTTAAAGATCCTTCTTTGGCCTCCCTGGGTCTCTCACTTTCTCTTTACTTTGGATACGGCTTGTGCTAATCAGTGCCAGAATGCCGAAGGGCTGATTAACATTTTCTTTTCTAGGTTTTTCCCAAGTGAGACCGAGAAGGACTCCAGGATGAGAAGGCTCGTCAAGTGGCCTTAATTAAACGGAGCTGCAAGTTCCCTGTGTCTCCTTTCCACATAACATCACCCTCCACGAGACAAGTACCTACAACCTTGCCACTGTTAGTACCTTCCTGACAGATTTAGCCTCGAGTGAACAATATCTCTCCTGTATTCCAGAAAGAGAAGATACTTATTCTGAACGGGCACTTCTGGGTTAGTTCTGTGGTCTGTGGGTCAGTGATTGGTATATTCCAGGAGAGAAGTGTAGTAGCCCAGATGGACCTCAAGGTTAATTACGTAAGAACAGGTAATGAGTCTTCAGCAGTAACTATCAGGTTGTACACCCATCGATGCTGATCTTAACTCAGGAATATTTTTAGCTTTGGAGTCCACTGGCTTTTCCTGTCTTTCTCTCCCTCTGTTTACCCTAAAATTAACACTAATCAACATTTGGCTCCCAGCACACTATGCTCCTACTGTGTAATTATAACAAGTTTCCTAATTTTTTTTAAAGTTTTACCTTAAATCCCCAGTTTCTATCTCTGAGTCAAGATCAGCCTTTGCAGCAGTGAATTACAATCAGGATTTGGGAGCCATAGATGCTTCGAGAGGGCCTCCCATACTACGTGGGGGAGATTGACATAGCCCACACTTGTAGCAACAGCCTTCCAATGAAGCGGGGAGGAATATATTTAATAGTTAGGCTTTGTGTGATGAGGAAATTATATGGCACAAAAGCAGTGATATTTCTACTATTGCCACTTACAGACCACCAAAATAGTTAAAAGCAGAGACAGATGAGTTTTGGTAGCTAGTCATTCTCTAAACGTTTTAAAAACCACACTAAAACCTCAAACCTGATGCCATGCTTGGCTCTCTGATGCTAATTCTTGTGACTATGGTTAAGAGTCTCAAAACACTCGTAAAAAAAAAAACACTTCTTTTCCTCACTCTCTGACCAGGAGAGGAAAACAGGGATATTGTATAACCTCCTCCATTGGGTGGACATCACTCTTCCTTACACCAAAAGATAAATCCATGAGTGGCATTGGCTCCACAGGTGTACAAAGGTTATGAAAATGACAATGAAGCAGTTTCTTTGTAATTGAAAATTGGAACTCTTGGAGCTTATTGGCAGGGTTCAGCACTATTAGGGATTGCTAAGCCTCTGGGCTCCTTTTTGGACATCTGGACATAACCTGGAAATTTGTAAAGTATTCCTTTGTTTTCAAAACACTTTTTATATTTATTATTTCATGTGAGCCTCAAAGCTTTTGAGACAGATAGGACAGGGTTGTTTTTTTTTTTTTAATTTTTGAAACATGGATGAAATTGAGAGTAAAAGAGTTACGTGACTTACCCAAGACCAATGTAGAGTAATTATGTGTGTGTGTATATATATATACATATATATATATATATATCCCTTTGCCCAGGGCAGTCGCTGTTTCCACATGTTGTTCCATAGTGACTAGTGAAGGGCCTCTTTGACTCTCAAGAGTGCTTTGGGTGGATGATAAAGTATATTGTCACCCTAACCATAGGTCAAGGTCAGAGCCCAGTCTTCTAACTCTTGATCTGAGGCCATTATGGCCACAACTCTAACATGTTCATCGAAGAACCAAGAAGTCAGCCAACAAAATGAAGCGCATCCTCATCTGGCTCACCCACTGATGGCAGCAAGTGACAGATCCAGTGATACTCACCTGAGAAGAAGAACCTCTTCCTGGTGATGGGGGTGGCTCCAAAGGTGACTCTTTCTCCTGACTCAGTAGGGCTGACTCAATCGTGCCAGAGCAACCCAGACTTGCCCTGGGTTCCAAATGTCAAATCCTACCTGCAGACACCCAGCACTCCTCCCTTCTGTCTGCACCGATCTACCCAGAATGACCACTCCAGCCTTCACCTCCTCTAGTCTCAGGCCACTTACTCACTGCAGTGCTAAATTTACCTCCTATTCACAGGTAATACCAACCTGGTATTACCTACCACACAGTAAAATATGGAAATCAGAAATTGGTGTTCTAATTCTGAGAAGACTGAAGAATTTGTACACATAGTAGATATTAAAAAAAAGGAAAATTCTTGTTAATCACAGAGTCTAGAGACAGAAACACTGGTTTGGAGAGATGAAAGTTATCAGATCCTTATTTTAAGATGTGACTTTATCCACTTCTTGCTATATCTTCTTTTTTATTTCCCATTAAAGGGAGAAATAAATAAATAAGCACAGATCTTTAAGAATAATGAGCTCTCAGGAGAGAAAAAACCAGAGAAACTCAATATTTAGCTTGAAAGTTTCAATTTATGAACTCAGTTACCCCTTTTTTTCTACATTCATCCGCCTAATCCTGAATGGCCTTCTCTCCGGGAAGAGTGTTCTTGGAAGAAACCGCAGAGACGGCTGTCCTGCTCCCCACGGTCCGTCTCTTACCCTGTTTGTGCACCTTTGGGTTATTTGCCCACTGGGCATTTGAAAATGCACTTGTGAGTACGTGATTGAGTTGTTTACGGAACGATTTGGGGCATCCTCTCCATTTTGGCAACAACTGTAACCCTCTCCTTAGGAATCGCCTCACCGGTCCGGAGAGGAGCCTCATGGGGTGAGGATTAAGTGCTTGGCCAGGTGGCACAAGGTCCGCCGCTGCCTCCTCAGCTCCTCCCTCGCCTGCCCTTGTCTCTCACGGATCTGACCGCCTGTGAACACTCCCATCATCGCTTAGCAACTCCCTCCCTGTGACCTGAGCGACACCCAAGACAGAGGCAGACAAGCCCGGGCGGACCTCCTGCTCTACTGAAAATGGAGCACAGCACCGAAAACCCAGGCTCAGCCCCGCGCCTCAGAGCCACCCGCAGGCCACTGCCACAGAGAAGCATCTATTAAGGGTCACCAGAGCCTCTTGGAGTAAGGAGCTCAGCACGCAAGTGAGAGGACCTGGGTGGAAAGCACAGTGCTGCCACTTACACGGCACGGTGACCCTGGGGAAAGCTTACATGCTCTCTGTGGCATGGTCCTTTCACCAGCGAAAGGCAGATGACATCTAGGCCAGAGCTCTCACCGACGGACGCTCATCCCAGCCCAGGCGCTGCCGCGGGCGCTTTGCACACCTCGTCTTGATCCTTCCAACCACCTCGAAGGCAGAGAGGACATGGTTCTCCCCCCTTGACACACCAGGTGACGTTAAGCCTCCAGTCCCTCCCCAAAGCCACACAGCACAGGAGAGCTGGCACTTGGGTTTGAGTCCTCCTCTCTCAGGCTCGCTCCACTAGAACACACCAGGGGGCCGTTGGAGGATCAGCGAAACACCAGGTGACAGGCTTAGGAAGCTGCCCGTCAGGTCCCAGCCATCCTGGGGACTCCACTTCTCCGTCCCCCACGTCCCATTCTCCCGGCCGA
This sequence comes from Varecia variegata, assembly GCA_028533085.1. Lineage (NCBI taxonomy): Eukaryota > Metazoa > Chordata > Mammalia > Primates > Lemuridae > Varecia > Varecia variegata. Next base: position 14,371,239 of record CM052445.1, read on the forward strand.
GCGAGAGCAAACACCAAGGCCGGACACCTCACAAACCAGCTCTGTGCCCTCACGCCAGGCCACAGTCAATACCCGCACAGGCAGGGGAGAGAAACGGAGCCAGAACTCTCCGTGCCAGGAATTCTTTGGGGATAATTATCTCCCAGGCCAGTCAGAGACACCAAGCAAACCAACCGCTCCAGCCCAGATGTCACTGATTCCTGAGGTTCCGTCTCCCGGTCCTTTGTTCTGGCTGAGCCAAGCAAACACGCCCCCACCCAGTCACTTTCCCTCTTCTCCACCTTGTCCCTCATTATCCCAATCACCAGTCCCAAAAAAGGCTCCACAAACGGAGAAGGGGCTGGAACCACAATGGTCAACATCATGCTTAATAATAACAATTATATAATTATATATCTCTGCTATAATAACATGTAATTACCCAATAATTACTATTAAACAGTGCCGCGGTGACCACTGAGGTTCCAAAACCCTTTAATTATTGTTATCACTGATAATGAAGCACAGGATCATTCTCTAACATTGTTTCTGTGCATCGCAGACACGTCTGCTCTTTCAAGCTCCTAGAGCATCTATTTATTTATTTGTGTTTTCACTCCAGGGCGGAGGTGCCACAGGGAGAGGGAGGCCTTAGGATTCGGGCCCTGTCCCGGTGCCCTAAACATGTAACACGAAAACCTTCTGAGTAGGTACTTTCTCCCTCGTCTCCAAGTCAAGACAGTGTCTGGAGAAGCTCCTCTGTGGTGATGGGGAAATCTCACATGGAAACGGTTCGAACGAAACCATGGTCTCAACTTCTGCCCAACCTGCTTTAAGACAGAAAACAAATAAACATGGACACGTCTTAGGTAGAATTAAAACAAAGTTCTCAGTTATCTTGACTTTATAGTCTTTGGCAGTTCAGTTTCGTTAATTTTATATGTGTATGCCCTCCCGTGGACGCAAATACTGAATTTTCATCTTTTTTTTGCAGGATCCCAACTTCAAGATTTCTTTTTGGGGGAGGAGACTTCACAACAGTATAGGAATTTCTCTCTGAAAACTTTTATGCGAAAATGGATGTCAGAAAAGTGAATTATCTGGCTAAGAACTGTACAGCAGAACTCCAAGCTCCATCTTGCCGTTTGCTTCCCAGGCTGCAGGTGGAACTCCGGAAAACCTAACTAGGGGTCCACACGCTGAAACAAGAAAGAGACTCATACCCTGTCATTCCTTAGGGATGCCTGATTCATAAGGCAGTAGAATGAGGTAAAAATCAGCCCCCTGTCTATAGGCTAAGACAGTGGTCCCCAACCTTTTTGGCACAAGGGACCGGTTTCATGGAAGACAGTTTTTCCACGGATGGGGGAAGGGGGGGAGCTCAGGCAGTGCTGTGAGTGATGCAAATACAGAGGAGATGAAGCTTTGCTCCCTCGACCACTCACCTGCTGCTCACCTTTGCTGTGCGCATGTCGCCCCCCATGTCCTGAGTTTCATGGAAGACAATGTTTCCATGGATGGGGCTGGGGTGGGAGGGGTGCAGAGCTCTGCAGCCCGGTTCCTAACAGGCCATGGACCAGTATCCCACAGCCTGGGGGTTGGGGACCACAGGGCTAAAAGATTTCTAGCTTGAGGACCAAGGCAAATGAAAATAATGTGAATTTATTTCCTTCAAACTAAATTCATCATAAGATAATTTTTTTAAAAAAAGAGAGACAAAGAAAATTATTTTTCTATTCATTATGGTAAGCCACTGGAAAAAAATTTTTCCAGCTCCATCTACCAGTTATCACTAAGAGGCTAATTCTTCTAGCAGATGTTAATCTAAATTATCCCCCCACACACACCTGAGGGAATACTACAAAATAGTTTCTGAAGCCTTTACAGCATTCTCTTATACTAGTTACTTCTGGAAGAAGACTCTGTAAGTACGAAACATAATTAATGACAAATGCTTGAAGGTTCTGTGTAGGACTCGCTACTCCTCATCCACGCCAAAGGATGGACAATGGAGAGGCAGAGCTCTTTCCTTTCATGTGTTGCATGTGTTTGTGCCACCCCTCTGCTCTGTCACAAAGTCATCCCGTGCCTTACAGATTGGACAATGATACAGAACCCGTAGGGTCCATCCCGGCCCATGACCGAAGCAGCCCCAGTCCACTGCTCCGTGCCAGATCCAAGCCCCCTGAGCCTGGGTGCTAGGTCTCCATCTTGGGCTTTAGGGTTAGAATGTCCTTGAAGGCACACTCCTGCTCAAAACCCTTTGACCAAGTTCCAGTGCGTAGAGAAGGAAACCTGAGCTTACCTGGGCCTGGAAGCCCTCTGTGAGCACTCTCTCCAGTTTCAGCAGACAGAGCTCTCTGTCCCCAATCTTGACATCTACCAACACCAGCCTTCCAAGCTCTTCCTCTCTTTAGCATCGTGACATACCCCACCAATGTTCTTCTCCTTGCTCTTTGTCAGGCTCACTCCCAACTGGAAACCCATTTCCTCAGCCAGGCCTCCCATGACCCACAAGTCTGAGTATGTCCCCAGGCGTGTGTAGTTCTGCACTCTCCTTCCCAGCACTTCTTTCTTAAGTTATGGTGAAGAGAAATGAACAAATGCAATCTTCCCTGCCCATCTTCTTTCCACTGGATCTGTAAGCTTCATGAGAGGAGGGAGATGGTGTTGTGTTCACTCTTATTTGCCCAGTGTAGGGTACATAGTCATTGATAAATATTTGTGGAATAAATGAGTGAATTCAGTAAATGCAATGACAGGAATATTTATAGACAAATCCTGCAAGCCACTTTAGGAAACCAGTGGAGAGGAGCTACTGCAATGCAATAAAGAGCTGGCCTAGAGGGGTTGACCTCCAGGCCATGTCGTTCCAAAGCACAGAACAATACATCAAGTCCTCATTCCACACATCCTGTGCTTCCAGGGTGACTTGGGAATTTGGCCCAATGTGGTATCTGAAGAACTAACTGTCCACAGACCCAGCACAACACTCACTCCAAATGTTTAGCAACTTTGTTCTCAGAAACCATTTAAGAGTCTTGGAAATGTTCATATTCTAACATCCATACTGCATTTTCCATTAACTCTCACACCCATAGACAGAGACAGAAAAAAAAAAATCCTTTGGTGAATCATAAATCCCCATTTTTGGCTTAGAAACTATGAGCACAGAGCTCACATGTGTGTCAACCTCAAAAGTTAGGGAGGTATTCCAAAATATCCTCCCTTCCCTCAGTAACCTACTGCAAGTATGTAATTTACTATTTTATTTATAGCATTTTTTGTAACTGTATTTTTAATCTTTACTTAGGGATAATGAGTTCCATAAGTTTACTACCTGCTGTACGAAGTTGTAATTTTACAAGCTTCTCTGAAACTCTTGTTCTCTAAAGCTTCAAGCCACACTGTGCCCCTGTCTCCTTCTGATAATTTGTTTATTGGGTGGGAAATGTCTCATTTGTTCTTTTCTCCCTGTCTCTCCACTGGTCTTCTTAGCATTATTTCTTTGGCCCTCTCATGTCCTGTAGTTTCTGTACGGCCAGTTCCTTTCTTACTTGACTTGCTTTACAAAGAAATAGTAAAAAAAATAAGGTTTCTGATCCTGCTAGACCCTGTGCCAGTAGCAACAGCAGCACCGCTCTGGGGCTTGGTAGAAATGCAGAATGCCAGCCCCCACCCCTGGTTCTGAATCAGAATCTACTTTTTAATAAGAACAGTAGGTGACTCTCATGTGACCTCTCTTTGCACATGAGAGTTGAAGGAGCTCTCAAGAACCTTCATCTCAGAGGCCAACAGCCTTTGTGCAAACACTCCTTCCCAGCCCCCAACCCCTGCCAACAAACCCCTCCCTGAGACGGGGGTGGGGGGGCCTGGCTGCTGCCACCCATTCTCCTCCCTGCTGGGTTCCAGAAGATCTCAAGAAATGTCAGGACTCTGAACTCCCAGGACATGTGGTTTCCAGCTGCTTTATGAGTTTAACAGAGTTTGTGAGATCTTATATGTTTAGAAGGTCTCTACCTACACTACACACTGTATGATATGTGTGTATGTAGTACACAGTGTCATGCATGATAAGATCTCACGTTAGTTTTAGTGAAACACGCCCACCCCACATTGGTATATAATGTGTTGTGGAGAAAACAGCATGGGCTTTGGAATTAGACAGACCTGGGTTTAGCCTGCCTCTGCCACAGCTGGTGGCAAGGCCTTTGGCAAGTCATGGGGCCTATCTGACCCTCGGATTCCTCATCTACAAAATGAGGGCAATTCGTACCTCACAGGGTAATTGTGGGATTATAAATTGGGTACAATCGGTGTTTACCATAGTTCCTGGCATTTACCAGGTGCATAACAACTTGTAGTCCTGCCACCAGCATACAAACCATTATACACACGTAATGCAGCATGAGGTTTTTGTTCATGCTCAGATATTTAGTTGCAGTCAATTCAGTTCTCAGTGGATCTCTATGTTCCTTTTTGCATAAACTGGCCCTGGTCAGTGTTGTAATCCAGATGGCTTCTCCATCCTAAAACTGTCTTTGTAAATTTCTTTACACTTGGGTACAAAGTTAACTCTTTAGCTGTAAGGCAGTCTGCGCACAGATTGTTCCCACCTTTGCCAATCCTGCAGGACCTCAGGGAGAAGCATCTAACCAACCCCGTCATCCCTGACCCCTTGAGTTCCTGCTTCGCTCTGAGGCAGTGGTTCCCAACAGGGAGCGGGCGGCACACATCTCAACTGGGGCCATCTGGCAATGTTCTGGAGACATTTCTGGTTGTCACAACTGGGGGAGGGGGGATGCTACTGGCATCTAGTGGGGAGAGGCCAGGGATGCTGCCGAGCATGCTTCAGTGTGCGTTGCACAGCCCCCCACTACAAACAAGCACCCAGCTCCAAAGCGTCCATACTGCTCTGCCAAAGTTGAGAAGCTATTCTAGTGTAAAGCTGGAATGGCATTAAACTCGGTAAGTACCACTAACTCACATCTTCCACCCTTTCCACTGTCTTCCATTTCCCTTCACAGGGACCCTCCAAACTCCTGTAAGCTTTTACGCCCCAGCAGGAGTTTTGCGTCTCTCTGGAATAGCCTGGCTGCCTGCTGCTCGGTCATCGGTCATTGTGTCACCTGTGTTCACCTCATGGCTGGAAGAACTGGGTGGACCAGGGTGAGGCACACCGGGTACCCGCGCATTGTCCAGGCTGCCATTTTAGAATAAGGAAGACGCACAAGGATCCTGGTCCTGAGGCCTCGTATATCCTGGATTCTTTCTGCCTTTCTCTCTCTTCACTGTTCTCAGGGGTCTGAGCCCCCGACCTTATCCTCTGGTCGCGTGCTCTTCACCCAGTCTGCAAAGCTGGCACAGGAAGTTGAGCTCTTCCCTCACTCTGACACTGATGGTTCTCTCCCCACTCTCACTGCCTTTCTCTGATTCCAAACCTAAAGCCCCTGCTCTCCTGGGGCCCCACTGCAGTTCTCACTGGAGTGGGCTGCTGCAGCCTCATCCCACTCGAACCCACCACACGCCTCCACCCACACCCAGCTCTTCCTGGGACATCTGTCATCAATTTCATAGCTATTTAGACTTTCACACATGTGATGCAAACACTGGAGAACTGGGAGAAGGGGGCTCTTTCCTCCTACACACCAACACTTCAGCTTATAAAGATGACACACATCTATTAATCCCAAAGGGTTAACTGAAGGGTACACAAAGGGGCAATTAAGAAACATTTCTGAGTAGTCAAGAGGAATAAAAGCACACTTGAAATGATAAGCATAAAAATTAACAAAGTACACAAGAGAGTCTATGACTGCCATGCAGTTAATTTTACCAAGCAAGAGGGCACTTTATATGGACCATGGAAACCTGGGCTTGATCCTCATGCTCTCTTCTGGTTGGATACTTAAGGTCCACAAGGTTCTGGGATATTAGAGAGAGCACCCAAGTCCTGGCTCCATCCATAAAGCCGAGGGAATGTGGTGGACAGCACACAACCTAACTCCCAGCATACACACACACTCACACACACATACATACACACATACACACACGCCAACTCCTTTTAATAGCTTGAGTTCTTGTTTCTTATTGTTGCTTTCTACTTTCTGGTATCCTTTCCATTGTTTTCTAGGGTATAGGACTCATAAACATCTGAACAAAAGTACCTGGTCTCAGATCCTTAGGAGAAGACTGGTCTAGTCTTAGGCCACCTCTGGAGTCAGTAGACCTCAGTCAAGTACAACCCGCATATCTCACTGAACAATGACCCCATCACCAGCCCATTTATGCATTTATGACCCCCATGACTAACAGGGAGTCATCATACAACCTTGAGGAGAACAAGCTTAAGAATGAAACCAATACCAAGCACGTGAGAGCACAAAGGCAGAAATAGTCTGAGTCTTTGATAACGTGGAGCCATTGGATGATCCAGTCCTGAAGTGCACTTGGCCTTGTTGCCATGAGAGATGATCCGTCTGCCTGTTTGAGTCAGGAGCCCAGAGCATCCTAACCCATCATTGCCCCATCTCTCCTGAACTTAGAGGACCCATGAAGGGGCACCACTTTTCTCTTTCCAGGAGGCTACATAATCCACTCATATCTTCTCTTTTCATCTTTACTCTTAAACTACTGCCCAAAATATCCTCCTAGCCCACCACGACAATCAAGAGACCTCCTTCCTAAAAAGTTGGAAATTTTTATACTCAACTCAAGACCTTCAACAAAGCCTCCTGGGTCCTCTGCCACCCCATTACCTTCCTTTTCCCTCTCCTCTCCCTTCCTGAGTTCACCATCCTTGCCAGGGCTTTGTGGCCTTACTTGTACAATTTACCCACGAAGGCCTCAGGTACAAACGTTTCTGACGTCCATAACAAGTACTTGCTAATCTCTCTGAAGCCACTGGGTATGTGGAATCCTGCAGCTTATCAGGATGATCAAACTACTTCAGTTTTTATGCTTCTTAGTTGGCATCAGTGCCTGAGAATAGAATTTAGATCCATGCTTTGCCTAAAAGAGCTGACAGGGTTTGCAACTGGCAATGCATCAGTTCCATCTCAAGGAAATCAACAGGGAGAAGCTAATGAAACGGAACAGTTCTCATATTAACCAGTTAGTTATTCTGCTTAGGACAGATGTGGAAAATAAGCCCATATGAGACAAATTCATTAAAGTGAAATTATCCGTTCAACACCTTGATATCTGAGCAGAATGATGTTTCAAAATTATTATAATTATGATCATGGGGATAAAGGGAGCCAAACTTTCGAAAGAAGACTTGAAAAAAAATTAAAAATTCACGTACTACCCTGTGAGATGAAAATAATGAGCTGGTCACAGATCCCCAGGATATCAGCAATTGCTCTAAATCCTTCTTGATGAGGAATCTGTGACTCTGAACTCAACATTAATTCAAATGCAAATAATATCTCTTCCCCCTGAGAATCATTATTCCTGATTCGGCAGGCAGTTTAATGGGAAAGCTGCAGGTGCACTGCAGACTTTGAACCAGAGAAGTTGTTCCAGCTCCGGATGAAGATTTGACTCCTAGACACATGGAGTCTGAGAGTCAGAGTCCAGAGATTGCCATTCCCTCGCTGCCTCCGACATGGGAGTCCCTGGGGAAAGCATGTGGAAACTCCGTAGGGTGCAGGTCTCGTACCTCCAGCCTGCAGAGCATTGCAGACCTTTGCCTGCTTTTCTGAAGCACGTAGCCCACCCTTCAGTAGCTGTTAACCACCTCAGCCCCTTGCATGGAGGTTCTTCTTAAACACCACCCAGAAGTCAGCACCCAGCATTATCTTGAGGGAACCCATATAAGAGGAAAGGCTGGAAGCCTCTAGAATGGGCCGGCTCAGGTTGCAATATTTGGTGCTGGGAAAATCACATGGCCATTCCGTGCCTGAGTTTCTCCATCAGCAAAATGAGGATATTAATAATATCTACGTTGTAACACTGTGGTGTGTTTTAAGAAATATAACGAACTTTACATAGGCGATATTGCAAGGTGGTTAACAGTACAGGCTCTGAAGCCGGACTTGCCTGAGTGCCACGCTGAGCTCTGCTGCTGGCTTATTATATAACCTCGGCAAGTTAATTCACTTTGTTTTGTTTTTACATCAGTTCATCCAATGTAAAATGGGGGTGATGATATTAACAACCTCTCCAAGTTGTTATAAAGATAAACATTTTTAAATAGTTTAGACCATTGTCTGGCTTCTATAACAAGTGCTATGTTATCACTGAGTATACTGTTTGGTCCCTAATGAGAGCTCAATAAATGCTAAATGTTAGTATCAGAGTTAGTGTTAGTCTGTGTGCGAGGAGTAGTAACACTGTAGAAGAAAGAAACAGGAATAATATTTTTAAGGATCGAATAGAAAGGGACAAGTTACTGTCAGTTAGAAGAAATTGTCCTCTCAGCAACCACTTGTAACCAGCCTTCACATCTATGTTGGTCTTCTCAGTCTTTGTAACAACTTAGAGAGGTTGTTAATATTGTCACCCCCATTTTACATTGGATGAACTGGTATATAAACAAAACAAGGTTAAACAATAGAAATTTATTTTTTCACAGTTCTGGAGGCTTAAAGACTTAAAGACTTAAAAGACTATGTCTTCTCATTGTGTCCTCACATGGCAGAGAGAGAGAGAGAGAAATCTCTGCCTCTTCTTGTAAGACCATAGTCCCATTGGGTCCAGGGCCCATCCTTATGACCTCGTTTACCCTTAATTACCTCCCAAAGGCCCTATCTCCAGGTACAGCCATATGGGGGGTTAGAGCTTCAATATGTGAGTCCCACTGGGGGATACAATTCAGTCTATAACAACATCACAGTAGAAATGCCATGTGATGCTTTGGTGTAATCTGGTGGCTCAGGGATGGCCAAATAGAAATACAACAGGCACCCAGATGTCATTCCTAATGAGAAGTCTGGAAATACATTTCTGAGGTAAGCAGCAGTGAGACATTTAGCCAAGGTGGGAAGCCACCACGTGTCCATGTCTGGTGAGCAAGTGAGAAGGACATGAAGTCCTTCAGTGCTTAACAAATCCAAGTCATAGATTATGTTCCAGAACCACACACAGACACAGCATGTCAGGTGGCTGAGCTGTACTTATCCAAGTACACTGTGTTTACGTGTCCAATGTAAACACAACAGTCCTTGGTTTTCAACCTGGTAGGATCATGAAGACCTGCCAGGTGTCAAGGTTTATTTTTTTAAGCAACGGCTGAAAAAGTGACACCTAACTATTCAAAGAACAGAGTTAGAAGAGACATACTGACCCATACCCATTCAACAAATGGATAATAATATGTACTTGGCTTGTTTTATGTGATAAACTATCCCTAAAAATTGTGTGCAGAAAAAAATGGAGAAGTAAATTATGGTGACCATTTGGCTAAAACAATGCTACAGAAGATCTGAAAAATCTACTTAACTTCAAATAATCACCCCTAAATATTGAGGGGATTCTAAATAATTATAATTTGATAGACACATTGAGTTTACTTAAGCCAGGACCTATATTTTCTGAGAGCCTTTCACTTGACTATTACTTCTTTTATTCTGGATTGTATTAGTAAGAATTTAAAAATGTCACAGGGTGAGAATTTAGATAAATCTCTGTCATACAGAACTTTCTCTTGCTTATTTCAGGGCAAATGAGTTTTAAAGTAACTACACCGTAAATATTAATCATTGCATTTTGCCACATCTTGTAGATTTGTCATTGTCAAAGGTTACAATTTCATTATGATAGTCTTACAATGTGATTAGAATCCTGTATTAGCTAAAGCCATTTTATTTTCAAGGACAAAATTTAAAGCAAAAAAGAAAAAAATATATATCTGAAAAGAAGAAAAAAAAATTTGTCTCCTTGACCTTCAATGTTGGGGGAAATGACTAGAAAAAAAACACTTGCAATAATTTCCTCGTTCATGTCTAGGTCAATTTAATCTCCAAGGTTTTTCTATCTCATTATCAATTTCAAAATATCAAAAATAAATAAAAGGAAGAAATGAACACAGTTCCTTATTCATCAGAGACGTATTCCTTAATCTTCTCTTTAGCCATCTGGCAGCAGATATTCAGTTTTCCTTTCTGTCTCTCGTTTCAAAGATGAAGGAAATTTCCAAAGCCTTGCTTCTATTATTTGCTGATGTTTCTTGTCTTCTTGCAGTTTCAGCATTATCTTGAACAAGGTTTCACCTCTGTATCTGTTTTGCCCCCAGATGGTGATGTCATCGTACCTGAATCACCCATCAGCAAAGCATCCTGACAGGGGAGGACTACCTACCTGCCTTTTGTCTCAGTTACCACGTGGCCCCGAGCTCTTCCTCTCCACAATAACCAAACCACGGTTCATTCCAGGAAGGAAACAGTAGGCTGGGAACAAGGCTAAGAACAGGTCAACTCTCTAGCACAAGGAGAGAGAGCAGAAAAGCCCAGCTGGACGTCCTTAACCCAACTTTGTTTCTTGTTTTCAATGGAAGGCATTGGTCTCCTGCCACACCTGAGTGACACCAGAGCCACCACAACCTGAAATGCCTTCTCCATCTTCCCCGACCTAAGGGGAGTCCACATTCTGACAGAGGCCCCCTGGTTAGGAGGCTGAGAGCTCATTTTTGTTAATTTACCATTTACCCTTTAGAACCAGAAAGTTGCAAAACACTGGGAGACATCTACCTGGGAGCCCTACAGAGTGGCCTATTTTTGTCTTCAAATTGAGGGACACAGGTCTTCTCTCCCCCCTCCATGATGGGGCCATTTCTAATGACATTCACTCTCCTATCAAGCTGTTCTGACTGCCCGTGTCTATGGCCCTTGTTCTAACATCCAAGGAGGATAATGTAACATTCAGAAAATCTTGGCCCCATTCCTTGTTCTATAAATGTTTCACAAATCAGATAATGAAGGAAGCAGGAGAGAGGTTTAGTGCTGAAGTCAGGCCACTTTCCTACGATGACCTGCACAGTATACAGTTTACTCTAGGACAGGGGTGGGGAAACCATGGCCTTGGAGGCACATGTGGCCTTCTGGATCCTCGAGTGCACCCTTTTGACTGAATCCAGATTTTACAGAACAAATCCTTTTACTAAAGTCTAGGGGGTTGAGTCCTGCTGAGAATTCTCAAACCATAAAAGCTGCAGCAATGTGCATTGCCCCTTCTCGATGTCCCCGTCCATCTGACACCCATCGGTGTCACGTTGACTAGAACCTTTGCCTGCGCCAGGGGTTCTCAGACTTGACAGTGGATCAGAACCACCAACGAACATTTTTAAAATGCCTATTTCTAAGTCCCAGGAATTTGAGAGATAAAAGGTAGGGGCTCAGAAATCTGAATTTTTAGCTGTAGACCCATTGATTCTAAACCAGGAAAATCTAAGACCACATTTGCACACTGGTCAAAGCTGACACTTTTTAAAGCCTCAAGAGGGGCCCTTCCTTTTCCAGAAGGGTGGATGCTTTCATTTCTTTCATATAAGTACTCAAGATTGGATGCTGAATCCAGGCCCTTAAAATACCTTAATGCCTGTTGAGGCAGACAGTATGTCTTGGGTTCATAGAATTGCTCTTCTTCAATTCAGTAACAGTTTTCTTATCCATATTATGTGTCAGGTATACCCATCACCTTGGGTGTTAGGATTTCGGCATCTAAATTGGAGGGGGGACATGAACAGTCTACAGCAGAAGAAAAGAGGCTAAAGCACGGTATAAATCATTAGGAGTTTGGAAATTATTCATTCAGTAGTGAGGAGCTATTAAAAGATTCCGATATGTACAAAAGATGGGTCAGATAAGGAAAGACCGGGGTTGAGATTATTACCTCCATGTTGCCAGGCTCAAATACCAAAGGCTTTGGCCCCATGTTCTTTTTTTTTAAGTAATAAAAAAAAGCTTAAAGTTTTTATTACACATGGAAATCTGCTGACAATTTTAATCTGATGGCAGCAGCCATGGCACTGTGACTGTTCACATCAGCATCCTTTGCCAGCAGAAACAAAGAAGGTGCTGTCACAGGCATGCTTCAACTCAATTCTATTTCCTTAATTTACCAATCCTCTTCCTACTGTTAAATATGTCTTCTTCTTACAAGCTATGATCTTCCTGATGGATTTTTCAAGTCATTCTAGGACAATGCATTTTTAGCTCAAGAGTGTGGCTGGCTTCAAACTCTTCAAGAGCCTTCACATCCTCCACTGCAGACTCCAGGCTGCCTTTGCAGACTCAGCCCTCCATACCCGCCACGCTGATCACGGTGGTTACAGCTCAAACGGACCACACGGTCGCCTGAACCTGTGTGTTGGTTCCAACACTGTCTTCTATCTTTCACTAAGAATGCCCTTCCTCCAGCCCCCTCCACCCAGCAATATTTTTCTCATTCTTTAAACTCAAGTGACTGAGCTTGAAGATACTCTCTCTGATGGCCTAGCAGAATTGCTTTCCCTCTGGGCTTCCAGACATGTGTCCTCAATTTGATTGTCTTCTAGAGTTTGACTTCATCATAGAGTCCCCTGTGTACGAATCTGTACCGTGAACTCCTCTCAGGACAGAGCCTGTCTCGGTCAACTCTGTCTCCATGTTCCCAGCTTAGTGACTATGCAAGGCTGAATTCCACTGTACAGGGCTACTTTGCCATATTCCAAAAACTGTATATATTTATATGTATATACATGTTTATGTGTGCATGTACATTATATACTTAGCTGAGAGTACATATGTATTATGTATATGTGTGTACATATATATTCAATTAATCCCACAAAGAGAGTATTATCACCTCCTTTTTAGAGATGAGTAAACTGAGTCATAGAAAGGCTAGATGACTTGCAGGAGACAAGACTGCTGAGCGAGGAGGCCATCTGCAGCCACCTGCCTGTGACAAGGAGGCCAGCACATGCAAGTTGCTCCCCACCCCCACCCCAGATGACACCTGGGTGACAGCTGTGAAACCTTTCCCTTCATCCTGATGCCACACTGCTAGCCCTATTGGAAAGTCGGGATATGGGTGTGGGAGTGCGAGAGGGAAACAGCAGGATCCTGTGGTGTCACGACTTTGTGCAAGAAAAGAGAAAGACAAGTCAGTGATGGAGGTAGAGAAAGAACCGTCAGGGACCAAGGGAAACAGAATAGTGAGGAGTGCAGCTGTCAGAGGCACAGCTGGGTTCTGGCTGTTTCCATCTGAGCACATTCATGCTCACCTGCTGGATGGCTGCTCCCCATACTGGCCTGGAAGCTCTGCGAGGCAAGGAACTGTGACTATTAGCTGTATCCCTAGTGTTTAATGCAGTGTGTAATAATAGTGATAATAGTGATGATTGCAGAAGCCTACATTTACTGAGCACCTGCAATGTGCCGGGGCACGGTTCTAAGCAGTCCCCTCCTGTTACTGTACCCAATCTCTACAAAGCCTTATGGGGTGGGTCATATTGTTAACCCCATTGACTAGGTGAGGAAACTGAGCCCCCAAGAGGCTGCATAACTTATCTGGGTCACACATCTGAGACAGGTCAGGGCTGGTTGCGGAGACAGATGCTCCAGCACCAGAACTTGCTTTTAACCACGATGCTGTGTGTACCACTTCCCACAGCATACGCGCTAGTCACTTAGTAAGTATCTGGTGAGTAAAATAATGACTAAACATGGAGGATCTCCAGGGCCCGCAACTGGAGGGAGGTAGAGGAGCATGAGAACTGCAGAGGATCTTTAGATTTGACGATTAGGAGGGTGTCGGTGACCTTCAAGAGAGCACAGTGGAGTCCTCTCTCTGTCCCCAGGCAGGCTGGGAGAGCCCATGGCACTGTCAGTTCTTAGCACAGTGCCCGTCAAAGAGAGGAAATGTTGAAGACAGAAACCAAAAACTCTCGGTTTATAACTTTGAACTGGGGCTGGGGGAAGGCGGGGAGGGGAATAGCTTTCATTGGCTCCAGCCACCACATCAAAAGTAAGTAAAACATGAGAACTGCAAACCACATGAAGAGAGAGCGCACCAACCTCAGTGAGCCTCTTAACACTTAAGAAGCTTCTTGGTAGGACTGAAGCCTCCCAAATGAAAAACAAGCACCGTTGTTCTTTATGTTCTAAATCACTTCGAAAGACACTCACAAGCCCAAAAAAGACGAAGCTCTGCTTAAACACGTACCCCACCTGACTTCCTTGCTGGCTTCTTCCCCCACACGTTGCCAGAAGTAGACTCCACCAAGCAGCAGAGGGCAGGGAGGGAGCAGAGAGGAAGGCCCTGGCCACCCTGGGTGCGTTGCTGCCATCTGCGTTTCACAGGCCGGACCCCATGAGCAGGGAGGTGGCAGCGCCTGCTGTCTGTGTGGCCTGCCAGCCGGATCAATGAGCTCAGCCACACTCCCAGCTCCAGGAGGCTGCAGATGTCTGACTCAGATCCCAGGGAGTAGCACTGACTTCTATTACCCCAGAAAGAGATTAGATACTGGGCCTAATGGTTTTTCTGTGTGTTCCTTTCTGACCATGGAGAGACCTCCCATGGAGAAGAAATATGTCTACAAGAGAGGTCACTGCCCTCACGGGGAAAATGTGATCCCAGGGCAACCCGAGTTGCTGGTGGCAGAAAGTTAAAAGCACCAGAAACAAGGCAGCCTAGTGGGGCGCAAGCCGGTCCAAGCCCCACTCCGTTGGCTCTAATGGAAGCCAGGCTCGTAGAGCATTTCAAAGTCACTTACGCTTGGACTGAAAGAGCTTTCTGGTGCTCATATTTAATTGTGGGTGTGGTGCGTCTGGTATTTCTATAATTCACAACACATGAGGCCACAGTGTAAGAACTGGCATCAGGAGGAGGTGGCACGCCATCCAGTCTCCCGCCGCACTCCTGCACAGTCGGCCCTTGTCCCCAGCTCCACAGGGCATGACAGCCCAGACCCCCAGCTGGGGAAAGTGGCCCAGGCGCCTGCTCTGGGGGAACAGTCTTTCCTAAACCCAGAGGTCCTGCCTTCTCCTGCCAGGAGGGAGAGAAACATGGGGACAAAGTGACTCAAATCCCTTTCTCCCAAGGAGTCGGGCCAGGACAGGAAAAGTTGGGGCTGAGACCAGGAGATGGTGGGGAGTCCCATAAGATGCCCCAGGCCAAGTGAGTCCACAGGAGGGCAAGGGAGGAAGGGGGTCGGCTTGCTTTTCTGTGTACATCGTGCTCTGCTCAGAGGGCTGGGGGCAGCCAGGCAGCTCTGAAGTGCTGCAGAGGCCAACGGGGGGCGGACGGGCCCCCTCTCCCAGACACAGGCTCAGTGGGCTTCTGAGGGGGGAGGGGCGACCCTCTCCATGTCACTTCAAGTGGGAGGGAGGAAGGGTGCAGAGTTGAAATGCACGGCACTTGCAAAGCATTTTCTTCACCTCTGGAAATTTCAGGGTAGATTGGATGGGCCAAAGCAACATGAATGGCATATGTGTGTCTGTGCACACAGGGGTAGGGGCAAAGGAAGTAAAACAGCAGAGACTAGTTTGCACAAACACAGAAATGTATAGAAATAAGTCAACGTTATTCCTTAAGGCAGTGGTTTCCTAAGACCAGCCCCATATTGGTGGCAGAAAGGGACACACTCTCACGTTCCACAGTAAATTATAAACAGTAGGAAAAGGAGGGACAATGTTCATATACATTTTCTGTATAATAAAAATATACTTGTGACTTGGATATGTCAGTTTGATACATTCCCAGTAAAGATTGACTAGTCATGGTAACTTTATTTTTTTGAAATGATAATAAGAGTGGATGAGACTTATGTTTTAACAAACTTGCTTGGCCAAAATAAAAAAGTTGACTATCTTTTTTATTTTGCAACCAATTCTGATTTTTTTTTCAACTTTACTTATCTCTGAAATGGAAATGTCTAGGAACCCATAACCTATGATGTGGAAGTGCTTTATAGTTTCTATTTAAATTTCAAGCCTCTTGGACTAATGCAGATTTGTATTAAATAGGCTTTTTGACAGTTGACACTAGCTGGGTTACAAAGAAAGCTGATGTCTGGAAGGGTATACTACTATGTGCTGGGTATCACCCCAGACTCTTCTGATTCAGGTCATTCAACTCACACATCTTTATATGGTAGATATGATTTAACCCAGTACTTTTTCAAAAGAGAAACCGAAGCTTCATACCCTGAACAAAATCCTCATGGTGGTGAAGTCAGGACTCAGAAGCCCACGGTGCTATTATTGAGTTATTCCTGAGACGTTCACACAGGGGCCTGAAAGAGACCCCGGACGTCGTGCTTAGTAGCCTCTAGTTTCACAGAGAAGACTGGGCTACAGTGAGGTCGGGGGACTTGCCCAAGGCTTACCCAGTAAAGTTGGTGATGGAGACAGGGTTGCCACTCGGCTGCTCAACTCCCTGCCCTGTGCTCTCTCTGTTCCCGCAAGACCTTCCCCCTTTTCCTCTGTGCCCTCCTTCTTGCCCCTGGGCACTAGCCACAGGTGATAAGAGATGGCCACCCCCAGCGCCACCCAGACCCAAGCTGAGAGCAGCAGGGGCTTCCCTAGGGCCTGCCCTCTCTGAGTGTGACTCCAAGGCTGCCCCGCACAGCCGCTGCAAGAGGACGATGCTGGGAGCTGACTGCTCCCTGGCAATTGCCTGCACACCAGCTCGGGCCATGCCAGCGGGGTGGGCGCCACAGGGACAGAAGAGCATTGTGTGTGAGAGAGGGACAGAGCGAGAGGGGACGTGGGGAGGAATGCTCTGGCAATTTTGTCTTCTCCCTGAGCCTGCCTCACCCAGCTGTCTCATGGCAAAGCAAGGACCCTCCTTGAAGGGACTGGAGACCCACCGTGGATGCCCAGAGACCAGAGCTGACTGATTGAGTTATTAGATTTCCTCCGAAGGATGGAGAGCTTCATTTAGCCTGCATTGTGTGTCCTGATACAATGGCCCCTGAGTACACAAACGCTGCCTTATGCCATACCCTTTAATTCCCTTCCAGTGGGGACATTTAAAAAGAGTCCAATAACATTTTCCCGAAAGGAACCCCCACCTCCTTTTTTTTTTGATTGAGAAGAAGAACAGAATCATTTGTTTCTAAAAGAAGCTGCTGGAGGAGCAGAAACCATTTTAATAGCATCTTCTCTTTGCTGAATTGTGTCTTCATTTTACACTGTGGCTTTATTCTCTGCCCCTTTGACACAGCCAGCTGCCTTTCACGTTCCAGCTCAGAAACAGGCTGGCTCCAGGCGGTAACAGGCACCGCTTTCCAAAGCCCTTTCTCTGGGGGACCCACGTTAGCCTGTGAGCCTGTGAGCCCCGCATTCCTAGCTTGGTTCCTTTGCGAAGTGCATTTGTGTGTGCGAAGCTCCGAGCACTAAAACAACGTCTACCTAAGTGTCCTGCCTTACAATGGAGTGACATAATGAACGACACAGTGGAACGTCTGGTTTCTATCTCGTTCAGGTTCATCCTGTTATCAACTTAGCAGCCAGGGGAGTGATGGCACGCGCCAAGCTCGCCTCTGCAGCTGAGGTGCACACCAAGGTGTCGTGCGCAGGGCTCGCTCTGTCCAGGAGGCATCACGCTTGCACCGTCTGCGAAACTATTAAAAAAATAATAATAAGTTGGGCATCAGTTTCTCAACTAGAATTTTAAATCCCATTGTTCAAATGGTGAAAAAAAGCCTTTTGTGAATTCTGCTCTTAGCTTATGTTATAAAAGGAGGAGTGATGAGTTCCTCCAAGCGTCTTGAAATTTAAATCCTTTTGTACAAAGCACAAATATAGGGGGGGTGGGGTAGGGACGGACGCTGCACTGAGCAGGCCTCCATGTGACCAGCGAAGCAGATCTGTTTAACACCAGTCACCGCGGTTTCCTTGCCCAAGTATTCCCAGCCACCCGTTTGTCGGGGACTGCTTTTCTACTTCCGTGTAAGAGTGCTTTATAAACTGGTTATCTCGGGTTTTTCTCAGTGAGTGATGGCGCTGGGAACTCTCAGTGTGGATCTGAACAGCATGCAAAATCATTTTACTTTTAAGACAAAAGACATTAGCTTCCTGTAGCTTTCTTAGCCATCTCTACCTCTCTTCCCTTCCCACCCTCCTCTTGCGGCCCTCCCCTCCCTCCAACCCCCACAGCACTAAATAAAATGCTTAGAAAATGAAGGGCACAGCTGCCCTTTCTTCCCATTAAAACAATCAAGAATGATGGTGAATTTAATATATTTGATTAGAGAAACGCCAATTTGGTGCACTTGAATCAGCTGCCTTTGTCTGCAGCTCCCGATGGCCCAATTTCAGTGGAATGTCCTCTGCTGTCCACTGCCAGCTCACTCAGGCTGGGAGAGAATTCAAACTCTGAAAGCATTTGCTTGGCACACTCAGAAACAGGGTATTTATGCTGCAGAAGATGCCAGGCCCACTTCTCCCTAATCAGAGGGAGCGCCACTTCATTAAATCATGGTCACTCACTGATCACCCTCAGAGTCGTAGCCCTGGGGGGCCTGTGGTCCTCTTTAGCAATGTTCATTTTCTTCATGGATTTTATTGCTTTCTTTAATTGATATTTCCCCTTGAAATTCAGGCCTACATCCTGGACAAACACCCCAGGAGATTCTGGTACTCAACTTGCACAGAAGAAATTCAGAGAATAATAATCACATTTACATGTGGAGTCTCCTTCATTCAAAGAACAATCAGAAAACTAGTGGCAAATAAGAAAATGTGTCATCATTTCCCCACAAGGTGTTGTTGAAGGAGTTTGAGATAGTGCCCAGGCAGCCCCTACCTTGCAGGGCACTTGAAGAGGAATTGATCTCATGGGGGAGGCTTGGAGAATGCTGCTTCTTTGCACTTGACATTTATAGACATTTTTAGGAGGGGCTCTCTTTAAATATTCTAAATAAACATATGCTTCAAAAATAAGTAGAAGACTGAATTAAGGGTAAGAGTTGAAATTATTATCAAAGACATACTGGAACTCCACAGAGTTTGTAAGGGTTTCTTTGACTATATTTCAGCCCTTACCATTGCCAATGTCAGAAATTGCACTTGGGATGGACCAGGTCACAAGGACTGTTAAACTCGTTTTCTGCACTTTTATGAAGAAAAAGTCCCACATCTCCTGGTATCCACCCCAAGTCGGCCGCCTCGCTGAGCCCCTGCCCAATGACTTCTCCACCCGGGCTCTGTGGTAGGAAACTGAAACCCAGGGACCACAGCCAAGTTCAAAATAGCATCCAGGTCTCTGGGTCCCAGCGGCCACGCTGGTCTGTGAGTTGGCCTGTCAACAACATGGACAAGGGACGCAGAGGGCTCTGCTAGTCTCAGGATCAGAGGCCCAGGCAGGAGGGCACCCTGTCTTACCCAGCCCTGGCCGTGAACATCATACCAGAGCCTCAGGGGCAGGTGGAGGTGAGCACTGCACTCAGAGACCAGCGTGGTCACTGTCAGCTTTGAGAGGCATTGCAAGCCCCAGTCCTCTGAGGAGGCCTGGTTACCCTCTGGTCACGGGGCAAGAAGAATGAGCACAGCCTTCTAGAAGGTGCAACTTCCTAAGAGCAGCATCCCACAAATTGAGAGCCGCCCAAGGGGAGGCCTCCAGGAGAAGGTTCTGAGCTGGTCGGTGGAGTGAGCTCCACGCTTCTCCTCAGGAGGAGCCCACCCCTTTCTAGAAGCTAAGGAAACAGAGCCCAGGCAGCTAATTGCTCATGCAGCCCCCAAGATGCATAAGGTAACTCTGGTTGCAAAAACACCACAAAGGGCTGGCTGCATTTTACCTCCCTTTTCAGTGTAAAAGTCGAGTTTTAAGATTCCTGTTGTAAAAGAATTAATATGAAAAGAATTTTGTATCCTATTATGGCATTGTGTTATAATACTGGAATGCTCCCCGCCCAATCTGGCTCGCTGTCCCCCAGACCTTGCCAACCATTATGCAGCTCCACAGTGTGTGAGTGTCACCGCGGGGCCAGTCTCCTGAGCCTGGAAGAAGGAGGCCGTGAAGGCTTCAAGCTGGAAAGCAGGACACAGCCGGCCCCAGGCCCCAGCCACCCGCTTGCACTTCCGCACAGACACACACGAACACACACACCTCACACGGGCGGTTCTACTCTTCTCTCTGAGAGCCGAAACGGACCTGCGCGGGACGTTTAATACTTGGACAACTGCAGCTGTGTGAACAGCTCATTGTCTTGGACGCAGCACACAATGGGTTCCAGAAAAGGAAAACAAAATACTCTTTAAACAGTGTGCTGCGTTCTGTTTGGAAATCGACAGTCCAGGGCAAAGGGTTTTCCTTGACAGACCAGAACAGGGGTGCTTGTTGCTGCACTTTTAATTTGCCTGGTAACTCGATCTTGTTCCCCTGAGCATGAAGATTTGACAAAGATTCTCCAGAATGTACTGATTCAGAGAGAAGTTCTAAGCCACCAAAGTGGGGGAAAAAAATTTGTTTTTAAGTCATCAAGTGTCTGGAGGATTCTTAGGGAGGAAATGGTGACCTGTTCTTTTCCATGTCCACCGGAACAGAGCAAGCAGCAGTGGACTTCAGCTGCAGCATGAAGGATTCAGGTTAGACATGAGACAAGTTTTCCAGACTGAGGAATGTTGGACGCTGGAACAGATTACGGAGAGGATACTGACACGCTGCTGGAGATGGATGGGTCTGGCAGTGTTACGCCGGTGAGGGGTGGAACCCTTAGTGCTACGGAAGCCCCTGGCTGGTTAGGTGGCGATAGTGGTGTTTTGTTTTGTTTCGAGATCCTCGTTGTTAGGCTCCTGTCATCACATCTTTCCCCAGGCCAGCCCTCTCGGAATCCCCTCATTTGGCGGGAGAGCGCTGCTGTCCAGTTCTGCTCGGCCACTCTGGTCCCGCCGGGCTCCCTGTCATTGCTCCGAGGAAATGCCTCTCGGGGCACCTCCTCCTTTCCTGCCGTGGCACTGAGCCGCAGGTCTCAGTGCCGACAATGGCCCCGGAAGCTGTGTCTGGTTAAGTTGGTTGTTCTGTGTGGTTTTTTTTTTTTCTTTTCCTTATTCTTAATAGAATTTCTTCAATGGCACGTGCGTTTTCAGCAGCCAGGCCAGTCCTCCACACAGGGACGTCAGCAAACCCAGGAAGCTTCTGAGCCAAGAAAGCCTCCGATCCGGGAGGAACTAGTTATGGATCTCCTTGGCTGGAGTGTTCTGTGTCCACCAGATGCAGCAGGGGAAGGTTCCTGCCCCAGAACACACGGAAGGTGTGAAATCAGGTGTGGCTGCTCTGAGACTAAAGGCTGCGGCTGGCCAGAGCCAGGTGGGGACACCAACCTCTAGAAAGCAAAATCGATGGAAAATTCCTCCCTGTTCTCTGAAGTACTCTTGGGACACCAGCTGAACGAAAACCAATCGTCATTCAGTCTAGAGTGAAGCTGAATGAAAAGAAGGCAAATCGTATTTTCCGGCCTGAACCACCCGTCCACGTCTGTCCCAGTTCAGGTGTTTGTGCCCAAGCACCAGCGCCCAGCCCTCTCAGCGCCCACCCCCAGGCCCCGACACCCGGCCCCAGCACCATCGACTCCGCTGAACGTGAAAACTCCAAAAGCCATCCTGGACATCTGCAGACTTCTGTCCTCTGTAACTGCCCTCTTTCTTCCTTGTAAGCAGTTAAACTGCCAAAGTGTCTACAACTGCTCAGATGCAGAAAAACTCCCCTGAAAGTGCTCACACATACTTCTTCCTTCCTTTATGGGTGGCATTCTACAATAATTCCATTAAGTTTACACATAGGAAAGTTATTTATATATATATATATAAAATATATACACGCATATACCCATCAAGCTGCACTCTTGTGGGTGTGTATTCTTTTATATCATTGACACAGTGTTACATACAATAAAGAAAGGAATTATTTAGATTAGTATATTTATCCAAATTAGTAATTACTAGTGTTGAATTAGGTACTATACAAATGGAATGCAATAGAAATATATATACTTTTAATTTTGGAAATACTCAAACTTCGTATTTAAGGGTGTATTTCAAGATGCGCCTACACCTGACTATCACGGTGGTGCCACAAGGTCACAGCTTCTCTGACACCTGGGTGTCATCAGATCCCCTGATGAGCCACAGGCCCTCACCGAGGTCAATGTGGTCCCTACAGGTCAAAGACGGCATGAACAAGGCATTCCTCCAGCTGAAGACTTGAAGTGCATGCAGGATGCCCTCTGATCCTCAGAAGAAGGCAATCGTGAGCCTGGACACCCAACTTGACTCCAGCTTGCATCAGCCGCTCTTCCAGGATGGACCATCCAATAAGACGTTTGGTCCATATCAGCCAAATGCCCCCAAACTCAGAGAAACATAAATTAAAAATAAGTCACAGATGGTAGACTTCAGAATGCAGAAGCAGTGTCTTACTCAACTAATTATCTTCGTTGTCTGGCAAAATTTCACAGTAGTTAATAAATGCTAACTGCTGAATCAATGCAAGAATAAATTTTTCCAGGCTTCAAATACCAGAAAACCATCAAGGAATTCCAAGAAAGGTGAGGACAAACAAGGGGGTGTATGTTAATGTTGATAGTAAGAAGACAGTTTTGTAGGACTACAGGCAAGTAGGATTTGGTCCCAAAGATCTGGAGCAAACACCAGTAGAGAATTAGCTATGAATTTACCTATATTGTCCAGTATCCCTATTGCCAGATGTGCCTTATAAGGAAGACTGACCCAGCTGCTGCCTAGGACAAGCAGACATAGCACAGCTAAGACAGGAAGGATGCACACCCACACAGAGTGCAGCTTGATGGATAAGCAGCTCACAGAAGGTGACCTCCTCCAACACCTTTGCTTCATAATTGTACCCCTTTGGAATAAAGGGAATTCTTCTGGGATTCAAGCAATAGGCTGAGCTCTGTGCCTTTCTGTGGGGAAAGGGAGCATGCGTGTGTCCATGTATGTGTCCTATAAAACCATGCATGTGTCGTGGGTAACTGCTCAGTCCCCCAGAGCACCTGAGACAGAGAACTAGACCAATGATCATTATCATCATAAGTAGAATTATTACTGCTAGTATTATTATTAGTCCACTGCCCAGCACTCTGTGAAATGTCTAATAATTGGATTGAATAATGACCATAAAGAAGTGCTTAATAATAATAGTCCCATATATATGATGGATGGAAAAGAAAAATATAGATGGATGCAGAAAAAGTAAAGGAAGGACTTAGATTTATGGACCTTTACCAGTGTTAAAAAATCAGTGGTATAGCATTGGAATCCATACTTAGGGCATACTTAGCATATACATGTAGATTGGCTTCTTGCGGCTTTTTTTCAAAACCAAATGAGTATAGTTGGAACAATTGCAATATCCTCAGAAATTTCAAAACTGTATGTATTGTGTACAAAATTTAATACATTGAAAGGTATAACATTACCAAAGTAAAAGATGTTTAGAAATTCCCCTGACCCATTAATACAGTGCCCCAAACACTTCCTCATTTGAAAGCCAGTAACAAGGTCTTCACCAGTTGGTATTTCTATGTTCCCAGGGTGTGGGCAAGACTGGAACAGCAGCCAGACTATACATTTGCATCAAACAACAGAGAGACAGCCTTTCTGAGGGACAGAACATGAGGGGAAGGGACAGGATGTGGAAAGAGCACAGACAGGCTTGCGTCTCAGTGGAACGTCTGAGGTTTCCACCATTCCATCCACTGAATCCCCGGCAAGCTGATAACGACGAGCCTTTAATGCATTTGCTGCCTCTGATTTGTGTCAACCCAGCATGCAATCATCCAAATGACTCCACCGCAAGGCTGGAGCACACATTAAGCACTTACTGAAATAGCCGGACTGCTGAGCGAGAAACGCTGAAGGAGGCAGAGCAGCAAACATTAAGGGTGCCTTCGACTGCACGTGTGCTCTTGCATCAAGCCACGTTGTGGGCTCCAGTGGGCTACGGCATGATTACAGCAGGGAAATCGGTGTAAACGAAAATCGAGCATCAAAAGGTTTGCTGGCGGGACCTTTCTATTTTTAGGTTAAAAAAACGTATGACAACAAAAGTAAACAATGATGTAAACCATGGACTCGGGAGGATGACATGTCATTGTAGTTTCCAATGGAACAAATGTACCACTCTGAGCAGCATATTGATAGCGGAGGAGGGGGCAGGCAGTGTGGGAGGGGAGGGGATATATCGGGTGTTCCTGTACCTTCTCCTCAATTTGACTGAATCTAAAGTTGCTCTAAAAAATAAAGTCAGTAAATAAATAGATAGATACACAGATAAATAAATAAATGGCAATGGTGAGGGGTGGAGGAGGACGTGTTACAGCCCCTGCAGTAAATATTGTTATCTTACTTGTCAATCAGCCACGATCAGGTGAAGCCCTAAAAGGATGTAGCATCAAGCATCTGGGTATAACTCTGAATCTAACCATCCCAACTCCCACTCCGAAGAAAGTGACTCCAAAATGTTCCCTGCAGATATATTTCCAAACTTCGAAATCTTATATTTTTAACCATCGAACGTCTCCAAAGAGTAGTTGACTTTTTCATTATATCTTAAGTCTTAATGGCTCCGTATTAGTTTCCTATTGCTACTGTAACAAATTAGCACAAACTTGGTGGCTAAAACACCACTGATTTATTACCTCACGGTTTTACAGATCAGAAGTCTGTTATGGGCCTCCACAGACTAAAGTCAAGGTGTTGGCAGGCTGCGTCCCGTTCTGAAGGCCCTAGAAGAGAATCCACCTTCTACACGTTCAGGTGGTAGAATTCCTTGCAGTCGTAGGACTACGGTCCCCATTTTCTTACTGGCTATAAACTGAGCATTGTTCCCAGGGTCTAGAGGCCACCACATTCCTTGGCCTCTTCCCTCTTCCTCCATCTTCAAAGTTAGCTGCTGCGGATCCAGCTGTCACATCATATCTCTCTGACCCACTCCTTCCTGCTGACTCATTGACCTGTGAGGGCTCACACAATTAAATTGGTCCCATCCAGATAACCCAGGACAATCTCCCCACGTCAAGGTCTGTACCCTTAGTCACAACTGCACAATCTCTCTTTTGCCGTGTAAAATAACATATCTCAGGTTCCAGGGATTAGGCCAAGTACATCTTTGAGGGTGGGGGAGAGAGTGTCACTATGCTGCCCACCACACTCTCCTTAACCTATTGGTACATGGCCCTGCATCCCCAATGCTTCTGAAACTGCTTTCACTAAAGTCAACTTGAAAAATTGAATGCTAAATCCATCCTCATCCTTACGTGACCATTCTACAGCGTTTGACACTGACGTGACCTAATTCTTGAAGCACTCACCTTCTCCTTGCTGTAGTTCTGCCTACTCATCTCCTCCTACTCCTTGGACCATCCCTTATGGAATCCTGCATTTGTTTCCTGCTTCTTTCTTCTTCCTCTGCATGGTGTGGCTTCACCCATACATCTCAGGTCTGTGTCCAGCTCTCCTGGACCTTGAACATTTCAGATCATACCCCACATGGTTTCTGTGTCTGTTGGTGTGGATACATACTGTCAATACAAGGCAGAGAGAGAAACAGACATCTGCAATCGAATGTTTAGCATCTTTGGTTTTGTGCAGATTTTGACCTTAATAAATACTTCAAATCCATGATCATCCAAGATTATCACCCATCTGAGTCAAGTCCTCATTTAAAGAAAATCATTTTGTTTTTCTGTCAGTTCCAGGATAACACTGGTTGATTCTGACCCTAACTGGTCAGCTACTAAATGGTATTAAGTTCCTTAATGGTATAGTCCCACATCTTGAAGTAAAATGGCAGCTAATAAATTTTTTGAAGAGGCATATTTCTCTAAATCATTTACAATGAAATTTGGTATGTCCAGAGGTCAAAGAGATACATCACTGGATTAAATCCATTTCTTCATATAGCAACTTGGGATAATAGTACTAACCACACAGGGTTACTGTGAAGGTCTAATGAGATAATACATGTAAAAAAATATTATACACTTTAAAGCTCTATGCAAATGTATGGCATTTTATTAATAACATTAATAGATTTTTAATGACTCCTTAGATTTCACTTCTTCAGGCAGGTACTTGCAAGCTGCCTTCTTTCTCTTAAATGGTTCTTTTTCTTGTCTTTCTGTTGTTCTTACCCCTTCCTAAATTCAAAAGGATACTCATACATTCTTTCAAATTAAATAGTAATTCAATAATATGCATAGGGTAACTGCTTACAGAATACACCTATGCACTTCATTTATTCAATTTAATCAGGACTTGAATAAATTATAGACTTTTTTTCTCCCTGACATTTCATGTATCTGGCACTATCTAGAATTAGACTGAAACCTAAACGGTGACATCGTTTCTTATCATTCTAATAATAATCCATTATCTGCCTCAAACGAGATGGGCGTGCACTTGTTCACATGGACAGGTAGGCAGACAGAAGCTACAAAAGGACAGAAAGTAAATAGGAAGAGTGGAGACTTACATGATTGTTTCTCACTCAGGCCTCACCAACAGCTATTTTATGGCTATTTTCTTTCAACTATTCAACACAGTAAATTAGACGTAGGATCCATTCAAAATTGAATTCAGCAAACTTTATTCACTACCTACCGCTACACTTTGCCAAGTCCAATTAACTAAAATAGCAAACTAAAACGTATAAGTATTTCATATTTATGTATCTAAATAACTAAAAAATAATGAAAACAAGAAATTCCTATGAGACAGAAAAATGTTTCCCGCCAGCGTTAACATATATGAAGGATCGTAAGAGCAGAGGGAGGAATTCGCTTGGGCTAAAGACACTCAAGAAAGCCTTCTGAGAGTAGGTGGCCTTTGACCTGGGCCCATCAGGAGCCGAGAGTTGGGCAGGCAAAGATGGGTGGGAAGTTGTTCCCACGAGGAGGGACAGTGGCATGAGGGCAGCCATGGGTGTGACAAAGAGCAACGGCCCGTGTAGGGGCATGACTTACAGCACCCTGTGCCTCGGCCAAACAGACACCACAAACAGGTAGAAAATCAGTACCTCTTATTATATTTTTTTCTGTCTTTTTAATTAGTTAGGTTAACTGATATATAATTTACATACAGTACAATGTCCTCTAATATACTTATTTTAACATCTAGCATAGAGCCCCTGTGTCTAGCAGAAAGCCTTGCACATCACAGATGTCCAACACATACTGGCCAGGGGGGTTAATGGTTTGCCATCAACATGGTATCACTTGATTTTATAAACTGACTCTTTTTCAGCAGGACTTTTTGGTAAGCCGTCGAATTGACATGGCTGATAACATTAATGTCTGTCTTGATAGCTGTCTGACTCTGAAAGGTCCCCTGACCTCCCCAACATTCCATCTCTGCATTTAGGGATGTCTGCTTCCATGTCAGCTCTCTCTCCAGAGAGTCTCAGGACATCTGGTTTGAAAATAGCCACAGAAATTCCTAAATAAAACATAAAGCAGGGCATTTTATTTTATTCCTCACTTTGTGGTGAAGAGACATTTTCTAGCTGATAGTTTGTTAAAGGAAGAGATTGGGTTTTACTGGAAGGGTGTATTACACTAAGGAAAAAAGAGAGCAGTCACATTTTAGTGCTCAAAGCCTATTTCACATGCATTCTCTCCACTTATGGGCACATATGCAAAGCAAGTGTTATGTGCCCAGTTTGATAGACAAGGAAAAGAACGCTGGGAGCTGAAGTGAGTTGTTCAAGATCACAGGCATAGGTGCAGAAGCAGCAGACTCAGGACTAGAACTCAGGTCCTTACAGTGCTCTTTAGACTGAGTTATCAGCAGTGACCACAAGACACATCTTAATTACGGTAAGAGAGTTGAAATCGCCTTTCGTACACCGCCTTTGATAAATGTATCTGTCAGAGGTCAGTTGCAGAAAACAGAAACTGTTCTAGCTATTTTAAATAGAAAGGGATTTGATACAAGGAATTGTTGGAGGGGCTGAAGAGTAGGCTGTAGGTTGGATCTCCAGGAATGACGTCCAGTATTCCAACCACTGAACTGGCTCCTTCTGCCCCAGTCAGAAGGTGGAAGTGCCACAGGAATGGCTGAGTTCCAGAACTCACCACCAGAGCTGTGAGATCTGGAAACTACCAGCATGCGGCTACAATTGTTTCTCTATTCACATGAAGCTGGTAACTATCGATAGAATTTTGCTGCAGGAAAGCATGGCACCTTAAAAGACCTTGCTTGCTAGCAACAGTAGCTGAAGCTGCAGAAGTCTAGCCTTTTGTCACATTTCATCTTTTCAAATCTTGCATATTTAAAAAGACCAATTGCATCTAATTGGGGAACCTGCTTTGTATCCATAACTCTATCCACAAAGGATTCTGGGAGATACAGAGTTGGAATAGGTGCCAAGTGCCCTACACCTATCACAGGTAAATTCTGAAACACTGACCCAGTCTCTCATTAGAAACCTGATTCTCGGGGTGTGCTTCAAAGGCAAACATCACAGGCAATCTGTATCCAGGTGCTGCGTAGTTGCACAGGTTCTGCCCTCCTCCGAATAAGAAAGGAGTGAACTCAGGTCGTGCACTAGTCATAGATTATGTGATCAGAATAGCCACACCTGAAGTTGCTCAATGCATAGTCCGTGCCAGTCTTCTGAAGGGCTGTCTGCATCAGAGCAGGGCTTGGTTATGGCTTTGATGAGGAGAGAAAGCCACGAATATGCCTAGATTAGGAAGCTTCTCAGAAATGGACACATCATAGAGGATCTACCACCCAGGGTACGAAGGCTATAGCCACTGGAAGAAGGTCAAATAGAAGTTGAATTGAACTTGAGGGGATGATAGCCACAGTACCTGCCCAGAGAAGTAGGGCAGACATTTTCATCAAGCTTTCTTAGAGCTTAGCATGCAAACACCAGAGAATGGAAATATCTAATGATCTAAGAAAGTAAAAATCAATTATGCTATGCTGAGAAGTCTTTGAACTGACTTTGCATTATGTAAAATTAAAAACAAAAACATGTTCTATCTCTCTACCCATGTGTTAAATACACACACGTACACACTGCTAGGCTCTTTTTTATTATTTTTATTATTCCTAATTTATATGCCTTCCTGACTTTTTTCTCCAGCTAAACCCAGAATCTTGTATTGAGTTCTGGCCTTCACATTTCAATAAAAACATTGAGAAACTAGAATATATCCAGAAGGGAGAAATTAAAACAGAGACAGGCCCAGACCCAAAGGCATGGGGGTAATAGACCCAGCATTAAGACTATTCACCTTGGAAGAAAAGCCAGTGGAAGAGAAAGTGGTCATCTTCACGTACCCAAAGCACCGTCCTTGCGGAAGAGAGGTTTATTCAAACTGTGTGGCTCCAGAGGGAGCAACCTAAAGGAATGACTAAAAATTACAGACAAGGAGAGTTGAGCTGAGTGTAACCGTTGCATCTGACAGCAAATGAAACAAGTTACTTATGTAGGTGTCCTTACAGTGTGAGATGCCACCTCTAGTCATACTGACCATTTGATCACTTGCATTTTCTGCATAGATTGATTTGATATGCCACTGGACTTGCAACAACACAAAGACACAGATTACACACTTTCTCCTCCGTATTCCCAGCTCATCCCACGGGGTATGGCACATGATAGGCACCCAAATGCAATCTTGATGAACAAATGAAGACATGAACAAGGCCAGAGGCCACAAATGCCATCAGCAGAGAAGGACTGGCCCTCATAGGCCACCCCAGATAGGTGGCTCAGAGTATAAGAGTTGGTGATGCTGAGGAGAACTGGTGCCTAAGACATGATTCTGCAGAGAACAAGTCCAGCATGTTATTATTAACAATAACAGGAAAGAGAGCAGTGTCCATGAGGAAGCTCAGAGCCTGGTCCAAGCACAGGTTTTAGGTAGAAGCTGGTGGGAAATGAGAGTGATCGAGCAGGTTTGGGCACAGATGCTATCATGTTTTCTCACCACCCGTGAACAGTGGCAGAAAAGGCTGTTTGTATTGGACAGGGGATAGTGACAGAGTAGCTCCTAGATATAGAGAGCTTTTTGTCTCCAAATTTTCCAACACTCTCTGCGTATGATCTCACTCATCCTACCTCTTCCCTGGGAAGAAGCAGGCAGGTGGCTGCTACCAAAGGCACACCAGCCTGTTTGGACAAGAGCGTGCTGCATGGCTCCTCTCTGGCAAGCAGCTGCCTTAACAGCCAAGAAAGGATTGTCTTGCAACCCCAGTGACATCATGGAATGATGTGAAACCATATTGACCCTTTTCCTTGATACTGGTGACTCACTGGTTAATTGCTAATCACAAATTAGTGACCTGTGATTCAGTGCTGGACTGAATCAGTGAGGCCAAATGAGTCAGTGGAACAATGGTGTGTGTGTTTTTGATTCAGCACAAGGTGTTGAAACGAACCTATCTCCTACATAGACCCCCTCCACGCCCACACAGCCACCCCTCTCACTAGCTCCCCAAAAAGCCCAGGACTGTCATTCCAGTTTGACTGCTACTGAGATACATGGTGCCTCTGATCTGCTAGTCAGCACTTCCTGTCACCTAATTTATAACACCCGGGGAAGAAGCTACCTGTCCCTGCCCTGCCACTCCAGCCTGCCATGTGTGCCCTTTATTCACTGTGTCCCAGGCTTACGAAAGGGACACCTGCCTACCTAATACCCCAGGATCCAGCTTGCGGCCCTCCATTCTCACTGTCGCTGGGAGTAATTGGCCCTAGGTTGTCTATTCGGATGAGAAAGGTTTCTCTGTTGATTCACAGGAAGAATATTCAGACCTTTGACTTCCTGTTTTTGATGAACGTAGTAAAAGAAAAAGAAGTGGTTTCTCAAATATAATTTGCCCCAAATAGTAGCTTATAAAAGAACAAATGGAAACTGCACATTGATTAAGGACCAGTCCATGCAGCCCATCTTCAAGTTGAGGTGCCAGGACCACCCATGACACGTGGCTAATGCTGGAGCAGCCATGCTTCTTGGGACACAAGATGCGACTGTTTTTAGGAGAGGAAGTGAAGAAGGGTGTCTTCAACCGAAACCTAACAGATAAAATGTGTGCAAAGTGAGTGAGTGGAATGGCAAATGGACCGTGGGGAAATGAGGAGCTCTGGCTCCCGCTCCAGCAGACAGGGGCTGTCTCCAAGCTCCAGCAGACAGGGGCTGTCTCCAAGCACCGATGCACCCACCTGATCGAGCTGATTCGGAGGGATGCGGGGAGGACTCATTCATATTCAAAAGTGCTCAGAGGATGGAAATGCAAACTGCGGTTCCCAGTCACACCTGTAGGCTGAAACAGCTGTCATCCACGCAGCACTATTGCTCTTAGAGGCAAGATGACAGAGACCAGGGCCGTGTGTGCCCACGTTGTGAGCACACTGGGTGTCTTAGTCTGTTTTGCGTTGCTATGAGGAATAGCTGAGGCTGGGTAATTTATAAAGAAAGATTTATTTGGCTCATGGTACTGCAGACTGTACAAGAAGCATGGCATCAACATCCGCTCCTGGTGAGGGATTCAGGGAGCTTCCAATCAAGGCAGAAGAGGAGGGGGAGCAGGCGTGTCACATGCAGAGAGGAAGAGCAAGAGCAGGGGGAGGCGGTGACAGCCTCCTTCAAACAACCAGCTCTCCCGTGAACTAATAGAGCGAGAACTCACTCATTACCATAAGGAGGCACCAAGCCATTCATGAGGGATCTGCCCCACTGACCCAGACACCTCCCACCAGGCCCCACCCCCAACACTGGGGATCAAATTTCAGCATGAGATTTGGAGGAGACAAATATCCAAACCGTACCGTATCGCTGGGTAAACTGACTAGGAAGCTGTCACTGGAGGTGATGTGCCCCACCCAGCCAGCAGGAAGTCTAAGGGCGTCAACACCCAGCACACCTGTCATCCGTTCAGGCTCTGGCGCATAGATGTGATGGTGGCATCCGGACAGCTGTGCCTGGCCTGCAAGTGCTCACAGTGTTTCTCCTTACAGGGTTCTGGCCACCCTCAGAAATGTCATGGATCTTCAGTTAAGGGACCCCCTCACATAGCTGATGTTCAGTAAATAACAGGCCCCTTCTCTCTAGAAAGACTTTATAATATAGCTGTTAAGAACATGGTCCTTGGCAATGCCATTTCAGCTCTGCTCTTCACAACCTGGGCAGCCTTGTGCCAGCTACCTTAACAACCTAGACCTGTGTCCTTACCTTCCTTGCAGGGTTGTTGTGATAAATTTACTTAAAGTGTGTAAGACGAAGTCCAGGCCATAGTAACTGCTCAATAAAAGGCAATATTTTCATGCCACAACTCTTCAGATGGATGAATTGCCTCAGGCTGGGCTCGTGCTACATTACTGCACCATTTGTCTCTGTTTATTGTAGTTGGTTTGCGTTTGTCTGTGTGCCGACACACACTGGACTGTGAATTTCATGTAACGGGAGCTATTTCTTGCTCATTGCTATTTTCCCAGCACATAGCATGGGCATTGGCATCTAGTAGGTGGTAAAGAAATGAACATCACTTGCATATTTGGCCCCCAGAGCATTGCACACATCACAGCCAACGCACAGCAGTGACAAGAGGAGACACCTACCCTTTGTCTTCCCAGCTGCAGGGATTCTTTCCCTTAGTCTTAGTCTTATGAATCTGCAGAGTCACCTCTGACTACAAAGCTTGGGCACACTATTTCTTGACACATGGGGCCCTGCCCCAGAAATTCCAAATCAGAGCTGTAGGGGTGGCACAGTGGGATCTTCAGTATAACACAGACCCCAAGTGAGTCTGAAGCCCACGGAAGATTGGGATCCACTGGCTGGGGAAACGGCCTCTGGACTGGCTCACGTGCAGTAAGCAGAGCCCAGCAGGCTGCAGACAGCCTCAGAGACAGAAAGGCAAAGTTTCCTTTCCAACTTCTGCAAGAACAAGAGAGCAGCGATTCTCACACCTGCACAACAAAGTGTAACGCCACTGGGTCTCAACAGATGCCACCTGCACGGAGAGATAATCACAGGGTGAACCATGTCCTCCAACACAAGAGAACAGAGCACTTCCTTCCTCGAACTGTGTCAGGTCTATGAAACCAACAGCCCTGCGGGGCCAGTCCTTGCCGGTCATTTAGGGAGGAGGAGGACCCAGCATTACTGTGCCCCCACTATGTGGCAGGCTCTGCACGAGGCCCTGGGTGAACGACAAAGCGTGCTTGAGAAGAATGATTTTGCATCATTTGAGTTTAGTCAAACCTAAACTCCATATTTGCTCCGGGGTAGTGGGGGGAGCTTTTTTTTTTTTCCTGAAGACCTGAAGAGCACAGGAGATTAAAATAAAGACCTACCAGTTAATAGCTGCATTACAGGCTATGTTGCCATAAAGCAAAGGGGATTTATACCTGTCAACTGGGAGCGCATTCATCTAAGATGCATCATTAGAGCCACACCACGAGGCCGTGTGCTCCACGCAGAGGCATCACCACAGCAACAGCGAGCAGCGATGCTCAGAGAATGGGCAACGTGAATCTCCCAGGCTCCCGCGAAGTTCTTAGCTGATTTTTATCTAAAGTGTCTTGGCTCACAGCATCACAGGGGAGAGAGCCATGGCTCTGCGGAGCGGGTAACAAGAGCCTCATGGCACGTGTTTGTGTGGGGGGCAGCCTCTGCAGAAGTTGGCACGATGTGCCCACCCAGCTCCAAGAGATTCCAGCAAAACATCTGGACAGTGGGCACCTCAGATCGGGGAGTGTGCCGCATGGACCTGCGGACAAAAAGCCTGTATAAAACCTGCAATCTGAACTCCTAGCCAGGGCACAAATACCCTCATGCACTATGTTCCAAGCAGCCCACCACGGCCAGGGAGGCCAGGGCTCCAGGCAGCTGTGGGCCAACAGCGTGAGTCTGCATTTGCTCAGAGCTGCCTTTCTTAGAGATGTCCGTGGTCCCAGGCACTGTCTCCCCTACACAGGGGGCTCCTCATGGCCAGAAGGGTCGAGCCCTGCCTCTTCTTCCAGTGCAAGAGGGTGACATGAAACAAGGGGCTATCTGGAAGGAACCAGCTGAATCCAGAGCTCCAGGCTGGGCAATGGGGGGAACAGGTGTTGAGGGGGTAGCTCTGTCATTGGCCAGTTCTTCAAGGGTTGGTGCTCAGGTTAGGGGATCACCCAGCCCTTCTTCCCATCAGCAATTTTTTCAACCATTTACTGTCATTATCACCTTCAACAAAGGGTGCAGGCGTGGGGAACCTGTGGCCTTGGGGCCACATGTGACCTTCTGGATCCAAGTTAAAGAGATTTGTCCCCTTTCGTGTTCCTCGAACCCCCTTTCATGGTCCTTATTATAATGACCATCTCATGGTCTGACTCCCACTGCAGACTTCACTCCAGGAGGACAAGGACTACATTCCGTTTGTCACTAGCACAGTGTCTGGAATGTAGTTAAAAAGAAATAAATAATAGCTAGATGAATGATTGAATGAAGATAATGACCAATATATAAACAAATATAGAACCAAAATACTTATACGTTGTACCCTATCCAGGGCTTTATTTGAAACACGTTATACCCAGTTACGAACGTCTGGGAGAGGGAAACAGAACAGTGTTGTCTGTAATCACAGGTGCAGAAGGACAGCGGGGGAAGTTAACAAGAGAGGTGAGGCAGGTGCGACGCTCAAAGGTGTGCCAAGTCCTCGCCTTCCGGGACAGGTCAGGAGCATGTGCGACTTCAGTGTAGCACAGCTCTCACTCTTCCAAAGGCTTTCACGTGTGCTCTCTTCACAATAAGTCTGCAGAGAGGAGCAAGACTGTACTGTTATCCTAGTTGGGGAGAGGAGATGATGGAGGCAGAGAAGCTTGACACGGCACCCTGTTCCCGCCTGCTCTTCCTCGAGACTCAGCTCAAAGTCACCTCCTCGGGGAGCCTCCCTTCCCTCACCCGACTGCGTCACTCTTGTCATAAGCTTTTCCCACATCCCTTTACTTTTCCTCCTTGTTTTTCTCATCCCTTATGGTGATTTAATCATTTAGCAGTATGATTATTTCATGGTGAGTCTCTCCACGAGGTAGGGATCACAGCCTTTGCGCCCCACTAGTAGAGTGGCACCTGGCTCAGAGCTAAGGTTCTGTAGTATGAACAAATACACAGATGAAAAAGTATATGTGAACCTACAGCAGTGGCTGCCTGGGACAGAAGCAGCTGAGGGGCGTTTGCTCATTCATTCAGCCCGGCCTGTGCGGTGGTCATGTACAAACCGATGAAGGTTGAAGAAATCCGGGAACAGGAATCCTACCTACAAAAATCACGCCAAGACACTCCCATGCGGACGGAAGCAGGGAGGGGCGTGTGGTGACACACAGAGCCTCTCCTTCTCCGCCCCCGTCCCTGGTCCACGGCTAAGTGCAAGCAGAGCAAGGAGGACCGTGCGGCACACTGTTTGCCAGTGACGAAGCCAGGCTGATCAAGACCATGGTGTACTTTTCCCTCTGGCTCCCCAGTGGTATTTAATTACCATCATCATTAATTCATAACAGTAATTCTCTTTTAAAAGAATATGGTGCTAAAAATAATGTTTCATACAAGTGTGAAAATTGAATCTAGAAATTATTTACCGGAGTCTACTTCCTCCCCAGAACTCTGCATCAGCGAAAACTGATTTGAAGCTGAATTTCCTTGAACAAAAACATTGCCCGCTCACAAACCAGCCCATGGAAATAGAAGAAGCAGAAGTTCCTCCCTCTTTCCTAATAGCACCCCAAACTCCTTTTCTCTGGCTCCTTTGATCTGAGAATCTTTATCTTAAAGCACTTTATACACAGTCATTAATTTTCACAGCACTCCTGCTACGAAGATTCTATTACTTCCATTAAACCATGGAGTAAATC
>CM052445.1:14407516-14486426 GCA_028533085.1 Varecia variegata
CCACCTGCTGTACTTCACGTCTCGGCTCCAGGGTTGTCTGATCCAGAGCCTCTGACACCCTCAAACCCTTCCCGGGCACAATGGGCCACTCACTCTACCCTACCCAAAATTTTAACAGCACCCATGATGCTTAATTTTAATCCTATTTGTTCAAGTATCTTTCCCCCTGACAAACTCTGTCTTACACATCTTTATGCTCGAGCACCTGGCTTTACCTGACATACAGTCCTACCCCAGGAGCATCTGCCAATCGAAAGCGTAGCTCCCTTTTATAGAGCACTCACCCTGGGGTAGGCACCGACCCGAGCGCTTTGCACTATTCGTTTCATCCCAACAGAGTGTGTTTGGTGTCATCATTCCCACTTCACAGATGAGCTAAGCCACCTGCCCCAGATGAAGGCGCTGCTGTCTTTTCTGAGATCTCCATCAGCTGAGGTAGACGGTGGGTAAAGCAATCTGAAATTGAGAAAACTTCTGATACCGTTGCAAAACCGGTGGTTGCCAAAGCATGAGTCCAAGCTGACGCTGAGATGTGTAGACACACTCTCAGGTTCTGGGAATTCTTGCCTATGCACCCCCTCCCCCCCGGGGAGGACTAACTAGTCATTTAAAGATAGCACCGTAGCACCCAAGCCGTGTGGGCCCATCATTAAGCCCCGTTCAGGCGTAAGGAAAAGCTAATAAAATAAACTGTAAAGTGTAACCAGCTCCTCTACCTCCCACACTCTCTCTGTCATAGCGTTTTCTCCCCCTGGCTTGCAGCGGCCACTCCCACCTCTGTCCCTGTTCACACACAGAGCGTGGCAGCAAAGCTCTGCAGGAGGGGACAGCTGCTGGGGGGTAGCACTGGCTGTTTCTGCCCTCTGTCCATCCCCGAAAATAGCCTCTTTGACGGCCCCAAGCCCAGACATCTCACGAGAGCACCGCGTAGATCACATTCTTATTTATCAAAAAGGAAACAGCCCACCTGGACCCGGATCCTTCACAGAAATACGAAAGAAAAACAGAGGGAGCCACGCTAGCTCCCCAGAGCAAAGGTGTACCGTTTAAACGCTTGCACAACCGCTGCTACAAACCAGAACATTCTGTACTGTCAGACGAGGCTTAATTAGCCTGAACCAAGAGTCTAAGGTCACACGATTCAGAACATTTCGCGGCCTGGAGTGTAACATTAGAGGTGCTATGGGTCATCCTACCACAGCACTATTGGGCCCAGGACTGGAGAGCATTTCAGCTTCCCCAATCCAGGCGTGATTTGAGAACACCGAGGGGTGCGGGGAGGGGAGCTTCCTCGTGGACTTTGGAAGCCCGCAGTTGTTTTATTTGCGGGGGGGTGTGCCTGATGTGTCCTGCTGAGAGTGTGTGTGTGCGCGCGTGGATTCTGATGGTGTTCTCTGCTCCTGCTCAAAGGAGGCTTTGAAAGAGGCGAAGACATTTCAATGGCAAAGTAGTGGCATCATATCTAAGTGTTCTGGGATGGGAAGATTGTCCCAGAGTTTAGGTATTCATTTACTCATTCATTCACTTTTTCCGTCAAACTTGGAGAGAGCATCCATTTAGCATTAGACTCCATTATGGGCAGCAGACCCCAAAAGATGCAGGTTCCCACAATCGGTTCTTACTGTTGCTGTAAAAAATTACCACAAACCTGGTGTCTTCAAACACAAATTTACTAGCTTGCAGTTCAGGGGGTCAGAAGTCAAAAATGGGTCTCATTAGGCACAAATCAAGGTGTCAGCAGGGCTGCGTACTTTCTGGAGACTCTAAGGAAAAAATCCACTTCCTGGCCTTTCCTAGCTTCTAAAGGCTGCTGACACTTCTTGGGTCATGGCCCTTCCTCTGGTCAAAGTCAGCAATGTCAGACGGAGACTTTCTCATGCTGCCAGCCCTCTGCTTCTCCACTCTTCTGCCTGTCTCTCCCATCTTGTAAGACCCTGGTGACGACACTGGGCCCATCCCCAGGATAATCTCCCCATCTCAAGATCCTACCTTTAATCACGAATGCCAAGTCCCTTTTGCCATGTGTACGACATATTACACTGTACCAGATATTACCAAAGTATACAGTAATATATTCGCAGATTCCGGGGATTAGGACTTGAACATCTTTGGGGAGGGGACATTATTTTGCCTCCCACAGTCCCTGTCTCAATAATTTTCATTTTTTATATCTGATTGAAACTGACTAACCTGCATTTTGGCCTTTTGTTCCTCATGAGACTCTGTGCCTTAAGGTGTGTTCACAGACAGGATTTTTGTAAATGGCTCCTAGGCCTTCCCTGGTTTCCTCTCACCCATTAGCACGCACATTTATCTCCCTTGAAGGCTCCTTGCAAAACACGCCATGCGAATAAATAATTTATTATTTAAGACACATTAGTCTGACTTTGATTCTGAGCTAAAGGCAAGGATGAATATCCATAGAGTCCTGAGGCGACGGCCCGGCCCTCACCTTTCTCCAAAATGGGTTCTCTGGGCCAAGCCCAGAAGGGCACTTACGTGGTTGGCTTCCCGCTCACAGTGGAGATGCATCTCAGCTCTCAGCACACCTCCAACACCTCCTTGTTCCCGCCTGCTGATTCATGGCAGCTTGCATCCGCCATTGTCCCTTTGCGTTCATTTCCATTTGGAGGATTGAGTTGTACCTGATTTCAAACTTCTCTGTGTGTGTGGCGGGCAGAATAATGCTGCCACCCCGCAAAGACAGCCTCATCCCACTCCCAAGAACCTGTAAATACATCACCTTACGTGGCAAAAGGGACTTAGCAGATGTGACTGAGGTTAAGGACTTTGAGATGGGGACAGTGTCTTGGATTATGATGGGTGGATCTAATGTCCTTCAGAGGGTCTTTCAGAGGGGAGGACCTTTCCCACTGCAGAAAATCAGAGAGGGCCAGTGGCGTAAGAAGGATTTCATGCCCACGGCTGGTGCTGAAACGTAGCTTGCTGTGTGAGAGGACTAGACAGAGGTCTGCAGAAGCCAGAAAGGACAAGGACAGGGCACCCCCCGAGAGCCTCCAGGAAGGACGTAACCCTGCCGACACCTTGACGTTAGCCCAGGGAGACCTCCCTGGTCAGACCCCTGACCCACAGAACTGCAAGGTAATAGATTCATATTGTCTCAAACCACTGAATTGAGATAAGGTGTTGCAGCAGCAATAGCAAGCTAACACAATGTGCATTCTTTTGCAGTCCACGCTGATGACTTAAGCCCTCCAAAGGAATGTAATTCAGCGTCACTAGTAGACAGGCAACACCCTCCTCCGGATCATTAGCCTGAAGTCAAATAAGCCCAGGCTGCACAGGGACCCCTGCGGACTCCATCTGAGAACACCTTGGGTGGCAGTGATGTGAGACTAATTATTACCTTGTCTTTCCTGGGCCTGATTTCATATCTGAGCCAATCTGTACCTTTCCTGCCAGACATGACACTGGACAGGTTTTATCTTGGTAAGGACGATTTCCTTCCCTGTGCTTCCTCCACTGATGTGGTGGTCAGTGCCCCTTCCCTGCTCCACTCCAGCGCCTCTGCCCTGGGGTGACACCCACAGACACGCGCACCTCCATACAGACATAGACACACATACACATAACCACAGACACACACAGATGCACGCACACACACAGACATGTACACACACAGACACACACACCTCTATACAGACATAGACACACATACACATAACCACAGACACACACAGATGCATGCACACACACAGACATGTACACACACAGACACACACACCTCCATACAGACATATACACACAGACACACACACCCATAGAGACATATACAGACACACAGACACAGACACACACATAACCACATACACACACAGACACATGCACAGATACACAGACACACACATAGACACACACACACACACACACCTATGCAGACATTTGCACACAGAGACATAGACACAGGCACGCACATAACCACACACACACACACACACACACACACACACACACATGCACATACTTCTATCTTTTTTGGGAAAAAAGCAGCCCAGATTTTGAAAAGGATTTGCTCCCCCAGTGCTCTGCTGTGACTGCCCCAGGGTTTGTGAATTTCCTTTGCATTTTAAGTGTTTCATTATGTTATGAAACAGGTACTTAAAGGACCAGTCATTTTTCAAGATTTACATGGGAGAATTTGATTTTTTTTTTTTTTTCCTAAAGAATACCAAGAACTTTATGGATTTTGCTATTAAGTCTTTGAAGATGTCATTCCATACCAGGTGAGGGGCAGTAATTCCAAAGTACAGTCATTTTGCCTGATTGGAAGATTCTGGCTTCAGACTTGGAGGGCTCCAGATGTCTGTCGGTTCTTCTGACTCTCATATTCTCAGGGTCCCTTCATCTGTACCATGTACCAGATGCTATTCCAGGTGCCAGAGATGGAGGGGTAGCTCTGGTGAAGATCAGAGCTGGAGTTACAGATTCGAAGTCATTGTCTGTCACTAGCATTAAAGCCACTGGGATTACATCATCACCGGAGGCGTGTGCAGGTAGAGAAGCGGGGTCCAGCACAGAGCCCAGAGCACCCCAAAACTTAGAAGTCAGCAGAGTAGGAGGACTTAAGAACGGAGGAAGATTTCGCGGTAGGAGGAAAACCGGCAGGGTGCAGGGCAGCACACAAGCCAAACAAAGAAAGTGTTTCAAGGGAGAAGAGAACAGTTAATGGTGTCAAAAGCTGGCAAAAGTATGAAAAGGACAGCCTGGTGATCGCTAGTCCTGACAGCATGAAGGTGATATGGACACGCGCAATTGGAGGAGATGGAAACCCGTCTGGAATGGCTGGGGTGACAAGGTGGGGAAAAGCAACAGAGATCATGGCTTGGACAACACTTTCAGTTCATTTCTGCGAAGAGCAGCAGATACATGGAGTGGTAGCTGGAGGTGGAGGTGGGGTCCCAGGGAGGGGTTTCTCAGATGGGCACAAAGGTGATAAGGGTAACAGCCCAGTGGAGAGAGAGAAGCTGGTGATGCACCAAGTAAAGTGGAGGGTTGCAAAGAGGCAAGTCAGGACACAGGGAGAGGCAAGGGACCCAAGGCACAGGCAGAAACGGCAGACTTAGAAATTTCACCCACAGCACCATATGGCAGGGCGATGAAGATGAGGACAGAGCAGGTATGCTGGTGCATTTGGCAGTGGGAAGAGGGAGGAGTCCCTGTCTGATTAATTCTGCATTTTCAAAGAAGTATGAAGCAAAGTCATCCTTTGCCTTTTGAATGTCTTTAGTGGCTGAGCTACTAGAAAGGCTGCTGCCTTGTCAGTTAAGACCATAACTAGGATCCTGGCCGGGGGATCCAACGTAGACACTGATTATTTATCAGGAAAGTCACAAAATAAGCACCACATGTACTCACCATCACATTGGTTTCACTGATCATCACCTAAGAGCACATTTAGGAATAACATTAATCGGGTGTCAGGCAGATGTGGCGGGGGAGGGGACGGGTGTATATGTACATAATGAGTGTGATGTGCACTGTCTAGGGGATGGACATGCTTGAAGCTCTGATTGGGGGGGGGGCAGTGCGGCAGGCAAGGGCAATATACGTAACCTAAACTTTTGGACCCCCATAATATGCTGAAATAAAAAAAAAAAACAGCCAAAACTATTAAAAAATAAAAAGGGAAAGTCACTTACCCTGTTGGTGAATGTGTTTTCTCAATTCTCAAACAGAACAATAACTGTTGTATGAATTAGATATTGAAAAAGTCACTGATGCAATTTCTGCTTCTGGAAACATGGCTAACTAGAGGGCCAGAGGTACCTGAAAAACTGAATACATTTTCAAATATGTTTTGAAATGTATGGCAGAGCTGGCAGAAAGTCAGGACAACTCTGAGAGGCCAGAAACAATAAGAAGGTCTAAACTGAGAGAGGTGAGCTGTGGGTGGGGCCAGCATTGTCCTGTGTGTCTGCAGACCACGGGGTACCAAGAGCCCCCAGCCTGCGGGACAGTGCCTGGGCTAGAGCTGAGCAGCCAGACTGGACCCTGGCAAAATAAATAAATAAGTAAATAAACCTCAGAAGGGAAATCGTCTCAATGAGTAAACTTAAAAAAAAAAAAAAAAAAAAAAAACCAATCTACCCGAGGGAACTGGGTATAAGTCTATCTTGTTCTTGGCCCCTGATGAAGGAGGAAATCAGTGGGGAAAGTTCTCCTCTAAGCATACCTATCCATAACCCTACATGTAAAAGAGTTTGGGGCTAGATTTCACTCTAAAAATGCAAGCCAAAAATTTGGTTAAAGAGCAATAGACTTCAATTCCTGTCTGTGAGAATCCCTGTAATAAAGTTCCAAGTAGCAGGTGTTTACAGAGAAAGAGAGAGAGAAAGATCCCAAAACAGGAAGGAAAACAAGCCCTCCTGTAAGGATCAATAGAAACAACAAATTGTGAAAGTAGAGATAATAGGATGATCCGATGAGAATATAAAATATGTTTTTGACATGTTTAGAAAATGAAAGGTGGTAAGATGAAAATGTGCTAGAGATCTGCTATACAACATTGTGCTTATAGTTAACAATAATACGCTGCACGCTTAAAATTTTCTTAAGAGGATGTATCTCCTATGACGTGTTTTTGTCACAATAAAGAAAAGAAAGATTGTATCAAAAAGTTGGCAGAGAAACAAGAGACTATCAAATACAATCAGAGCAATTTTGATAAAAAGATCAGTTAGAAGTTTGAGAAACAAAAGCTAAAGTAACTAGTCAGAACTACAGAGGAAATTAGTAAACTTAAAGATCAAGCTGAAGAAATCACCCCAAATGCATAATGTATACAGTGGCAAAGAGACGAAATAGGCAAGCAGGGTTGAGGGAAAAGTTTTAATATGTATCTAAAGACAGCATAAAAGGAGAGAGATTATGGTGAGATGGGGAGGCAAGATATTTAGAGACAATAATGAATGTGACCTTTCCAGGGCTGATTAATAAATAACAACAATCCTCTGATTCTCAAAGCCCAATGAACACCAACATTCCCTATGAAATCCCTGCCCATACACATCAAAATGAGCCTGCAGTGTCACCAAAGGCGAAGAAGGAGCACCCAGAGAAAATGACAGATAACCTACGCAGAATATTACCCAACCAGCTGATTCACAAACAGCAACAACACTGCAAGAAAATCACCGTCAACCCACCAAAACTCTCTTTCAAATATGAGGGTGAAATTAACACATTTTTCAAATAAGAAAAACCTGAAAGAGATTATTACCAACACACACTCAGTAAAGCATTTCTAATAAAGGATGAATTTCAGAAAGAAGAAA
Source organism: Varecia variegata (assembly GCA_028533085.1). Lineage (NCBI taxonomy): Eukaryota > Metazoa > Chordata > Mammalia > Primates > Lemuridae > Varecia > Varecia variegata. The sequence continues at coordinate 14,414,812 of CM052445.1, forward strand.
ATGATCTCAGAAGGAAATAAAATGATTCCCGAGAAGAAATGGGGAGTAAAGAAAATAATAAACATGTGGGTAACTATTTTAAGGTATAAAAAATATAAGATCCAATTCGTGAAGTTAGAAGGAGAGAGGTAAAAGTAAAATACTGAACAAGAATAGCGTATGAGTCAGAGACAGGAGACTGGGCAAGTTATCTCAACCCTAGGAGCATCAGTGGTCCCCCCACCATAAATGTCAAATAGCAGTCATTTTCAAAAAGGGCCTCTGGGATCTAGTTCCTTCTACCTCAGATCAATTTTTGATATCTTGCACAAAGCTTTAATGGTTGCATTTTCTATGAGCCAAGTCTCCTAATTGTGGCACTTTGCTGCAAACCCAGAGCATTTAAGGAGTTCCAAGCGCGATGCATCCAAAAACTCCCAGATTTCTGCTTTTTCCATTTCCGTCTCCATTTAATTTCTGGGAGTGATGAGATAACTGCAATGACAGCAATCTAAGTGGTTGTATATTTTGTCTAAAATGCCCTGAAATCATTCTGAGTTATTATGTAAATACCCAAATCTGCTCATTATGTCATTATGGGGGGAGGCTCGACAGTCCTCTTGCCGCTGCTATTTCTTAAGATGAGATCATTAGAAAAGGATTAGTGGTGTAATGTCTGAGGGGCTTAAACAATAATTTGAGTCTTTCAGATGTGCATAAGGTAATTTTAAATAAATTCCAGGGTTTTTCTGATGATAGCCCTCAGTTCAGTCATAGCTGCTTTTAAAGAAATGCTAATTGGATGAGGTAATATTTAGCACAAAACTTGACACGTGGAAGGTGGTCCGTAAAAAGCAGCTATCCCCATTCTTCGTATAATGTCTGGGTAGAAATGAAACAAACACAAAAAGTATGGCCATCATGATGAACTGTCTGTTGGTCTTCAGAAGTCTTGATTCTCAACACTGATTTGTAACTTTCCAAGGCCACAAAACTGAGGAAATAGAGAGAGGTTTGGCTATCACCATTGTTGACTTCTGGGAATTTCTGATTCATTGAGTCAATAAATATTTAGAGAGCACTTAGTATATGCTGGGCACTGAAAACACAAAGATCTATTAATATAAGTTACATTTCACCCCCTCCACAAAGGAGTTCACAGTTGGCTTCTGTGACTAGTAAGATTGGTGTTTGGACAAAGATTTACTGGGTGTCTGCCTTGTGCCAGGCCTTGTGCTAAGCTCTGGAGACACGGAAATGAACAAGGTATGTGTCTCCAAGATCTTACCATCTAGTGGAAAATACAGATAAGTTGTAAACCCATAAATTACAAAGCATCCCTGTGGTAAAAGAGCCATGGGTAAGAGACAGTATAGCTAATCCAGACTGAAGGAGTTGACATTTGAAATTGGACTTGAAAGGAGAATAAGAAATAAGAAGAAAGGAAAGAATATCCCAAACAGAGAGGGTAGCGTGTCCAGAGCCACTCAAGGGTATGCCCGGTGAGGAACGGTGAACAGTTGTGTGCTGCTTAGCTGTCGGGTACGTAGGTGAAAACTGGCAAAAGGCTTAGGTTCAACAATTAGATTGGACTCACCATGGGACAAATCTTGCAGCCTTTATAGGGAACTTACACCCTATCCTGGAACAATAGGGGTCAACATGGAGTTTGAAGCAGGAGACTGCTATATCCAAAACTTAAAAAAAAAAAAAAAAAAAAAGATTTCAGAAGGGCAGTTTTAAAGTTACTCCAGAGATGAGAGAGACTAACAGTGAGGGGAAACAAACAATTTAGAGGCCATGATATTTATCTAGACAAGACATGATTATGATATGAAATAAATCATAGCAGTGGTAATAACCAGATATATGAGGAGAAATTTGACAAGACAGGCAACTAATGGAATGTGGTAGGAGAGGAGGAAGAGAAATCCAAGATAACGGAGGGTTATCAAATTTGAGAAACTGAGTGAGCCATTTCACTGGTCTGAGAAAGTACAGGATAAAGAACAGGTCTGGGAGAAAGACAATGAATTCTGTTTAGCAAATTTAAGTTTGAGATGCTTGTGTTGTCTCAATAGGGATGTTTATGTTGTCTAATAAGCACTTTAAAACATGGGGGCAATGTTTTGGGGAGACACAAATTGGGGAGAGTGATAGTTGAAATTGTGGATATCATCTGGTAAATTCAAGATTAAAAAAAACCAAAATGTAGGAAGGTGACCAAAGGGACCCAAAGATTTGTCCAGAGCAAGGTTGTAAGATTAATCACTCAAGAGAACCCGCAACACACTGCACTCTGCTTTAGTCACCATGCAGGGCAGTAAACACACAGAGGTTCCTTCATTTTCCCAAACTCTCGTCTGAGTAAAAAGTGCTCAGGACCCATCTCTGCTGCTCTTCTACTTCTAGCTCTATTAAGCGTGGCAGGATTCTTGAACTTTTCTTTCCATCCTCTAACTGACTGGAAGCCTTTGAGAGAAGGAGGAGACAATGCAAAATGCACAGAAAGTAAGTTGGTGCACAGAGAAGCCACAGGGCAACACAGTCAACCCAGGACGAGAAGGCCAGGGCTTATCTTTATGAGAGCAGTTCTCTCATCCACATTCTCTCCTCGAGGTACACGTCCATGAGCTGGAATATCCCCCGCAATACTCCCTACATCGACTTGCCTGAAGAACATGGTGTGGATGGCTAAATTAAGTCTGTTTTTCCTATCTCCCCACAACATGGTTTCCTTCCCTGTAACATCCATGACATCTCATGTGGCTTTTCGTTTGAGGACCAAAGCAGCCTTGGAAAGCAATGGCATCCCCAACGGCCAGTGACTGACGGACCTCTCTTTGCTCCTGGTGTTGATACATTCTCCTCTTTACTTGACTTCTGTATTTACACCCTCTGAAATATCTTAAATCCAAGGATGATGAGACAGGATCCAAGTTCATGCCCCCAAACTACTCCCATCTGCCTGGAAAAGACTAGAAATCCTGATGTTCTAAAACAAGGAATCTCCTCTCTACCTGTTAAATAATGAAAAGTGGCAAAGACAGAGACATTCAAATTGGCCATTAAAATTGGTTACCACGCATCAGCACTTTTCAAACTGGGGTGGGAGGTGCCCAGTGATATAAGCTGTGGGCCAGATGATTCATGAAACCACAAGATTAAACTGTTGCTTCTCTTTGCAACTTCACTTTCACTAGAAGATTTGTCGGGGAATTTTGTCTTAATATTTAAAAAGCACAAACATATTAAAGAGTAGACTGCCAAGTTTGCATGGGTTTTTTTTTAAGATAAAATATAAGACTTCAAAGAAATTTTAGACTTCTAGACAGACTGCTTCCAGCCCCCTAAATCCAAGAGACAAAGATTCTCTCTTCTCCCATGGGGGTGTTTCAGATGCTTGGGAAGATTCGTGCTGCCTAGAAGAATAAGAGGCGTGAATAAACTCACATGTCAGTCTGGCAAAGTAAAAATGTCTGTAGGATAAAATAGGTACTGTCTAGAATGAGAATATACAGACCTAACATGAATGCCGGTTAAGAGATGAGAGGGTGGGCCTGGAATACTAGACCAAGGAAACCTGGGTCACCGACTTGCTTCGTAAGCTTGGAGAAAACATGGAATTTTCCTGACTCTCCATTTCCTCATCAGCAAAATAGTTGTACTAGAAGAAAAGTCGTTAAGTGATTTAAAATCTTTGAAGAGTTTCCAACATTTAAAGCTTAGGAGATTTCAAATAAAAACCTAGATTGTTGTCTTCTCTTAAAAAAATTAGGACATCTCATTCCCGAGCCCAGAACATTCCTCCATGGCAACTGTTTGTTGACATAAGGCCAAGTCCCAAGTCCTTCTTTAGACAGGGTACAACAGCCCACCACGACCTAGGGGCTCATCTGGGCCCCGCTCACTCCCCACTTTGACCTGCCTTGCCTGACTCTAGAGACCTGCAGTGTCCGTCCAATCCAGTGGCCCGTAGCCATGTGTGGCTACTTAAATTCAAATGTAAATTAATTAAAACTAAATAAACTTAGAAACTCAGTTCAGTTGCATTAACCAATTTTGAGTACTCAAGAGCCACATGCAGCCAGTGGCCGTGGAACTGGACATCACACATACAAAACACTTCCATTGTCCCAGAAATCTCCATCAGACAGGGCTACATAAACAGACGAACATGTGACTCCAGGCTGGATGACACTTGAGCTCTCTCATAGCCCTGATGTTCCAGATTCTTTGTGGGGAGACCCCAGCATTAGGGATGCGGCTACTGGACAAGTGTCCCTTTTAAAAATCTCTCCTTCGCCATCTGCTGCCGTAGTTGGAGATGATGTCTAAGGGCACACTCTTGAACCAAGAGCCCACGTGGCTTCCACCATGAGCAAGGAAGGACAGGTGTGTTGATCTGTCTTTGGGGGCAGTTTGCCGGGGGCAGCTGGGAGCCAGAAGGTTTGCAGCTGCACAGCCATGAGCACGGGAGGGGCCCTCCGCTGCCCCTCTCCCCACTGCCTCCATCCGCCCAGCCGCATCTGCGTGAGAGTGGCAGGTCCCACTGTCCTCTTAAGCAAAGGGTAATTAAGACAGATATGCCAATGATGCCCATTCCAGAGGTGCTCCCCCGCAAAAGAATTAGGCAAATCTAAAAGCTATTAGCTATGGACTCGACATAATTGAATACGCAATGGGAAGTTTGCCCCCGGCACAGAGGCTGGCCTCAGAGACCCTCAGCAAGGAGCGCAGGAGGTGTGAGCAGCACTTTGGCTGTGCTGATGTGTAATTACCCGTGAGCCGGGTCCCTCCGTCTTACTCATTACCGCCAGCCCCTCCGGGAGCACTCTCCGGCAACACTTAGTTAGCAGTTAATAAGCCACCACGTGTGCCAGGCAGCAGCAAAATTGCATTTCCCCAACACGTGCATTCACGCTGGCCTTCCCTCATTGGATCAGCAGACATGAGACTACCCTATTCCCTTTACATGGACTCTAGCATTTTAATTCGAGACATGCCACGTCACCATCTTGGAGATGAGGATTTGAGGATTTGAGGATTTGACACTATTCAAGACCCTACCCAAGAAAGGTGGAACGGCAGCCCCCCTCAAGCCAGCCCACAACTTGTGAAAAAACACTGACATGCGGGCATCCCCCAAGCCCAGTTAGGTCAGAATCCTGGGAGTGGTCCAGGAATGAGAACGTTTCAGAAATATCCCGGAGGACTCTCAGACGTGCCAGGGTTGAGAACCACTGGCTTTTGTAATCTAAGGGCCACTCAGCCGCACCACCCAAATCCTGCCTGTAGACCTGCCTGTAGACCAGGACACTTCCCTGCCTTTAGCCCTTCTCTGCCAGATGGAAGCTCACAACACTGCCATGTCACACAGGGGTCACAGGATAGCTGATTCATGGGGGCAGGGTAAACATCGAAGACGCCAGGTACCAAGAGCCCAGAACCTTTTCTGCCCTAGCCTGAGATCCAAGAGCTCTACCCCATTCTTTCCTGGTTCCCTGGGACCCTGAGCTTGGGAAGAGAGCGCGGGAGATTTAGCTGCGGGAATTGGATTGAGCCCTGAGGACACAGGCCGGGAAGAGGCAAGAGGGAGGTGAGGAGAGAAATCCAAGAAGTTTTGGGAGAGGAAAATAAAATAATTAGCCATGCAACTGCTAAGCCATGAAACAGAGTGAGGAGACAGGAAAGGCAGTTAGCTAAGTGGGACGTGACCAGGCACAAGTGTGGCAGCCAGGAATGGCGACAGCTGCCCATTTTCTGTGTGTGGCACCCAGATTAAGCACGTGTCCTCACATGTCCAGTATGAGGCCTGACAAGTGCAGATGTCAGATGAAAATATGAGCGCCTGGGCTTGTCTTAACACTGGGAGGGCAGGACTCAACAAGAAACCCCCATGGATTTCTAGACAGTTTTGCAAAACCCAGTAAATCAGCATGGGTCCTGCTGCCTGGCGGCACGCCTGCATATCTAAAACGCAGTGAAATATGGGACACCTAGAATTACAAGCTCCTTCACACTTGGGCTGGCTCAGTGGCCGTGGCTGTTCAGCTGTCCTCCCCTGACCCGGCCTTAATCTCTCCCTAATGAATTTTCTCTCTTGATATCTCGAGCAGATGGCTCAACAGGAGAGTGAACGCATTCCCAAATCTTACAGTGTGACTCCGCACACACAGGAAAATGCGGGTTTTGTTTGGGTTTTTGCTTTTTTGTTTTTTAAGAGGTGCAATGAACACAATGTCTTTGGGGCTCTCAACACCTTACTAGAAACAGCCGGGCTTTTCCTGGGATCTGGCTCTTGCCTGGCTCTTGCTCTTTTGCTGTTCTCGGGGGCATTTGCAATATGCTGACTGCCCTGCCAGCCCTAAGAGACACTGAGAGCTTCACCTGGAGGGTGAGCTGTACGGGTCCTTCCTCCTCACCCCAGGGACTTCAATTGTGCATGACACCTTGCAAGGCTCACAGCTCCTCAATTAAAAGTGGGGAGCCTGGGGCCCCTGTCTTGACATTTTAACTCTTCTTCCCAGGAAAGAGGAAGGGAATAAGATACACCATCCCACCAGTAGAGCTACTACAGGAGAGGCTGGCACACTCAGGGGTACTTAGTACAGTCAGGTCTCTGCACAGAAGGAAAAGGGTTGGATTCAGCACAAAATGTTCCATGAATCCTGCAATGTCAGTAAAGCACTAGGTGGGGGTGAAGCATATATTAGCCGATTCCCTAAAGGCAAGGCTCACGGGCTCAGAACAGGTGGGGAGAAACCCTAGGGATGCCCAAACCTGGCTACATATGAGAACCACTTGGAGAACTTTTAAAGCAAGTTGATCTTGCTCTCTTCCAGAGGCAGAATCCCAGACGTGGGATTTGGGCATGAGTGTGGTTTTTTTTTTTTTTTTTAGTTCCTCAGATTATGCAATTCTGGCGCTCAGGGACTCTTGAGTGTGGCAGAAATGAGAATGCAACCCTAGCCCCCTGCTCTAGGGTGTCCCAAACTGGACTGTGTACATGGATCACCTGAGGAGATTCTGTTAAAATGCAGATTAAGATTCAGAAGGTCTGGGGAGGGCCGAGATTCTGCGTTCCTCAAAGGCTCCCAGATGAAGTGGATGCTGCTGCTTCAACCACTTTGAGGTGCCAGGCCCTGGCATCTAGTCCTAAAAATAAACGCGTCACCTGCCTATTGGCCCTCAGTCTTTCTGACATCAAACTAGAGAGCCAGTGTGGCAGAGAGGTTAGATGAGGGCGACCCATGTTTTTCACCCTGATTCTGAAACTATTGCTGTGCAATCTTGAGCAAGTCACTTAACCTCTCTGATCTTTAATCTCTTCGGGTGTTAAAATAGAGCGGAAACTAATACATTTACATAGTTGTTGGGCTGATCAGATGAGATGTGAAATTGTTCTGTAAACTGGAAAGCGCTACAAAGTGTGACAGTTTGTTATATAATAAGATTGGCCTTTGAAAGACACCAATATTAGCTTTCAAATGGCTGTCATTGACATGTGCACACGCATTTTTATAGTCCTTTATTTCTCCCAATAGGAGCATGCGTATAGCAGCACACATGCAAGAGATGAGTTTTACCTCCTAAAAGGTTTTAACTCTATGCATGCATGTATTTGTGTGTGTATTGTATGTGCATGTGTGTGTGTGTGTTCTTATACCATTGCCTGAAGCGTAGAGACTTGCAAGGAAATTCACTTTAACCAGGAGGATTCAAGAATGCATAGCAAATGTTCAGGAGCAAGAGCCAAATTGGTAGCTCCTCCTGCTCCTTTCCACTGCATGAGCACACCCCTGGCCAGGACAACATGGCACCATGCCCCGGCCACCTTGATCTCCATGTTCCCCATGGCTGCATGCCCCCGCTGGGGTGCATATTGAAGCAGTGTCTCCTGTCCAGCCCAGCCAGGGAGATTGTCGCTTGGGACCCTAAACCTTTTTGAGGTTCGAGCCCTCAAATCACATTGGCCTGTCTGGCCAATGCTAGTCATGTCATCCGTGTATGTTCACTCCCAAAAGAAATGAAAGCCTTGGCAAATTCTTGAACCGCATTTTGGAAGCCACTGCTGAGGTTGCGCAAACACATTTGGCTCGTGCTCCGGGGACCAAGCAGTTCTCTGGGTTGGATCGCAGAAACAAAATGTTCTTGTCCTACTTCCGAGATGGTGTCTGAGGACTTGGCTCCCTCGGCCGAAGAACTGCCTCCTCGCTGATGTCATCCTGCCACGGAAAGGCAAACATCTTTGGGTTCAGCAGTTCAGGACCAGAAGTGAGAAGAGGTGGTGATCAAAAGGGAATTTAGCCAGGCTCGACCCTGTCGGGGCAACTTAGATATGCAACCCCATTCTTACAACCCAATTAGCTTAAAGTAAAACGTACTGGCACGGTTTGTGAGGAGGGACCACCCAGCTGGGACACCCCCAGGCGGGGGTTACTGGTCACCATGCCACCTCCATGAAGCAGGGTTTTTTTATGGGGCTTCAATGCTGCCACACACACCCTACAGGAGCACCCGTTCCTGGAGGGGACAGGAGAATATTCCACACCCAACTGCAGGGAAGAAATCATCTCCCTGTAGCCCTCGTGCCTTCTTTCATCTTGCTGCATCATATCTCAGACATTCGGTGACTGCACTTCCCCGGCCAAACCGAGGCGGCTCCTGCTGGCCCCGAGTCCCCGTCTCAGCTCCAGGTCATCCTCGGCACACAGAGCCCACGGCTGCCCCGAGTCCCCGTCTCAGCTCCAGGTCATCCTCGGCACACAGAGTCCACGGCTGCCCCGAGTCCCCGTCTCAGCTCCAGGTCATCCTCGGCACACAGAGTCCACGGCTGCCCGGGCTCCTCACAAGGCCATTCGGGACAAGCCGTTTCTTTCACCAAAAAAAAAAAAGGATTATCTTTCCCACATTTATATCTTTCACCTGTAAAATCTGGAGTTCTTATTACCAGATCAGACCTCCCTAATGCCTCATGCTCCAAACCGCAGAGCCACACGTAGGCTTTGTGGCCAGAAGAAAAGCCACCATGAAATTGGTTCTGGCAGTCCCGAGAGTCAGACACCCACGTCATGCAGAGATCTGTGTGACCAAGTCTTGGGACGACAGTGAACGATGTGAACCTTCCTTAAGGAGTGACCCACAGTCTGGGGCCCATTCCGGGCTGTGCACTGGAACCCCTTGGGAACGATTTCAAAGCTCCGATATGTGGGCCTTTCGCTAGACTGCTTGAATTGTAACCTCTGAGGGGCCAGCATCGGTATTTGTCCAAGTCCCTTCCGCTGATTCTAACTGGGACGGAGAAACTCCTCTCTCATTGGATCCCCTCTTTTTCCTAGACAGGACTATTTTGTCCCAAAGAACCCAGGTACTTAAGGTCACAGCGATAACTAGGGGCAGAGCAAGGACCAGGGCCCAGTGGCACCAGGTACCCTGCTTTCGCTCTAGGCAAGCAGTAAACAACGCTGTAGCTGCGTAGCCAGAGGAACTGTTCTATAAATGGTTAAGAGTAAGGCTGCTGGAACCGACTCCCTGGGTCTGCTTGTTGAAAGATTTACTCAGTGGACTGATCAGAATTCCAGTTCTGCCACCCTATTGTGTGTGGGGCCTTGGCAAACTACCGAGCCTTGCAAAATCCTATGTCCTTTGGCTATGAAATAGGGGTGGGTGGTGTTTGGGGTGGGGAAGGGTAATGCTAGTACCTTTCCGCTAGAATTGTGAGAGTTTAATGAAATGACAGCCATAACATGCCTAGCAGAGTTCTTGACACAGAATAAATGCTCAGTAATCTCGACACTTGTTAATATTATTAGTATCACACATGTGCTGGTACTGGTTTTCCAGGTTTATGGTATTGCTATGGGAAGCCAGCAGCATGTAATCTGTAGGACATACAAGTGGGGATTGGCCTTCAAGGACACTCAGCAGTAAATATGCAGGGACTGAGACACCACAGTCCCAGAAAACTTGGCTTTTCTTGACTTCCGGGATGATTTGCTGGTTCAAATTCCAACCACATTGCTTGGAATGAGGTTCCCAAGCTTCCTTCATTTGGGGTTTTAAATGCATGTAGTCTCTGTGTTCTAACACGCAGCAGATACAGGGGTAGAGAATGGAAGCTTTGACCTTTCATCCCTCCGGGAAAGACCAAATAGGTCAGGGTGTTTCTCACCAGTTGTCTACTCCTCCATGAAGCCTTCCCTGACTGCCACATCTAAAGTACCAACACCCCAGCTCTCCTACCCCCATCTCATTACTCGTTACCCACTTGTCAGTTCTTCCCTTTTCACAGCAATTACCACTATCTGAAAGTATCTTTTTTCCTTTGGGCTGGTCTGTGCATGTTTTATCTGGTTCTCTGAGCCAACGTGTCAGCTCTTTGAGACCAGAGCCCTGTGTGCCTGGCTTCCTCAGTATCCCCAGGACCTGGGCACTGGATAAGTGTTTATTGCAAGATTTAATGACTAAAAGTCATTTCCCTCATTTTGAGCCTCATCCTAATCCTATGACCACCAGTTCAGACGTTACCCCCCCGTGCTACTGGGGAGCCTCCAAGTGTTTAATGACTTGCCCAAAGTCAGTTAGCTCGTAAATCATAACATCATAATCCGACTCAGACCTTCTCACTCCAAGTTTTACGATTTCCTCAACACATCACACTCCCTTTCATATCACATATTAAGCCCAATGTTTAAGGACAACCGTATTTTCACCCTTTCTCATTTTTTTAAACTATTTCCCAGCATGTTCCCCCACATTGCAGCAAAGCCATATGCTCCCTTTTCCCTGAACATGCCCCACACTCTTCTGCTTGTAGCCTGCCATGTTTCCCTTTCTCCTAACCTCCCAGCCCATCTTGTATGTTGAAATCCTACCTCTCTTTAAAGGTCTGTAGAATATATTACCCTCTTCGTGAAGAATATATAACCCAAGGTGCTCTTTCTCCCTCTTGAATTCATATATTCTCCCCTCTACCACTTTGTTTTAACTTCCCTTGTGATACATCATTGTAATCTGCTTAGTCTTGCAGCAAACTGGTGCATTTTTCCTTCTCCATCTGCCTTCTCGATAGCATGTGCTCTCTGAAAGGTTGCACGTCTATCCAAACTCCTTGCTATATCCTCTACACAGTGCCCTGCACATTTGCTGAATTCACTTGATCTACGTGACTGCATCTAAAGATCTTTGTATTTTAAAAAAATATCATGGAAAAGACTTATAAAATCTGATGTTTGAAGCAAATGTGCCTCAAAGGCCTACAAAGGAATTGACGAAACTCGAGCAGAGGGAGGGGAAAATGACAATCATGAGCTCCTATAAAGGACTCTGAAGAACTTGTTTTCAGGTTTCAGAAGAACATCTTATTGTCTCTATTCTCTGAGAAGTAGACAATAAGATGACGGAGAAAGAGAAAGAGAGAAAAAACAGTTGACCTTAAATTATCCGCATTGACTGCCAACAAACAGATTACAGAGCAGGGGAATTTATTCCACTCTACGTATGCCTGAGGCTTGATCCAATAGTGACCCAAAGGCAGGATGTTGGTGGCTGCCAAGCCCCGGTCACAAGAGATGGGGCAAGTCAGGAACAATGGCAGTGACCCAAAGGAAGGTCTTGCAGTGTCATGGTGTCCACAGCATTTCTGGCTAGTGTCTAGTTTGGGTCCCAAATTGTTTCTGCAATTTTCTCAGAAGGCCAGTGGCCCACCTTGGTCAAGTGCTTCCTCCTCTTTCTCTCTCTTTCCATTCATTCCCATCCTGTTGTTTCTAGAGTCTTCTCAGGTTCTCAAAACCAATAATCAGAGGGAAGTTTACCATGAAGCAAATGAAGGTTAAGATTTAGAGCTCCTCACATGCATAAGCCCCCATGGTATTGGGAATTGCTGGGACTTTTGTATTCTTTTTCTTAAAGAGGATCCTTCCCCCAAAGTATGTAAGCTTTAGGCTCCACAAAACCTGAACTTGCCCCTAAAATAGTATCAACAAGAAAAAAGAATGAATGACTTCACTCATTCAACAATGTTTGCTAAACACCAACTCAGGCTCACAGAGCCCAGCGAATGCTGTTGAATGAAGGCAGGCCAGGCACTGGAATGACAAGAGCGAAACAGGAGATGTGGTGCTTGCGTCTGAGAACCCGCAGGACTCTCAGGACATCAGTGGGCTCAGGGTAGATTCACATCCCCTACAATTCACATTCACTGCAATGAGGATAAATTCCCCAGTTCAGCTCCTACAGCTGAGGAAAGAGCCAATTGAACATCCATCCAAACTGTTTTAACCCTATAACCTTGTCACAGACGATGTGGGCATTGATCTCCATGGTGATCCTCAACCAAGTCCAAAATCGAAGTTGACTTCCCTCCCCAAACCCGAGCAATGCTTGTGCTCACTCACCTCTCCAGCCACAAAAGAGGAAGGCACACTGGATCACGTTTGAAAGGCCTGGCAGCCACCCAAGCCCCTGGCCACTGTGACAGACCCACCCATCAGTCAACTGGAGGAAGTGCCAGTTCTCAGCTGCAGTAGCTCAGCCGCCTACTCAAAAAATACATAAATGAAGCCTCTATTCCCGGGCTTCACTACAAAACTCAGCAGTTTGTAGTATGAGGATTTACAGGGTCAGGGAGGATTTTTAAAAATTATCAAAATCACGAAAATATTACAACAAGGCCAGTCAGTGTATTGATTCACTAACTCATATAGCAAAGACTTATTGAGCACGTGCTGGAAGATACATCCATGAACAAAACAGAATCTCTGTCCTCGTGGAGCTGACACTCTAGCAGAAGGGGATAGGTCATAAGTGACAGCTACAATAGCATGTTCAGGACAAGGAAGATCTGGAGTACTTGGGCGAGGAGGGTGATGCATTTCCCAAGACCAGGCACTTCTCTGGCTGTGCCCTGACACACATGAGAAGGGTCACAGCAGGGGCTGGGTCTGACTGCTGCTTTCCAACAAAAACAGGTGCCCCCACAACAGAAAAGGGCGGCTCAGATGCACCACACGTGGACTCTATAGCTCAGCACGTCCTGGATGTGCTTACTCAACTGCGCAATAAATACATATATTTTTTGAAATGCCACTTTTCCAGCCAGAGAAAAGGTTTCATTGAACATCATTTAAAATAGAATTTCATGTCATTTAACTGACTTAAAAAGCAACAGCCATAAATTCCGTTTAATAGGTGGTTCCATGGGGAAGGACTGGTGGGGCAATTGTCAATTAGGTGTTGCATAAAAGGATGCAAACGTCGCATAAAAGTGATGGAGGATCATATTACGGCGTTAACCATGTCGTTCTTGCCATGCTGTTACACACCATAGAATAATAACCAACATATTTAAAAGGTAGAAATCATTCTGAATGTGCTTTTAAGCTGTGTGTAAATGCAAACTGTCTTGAATCAGTTCTTAACCCCTTTGTCAGCCACTTTCTAATCCTCAAGTACTGGGGAGAATAATTAATAGGTGAGGTATCTGATGGAATAGGTTATGGGCTCCACCAAGAAATGTTTCAGTACGTGATGTTGTATAGTTGTGCCTTTGAAAGCTGGGTTGTCGAATCTATAAAAATATAAAACGGATTTACCCCATCCATAAAAACTTCTAATGGTGCCACACTTCAATCTCCAATTTTTTTCCCAGCTTCTAAGATAAAGGATTTCGAAATGTCAGCAGAATACTCCAGCAGGAGAGCAAGCAGATATAGAGGAGTGAGAAGCAGAGAGAGAGCAGACCTGGTACTGCGGAGGATATCGATCTCCAATGAACAGGAGAGGACAGGATGAGATGTACCCAACAATTCACTCGAAACAGCCGCCACAGAGTCAGAAGCAACAGGGACAGCCTCAGATTCTAATGTGCATTGAGGAGTCGTGAACAAGGGAATGTGTCGATAAACACAACTTCCCTTGTGCCTCCCCAGTCTTAGTTGTCTGGAGCTCCTGGTTGAGATACAGTTGCAGAAGCTACGTTCAATTCAAAAGAAACAGCTGTGTTGGGAGGGGACGTGTAGTCACGTTACATATCAAGAAGAAATATACTTCTAAGGATATTCTCAAACCTGAGGGAGAGTCATGCAGGCATGCCTGTGAAAGTAAATAAAGAATAGGGATCTAGCAGTGACAAAATCCCTACTTTTCTGGGTGGAAAGAGACAGTTTACAAATAAGCAAAACACAGTCCAATAGACAATAGTGCTATGAAGAAAAATAGAGCAGGGAATGGGATCAAGGAGTACCAAGACGCGGGGTTGCTAATTTAAATTGGGTTGTTGGTGGAGCCTCACTGAGAAGGAGGCATCCGAGCTGGCGCCCGGAAGGAGACGTAGAGCCACGCCAGCATCGGAGGAAAGGGCTGAAAGAACAGCAGGTGCAAAAGCGGGAGGTGAGAACAGGTCTGGCACTTTGGGGCTGCAGCAAAGGAGTTGGTGTGGCTGGAACAGGATGGAATTAGGCGCAGTGGCCGGAGGCACGCTCAGAGAGGTGATGGGGACCAGCTCTGGAGTGGCCGGCTCAGAATGGCCATTGGCAGGTTCTAAGCAGTGAGCGGAGTGACTGCTGCATTGGGGACAGACTGCAGAGAGCAAGGGTGGATTTAGGGCAGCTGGTTAGAAGGCTGATGCCATAAACCCAGGTGTAGCATCACAGAGGCAACGACCAGGAAAGGTAGCAGTGGAGGTGATGAGAAGGGGCTGGACTCTGAGTGTGTTTATGAGGTAGAGTCAATGAGTTTTGCTGATGGATTGGCAATGGGAGTTGAGAAAGAGAAAAAAATTAAAAATAACTCCAAAATTGTTGGCCTGAGCATTGGAAAGAATTGAATTGCCTTTGGTGAGGGGCAGGGAGTGCCGAAAACCTCAGGTGTAGCAGGTTTGAAGGCAAAAGTGGAAGGAGTTTGGTTTTGATTTTAAAAAGTTTGGCATGCTACATAGACATCCAAATGAAGATTTCACTTAGGTAGTTAGATATACAAATCTGGAGCTCAGAGAAGAGGCCCGGCCCGGAGATACAAATTCAGAAGCTGTGAGCACAGAGATGGTTGTTAAAACCATGAGACGAGCTGAGATAACACAGACAATGACATGGAGAGAGAAGAGGTCCAAGGTTTCAGCCCGAAGTGCTTCAACATTTAGAAGTCAAGACTGAGGATAAAGAAGCAAAGAGAACCCAAAAGGAGTGCACAGTGAGGTAGGAGGGAAATTAGAAGAACGTGGTGTCCTGTAAAGCTCACAAAGACAGTGCTTCAAGGAGAAGAAGGTGAGTCCAAAGCATTGTTGAAGTCATAGAAGTAGAGGAAGTGAGCTGAGAATAGTAGGCAGTGGTTTAAGAATGGGACTCCTGGTGTTGGGAAGGTGGGGTGAGTGGTAGGCAAAATCCTGAAAAGAGAACACACATGAAGCTGGATTGCTTAACACCGTTCATGACTTGTACTTCCCGAAGGTCTTTGTACACCATCAGGGGTCTTCACCCCAGACTGAAGTCCGCTGACCTGCCTGACTTTCATACTTTCTCCTCTTTCCATAAACACCCAACAACTCCTCCTCCTTCCTTTTGATTCCTCTTTCACAAGAAAATAGAAGCAGTAAGAAGCTTCCATATGCCCCACCACCATATTGCCCCCAGCCCCGCCATCTGCGTCCCGCCCCATGTACTCTGCTTCCCCTGTATTATGAAGGGTGTGTGTCCTCACCCCTGCTTGAACAGTCTCAAAGGTTCAGCAAAAAAAGAAAACTATATGGAGAGAGAGAAAGAGGAAACAAATATGGCAAAATGTTAACAATTGCTGAATCTAGGTGAAAATTACATGGTGCTCATTGTGCCATCCTTGCAACTTTGTGAAGTTAAATTTGTTTAAATAAATATTTTGAGAAATACACACCAGCCCTATGCTTACTGTAAGATGTATTTTTCAAATCTTATTCTTTCAAATTTCGTGATTATTTACCAAAATGTATACATACATAATTTTGATTAATTATGTAATAAGTATGTTTGTAATGACACCTTAAATCATAAAAAAAATCAAACATTTAGAGCCTTATAGTCAGGACATTTAAACCACTTGTAATTTAACTATATAAGTGTTTTATTGCAGTAAAATTTGATAAGGTGAACAATAAAACACTTTGAATTATAAAGCATGTTATTAAATTCTATGTTACAAATGGAGGAGAAATATGAGTTCAAGAAGAAAGAAGAATGATGTAACATTTCTAATTGATAAAGAAAAAGCATGTTTATGCATTTTAATGGTAATTATGGATATCAAATTGCTATGATACTAAGATTCCTTTGGAGTAATTTAAAAGGGTTTTGCAACTTGTTAAAAATATAAAATTTATAGTACATTGTAAATAAGATTTTCAACTATTTAAATTTCTGATGAAAATGTACATATCAATTTAAAATACACAATGGGGTACATCATTTTGAAAAATTATTTTAGGGAATTTGCAAGTAAAAAAGGGTGAATGCTTTTGTTTTAAGTCCAAAAGTTTGAGTATCTAATAGTAGGGAAATGTCTAAAGAGTTCAGGCAGCTTTAGAAACTGATTTGATTTAGTGCTCACAGGTTTACAGGAAGCCCAGTCAGTGTAGGCGTAGGCTTTGCTCTGGCCACTTTTATCTACATGGATACAGGCATGGGGAAAAGGACAATGGGATTTAACCAGGCTGGAGTTTTGCCAGGCAAATAAAACAGTGGGGGGGAAGAAGAGAGTTCATGGTACATTTCAATGCGTGTTTACAGTGACTGGCCGTCTGTGGAGAAAGAAGGGCAGTAAGGATAAGGGACATGAAAACCTGGTGAGATCAGTAAGTTGTAGGTTCTGGTGAGTTCAAAGTATTGTTGAAGTCATGGAACTTCAACACTACAGAACTTCAACACTACTATCTGGAACACTACAGATAGCAGGTGCTGGCTTAAGAACGGGACTCTTGAAGTGAAGAATAGGGAGGGTGTGGTAGGAGATTCTACAACGACAACCCCTTCTCCCAGGACTCAGGCCTTGGATAATCTGTTTGAGTGTGGGAGGGACCTAGACTGTAAGGACATCTCTCAGGTGATTGGGTGATGTTCTATAGTACAGCTGACTTCAAGAAAGGGAAGTTAGCCTCAGGTAACCTGACCTAATCAGGTGCGTACTTAAAAGACACAGGGTTTTTCCTAATGAAAGAGATTCAAAGCAAGAGAAGCATTTGACAGGAAGGAGATTCTCCATTGCTGCCCAAGAAGATTTAGGGGGCCACGTGTCAAGGAATGCAGGTGGCCTCTAGGAGCTGACAGTGGCCCAAACTGACATCCGGCAAGGAAAAGGGGACCTCAGTTCACAATCTCAGGTAACTGAAGTCCTCCCCAACCACGTGAGCTCCACGTGAGAATGCAACCTTCTGAGACACTGAGCAGAGTCCAGCCACGTGTGCCCAGACTCCTGACCTACACACCTTGGAGCTGACAAATGAGCATGGACATTGTTTCAAGCCACTCGGTTCATGCTTATTTCCTTTCCAATCCTTTATGGTAATGTCCATTTCTAGGATATGACCAAAGGATTGAGAGTGTGAGGTTGGGTGGGGGACAATACATTGGGGAAAGTAAGACATTATAGCATTGGGGGCATCTTCTTCTACTTGAAGTCATCTGTAATTATAAAGGACTGGGATGGAGAGAGGGTCAGGGGACCAGGAGTTAAAATCTTCAAAAAATGAAGGAGCAAGGCCTGGGGGAAGGATGACTGCAACTAGGAGGGACAGGTGTGGAATACACTGATGGGATAAGACACAGAGCTGGGGTGAGGGAGTGGGGAGGACAGAGGACGGTGGTCTAGAATAGCAACATGGAGCGAGAAGGACAGCGCCCCACCTCTAGGCCCAGTGGTAGGAGGGCTGTGGGAACAAAACAACCCCTGTTTCAGGGAACTGCAAGGAAAATACTGACTTAGGCAGAGTTGAGTTTCAGGTAGAGGGAGAAGGTGGAAAGAATTCAAACAAGTGGTGGAGACATGAGAGGTCTTTCTAATAACTGACCCAGAGCTCTGGAGGACACAGAAAAAGAATGCAGAAGATGTTGAGGGGTAGGAGATAGGGTCAGAAAAGGGGTTGAGAGACCCTTAGGGGGCTAGACTCAAGCAATGAGGAATGACCTGGAAATTTTCCATTCTGGTGGTAAGAATAATAAAAGGCATACATGTTGATGGTGGTCTCAGGAAGGTAATGGTGGCCAAGCCCTGAGTATTGGAGAGAAGAACTGCTTTCTAAAGAATGGGGTACATGAGGGGTCTTTATTCCTGCCAATGAAGGGGCAGAAGCTAGGGGAGGGGCAGAGCCCCTAGACCACTAGGGACCCCCTCCACTTTGGGGATGGAGGTGGGTGTGAGGTTACCATTGACCCTGAGCATTCATGAAAGGTAGGCTGCAAATTTGGTTTTGAGATTTCTGCAGCCCAAGCAAAGAGGGAAATGTAATTTTTAAATGATTTACAGAGTCCACAAGATAATAATAGAGAAAGCCAACTATAGTACTGTCTTAGTCTGTTTTGTGTTGCTGTAACAAAGTACTTGAGGCTGGTCATTTACAAAGAAAAGAGGTTTATTTGGCCCACAATTCTGGTGGCTGAGAAGTCTAAGAACATGACGCTGGCATCTGCTCAGCTTCTGGTGAGAGCCACAGGCCACATCACAACACGGCAGAGAAGAGAAAGGCAAACAGCATGTGCAAAGAGGCTGAACATGAGAGGCAGTGTCACTTATAACAACCCACTCTCTAGGGAACTAATCTGTTCCTGTGACAGCGAGAACTCGCTCACTCCCACAATGTGGCATCTAATCTACTTAGGAGGTGAATCTGATCCGCTAGGATCCAATCACCTCCCACTAGGCCTTGCCTCCCAACACTGTCACACTGGGGATCAAATGTCAACATGAGATTGATGGGGACAAGCCATATTCAAACCAAGGCAAGTGCCTTACCTTAAGAACTAAGAGAAAGTTCTCCCCCCAGGTCTTCTAAATAGGACAAGTGTTGATGACGTGAACACTGTTCTCAGCAACAGTATATACAGTGAACAGCAGTAAATTCCACACAGCTGTTTTTCTAAAATGTTCTTCAATGTAGGGTGATGGTGTAATAGTTCAGGAACTTTAAATCTTTAGCTTAAACCACAGAGATATTTTAGCATATCAAATAGAATGAGTTGCACATCTTCTCAGCAATCCTCCATAAATATAGGGTATCCCAGAAGTTGCCATTCATGGGGAAAGTGGGAAATTGTAGCTAAATGTACCTTTACTTACAAAATATTCATTACAAAATTTTTCCTTTGTATAGAGACTCTCTCCTTTACGTTTTTTGTAAATATTGAGCAGTAGTGAGTTTGCAATTATATTTAACAATAAATCCCTGTAAAAGGAGCTTTTCTCTGTTGAAAATCAGGGGCACAACCATTGTCTACAAAAGACATGCACCAAATTTCCAAATAAAGTGGACCAAGGGAAATCTTGATTTTCAGTGTCAATCTGACATTATATACAAATAAATGGATGATTGAAGTTATACACCACAGAACTTGGACTTACTAATTTTAACTTAAATAAATGTTTTAGCACATGTTACCAAATACCCACTTTGGGCAGAAAGTAATAAGAAGCAGCACACATTTAACTTTGAAAGATATGACTTCCTGGTAAAACTTCCATAAAAAAAAAAAAAAATAGGTTGCAAAATGTTATGTCCAGAAAGTTGAACATGTTGTTTTGTTGTTTGGGATTGTTATTTGACAAAAAGCTATTGAGAAACATCTATAAAAAGTAATTAGTTTTAAAATAATCAATATGAAGCCATTCTTTGGGAAAATAATTAGGTGGCACGGCCAGTTGCCACTAAGTCTACTCTAAATCAAAAGGAAGATCATGGGGCTTTGTTACAAGGAACACGCCATTGCTGATGGACACCACACAGTGGCCCCGGGAAACATGTGGCAGTGGCCAGCACGCTCCAGGGGTCTGGGCGTTTTCCAGAAGGGGCAGTCCGCTAGAAACAGGTCCTCCGCCAAGTTTCCAGACTTACCCTGATGACAATTTCAACTCTGAGCCAATAAAGAAAACAACAAAAGAATAGATTCTCTGAACCTCATTGAAACAAACTAAGAGGTTTTCATTGACGTTGCTGGACACCTTGAGGAGAAGCAAACCTGCTATCTTAGAATTTCTGATCAACAGGAAGGTACGCCTGGCCCTAGCTGGGCATGAACTTCACACTTGCAATACTTTGCTCACGAGTCCATGGCGTGAGACTCTAGAAACACTTGAGAATGGCAGGCAGGGGAATTGAGTAAACGGTAACATTTCCCGTGTCCCTACTTTGTTCCTGTGCTTTACACACATTATCAAGTTTCATGTTCACAACATGCCCAGGAGAGAGAATCATCACTATCCCCACTTTCAGAGGAGGGATGGAGAAGCCAAATGACTTGTTAGAAGTCACAGGGCCAACCGAGGGCAGTGCCAGGACTGGGACCTTGGTCAGTCCGGCTCCACAGGAGACCCTCTTCCTACCACGCTTTCTCAGAAAGGCCACCCTGAGTATACAATGGGGAAGCACCCAATGCCGAAGGTATAGTAGTGCTATCTTCAGACAGAAGTGTATTTATGCAGGGAGCTGTCCAAACAGCTGAAACATTTTCAGACCTGCTCAGAAGGACGGAGAGGGCACACGAGGCACAGGAAAACCAGGGAGAAAGGTGTTTCCGTCCCCTCGGTCAGAACATGGCAAACAAGGAACTGGGAAAGCTTCTCAAGGCCAATGATGCAAGGGACAGAATGACAACAAGCAAAGTCTGCATCCATTTTTCTGTCTCTAAGGAGGTCTGGGAGATTTTTTTTTGGCAAATGCATTTAGCATTATAAAAGCTTTTATTCCGGCTGCAAGCCACCCTGGTAAAGTTTGCTTCCTTACAACAGGAGCATTTTCAACAACTCGTGTTAAAACTGTATTACAAGTTCTCTGGCAGCTTTAATTACTAATATTCGGAACAAAAGATTCTGAAGTATGCCTGTGTGTGCGTGCATGTGTGTGCACGAGCGTGTGTGTGTGTGTGTGTGTGTGTGTGTGTGTACGTGTGCGCGGACATGTGGGTTTGCCATGGAAATGCCTGTTTTTATAAATTACTACTAAGATCAGAGGAACACAGATGAAAACGATCACCAATCCCTTAGAAACAGAAGTCACATTTTTTCCCTGATATTTTGAGAGAAGTCAGGGGTCTGGCTCTTATCTCCACCTGTTGTCTGCCTGCAGAGCGGGTGGCTTCATATCATTGCTCTAATTTTGTTTTGTTTTGATTCCTCTGAGAGATTCAAAGGCCCGTGTAGAAAGGTTCATTGTAATTCAGTAATTAGCGTATGTGCTGCTTCTCTCTCCTCCGGACCAAAAATGCAAGGTCACTCTGTCCTGTGAAAGTCATTTGCGGCTGACATCTTACACATTAATTTGCTGGCATTAAAATCCAGAGGCAAGGAAGAGCAAAAATGTCAAAAGTTCCAGCAGATTCTGTGCACAGAACAGTAGGAAAAAGTGAGTGAAAGAGGCCTTCCAGGCAGCTGCCCTTCTTTGATACAAAAAGAGCGTTCCTTCAGTTTTGAATGTATGAAAACAACAAAAAAGAATAGTTGAAAGGTGCAAGCTTCTAAAAGACGTCTCCCTGGAAATGATTCCTTCTAAAACATCAAGTTCACCTTGTCACACCCTGGCTCCCAAACCTTCCCTGTGGGGTGGTGTCTGAATCCTCAGTCTGGCTTCCAAGGGTCTCTACAGTTATGTTCAACCTGCCTCCAACACGCATTTCCCGTCTTCCCTCCCAGGACCAATCTAGCCACTCAAATCCATTTGTACACAGAGAGTTCTCATTTCCACTTTTGACACCGTTTTCTAGCCTCCAATCAGGACCAGCATTGTGGGCGTGTGGCCACTGCTGCTGCAGGGGGCCCCACCTTCCGAGGACCCTGCATTTAGGGTTTAATGCTCTGTGGTTGTCATCTTGAAATTCTTAATAATTTTGCCTTTGAACTTGTGTTTTGTCAGTCTGTGGGTTGGTGGAGCCTCAGTTGCTACACAGTCCCACTTCCCGCTGCCTCCCTGCATCCCTGAGATGGGTTCCCCGTCCCACTCAGCTCCCCGTTTCCCACCTCACAGCCATGGCCACCCACACCCTCAGCGGGGCCCTGGGCACAGGCCAGGGAGTGTTGAGGTGGGGCATGCACCCCCCAGCAACTTCGGGCATGGCAAGGCAGGCGCCGCCCCACCCTGGGCTCTCGGTCCCTCAGCAGTAGCCCTCTCTCCTGTTCCAGCATGGAAAACATCCTGGAAGCGAGGCTGCAACCCCGTGAGTGTCCCCTCACTGCTGTGCACTGGGCAGTGGGCCTGTGTGATTAACTTCCCTGTCCTGGCTGGGGCTCCACATTTTCATTTTGCCCTGGGCCCTGCAAATTCTGCAGCCGGCTTTGTCTAGAGTATCAGATTCCCCATACTTCTCTTTCCATCAGATTTTATCCTGATAATTCTAGCTCTTTATTCAAACTGTTAAGATTATTTGGATTTATAATGATGCCATTATGAATGCTACACACATGGCTTGCAAACGTGTCTCTAAACTATTGATATAAAGGGTAACAGAGCTAAAAATAGAGTTTTCTAGCACCCACTAGAAGCCTCTTATTGGCTTCACTCAATTTATGAACTATTTTTATCGACTCATTGATCTGCCCCCTGACTCCGTGATCTCCAGTCTGACATCTATCCAATTTGTCCTCAAGGTAGATTATGGTCAAACACCACCTCCCTCTTCCTCCTCTGCCTCTCTCAGCCCCCATAGCTGGGTTCACTTCTACCTCCCACCCGCACAGTTTGGCTGTACCCCAGCATCTCAGACTGATAATAATTTTAATCCTTTGTCCAGGAGAAATTATTCACCAGACACTTGTTTAGAAAGGCAAGGCAGGTTTTATTCAGACTGCAGTGAAAGGGGAGACAGACTCCAGCGTAGACAGAGTCTGAAACGAAAGGCAGGAGGCTTTGGAAATGCCGGGACGTGCTGGAGGGAAACCGTGGAGGACGCTGCAGGAGACTGGCCAATGGGACTGCGCCACCTGTGTCTGCTGACTCGTGTCACTCTCCCCCAGAGACTGGGAGACACAGGTCTTCCCTTCTTAGCGATGACACTGCAAAGGGATGGCTCCCAGGTCCTTGAGAAAGACATTCCTAGGTTGCAGGGGATACACTTCAAAGGGACACAAAAGGAGTCTGCGATCACTAGTGTTTTAAGGTAAATGTTCTAAGACAAGGGCAGGCAGGGGCCTGTAGTCAGGTTTGGGCTGGAGCAAATGGCAAATGCTTTTGGCAGTGTTGAGCATTCTCAGGCAGGCATTTAAGGAGGTTGAAATCTTCATCCTAGGGACGTGGCCTTGAGCTGATAGAAGTTGTGCTGAAGTCTGGTTGAGTCTCTCAGTGTGGGGGGCTGGATGGAGCCGTTCATGCTGAGAGTTTTCTGTTCTCATCTCAAGCCACTCTGGTGCCCACCATCTCCCTGCCACGCTCACCTGTCTGTAGATATGGTGCCCCGCTGCTGACCTGGTCTCCCTGAATCTCAGCTCCCTCCCCTGCTCCATGGGGTGCCCTCCCAGCGCCCAGGAGCCCAGGCTGGAATCCTCTCCACGAAGCCCGCAGGAGCTAGGATTTTGCATCAGTCTTTCCCAGGAACCGAAGCCTGGCCCTTGGCCACTCACCTGGAGACAATGACAGGTAGACAGTAGGAACCTGTGCAGAGACATCATTTGCCTAAAGTGACACTGTCACACCCCTTTCTCCCTGACAGAACCTTCTCTATCAATGGCGTCCACCCCAGGGACTATCCTGCCAGGACCCATGGGCTGGGCCATCACCACTCTTTGTCACTGTCTCACCTAACACCAGGTGCTTTCTGCATCTTCTCCTTTTCCCCCCACACCATCTCTTTCCTGTCCACCCAACAAACCCACGAGGGGACAATGACGCTCCAAGGGGTTCAGTAATGTAGGAAGTTAATAACGACATTTTCATTTTGTTTCTAACTTCTGCACCAGGATAATGAGACTCAAAGTGGAAGAAACTGAAGCCCCAGGGAGACAAGAACATATTCAGCGAGTATTAAATGGTTTAAGATGAGTATAAGCCTTTGGGCCACAAAAATTACCACCAAAAACATTGAAGAAGTGATCAGAGAGGCACATTAGTGGACCCCGCACTACCCTGGAGAATGGAGGAAATGCTGAAAGGTTAAAGATAGCAAACAATTTCCTGAGGGTCATAAAAGGAGAACTGCTCGTTCACAGCACTGCAGAGAGCTCCCAGGCCATGAGCTTCCTGTTAATTTCCAGGGAAATTCCCAAACCAAGATTAAGCACATCTTGGTGAGCTCTTACGAGCACACCACGACTGATACAGGCACACATTAGAGAGTCATTTTTTCTACTTTATTGCTTATTAAACTAACAGATGAAACAAAACTGAGAAGAATTCTATAGATAACAGAATAAGGATTGAATGGCCTTCTAAAATATCAGAAAGAGAAAACAATATCAGAATTCAACTGAATTCCATAAATGTAAATTTTTATTTGGGGGTTGAAACAATCACTTGCAAAAGCATTAGATGAAAAAGCCCCAGCTTGATAGCAATTTATATTTAAAAATCTGGGTTTAGTTCTAAATCATTGCCTTCATGCTCCATATGAGACAATAAGTAAGGCAGCCACCCAAAGGGCTAACTCACCTTTATGCCCTATTAATAATAAAATGAAAGTAGGTCAGAGTTCTAATACACTAGGCAAGACCTCTGGAGTATGGGGAAGTGGGGGAGTCCAGGGTGACATTCATTAAAGAGGAGCATTGACAACTTGAAAATATTATATAGACTGGTGGATGTTCTTACAGAAACAGCCGTCCGTGTATACAAGGCAGCCTGATTAGAGCTAACAGAATTTTTTTAAATCCTAATTTGTTAGTGTTTTTCTGGTTGGAATTGGAGGAAACTTAACATTAACTTACTTAGTAAAAAGTGACGTTTTGTTATTTTATTGGCTCAAGAAACCAGCAATAATGGGTGGGGAGGTGGGGAATGATTGATAGATTTCTAAAGCCAGAGATGTGATGCTTCCAGGCAGTCTCTCTCTCCCTCCTTTCATAGAGGCTTCTTCACTTGAGTGTGGCATTATCCTCGCTGTGCGTCAACATTCTCCATGTACTCCCAGTGGCCGAGAGGGAGGGCGGGAAGGGGGGAGTGAAGGGCAGCAAGTCCATCGCAATTGCTGGAATGAGGAAGGAGCAGCTCACCAAAAGAAGGACAAGGAAGGAACGCTATTTCCAGGAGAAGGGTAAGGGGTGCTGGGTAGACACAAACATGCACATCCCCCTCACTTCCTAGTAATGAACGGGTAGATTTCTAATAATTTCCATAGATGCTACAATCCTACTTTATTTTAAATAAATATAAGAATGTTAATCTGTTCGCAAGGATGAATCTTGCTTGATGCCAAAGATTATTAAACAGTTGTTTGCAATTAAACTTTTCAAGAAACTTAATATATTGAGGCATGACTTACTTGAATTAAAATGTGTTCAATTTGGTAACGTTTAGTTCAATGAGTTCTGACAAACACACTTTTGTGATCACTATTAAAACTGACATATAGAATATGTCCATCTCTACTAAAGGTAGCCTAGGGCCTGTTTGCAATCAATCCAACACTCTCACACTCCCTGGTCCCAACCTCAGGCAAACATTAATCTGCTTTTTGACAGATTTAGGGATTAGATCGGTCATTTCTAGATTTCATGTATCTGAAATCACACAGTGTGTATTCTTTTGTGTCTCCTTTCTGCAGTCAGCAAAACATTTTGAGATTCATCTGTATTAAGCATGTCAATAATTCAATCATTTTTATTGCTGAGTACTATTCTGTTATATAGGTCTACTATAATGTGTTATTTATTCACCAAGTGATGGGTATTTGGGTTGTTTCCACAAGCAGTTGTTTCCAATAAAGCTGCTGTCATCATATGTTGTTGATATATTGAAGTCCTAACCCCTGGTATCTGCGAATGTTACCCTATTTAGAAATAGGGTCTTTGGAAATATAATCTTAAAACAGTGTCAGTAGGGTGGGCCCTAATCCAATATGACTGTGTAAGTCATGTTATAAGAAAATGACTCACATTGGAAGAAAAAGAGAGATACAGACACAGAGACACACAGGGAGAATGCCACAAGATGATGAGGCAGAGACTGGAATCTCTGCGAGTCAAGGAACATCTGCAAGTCAAGGAACACCCAGGGTTGCCAGCAACACCAACAGTTGAGAGAAAGTCATGGAACAGATTGTCCCCTAGAGCCCTCAGAGAGCATGTCCGTGATGACACCTTGATTTTGGACTTCTTGCCTCTAGAACTGTGAGAGAATGGTGTTTACAGTCACCCAGTTCATTATGAATCGTCACAAACACCCCAGGAAATTAAGACAGCATTCAAGTCCATGTCTTCATGTGAACACGTTTCATTTCTCTTGCATGAATACCTAGGCGTGGGATTTCTGGGATGTGTAATGTATTTAATTTTACAAGAAATAGCCAACCTGTTTTCCAAAGAGCAGAAAACTTTACATTCCAGCCAGCAACATAGAGAGTTGCAGTTGCTCCATATCCTCACCAGTACCTAGCATTATTAGTCATCTTAATTTCCCATTCTGGTTTTAGTGTGTGATGTTGAACATCCTTCCATGTGCTTGTCGGCCATTGGTATATCTTCTTTGTAGAATGTCTCTTCAAATATTTTGCACATATTCTTGGGTGCAATGTTTTTACTCGATATATGTTTTCCATATATTTTCTCCCCGTCTGTGGCTTGATTTCCATTATCTTAATGGTGCTTTTTGAAAGGCAGAAATTTTCCTTTTGATAAAGTCTATTTATCAATTTTTTTTATTTTTTTGGTTTTGCTTCTTGTGTTCCATCTAAGAAATATTTGCCACCCCAAGGTCGCAATGATCTTACCTTATTTTCTCTTCCAGAAGTTTTGTTTTGGCTATTACATTTAAGTCTATGTTTCATTTTGAGTTAATTTTTTGTTCGTTGTGTTAGGTAAGCCTCAAAGTTCTTTTTCCTGTGGATATTCAGCTGTTGAAATGAGTTAACTTAAAATCTTTGTCAAAACTCAATTGACCGTACATATGTGGCTTTATTTCTGTACCTGTTTAATTGATCTATATACATCTCCTTACAGCAATACCATCCTATCTTGAATATTTCAACTTCACAGTAAATCTTAGAATCAGGTTATGAGAGTCCTCCAATTTTGTTCTTTCTCAAAATTCCAAAATAAATAAATAAAAAGTAATTTAAAAAATCCAGGCATGCCTTTCTAAAAGAAGAAAAAATTGCATTGAGATTTGTTTGTTTGTTTATTTATCTTGAAATAGGTAATGTATGTACACAAAGAAGTTTTCAGTGATTAATAAATTTTCCTGCCGTTCCTAGATCCTCATCTCTCAGTTTTCCTCCCCAGAAGAGGCCAATTTTGGAAGTTTCTTATTGTTTTCTTTCTCAGGGATTATAATTGAATTTTCAAAAATGAGTCACACTTTAAATCTACTATTTAAAGGCATGTTATTTATAGGCACTTTTAACAGGGAAAAAACAATGCCCTAATTTTATTTTCCATATCAATCCCAATTTCCAGTAAGCCTGCTTGCCCTAAGTAAGGCCAGTCAATATTGGGGAGATTCATCCTTTTCTAATGATACACTTAATTTTATGCCCCAAGAAAAGAGGAGGAGGGACATATGTGTGAATCACCCAGTTGCCTTAATTCTGTTAGAGTTATTTAAATATGCTGCTTATTTTTAGTTTAATTGCAGCATAATTATATAACACCAAGTAATCGGAGCTTGGTGATACTAACAAATTGATCTTCAAGACAGTCTCAGAAGCCTCGCTAAGAATCATCTGAGTGCGTGACTCAGAGGTCACCCAGCTCAAAGATCCAGAGATTGCAAAGCTACAACTGCATTGATAGAATTCAATCTGACAAACACATACCAGCTGTCACATGAGTAAGATATCTTTCACTTGGCAACGTAAGGGAATACAGAAATAAAGCCTACTAATGCCCTCTAGGAATTTACAATCTAGAAAGAGAGGCAGGCACATACACAAACATCCCTGATGCAGTTAAAAGTTCTAGAACTGAGGTTCCCAAAGGAAAGTAGGCACATTCTAGAAACTAGAGGATGATACCATTTAAACACTTACTGAATTCAAACCACTCAGAAATTCTTATTTTAGGATGACATCTAAGCACTGCATAGCTCTCCAGACTTGTATTTCATTCTCATTAAGAAGGAATTATTTTATCTCTAAATTAGGTCGGTGGTTTTTCAGAATATAGGTACATGAAAAAAAGAAGACAGTGTTAGGAACTGAAAATCTATTTTGTTTAATTTCTAAGTTTGCCCTGTGGATCACATTCAGTTACTCTTTGGGGAACACCAAACAAAAGTAACAATGTTCTCCTCCCTCTGTTGAAATAAAAAATGGATTTGGTGGCTTGTTTCCCTTGGAGGGAAAGAGACAAGCAATGACTACTGCCAAGCCCGAGGAAGTGGTAGGGAGGAGAAGAGAAGAGATAATAATCCTACTGGGGCAAGATCGAGAGAGAATTCCTGGCTTCCCCCCAAGACTTGGCGTTTCCTCTGTATTCTTCAGAAACTGTGAAGGCTGAACACAAAAAGAACTGTGTCTCAGAACTCCCATGCCGGATTCAGAAAAGAAGCAACATGTTGTTGGTTGCGGGTAAAGTATGCAGGTTTGTGAACTTTAATCACCCCGAATTTCTTGTTGTTTATATGTGTTACTAACACTCAATGATTGATATGTGTGTTGTATTTTCCATTGAAATTTCTTATGACTTAGGGAAAAACATGCCTTTCCTACAGTAAAAGTACTCTTGGGAACGCTGAGAGAGAAGAATGTGCTTTATTAAACAAGATGCTCTGAGGAAAATATTAGAAAGAGAATATTTAATAAATGTGCTACATTTGTCCCTGTGTATCTTGGTGGCATTGTTAATTACTGATAATGCACTAAGTACCCCACAAGGATCACGAAGGTCAGCACTTACAAATTCTGAGCCTGATGCACTATTTTATAGATATGCTCATTGAGTAAGTAAATCAAAGACTAGTGTCTTGCCAGGGTCACACAAGCTAGAAGTGGAAGTCAAAATTATCCTCCATACAATCGCTTGAGCCCAGGAGTTCAAGGTTGCAGTAGGCTGTGATGAGGCTGCTGCACTCCAGCCTGGGTGACTGAGCAAGACCCTGTATCAAAAAAAGAAAAAGAAAAAATTACCCTCCGGGTCTTACCGTTTATTGGCTATAGTGTCTGTATCAGTTACAATGACTTCAGGCCAGGCACAGTGGCTCATCCTTGTAATCCCAGCACTTTGAAAGGCCAAGGTGGGAGGATCACCTGAGGCCAGGAGTTCAGGACAAGCCTGGGCAACATAGTGAGGACCCATCTCTACAAAAAAATTTTTTTAATTAAAACATGAAAGAATCCTCCAGCTGCAAGTAACAGAAAACCCAATTAATAGGGATTAAAACAAATAGAGATTTATTTTTCTCATAACGCAAAGGAGTCCAAAAGATTAGTTGCAAACAATGTTGCTTCTGCTGCTCACTAAAACCATCCAGGACCAAGGCTCTTGGTATCTTTTACTTGCACTGGCTCTGACATCCTTAGCATGTTGACTTTTCATCTTCATAACTGTCACTGATTAGTCACAAAATGGCTGTAGAAGCTCCAGTCATCTTATCTGCATATAAGATAGGAAAAAGAGGAAAAAGTTGGCACCAGCTTAACTGTCCCCTTTATCAGAGAAAGCAAAAGGTTCCCCCCAAGCCAGGAGGACTGCCATCTCACTGGCCACGGCAGGGTCACATTGCCACCCTAGCTGTGAAGGCAAGCGGGAAAGTGCGTATCTGGCTCATTCTCCATTGCAGAAGGCAGAAAGGAGACAGGAGGCGGAGAATGGCTGTGAAGTTAGCCACTCAGTGGTTTCCACCACGGTACACAAGCAAACCATTACGCTTCCTTAGGCTTCAATTTTCACAACACCAAAAAGCAATGCCAAAGTCATTGTGATTAGAACTAAATCAAAATAAGAAGTTCACAGCTGCCTGAGTATATAACAAACTGGATTGGTTAGCAATATCTTTGACTTCATTGGAAATGCAGCCCTTTCTGCCTGTCAGGAGATAACCTGGGTTAAATCAGAGCACCAGGGAGCCTTGTTTGCTTTGCAGCTGGAAGTCAAAGGCCTGAAATAATAGAGTGAGAGGTGAGTTTCCTCCCAATACCACACCACCCATCTCACTTCAAAGCCTCATTTATTCGGCTTAAGCCTTTGAAGCCTTTTGGTCCCAAACTGAAGCATCCCCCAGCAAGTTCCTGGTTTTCACGTGCTCAAAAGTACGGTACATTAGCATGTATTCAGCACTGGAAGGACAGTGATCTGTTGGGTTTGCAAACTTCTATGGTTGGGGTTTGTAGGTTGCTTTTTAATGTTGTTCAATCCAGTATTTTGAGAAACCACTACAAAAAGCATCAAGTGCAACAGGATTCCTTTCCCACCATTCTGTACCTCCAGGAATCTTCAATCGAACAATAAATAAATAATCTTTGTAACAGAAATGCTAGAATAAGAAAACAATGGATATAACTATGAAAAGATAAATTGTCTGTATACTTTTGGATTTTTACCTAGAATGATAACCACGACTCTTTGGGGACCCAGGTATATGTTAAAGACTCGCAAGAAAAACACAACGCAAACAAGATAGATTCAGTGGTACCATAGACACAGTGGGAGTAGGAGAATGCAGTGCATAGAGTAGTATTAAGACCTAGAGCCGAGAGAGAGAGAGAGAGAGAGAGAGAGAGAGAAATGGAAGGAGGGATAGAAGAAAAGAAGGAAGGGGAGAGAGAAAGAGAAAGAAAAAAAGAAAGAGGGAAAAGAGAAGAAAGAAGTAGAATAGCAAAAAAGAATCTGAACTTGTACCTTGGTTTGGTAAGAAGACAGAACAAATGGCAAATGTCATTTGGCCTCAGGAAACTCAAGCTCAAAATCCTGAAACAAATATGTTTTGTTCCCCTATTTCCATTCCCCTTCAGCCTGAGTAATACAACCCGGGTGTAAGAGGGATTTTGAATTACTGATACAATCTTCTTTAACATCTCCCCTTAATAGTTTGGCTCTACCCTGAGGATGGCTGTAAGTATAGAAAAGAGGTGGCCATTTTTTAAAAATTCCATGCAGTTCACGTTGGCTTACAACAACAGAGATGAACACTACAACAGGAATAATAAGACAAATTATTATTTTAACTTCCATTTTAATTTCCTTTTAGCTTACATAAGACCATAATTTGTATTATAATTACTATTGTATAAAAATATTGGTATATCCAGGGGTGGTTCTTTACAAAGTAAGATCTCTGAAATTTAGATAAACTTGACAATGCAAGTATATTATTCAATGGTGGGCTCTAATGACTATAAGAAAAGCAGAAATACGATAATTAATAAACTTGACTGCAGAAATTCAGCCAAGACCATAAATACTAACTTGCTACCTCAGTCCATCTTACCAGGAACATTACATTCTGTTTAGTTTTTCATGCACCAGAGTTATCATGATAATGACTGTATTACAGTGGAGTGGAAAGACCTCAAACTTTGTGTCAGGGAGACCAATCCAGGATCTACCGTGTTCCATCTGTGACCTTAGGTCAGTAAGTTAACTTCCTGTGCCTAAGTCTCTTCATTTGAAAAATGGAAATGGTTAAGATTCATACCCCAAAGGATAATTGTATTTAGTGAAGCCACATACTATGCATAAAATACCTGGCACACAGCAGACACTCAAGTAAATGGCAGTGGTGTTTCCTACCCATGGTAGATGACAGGTGGGCTGTGAGTGGCAATTCTGCAGCTGTGTGATGTGCAGTCTGCATGGCCGTACATGGGAGCCCTCTGCTTTGATCAGTTCTCCCACAAAGGCAATGCACTCTCTTTTAAGGTTGTCTTAAGGAGGGGTGGTAAAAATGAGGGTGTGCAATCTGACTCTTGGAAAAACTGGGGAAGGAGACCTGGGTCTAGACAGGTTGGACTTCACGCTAGGCAAGAGAGGACCATGACCGTTCCCATGCACTACATCCACAGTATGACGAAAGTAGTCTTGGAAGAAAAGAGATTAGAGATAAGAGTCCCAGAGTTTTTCACTACAATTCAATAATGATAGGACACAATTATTTGGGCTAAAGTGAAGGGAAAGAGACAGATCTGAGAGACTTTGTAAGCCAAAACTTGGTGACTGGTTAATACGACACATAATTTCCTGCCAGGGAGATTGGTAGAGTGGCGGTACCAATGACAGAAAGGGAAGCCAATTTAGAAAGAAATATTTATGCTCTTTTTTGCTCCCCCCTTTTTTTATTGTAGTAAAAGATACATCACATAAA
Organism: Varecia variegata; assembly: GCA_028533085.1. Taxonomy (NCBI): domain Eukaryota; kingdom Metazoa; phylum Chordata; class Mammalia; order Primates; family Lemuridae; genus Varecia; species Varecia variegata. The sequence continues at coordinate 14,447,399 of CM052445.1, forward strand.
ATTGACCGTAGTAACCAATTTTAAGTGTACAGTTCAGTGTAGTGTTAAGTATACTCACATGGTTAAGAAACAGATCTCCAGAACTTTTTCATCTTGCAAATCTGAAAATCTACACCCATTAAACAACAACTCCCCTTTTCCCTTACCTCTCAGCATTTATGCCCCTTTTAAATAGACTCAATAGTACAGAATTTCAAATAATCAAAAATTATGAATTAGAAGATCCCTTTGTTTTATGAACCTCAAATCTGGTATTCATGAGATTTGCAGACTTAAGTACATTACGTGCTGTTCATTCATGCATTCAACAAATGTTTGTTGAGAACTTGCTAGTAGCTGGTTACTGGGGTAGGATCTGGAAATACTGAGATGAATACCATATGACCTCTGATTAAGGCAGGCAAAAATAAATTTGGTAAAGAAGTTCTCTCCAATAGTGGAGACCGACTTGAAAAAAAAATCCCAGTTGAGTGATATAAAAAAACTAAGTCATGGAACTTACAGTCAGCTGACAAAAAATTTAAAAAATAAAAATACTAAATCAGAAATGGATTCATGGTACAGCAGTCAGGTAAAACAACCAATGATCATCAAGCAATCCAACTTCACTGTATCAGATGATATTGTAATTAAAAATAATAAGGTTGCAGGAGAATGAGAGCAAATTTCTCAATGTTGAAAGTGTGCAAACAGGAGACCTCCTAAGGTCAGAATGAGTAATGGGTGAAGATCAATAAAAGTGACCTATAAAAGATAAGTCACATTCAGAAAAACACAACCCAAATCCCCACGATCACAAAATTGCTTACATTTTTGTATTACTTTAACATTTAATTCCTTCCTAACTAAAAGCTAGTGATTTTCCCTCTAATGCTAAAAATCTTTAATTACAGGAAATAAATTCACTTTACAATAATTAGCTTTAAACAATTCAGACAAAATACACTTTTTTCCATAGAGAAGGGATATTTAGACAGAGTGTTTCATCACTGTACAATGCATTACAGCTCAGCCAGTTCCTTAGAAAACACTTAGTACGTTAGAAATTTGTTTGTGTAGGTTATTTTTTTGAGTCTCAGCAATGGAGCAGGTTCTACTACCCTTTAATAGGTGAAGGCCAGGAGTGTTAGGCAGCCTGCAACATGAGGGTAGCCCCACACCACAAAGAAGCGTGCACATCCTGCATGACTTTCTAATATTCCACTTCACACTTATGGGGATGAAAAACCTATTTATGATTAACTGAGCCTAGAGCCTAACTCCATTCTACATAGAAATACATATAAATGCTCTCTTTTTTTGGCACTATTTTAGTACATACTGAATTTTCTAAGAATGCAAGTACAATGAAAATCCAAAGACAATTGTGATGATTTTCTTGATACTTTACCAAGAGTTGTCTACCATTTTGGAAATTCATCTAGAAAATTGTGTCACCAACCAGCATTGCCACTGGTGGTATGAGAGTCACCAATATAAAAACATCTTTATCGGTCTGCACTTTCTACCCAGCCCATTCAAAGTTGTTCCACTTTAACTTAAAAATATTTTTAGGTAGCTCTTATTCCAAAATGAGGATTTTTTTTTAAGTATAAACACAATTCAGTCTTACTGCTTTGAAAATCAGATTTCTTCATTATAAGCAGATACAAGTCTCTGGCCACTTTATTATATCCTTTAATATAGTTGTACATTTACTTATTGAATACATGCAATTTCATTATAAATTACTTTCCACTTATTAATATTTTATTTCTTACTATTACAGATTTACATTATATTGAATTTTGAAATGGTGTGTGTATGTGTGTTAAATTTTCTATGAATTTCAATACCCTTCAGTCACCCATTCTGCAAATAGGTACTGAACGTCCGCCAGTGCTTGGCTTGTGCTAGGGCCTGAGGTTGCCAAGCTGGACAGTCCCTGCCTTCCAGGGCAGGCAGACCAGAAAAATCAACGGCCCCAAATGCATAAAAGCATATGCAAGGTGACGATGCAGAGAGGAGGAATCTGTCACAGCTGGAAAAGTTCAAGATCCTCTTCCAAGAGGAGGTGACACTCGAGCTGATTCTTGAATAGCGGTAGGAGTGAGCCAGGCCCACGGGGAGTGGGAAAGCATGGCAAGCAGTGAGAACACATAATCCTGAAGGAAGCGTGACAGAGCACGGCACTGCTGCAGGACAGGACATACTCCAGCTTGGCGTCAGCCTGGGGCGGGAACACAGAAGAGGTGAGGAGTGGAGCTGGAGAGCAGGAAGGGACACTGCTCGTGGAGGGCTCGTGTTCCCAGGTCAAAGATATCGAACTTCCCCTGAAAGTTCATGAAGGAAATGCAGAGGATTTTAAATAGATGTGTGACATTAGGTAATTCGCTCTGACGGTAGTATGAATTTAAAAAATGGAACATATTGCAACAACCTGGACAAGAAATGATGGGGAATCAGATTCGGGGAGTGGCCGTGGGTGGAGAGGATGAAACAGACAGCAAGGACACAGAGGCGGCAGAGTTTGCGGGATTCGGCGACTGATGGAACTTTCCAGGCTGAGGGAGAGGGAAGACTTGAGGGTGGCTCCAATGTCTGGTTTGGACAATGGAGAACGACGAAACCGTTCATGACAGCATAAGTAGAGGAGGAAGGGGTAGCTGGAGGGTGAGGGAGAGGAAGGGCGAGTGCAGACTGGGACGTGCTGGGCACACAGCCCCGAGGACATCAGGGTGGGAAAGCAGGTCTGCACCTGAAAGAGGGGTCTGGACTGGAGGGACTGAAGTCTCCGACCTAGGAAGTCTCTGCATACATAGTACCTCATTTAATCCCCGCCACCCCTGTATGAGGCAGTCGTTACCAGCCTCGTGTGACAGACAAAAAAACCAAAGCTTGCCCACTCACCTCTTGGAGACCCAGGATTTGCTCCTTAGTCTGTCTGAGTCCAAAGCCTAGGGTCTTTCTAGTACCCCAGTTTGTCTTTCAATTCAGGAAGGACTCCCAGCTGGGTGTTTTCCCATGACCCCAGCCTGTTCTCTGTACACGAAATGTACAAGAAAATCTAACAGAATGGCTACATGGAGAAGGGCATCTTTCCAGAAACCATGACAAATGACTTCCAGATTTCCCAAGAAATCTGGCTTCAGGAAGATACCTGGATAAGTGTGATAATGAGAGAACAGCAGCCTCCATTACTGCATTCTCTGAATGTGCACTACTAAGTCCCAGCTCTAGACGGAGGGTAGACAAAGAAGGTCCCGCTGCTGGCACTTAAGGCTCCCAGGATTCAAAAAAATGCCCTCACTGTTTTATGAAAATGATAACCACCACCCTCAGCTCATGGGTAAAATCCACTCAGATAATGAACTGCTACATTTATTTGATATCTAAGTAGATTGGCTTCAAAGATTCCAAGTCAAAGAATGGAGTAACTGTTCATCTCCTGGGTTTCACCTCTGGGAAAGAGAAGAGGAGGAGGGAAGGTGAGAAATTGTGAAGTGAACCTACTTGAGGTCACAGAGGGGCTTGATGAGAGTAGGAAGAAGAGCCACCTGTCCCTGCCCTCCCAGTGTCTGCACACGGCTCTCCCAGGTGCGGTCCAAGGTGGATGGCAACACAAGGTCCAAATGTCTACCACGTGCCAGACTGAAGGAGAGTATATGTGATTGAAAACACTTTCCTGTCACCATGAGACAGCAATCTGAGCTGTGAGCTAAAATCTTGCCCCGCCCCACTCCACCCCCAACTACACCCCAACCCACCATGCCCTATGTTCTCAAAGAGCTCACGCAGGAATTCCCCGCTGGGCCGTGCCCAATCCAGGCTTAAACCTTCCACAAGCTTCCTGGGAACCGCAAGACCTGAAATGCATCCCTGACCCTCAGCACACTCACGACACTGGCCAGAGCTGCTCGGAGAAGCCCTCACTGGTAGCTTTGTGCTGACGCTCAGCTGCCCAGCCCTTCCAGGACTGACCAAATGGCACAGACAGCAAGGCATCCCTCTGTCTGGACACACTAGTCATTTGATGAAAGTCAAAGAATGTGATGGCTGTAGTCGTCACCCATGGCCTCTGCCGTCATTGTGTTCCCAGATCCTTTGGATCTGGCGAGGTAAACAGACTGGACTAGGCACAGCTGCAGCTTTTGCCGTTCACAGACAACATTTCAAAACCTGCCCCTGTGGTCAAAGTTCTTCTGGAAGCTGATGTCACTAGTTAAGCAAAAGTCAGGTGGGCATGGATAGTTTGAACACGTTTCCCTTTCTTGCTCCAGGTAAACCCTGAATGCCCCCCTTCATTGTGGAGGTAAACCCTAACCCAAGTTACTCAACTATGAAACTGGGACAATACTGGTCACTCTATCTGTCCTGCTAACCTCTCATGAATAATGTGAGGATAAAATGAAAGTAGAGATGTGAATCTGGTTTACCAAAGCCCAAAATACAACACACAGTGGTATTACTGGGGGCAGATAGATTCCTGTGTATCACATCTCACACCCAAAGAGGATTAAATCTTTTAACATACCTGGTTTTTCCCACTCTGCTATCAGAATCTCGGTTCTAATAGTCAGTACCTGAAGGATGTCTTCGACTGAACCTCATATGAAATTGACAGTAAGACTTTTTAAGAGGACTGGGCTTGTGGTCTGTAATGGGAATTGTCTAATATTTTATTAGATATTCTTGGACAATGGAACCTGACCCTGAATTTTCTCTAAGAAACCGGTGATAACCTTTAACCAGCATAGCTAAGATATATAGTTCTCTCCTGAATAGGTTTCCTATTTCTCTCTTTGCTGAGAAGTCTCTGTTCTAGGACATCTGCTTCTATAAATAATTGTAGAGCGATCTTAGTCTGTCTTGGTGCAAAGTCCCTAAGAACCAGGTCCGTATCCTCTGACAATGACCTCTGCTTCCCCTCTAACGTGCTCCACAGAACGTGAGCTACAGTTGGGCCCAGGAACAGCCACATGGCCCTCAGTTCTCTGCTCCTCTATCTCTAATTGTCCAGAAATTTGGGTGCCACAACAAGGGTGACATCTCCCCAGAAGTGGCCATCGGGGAACCAGCTCAGCTCCTGTTTCACCCCTTCCCGGGATTCCACTTCTTGATGCGTCACACACCTGACTCCATGGTAAGCCTCATAATTACATCAACAGCTCCCTTCGAGCACTTACTATGTGCCAGGCCGTGTGCCGAGAACTTAGCACTTAATCCTCTTAACAACTGTTATCATCTGCTTTGTACAAATGAGGAAAAAATAGCTTGGGAAGATTAAGCATAATAACAAATCCAAACTCAGAAGAGGTAAGCGGTAGAGCCAGGATTCAAACCCAAACTGACTCCAGAGAATCCCCCAGATGGAAGAGGGTGAGTGCAACACGGCCAGGAGAGTCTATCGCGTTTACAGCAATGAGAAGATGTTTCGGTTTTGGTCCATCTATGGCTGAGCACAAAATCAACTCCCTTCCAAAAAAAAAAAAAAAATCTAGTCTGGTCTCTGTGACTTAGAAAAATAGTCAAGTGTTAAATGAGCTGTTCGGGGCCCAGGAGGGTAAAATGAACTAGCATGACAGCAGCACTCGTTTTTAAATGTCAGCAATGTTCCAGGTATGGAGAAAGACACTAATTATTATCAGGCCACACACGAGGTTTTCCTTCTTCCCTCGTGGCTGTCAGCGTGGTCTGCGGGAGAGACAGTCCCCCTCCTGCCACCTGAGTGGAGCAAGAGCAGGTGGACCTCAAACGTCACTCAGAGGCACACAGGCCACGTCACAGAGACTGACAGGAGCCACCACCAAACTGGGTCCCCTCTCTGTCCCAGGAGTCCGGGTGTCCAAGCCAGAGAAAAGGGCCAGGTGTGCCTCACACCACCTCCTGGGATGGTCTTTGTTGTCTGAATTAAAGGCCACCCCAAACAGCACTGCCGTTTTCTTAGCAGCTTTCTGCAGGGGCACCCTGCTCAGAGCGGGCTCTCAGGTTACTTACTTGCTTCCTACAGCCCAAGCTGGGAGGGGAATCTCAGATTCCTCCATCGGTAGGGAAGAGATTGGAGAGGAAAACAGCCTCTTTGTGAAAGCCTCTTTTAAAAAGGCATGCACAGATGAGTTTGAATCTGGGACTGTGTCCAGGTAGAAGTCTTGCCTGGAATTCCTAATACATTCTTTCTGTTATTAAAATAATATAAGGAACCGGGGTGGCTTGTTGCTTCTCTGCATGTAGTCAATTTAGCTCACGCTGCGTGACCGTGACCATTTAAAATCTGACCTCAGTTGGTGCCAATTTCAGAATCTTTTCATTCTGGGTATGTTTCTATTGCACACGACAAGCCCATGGCTCTTCCCTAAAACTATGTCTCCAAGCAAAGAGTAACTCAGTAGAACCAAGCCTCTTGCCAGAAGTGATGCAATCAGCCAAGCCACCCGATGTCTCGTTCCCCTGGCCTCACCCCCACCCTGCCACGGCCGGCTCTCTGGTCCACCGTTCTCGTCTATCGCCTCTCTCCCAGAGACACAGCCTCCCTCTGTAGTCGGGGGAGACGATTCCAGGTTGTTGGATGCACCTGGCATTTTCTCCTCCCTACCCTGCCTTCCCACTGAGCTGTGAGTCACCCACACGCGAGATGACAAAGCCTTTCACAAACATAAACAATGAGGGGAGCTCAAGATGCACCTAGATTTGCCTTCTGAGAGCTAGTGTGCAACTTCCCTTGACCTCCAGATTCTCCCAAAGAAACATGGGGTAAAATACAGAAAACCCACAACGTGTCCCAGGAGGCATTTGGCCTTCGAAGATGTGCCCAAGAGGAGAGATATATATATATGAAAAACCCCTTCTCTTGGTAGCTCGAATCCACCCTTCTGTGTTTGCAAAATAACCTATTCAGGCTTTTGGACATCTGGAGCAGTGCGAATCGCCCCTGGCACTCCTGTAGACCGATGAGAGGAGCCTATGAGGAATCTGCCACCCTAGTAACCTGCAAAGAAGCATCGAGAAGCTGAGGAGCACAGCACCGCCGCCTTCTGCTGCCACCGCCGGCTCCTTCACCAGGCCTGTCCCCTGGGCCACCGAGGACATCCGGGCAGATGAAAAGGCAACTGTAGCACTTGCAGCACCCACATAGGAACAGCCCGTTGTCATGAGCTCCGAGAGGAAGGAAATAAGATGGTGTTTTATTTTTAAGTAGCCCAGGAGATTTCAATGATTGCATTAAAATTTTAATCACAAACTCCTTAAGTTAGGGGGAAAAAAATTAAAAAGCCCACAAAGGACTCATTGTATAAGAGAGTTTCAGCATTTGGAGTTCTTTTATAAATTTGTGTCAGATCACAATTTGCTGTCTGGGAAATGTAAATTAGTTATTAATGAGCCAAAATTCTAACATCAAAGGCTGTGCATCTACATGCCAGAGAGAAACAAAGAGCTCTCACAGAACTATCAACCGCTCCGCGCACCGGCCTCAATGCGGCATTCATCTTGACGCGTTTTGCTGCCTTATTAAGGAGATCACTTTTCGAAAATGGAATGGCACAGGGCACCTGCATCATTAGCCTCACCTCCACCTGAGCCCGGCACGGCTGTCAGAACCCAGGCGGCAGGCAGCGCGCGTGCCGAGAGGCAGCTTTGCACCTCGCGGGGCTGAGGCCCCCTCTCTGCCCAGCCCGTGCAGCTGACCATTTTCAAAGCACGTTTAATGCCTGCAATATAACCTGACCCAAGTGCCACAGGGAATACGGGTCTGTTTTTGAAGTATTCACACAATCTCCTTCACATCCACAACCCCTTTTATTTCAATTGTGATCAAGAGCCTAGATATAAAATGCACACAGAGAATGAGAAAGAAGGACGGTTGTTTTTGAGCCTGTGGCAATGGCAGTGAGAGTCATCTCATAGAAGTCCTGCAGGCATTTGGCAATATGCATTTATTCATTCTTTCAGCAGATACCGTCATGCTCTTCCTGGGTGACGGCAGTGGAAATATCACGGCCGGTGAAGCAGACAGGTCCTGCCCTCACTGGGCTCACCGGGCTCACTGCCTGGTGAGGACGGGCAGAAGTAACTGCTCAAATAATCCCACAGACAGTGCTGAGGGTCAGGGAGGAAAACCCCAAGGGCATGAGAACCCACAGCTTGGGGTCCCCCGCCTGGTCAGGGGGCCAGGCATGGCTTCCCTGGGGAGGTGACACTCAGGCTGAGAGCTGAAGGAGGAGGGAGAGTTCAGTGGGCAGAGAAGCCTAAAGTCCAGGGGAGACCTTTACTTCCAGTAAAGAGGTGAGAGTTGGGAGCAGAGAGGGTAACACCCCCATGGCCAAGATTGCTCCTCTTCCCAGAGCTCGGCCCTTTCCCCACCACCAGGCTTGGCCAGGTTATGCTCTCTGGCTGTCCTTAGCCAGAAGTTTGGAGCATCCTAGGTCCCCGAGTTCAGGCAACTCAGCCTGGGTCACCCTTGCTGGTGTGCCCCTCCATGCATAAGAGTCACGTTTCTGTGACACCTGTACCCGAGATCCCAGATCCGGTAGGAAGGTCCCCGCTGAGCCACGGTCCCTGGCAGGATGCCTGCTCCAAGTTTCCCTGTGGTCAGGTTTCACCTGGTCTCTGGACAACCACCACTCCTGAGAAAGCTTCCTGACAGGCCACCTGCCTCGACTGACTCCTGTCACCTAAACCATCATTTCCTGCACGAGCGTCCACCTGCACGCCGAGCTGTCCTTCCCAGCACCAGCCCACTCTGGTGGGCAAGCCACTCCCAGGACTCCAAACTCCTGAAACAACAGGCTGGGTCGAGCTCTCTGCAGGAGAGATTGAAAGGGAGAGGAAGCAGACGGGAGCTAGAGAAGGGAACAAAGCAGCCAGAGCAGCTCAGGAGGAGAGCAGAGGAGATGGGAGTCCCTGGGCTGGAGGCCCAGGGCTGGCGGTTTTGCTGTGCAGGCCACGGGACTCATCCACGCCATCTGGGCTGCGCCTGCCCCAGCCTTGTCTCTCTCACTCCCCCATCCCCACCCGGACCCTCGCCCAGAACTCTCTACTCCAGCCCTGTTGAGTGTCTTTCCTCTCCTCCAACAGGTTATTGCGTCTGTCACCTCTGGATCTTCAAAATTACTCTTTTCTGGGCCTGGAATTTAGACGTCTTCCCCTTCACCTGGTCCACCCATCTCTCCCCGCACGTCTGTCTAGGATGGTGTTCTTCCCACGCACCCCGTGTCTCTGTGAACTTCCTGTGTGCGGGTCCCATCACGCTGCCTTTTAACTATGGGTTTGTCTGTCTGTCTTCTCTGCTAGACTCCAAGCTTATGAGATCTGGAACTGCTTGTTTGTTCATTTCGTATCGATTTCATCTCCTTCCTGGTTATTGAATGCTCAAGCCCACACTGAAAACCCAGTGAATACCAGCTACATGAGTGCGTGGATGGGTAAATACCCACACGAACATCTCCTCCTCAGCACCATCCAAGGAAGAGAGAAGAATCCTCTTCCCTAGCCATGGCCATGGGGGATCAGCACATACTATTGTCACTTGGGTACTCCCTTCTCTGAAAGTAGCTTGGGAGCCCGGCCCCCTTGCTCAGCGCTTAAGGGTGCCTGGGCTCCATCACTACAGCCCGCCAAACCCAGGCTCCTGGGATAGGGGACAGATGACAAACACTTAGCTTCACACACAGGGTGCCCTTAGGCTGACATCCTTCCCTGGGCACTCTCAGCTCCAAGGCCTTAAAGAAAAGAAAGTCCTTCCCAGTTGCATTCCTGGATGAGATCGGTGACAGACCCCCGGGCAGCCTCACTGCACCACTGAGCTGCAGCTTCTCCCTGTTTCCAGAAGCGCTTATGGTTCCTCGCACACGTGGACGCTAGGAGCTCTCCCCCTACTCTGCAGTCAAACACCTTTACAGTTTCTCTAAAGTTACCTTTCCGCCATTTTCACCATCTCAAAGTGCGTTTCACGGAATAAAAACCAGAGGGCAGGCATGAAGGAGTTCCATGGTCACAGGAATTTGGAAACTAGCATATAGGTCACTCCCCTCTTGGAGAGTCAGCACTCAAAGCTCCAAAACGTCCTGCAGTAAAGAATTCTGCCTAGGACCTGTGACCCAAAGGGCACAGTGGGGTCAATCTTGGACATGTCCCTCTGCACCACACACACACACACACACACACACACACACACACGGCAGTGAGAGACAAAATATAAGTCAAGATAATAAAAAAGGCACAGCCCAGAACAAAAACAAACAAACAAAAAGCCATCTCAGTGAACCAGGAATGGAGCGGAAATACAAAGCAGAGCTCAGGGCTGAAGTCAGGAAGCAGGGGCTGGACGCTGAAAACGCCTCCCCCGTGGGACAGAGAGGAAAGGGTCTGTCCTCTGCTCGCCACACATCTGTTAACAGCCTGCAGACAAGCGTTTTGCAGAACACACTTTGGGTCTGGCCGCCTTTGAGACTTTCTCCTCTACGCACGTCTGTCAGTGCGGCCACAAGGCTGCCACATGTCAAGAATTTGTCGATCTCCTGCACACCTCTTTTTCTCTCGCTAAATATTGGCCTTCCCAAAGCTTGTAGGGAAAACCTTATGACACAATTCAAAATGAGGGATAATCCCTCTGTCTCTCACCCTCTTTCTCTCTTTCTCTCTGTCCCTGCCTCTCTCTCTGCCTCCCCCCACCAACCACCTTCCCCACCAACAACTACTTCTTAGGTCCCCTCTGCCTCACCTTCCACTCCCCTACCCCACCCCCTCCTACCCGCTGGCAGCCTGACTTCTTCGTCCTCACTGGTCTCTGTGACTGTTACCTAGTAGCCCCTTTCCCCATGTTTCCACCCAATGACGTGTTCTCCGACCTCTGAAGAGTGTTCTCTGTGATTCTCCAGTTTTCAGCACGACCAAACACCCCTCCTGCTGAACCTGGAGAATACTTGGCTTCTCCAGGACTGCTCCTTCTCATTTCTTCACCTCTCCAGATGCCCCGATTCTTCAGTTTTCCTCTCTCCTTCTCTGAGATGTGGGCGTTTCCAGTGGTTCTGCCCTGAGCCCCCCTCTTTCTCTCCTGTTCTCACATCCTTCCCCCTAAATTATCCTCCGTCTGCACAAGTCGCTAGACACTACCTCATCAGCCTTCACCTCTCTCCTCACATTTCCAAATACCCAGAAGTTTTGAGAAATTTGTGTTTCAGATGCTGATCCGAAAATGGTTGGTTGGGTTTGGTTTTGTTTCTGTTATTGTCTGTTGTATTGGCTCTGGTGTGTTATGGTGGTTGAAGCATAGACTCTGATTACTAAACAATACCTTTCTGTTTTGTTTTCACTAGTTGACTTGATGTTATGTCCCAGTTCATGACTTCTCTTAACCTATCAAAGTTGCCTGTCACAACCATGGGTCGTATTGAATTGTTGACTTCCTCTTGTACATAAATCACTTTAAGGACATTAAAACTCCCACATACCAAATATACCTATACCAAAATGCAGTCACGTTACTGAATAATAGTGAATGTTTTGTTTGCTATTTCAGAAATAATTTTCAAATATATTCCCTATATTTTTATTATTTTCAATGTATTTTGTAATTTAATTACTGTGGTTAGCTGAAATTTTTCAAGTCCCTTTTCAACTACTTCTCAATTTTCTCCTCTCACATTGGTAAAATTTGTTCAACTCTTTAAAGGTTTTTGGGTATTTACATATTTGTGCATAAATATCTAAAACCCAATTTCTTCATATAAAGTCATATGGGTATAAGCATACATATGTGACTCTACTTAGCCAAATATTTTTAACTGTGCAGATCAAATTTGCTTACTCTAACAGTGATGTGAAAGGAGAAAGACACATCCAAGTAAAATAAGTTCCAGCCACACTACAAATCTGTCTTGTCTGAAATTGAAATCATCTTCCCCATTTGTACTTTTCTGCCCACCCTCTCTACCTCCCGACTCCCCACCCCACCAAAAATAGCTTGAAATCATTTTTTATCCTGCTCTCTTCTCAGCTGCTGCTGTCTCACCACCATTTTCCCAATATCTAAATTCCAACTTTGCTGTCCTCTTACACCTCTCCTTCTCATTCACCCACTCACCATAAAACCCAAAATCCATCAAAATCTATTGTGAAGCCCTTTCCACTTTTCCACGACAAGGTCTCTCATCACGTGGGAGTAAGTGCACTTCAAAATACCCCTCCAGCCCAGAGACAAGGGCCTGGGTCAGAAAATGATTGTCAGCTAAAGAATTTCTATAAGTCCCCACATGAGCCATGAAACCTGGGTCCTCTGAAGAAGTGCTTCATCAGAGATGGCATGAGAGGTCGTCATACGAGAATTATATGTTCTGCATCCAGACAAGGGGACCAGGGCATCTCCACTGGAGGAAATACCTGAATTCAACCATTGTAAAGAAAGCTATAGCCCACTCAATCATAGTGCGGTTTGACTGGCATCAGGAACGGGAGCTTTGGATAGTCGATTGAAAAAAAGGAATGTATCGGAACTACTCCTATCTTTATCTGCTGTCATCCAAGGAATCAGATCATTATGTCCCTGATGACCAAGCCATGTTCTTTGCTGGACATGATTTTCTAGAATAACGGCAATTCAGACCAGATGAAATATTCTGTGGGGAAATTTGATCTCCTTTGTCTAATGTTGCCCTGACCCCACACTTTTGTAAGTTTTAATGATGAAAAATATTATCTTGAAATCAGATAGACCTGGGTTCATTTCCAGTCTCTGATAGTCACCAGCAGGAACTACTGGGAAAATACTTTGACATAATCACTACTACTGCTACTACTATTAATATTATACTATGACTAATAGTAATGATACCAGTAGCAGCTAAAATGTATTGAGATTTTACCATGTGCTCAATGAACGTCTCAATCTTCCAATCTGTAAACTTGGGCTAATAACGTCTACTTCAGAGGGTTGTGAGATACGATGAGTCAGTACGGGTGAATTACTCAGCACGTAGCACACACCCAGCTGATTGTGGTTATCATTATGATGTCCTCATTATCTGCACAGGAGAATGTATTATGTACAGATGTGCAGTCTCATCTCTTGAGCAGTAAATTAATAAAGAGGTCTTCTGGCTTATCAGTCAGCCTTTTGTGTGTCTGATAACCTCTGCAAATACTGACAAAACCAAGGGCTAGTCTTGTGTCACTAAGGACTAGATCCTGGACTCTGAGAAACTCAGAAAAGTAAGGTATCTTCATGGCTGGGATCACAGATTTCTGAGCTCATATCTCAAGTCTGCCACTTAGAGACAGTATGGTCTCCCTAAGCCTCAGTTTCCTCATCTGTACAATGGGATTAATCATAGCACCTTCCTCATAGGAAACTTGTGAGGATTCAATAGATCATGGAACCTTCACAACACTTCTGTGGGCAGGTATCATGAATATCAATCACCACTGACAGAAGGAGAAACTGACATTTAGAGAAGTTAGATTATTTGCTCCAAATCAGAAGGCTAGAAACTGGCAGAGCCAAAATTTGATTCCAGATCTATGGAACACAGCCTCAAAGCCTGTGTTCTTAACCACATTCCGCCATGCCAGTGGCCCTCCAACCTCTAGCACTGGGCAGTTAGCTGCGTAAATCCAAGTGCATTTGTATACTTCAAGGTGCCTGAGGGCAGAAATCATGGATCTTATTCATCGTTGTCTTCCCTTTAGCACCTAGGCCCATAGTTACTCACCGAAATGTTCCTGAAGCCAACATTGAATGGCTACTCAAATACATGAATGTATGCGTGAATGAAAATAAATCAAGAAAGGAGACCCTTAGTAAGAGAAGAGAGTTCAAAAATATCCAAAATCAAGAGGGTAGGAATTAAGAGGAGGAGGAGGAAGAAGAAAATGCATAGCCAAAGGCCATTACAACCCTTTGAGAGAAAATGGTGGTGGTGGAAGATAACCCTGCAGGTTAGGGAAGGTTCAGGGTGAGGAAGGGCAGCTGGGACAGAGAGGCCGCAGGTGCAGATCACTAATTGAAAGGCTGGTCCTATAAAAGGAAGGTGGTATGAAGAGCTATCACTAGAAAGGGGAAAAGTCAAGTGAAGAATTGTGTTTGCTTCTTTTTTTTTTTTTTTTGGACATAATAAATAAGATGTATTTAGTCAATATATATGTTAAACATTGAACCATCATATTAGAGAACACACCATCCCTTCAAAGTACAAAGGAACATTCTCCAAATCCTACCAAATATCAGATTGCAATAAAATAATAATACAATCTGTTTAAATGGTAAATATCACTGACTCCATTCTTAACACAATAAAAGAAAAATTAATTACCTAATCACAAATTAATTCCAAAAGACTCTACCACCAGAAAGTGGGGGAACCTTCTCTTTTTTTTTTTATTTCAGAATATTACGGTGGTACAAACATTTTGGTTACATAAATTGCTTTTGCACTATTTAAGTCAATGTTATAAGGACACCCAATGGGTACAATGCACACTCTCTGGGGGATGTGTTTGCTTTTTATAAAATAGGATAAACCTGATTGCATTTACAGGAAGGAAGGATTAGCTCCCATATAGGAAAGCAAGAGATTAAGAATTCTGGAAAGGAAAGTGATCACTGCAAAAATAGTACCCCAGAAGAGATAAAAGGGATCAGACCTAGAGTTTTTCAGTCTGTGGGTTACCAGGCGGTATTTTGGGGATGGAATGGTATGAGATGAGATGGGATGGAATGGAAATTGTTGGAACACATCACATTTGAAGAGACTTTTATTTCATGTGTGTATGTACTGGATCATCACGTAAAGTCCAATTTTTTTTACTGTGAGTCATGGTCAAAATATGTTTGAAACCGTGGCCACTCACTGGTGGAGAGGTCGGATTTAAATTATCTAGGACAATCTCACTGTGCTGTTTGCAATGTTGCTAGATGCCTGCCCTGACCTACTACAACTCAGGGAAACCCACCCATCCCATCTTCCTCCTTCTCTCCCTCCCTTCCTTGTCTCCTTCCTTCAATAAACATTTATTGAGCATCTATCTACAATCTCCCTTTCACTTTTCTAGGCCCTGGGCCCAAAGCTGACTTAGACACAATCCTATCATACAGCCCTCACTAGCTAGTAAGAATGGCCTCTGGGTACCCAAGAAGCCTGGGCCCACTCTCCTACTTGTTGCTTTGCAAAGCAATTTCTGACCCAGCCCTGCCTTCCCCCTCAGTTTTTCAGACCCACCTTCCCCTCTCAGATCTGGATAACAAAGATGCTCTCTTTATGGCTCTGACCCTTACTCCTTTCCTCAAATACACTTACCCCCCAGCTCACATGATTCTGGCCCAACCTGGTCCCAGTCTCAGCTCCCACTCGGGACTCACCCACACACCCAGTCTGCTGCCCAGCCTACCTGGGCCCCAAGCAAGGGGCACTGGATGCAACCTCCAAGCCCCGGCTAGCAAAGGACCTGTCCTCCCCACACACAAGTTCCTTGTGTCTCAAGGAAGTACCAGGAGAAGGTAAGTATCCCAAGCAGACCTCCCTCATGGCAGGACACCAACATTCTTTAGAGATGCTCTCACTCGTGACTTGGCAAAAGCCTTGGAAGATGGGCAGGGTGGCGCCCACACCGTGTTGATACGCTCACCCTACATGTGCAGGCTGCTGTATTTGGCCATCCATTTAGGTCAGGTTCTTGTTTTTCCAGTTTTCTTCCATTCCACAGACAGCCCTTCTTACTGTGGTTTTTACTTCAGGCATTCAGATGCACAGTCTTAAATGTGGCCTCTTGCATTGAGCTAATTAAAACAAGAGAAAGCTTTCTGCTGCAAGATTTGTGAAGGGGAAAGTCTGCAAAATTTTGATGCTTTAGCACCGCTGGAATGAGAGAAGAGAACAGCTTGCACAGGCATAAGAAAACAGCCATTTCCAAAGCCCTGTTTTATAGACGATCACACTGAGGTGTGTGAGGTTAAGAAATTCACCCACTTTTAATAATCCTTGGCACTTGAGACATTCTCTAAGGGGCCACCCTAGGGAGGGAGGAGGGGCTCAGAGACTGGCACCCAGGCCCCCTTCCCTTTTCCTCCAAAACAGCCCCGCTTGTGTCTGTTCCACGTGCCAGCTTCTGTATGAGACTTACTTGGAAAAGAGGGTTGCACTGTTTTGATAGCAAAAAAAGCACACAAAAAAATCATTCTCTGCTATGATTTTACATGACATTAAATGAGACCCCATTTACATCAAGAGAAAAAAAAATACTGTAAGCAGATGGCAAAGTCGAGGTCATGATATTCATGAGGGCTGACCAGTGAGAAGAAAGTTTATTGATGCCTGCAAGTTACCTTAAAATGTATTCAAAAAAGAAGACGGATTCATGGATGGATGCGAGGATGGATGGGGCACAAACTTGCATTACAGCAAGTAGTAAAATGTTAATGGTAGGATTTAGGTGAGGGGCCACAGGTATTCTAGGAAGATTCTTTCAACTTTTCTTTATGTTTGAAATTTTTCATAATAAAATGTTAGGGGGCAGAATGGACACCAGATTTACGTGCTACCATAAGTGTGTTTTTCTTACCTTTTACTAGCTGTTTTTAAAAAAGTGGAAATGGAAATTACGTCTGTACCACCTTACTACATGGCCAATTTTGTTATTCTGAGGAGAAAACAATACATTTTGGGAAAGTAAAACATTACCTCAAATATTTTGCCTAATTAATCATTTATTTATTAACTTTTAATTCCATAACTATTTGAAGTTCTAAGAAACTGCTGGGTTTAACTGAAGCCCCTCACATTTCTATAGTGCAATACGCTTTGATAAACAAATAAGTTGTTTTGCACACGTTGCTTTATCTGAGCCAGACGGTTCTGTAAAAATTTATCCCCATTTTATAGACAATGTAACTGAAGCTCCAAGACCACAGGGCCATCCCGTGATCACACAGCTAGATCTGGAAATAGAACTGCTGTCTTCTAGCTCCTGGGCAGGTGATGATGACAAGAGGGCAGAACAGGTCTACTGTGCACCCCGAAGGCCCTCAGGTAGAAGAAACACAAAGTGGCAAGACTGAAATCGACACATTGGTGAAGCGATTGGGTAGAGTGGTTAAATAACCTTGCATATTTCCTCCTTAACTGTTAAATTATTGCTTTACTTCTTACGGATGACCATGCTTGCAGTGAATGATTTGCTAATGTTTGCATCAGCACTCACAATTTTTCTCCATTTCAAAATAAATTCTGGGACCATATTTAAGTCCAGAAACTGTAGAGTGGGAACTTGGAAGTCTACAGTGTGTTCACTAGGAAGCCCTGGGGCATTAACCATTGAAATGAAATGGATTTCAGTTTCTCCCTCGATAAAGTGGGAGACCCCAAGTTTACAGAGCAACATAGACTTCAATGTTGTAAGTAAAATGCATCATGGTGATCATCTAGTCCCGCACTTATCCACCTGGAGTTTCAAAGACCTCCAGACTAGCATGAGCAAGACGTCAAGAATTGTCTTAGAAATCACGGACTTATCCAAAACGATGATGGTCAAATTAAAACATTTCTATGCTTTCATCATATCATTCCCATGTTCAACCAACTCATATCAGCTGTTAAAAATGTCTCTAACTCATGAAAAAAATCAAAAGAAACATCACTTAAATGCAATTTATTCTACTGGCAAAATCTTCCAAACTTTAAAAGGACGGTGGGAGAAGGATAGATAATTAAATAAAGAGTTCTTTATGAGATAATAATCTTATCAAATCTCTGTTTATTAAGAGTTAGAGAATCATAGAAACTAAATGATTTAAGTTCATCCAACAAATAAGAGGTTAGCTTGAAATCAAACCCAATATTTGTTGGGGTGTATAATAATATAAAAGATATGAATGCATTTGGAGACAGTTCATAAGAACAGGAGCATTTAAGCTTTTCTTTTTTGATGAACAAATAGCTATGCCTTGGATTCTGCATTTTGTTCATTCTCAGATTATTCTGGTGGTCAGAACAGCTTTTCCAACGTAGCTCCCAGATGCCTCAACTTATAAAGTAATTGCTAGTCCTTCAAAAGTCTCGTGCCTCAACAAGATGACCCATTAATTCTCAGGAAAAGCAGAAAGGACTCACACAGTTCCTATATCGGCACAGTGGCATCATGTTTTATGTGAAAAACAAGGGCCCAGATGCATTCTTCTGAGAAAGCGTTCAGTACCGTTGGCCATATACGGAAATGTAAACTCAGAGCATAGATTCTGGGGAAAGACCCAGTTCAAATGCCAGCTCTAAACTTGGCCAAGTGATTTAACCACTCCGTCTTCTCATCTGTAACACAGAAATAAACTAATGTACACAAAATACATAGCTGTTTATAACACACAGCAAGTATTCAATTAATGTTAACAACTATTATTAAAACACTGGCTGACTTGTACCTAGCTACAAGGAAGCCTGTGTCTTTGTCTAGCCAGAAGTTACTACTGCCTTTTTCTTTTAGGATAATGTTTCGGATCCCTAGAAAATAAGCTTATAATCTCAGAGTTTGACGTTAAACGATAAGATCCAGGGGACTGTATCTTGAGCCTGGTATAGATCGAGTCCTGTCTCTGCATCTTGAATGAAACCCAGATTGTATAATGATCACTCAGGGCCTCCAGGGGCACTGAAAATTCAACATGATCCCTTCACCCCACCGCACGGGTTTAGTGCTGAGCATGTGGGAGGACTTAAGCATGATTTTTGTCCCCCTGTCATATCAGCTGTGAGGGCTTTTACACTTAAGCCACAGTTTCTTGGCTTGGAGCCTCCACCGGTTTGGTTTCCTAGACCCTGAAATTCCCACAGCCCCCTTGCATTGGGTCCTGTTGGCTAACACCTCCCGTGGCCACTTGATTTTTCACACTCTCTGCTGCTGGGGTCGGACCCAAGGTGGTCACCGTGTCCCCCCCCCACTCCAGTTCATCATCTGAGTTTCCCCACTGGTGCCCACACCCACCAACCGCCCCTATCCATGTTCAGACAGCCACTCCTGTTGAAGTTTTGGATCCCACACTGTTCTGCAGACATCGTGCACTGAATGGCAAGGCAGAGGGGAGAATGGCGGCTGCAGGAGGCCTCCTGGGGTACCTACCCTGCAGCTGAGCTTGTCAAGTGTGACCATGAATCTGCCTAATAACCCAGACTCAACCACACTCCCAGTAAACTTAGACGAGAAGACCAGATCATCAATTTGACCATTCACCATGGGGGATTGTTACGGAGTAATTATGATTTTAACATACTTAAAGCAAAGCTGGTGTGATGTTTTGAATGTGCAGATTAGTTCAAGCTTCATTCTAGGATTGCCCTAAAAGACACACCACACTCCAGGGGTGGTCTGCTCACCTACATCAGAAAGACCACATTTCAGAGTGGGCCACCACAAGAATGTTTCTGATCCACACCTTGGTCAGCACTTGAGGCTTTGCTAATGAGCAGAGTGAATCTTACGGATGAATTTTTTTAATTGGTTAAAGTAGACTTCTTAAATAGCACGACGAATGTTAGAAATTAGTAAAAAGTTAAGGTTGAGAAATGTGGATTGATTATAATATTTAAAGCTACTGCCTGCTCTTGCAGGAACAGGGTGTAAGAATTTAGGGAGGCCAGCAGCCCTTGTCCTGAAGGATAGTGCTCGAGGCCAGTCCCTAACGAGTCTTGTGTAAACAGCCATGAACTTGGAGGTGTCCCCTTGCAGGATGCTAGCCGCAAGCAGCATAGAAGCCTGCCTCTGGAAATCGCCTCTGGTGAGCACAGCTCTCATACAAGGTGTGGACAGGCAGCTGGAACTTCATCAAGCTTACGGAACAGCTTGCACGAGCCGCTTTTGTGCTTGTTTGTTAATAAATGCTCGGTGAATAAGCGCCGAGCTCGTGTGGCAGCCGGGCTGAGACTACAGGGCGCCAAGTGAGGCGCCGCCTCAGGTGCAAAATTGAAAGGGGTTCCAAAACAAATATTTTAATGCAATATTTTTTAAAAACCTATGATGAGCAAAATATCCAATTTTAAATAAAGACAGGCTGTTGATGTTTGTTTTACAGCCCAGCATTACCGTGCATTGATCACAAACAGTTGTTTCCAATCAGCCACGGATTCCAGGACCTCCACCCGGGCCTCCTCCACTGGGCAGGTTTATAGGGCTGACAATAGGGCACAAACAGAATGGGCAACATGGGCGGGTGCTGTACAGTCGTGGTTTTTGATTGTAGAGCTTTTATTAGCTTTTGATGTTAACATGTTATAATTATATCATATAATATGTATTTATATATTGTCTATTTTTATAATTAGTTATATACTATATAACATAATTAATAGAATATATTTATATGTAATGTATAGTACATATAATTATGTAATATAATAATGTGCTAATAACATAAAAGTGACTATTGATAAACCTGCAGAGGGGCGTGCATTTTTCCCTTTGCTCGGGCTCCAACATGGCCAGACACAGCTCGATGCGGCAGATTTTCATCTGAGATTTGCTCCGCTCATAGCCCGGTAGTGAGGTTAGTGCCTAGAGTTAGCCATGTTGGGAGAGGTTGCAACAGTGACACATTTTCCTGGTGACCTCTATGCTAGCCTCCCTCTCCAAGGCACCTGCTTTCTCACGATCAAGGTCCCGGGAACACGGATTTAATAGTTAGGTTTCTGGGTAGCATAAAATTACAACAAAGAAAGGAAAATATATGTATACATGTGCTATGACTCAGTGTTTTTGTCCCTCTCCCCCAAATTTGTATGTGAAAACCCTCCCCCCAGTGTGATGGTATTGGAACATGCGGCCTTCGGGAGGTGAGTGGGTCTTGAGGGTGGAGCCCTCATGGTGGGCTTAGTGTCCCAATAAGAAGAGACACCAGAGCTTGCTCCCTCTCTTTTCTCTCCCCTTGTGGGGATGCAACAGGAAGACAGTCCTCCATGAAGCAGGAAGGAGGTCCCCAGCAGATACCAGATCTGCCGGCATCTTGGTCTTGGATTTCCCAGCCTCGACATCTGTGAGAAATAAACGTTTGTTGTTTAAGGCACCCAGAGTCTATAGTAATTTCTTATAGCAGCCCGAATGGGCTAACATAGAATGTATATGTAGTTATGTATATATATGTGTGTGTGTGTGTGAGTGCACAAATGTGTGTTTCTTAACTACTATTTGTTTAAAATATAACATGGAAATTATAGAAAAGTATAAATAAAAGTGTAAAAAAATCATTCATAATCCTGCTATACACACACACACATACATAAAAGAAGAAAGTTTCTTAAGAGATTCAGAGGCATTTCAGCCAAGAGAGCACTAACAGTAAATGGAGTCTTGTAAAGTTTTGGGGAATTCCTGGTGGCATTTAAGAGGCATCTTGATGGACAGATTGCCAGGACAGATTGTTAGAGGAGAAAAGCAAGTTGCAGAATGATAAGTACAGTTTGATACTATTTATGTCATAGACACACCCACACACAAAACAACAAGTCGCACCATACATTCTCTGTAAGAGCGTGTGTATATGCAAATGCACAGAAAACGGTGTGGAAGGTGCCCCTCCAGCCAAGAATGAAGATGATCTCTGGGGAGAAGCAGGAGGGCCTGCAATTGGGTAGGCGGCTGGCCATAGAATCCCCTTCTATAGAGTGCTTTAATATTTTACAAGGGAATAACATTCATATGAGTCACGAGCAGAGCCTCCCAGGGAGATGGCAGTGTAAGTTTTCAGTGGGGAAGTAGAAAGCTCAGACAGTTCGTCAGTAACAGAGTGCACCAAGGGGACCAGTTAGGAGAGTGTTCTCGAAGGTAGATGAAGTCCCGAAAGTAAAGGATCTTCAACTCCAGGGTGAGGAATTGGCACTTTATCCAGAGCTATGCCATGGGAAGATGCTTTGTTCAGCAGTACATGAAGCAGATTGGACTGGAAGCCAGTTAGGAAGCTATGGCAACAGCCAGGTGAGCCCAGACTGAGGCCGGAAGGAGAAAAATCGAGGAGACTGATAAGAAAGATCTTGAACTCTCCTGATCTGCTAGGGAGCAGGAGGAGCGAAGGCAAGGAGGGCAAAAGAGACAGAATCAGAGATTTCAACCCATGTTTTTGGTGTGATGCTTACGGCACCTAAAGAGATACAGAATTAAAAAAAAAAAAAAAAAAAAAAAGATTGAGGAGGGAAGATACTAATGATCACCAACTTCTCTCTCTCAGACATAAAAATAAGTGAATGAGATATGTTTTCGGCATGATTAACTGAGCTAATACATGAAAAGCCCTTAGCTTAGCACCTGGCACGTAGGTAATTCTTAACCACAATAACACTAATGGCAAATTGTATTGACAATTTTTATTTGTCAATCATGGCTGCAAGTACTTTTATCTATTAAAACTCTTAATCTTCACAATAATCTTATGCAATAGTTATTATTATTATGGCCATTTTACAAAGTTATATTTGTAAAATTGTGGCGTGCCTTGTCCGAGGTCCTGTGATTAGTAAGCTGGCAGAACAGGAAGGCACGTCCAGGCTGCCCTGAGCCAGGGCCAATGTCTCTCCTCTCACCCAAACTTCCATTCAGCAGGAGACAGGGGTGGTGACCCTATCAAAACCCAGCAGCCATAAGCATCCCTACAATGTCCCAAGCACTATGCTGAGTATTGTCTACACACCATATTACTTACAATTTTAGCCTATTAACTCAGAAACCATATTTGAAAGGTAAAATTATTTTTAACAAGTTTAAAGCTCATTTAATCAAAAAATATCCAATTAAATAGAAATCTCTTCCATAAATATTCCACCTAAGAGAGATTTCATCATATAAAAATTGATTTGTATATGACAATTTCAGAAAAAAAAATCGACTGGAAGACCCAATTTGTTATATCAGGTAAGGAAGGAACTCTGGGGGTGTCACAGTCATCACACTGATTGCTCAGCACTAATTATGAAACGTTCAAGAGCTGTCAGAGGGAACGTTGACCTGGGAATCTACACAGATATTTAAAGAGAAGCAGTTACAGCCAGAGAACATTGGAGAAGGAAGAACAGAAGACAGCACCTGGTTGAACCCAGCCTTTTAGAGATGATGGCACATGAGCGAAGAGCATCCCTCAGGTCAGAGCAGGGCTAGAGCTCCCTGTGCAGCACCACCACACCCCCAGGGTAACCTCCTGGCTAAGGTGACACTCACAGGGAGTTAGGTGACACGTGTGACCCAAACACACCAGGGATTCCCAGAAGTTGAAAGTCCTGGGACATGTATATTTGGAGCATGGGAGGGGTGGAGGCTCCTGATCTATTAAAAAATAAAGATGGGTTACAGAAAGCCACAAACATTGTCAACTCATCTCCACACAGTAACACCAAAAGGACTGCGACCCTATGCCTTGGTTTGCCTGGGACAGTGTCAATGTATGTCTGTTTTCCTGATGGAGTTATAATTAGAACCACCTTTCACTCTCAAAAGTTTTCAGTTTTGGTGACATATTACCCAGTCACCCCAATAGAAAAGCCTCCCCATGAATGTGACACACTAAGCCAAAGGTCCTCCTGCCACCCACTTGTCCCACCCACCAGCCTCACACGCCCCCAGAGATGAAGGTGACTCCATGACTTGGGACACCATTGCATTTGCATGCAATGAGCCACAGTGGCAGGGCCACGTCACCACACCAAGATGAGCAGAAGGATTGGCAGGAGAACTCCGGAGCAGGAGAATCCTGATGGCACCCTCTGGGCACCTGGCTTGGCCTTGCCCTTGACACAGTCATCTGCCTGTGTCTCTATTCTGCTCATAAAGTAAAAAGTGACCACTGGGTTCTGTGGAGGCAAGAACACTAGTCTCCCTACCTTACGCCACAAAATGCCTGTACACAGTGATATATGATATGGATAAATGCCCAGAAGGATGTAAACATATGTGTATATACATGATCATCAAGAAAGTCATAAAGAAAAATACAGAAAGAAACCAGCTAGTTTGCTGTTGTACATAAGTGTGGGGTGGGAACATCCAATGGGACAGAAACGGGAGGGGAAAGGGAGCCAACCAACAGGGGAAAATAGTTGTAAAGACTGCACTGGAAAAAGAGGAGCAAATTACAAGACAGCTTCTATGCACATATATAAAATTATGTATGTGTGTGTATGAAAAATGGATATACTACTCATCTAAGATTTGATCTGCCAACGTTCTGCAAGAATATCTTGCTCTCGACAGCCTCCCTAGCATTCAGTGCAATGCCCACAGCACAAATATTTCTGGAAGGTAGCAAGGAAGTGAACTAGCAAACCAACTTGGTTTCTAGCCCTGAAGACACTACTCCCCAGCTGTGCAGCTCTGGGCAATGCTTCTTTGCTTTGGCAGTAGCTGAGGGAATGAAAGCTTGTTTTCGACAGTCTCTAACACTCGGACAGGGACAAAGTGCAGGTCTGAGCAAAAGATGTGGACGACAAGTTTGCCTAGATGGCCCTAGACATGGCGGCCGCCGCATTTGCTGCGGTAGCAGCCTGCTTTGAAGCTGTTGTGCTTGGTCCGTTAAGCTTTTTTAATTCAAGTACACACTCTCACACACACACACACAGAAAGGCAGAAAAGAAAAATTACCCACAGTTTTTTCAATATATACTTTTCAAATTCATAGTTTTAAAGATGTGAATGCCATCCCTCATACTTTTTAATATTTAGATGTATAAACATAACTCTTTTTTTAAACAAAATGAGGGCAGACACATTATTCTACAAAAGCAGAATTTATATTATTCTGCTTTGTAAACTTTTATTCTCACTTATATCACAGATATCTTTCCAGGTTTGTTCATAGAAGGCCACAGTATCAGTCAGCTATTGTCACGTAACAAATTTGCATAACAAATCACCCCAAAATTCAATAACTCTCAAGAACTATCTTTTCAATGAGTCCTATCTGGACTCTGAGCTTCAGGTTGGGACCAGTCTGCTCCCCGTGTCTGTCCTAGAGGGTCATGTTCATCCTATGACAATAGCAGAAGCTCAAGAGGGATGGATGGAAACACACACCTCTTAGGATCCAGGCTTGATATAGTGTTACTTCCATCCACATCTCATTGGCCAAATCAAGTCACATGGCCAAGCCCAATATTGGTGGGGTGGGGAAACACACTCCACTTCTCCTGGGATCAACTGCAGAGTCATTCACAAAGGGTGTGGCTGGGGAAGGGCGAGTGAAGTATGAAGGACATAATACCCTATGGTAAAAATGTATCATACTTTATGTAACCATGCCCCTACGGATAAAAATTAGGATGATTCCAACCAACAGTCATGCAATGTACACTCTACCAAGCCCCTCATGTAACTCTCACAGCAACTGTAAAGAGTAGTCCCTATTAATCCCATTTAAGAATGAGGAGGACACTGGATCATTACTACAAATGATTAGTAATTGGCCTGGGGTCACTCTTTTAGGGAAGAATCCAGGTGGACCTCAAACTCAAATCTTCCCAGTTCAGCCCCATAGAAATCCTTTCTGGGATTTGGTGTTTGGTCAGATTCTTCTCCTCCAGGGAACTGTGAAGAAAGATGCAACTTGTCCTATTTCTCTTTTGTTTGGGCTTCCATAAAGCTGGAAGCCAAATTTAAGTCTCAATCAAGGCAAATTACTTACAATTAGCATATCCATAGGCTCATTTTCTTTGGTTCTAATTTTCCATTTCTATTTCACTCAACTTTATTGTAATGTACTTTTTTGCAAGATTCCTTAATTTTTAAAATAAAGAATCAAGTTGTAATTAATCTGAATTTTAAGGGTGTCAGAATCTCCTGACTGAGCCTTCCAGGAGCTGATGGGTCTTGGGCTCTGACTATGGACGGTCAGCGCCCCAGACTCTGCCTCCTGTCCCTAGAACTTTCTGGAGCCTGGGCTCTAGGTGGTAACTAGTCACACTCATTGCCACTGGAGGACAGGGAAGAAAAAAAGAATGACACTCCAGTGAGTCCATCTTACTAATTAGCAGAAATTCACTCTGGTAGCAATTCGATAGAGTTGGAAAATGAATACATGGTGCCCCCGCCCTGCTTACCAATTACACAGATGATCTAGGGCTGCGGTCCCCAACCCCTGGGGCACAGCCCAGTTCAGGTCTGTGGCCTGTTAGAAAACGGGCAGTGTGCCTTGCCACCTTCCCCCCACCCGCGACACAAACACCCCGTACCACCACCCTTGGTCTGTGGAAAATTATCTTCCATGAAACTGGTCCCTGGTGCCAAAAAGTTGGGGACCGCTGATCCAGGGTTAATTTTAGTGCCCTATGCAGCATCTGGCCCTTGTCAGATACTTGATAAATAATTATGTGCAGCTATATATTTATTAAGAAGAGCAAACACAATGCCCCAAAGGCAACTCTATTTCAAAAATTTCAGTCTTACATTTTGGACTTTCGTATTTTCAAAAGAAGTATTAATTTAAAGACAACCTCCTCACCCCCTGTCCCCAGACAGCATCCTTCTTGTTTTCACCTACCTTTCCTAACTGTAATGCCCTCTCAGGGTCTCACCTCCTGCTCGGTGTGAATGAGCAAAGAGCAAGCAGTGGACACTCAGAGACTCTAGCTCGCTGTTTGGCTATTCTGGTGGCCTCACAACAGCCACCAGCCCCATTAGCTGCACCCACACATATGCCATTGTCATAATGTTAAAAGATGACATAGAGCTCTTTACAGTACCATAAAGTGGGAAGGGAAAGGATGCTATTAGCAGATCTATGGTTTGAATTTATACCCATCAGATGTGGAACATGTTTTTAGCAAGGGACATCAAACTTATCACTTGTCCAAGGGGTCTAACTCCATCGGTGAATGGTAAGGAAGGGAATTATTTTGCTCCACTATCATTCATATCAAATCCAGGTCTTTGCATCATGCAAAGGGAAGAAGAGACAGGAAGATGTGACTCAGAGCAGGTGGAGATCTCTGTCTCAAAGGGACACTTTGCCCTAAACACCTTGAGGCTTCCCATCCACTTTACAGGACTCAGTTCATTTCGCCACTTCCTTCGTTTCTTCATGAATTTGCCTCGGTACAAGAGGTTTGGGAAAATCCATCAGGAAAAGGTATGGAGAGGCACACCGTGCTTTCTGGACATACCCTCCATCCTCTCAGCTCCGCCTGCCACGTGGAACCTCTTCCCAGGGTCAGTCACAGCAGTCAAAAACATTGATTTTCTTTTCTTTTGTTCATCTCTAAGATTGTCAACACTTTTGCCAGCCAGTGTTTAGGACAGTCGTAGAGCCCTTTAAGGTCAATCTGTTCTTCAATGTCAGTTATTTATTTATTTATTTATTTTGACATTTTAAACCAGTCTAAAAGGACAAGATATTGACAGTAAGGAAGAGAAGGTTAAAATTTATTCTCAGTAAATGGCAATATCTGCATATCAAATAACACTGTGAAAGTGTTGCTGTTTTGTCCTGAGACAAGGAGTTATTAGGCTACTAAAGGTAAGAAGTACAGCCTCCATGGCACCATGAAAAAATTTCATTCCACTTAGTTCTCCCATCTCCTGTGGACCCTCCCAAATTGTCCCTTCCATGAGACCAAAGCCAATTTCATTGGAGTTGAGAACCACAAGCCCCACAAGAGCAGTTTTAGGGGAGACTGGGGAAACCAACCCCTGACATTTGTACTTTGTGCCCCAATAACAGTGAAGCCCACCTCTCCCCCAACACTGCCACTGTACCCCCCAAAGTTCACAGTCCCTTTCCGCCCTCCCTGAAGATACACGCACTGGGACAGGGTGGATTTGGGGGACTCACATTGAAAACTTAATGTCATTATTTTAGCTAGCAACTCTTTATATGAAATAAATCCACACATAAGGCAATGAAAAAGATGGTGTAGAAATATCTCTTACCAAATGACACTTGCATATGAGTGGAAAGACTTGGATCCAAAGGCATGTCAGTAACCCTAACTACTTAGAGAAGTGGGACGTTGGGCCAGCCACTTAACTTCTCCAAATCCACTTCCCTGAGTTAAAGCGAAGTTATTAATATGTACATAGCAGTATTCCGTACACTTAAGCATCAGGCAACTGAAGGAGATTTATACAAAAAAACAGTCATTAGGCCTAAATCTTTGTATCACATACGAGCACTGTTTTTCATTTCCATTGCACTGTTTGAGACACTCCCCACTTAATAAGTGTCTCCATCTTTCCGTTCAATTGCTTCCACATAGTAGATGCAGCCCTTAGGACCAAACCACTGGAGCATTTTGATGTTGTCCATAACTTCTGTATACACAAGCATATATAGTGACCTTTGGAGGGCAGGAAAAAGAATGATTACTTTTTTTGGATAAAACAATGCAAAATGTGCAAAATTTCGATAATCCAACCCCTCTCTGAAAAGACCAACATCCTGAAGAGATATCCTGGGAGTGCAGTTAATTGATTTTCAAGCTCAGTTCTATTTAAACCACATTAATAAGGGTAAAACCCTTCACAACCACCTTTTCCATGAGAAAACAAGTGTCATGCAGTCCTTCGATCTGGCTGTAAATTCCTGCCCCTTCTGCTTCCCCAATTAAAGACCCTTGTAGAGAAAGAATGCAGTTTTCTATAGAGACACTGAAAAACTTGCATCTGGGCTCAGACTGCCCAACCCTGATGAGGGGAGACAAGAGAATGGGGAAAAAAGACTCAGAATCTCAGCCCTGGGCCCAGAAGAGCAGGTGGCGTGAGGGCAGGTAAACCCAGGGGAGAATAGCGCCACCCACAGGGGCCACCCACTGCCAGGGCCTGGACCAAATCTCCCAGAAAGGGGGTTTGGAAGCAGTAGTGAGAGCTCTTTCCATCCATTGATAAACAAAGCTGGCGGTGTGGGGGGAGAGGGGCAGCCTGGAGCAGCAGGAGATAGAGGTGTGGAGATAGGTTAATACCTTGATGCTCAGGCTAACCTCTGGTTGTACTTTAATCTTTCCCTCTTAATCTTTAATGGCAAAAGGTTTTCAGATATCTGAGCAATCTCAGCTTGGCAGGTTTGCTGACTCTGATAGCAATGTGCAAATGGATTTAGAGAAGGGAAGTTCCAGGAGATGGAAAGCCAGGTAGGAAGCTGAGGAGATATTTCAGGAAGAGTCAGGCGTGCCTGAGCCAAAGGAAGGGCAGTGGATTGCCCCAAAGTAGAACATCTGTCCTAAATCTTAAACAAGTACGCTGAGACAGAGATCTACGTTCACTAGTGCTGGAGCCGCTGCCTCTGGGGTATCTTGGGTACAAGAAGTTACAAGGAAGCCTCCTGAGAGCTTATAACAGAGCATGTCACTTTCCTAATGTTTTATTCATGTGTCATCAGTTAGCTCCTAAAAAATTAAAAAACGATGCACAATAGTTTTAATGTTGAATTCATACAATTTTAATGAAATCAAGATTCATGTTAATGAAAAATATAGAACTTACTACTGATCCCAGTGATTACCTCCATTAATAGGAAAGTATCTTGAAAGGAAAAATGATAGTCATTTTTAAATAAATCTTTTGAACTCATAGGAATTTATAGTCACTAAGTATTAATGGATACTACTAAGTACTTAATTGAAATATTTTAATATGCATACAGGTTAAGCTACATAGTAGCCTTATTTCTTTTTATTTATTTATTTATTGATATTTCCAATTGGCAAGTAAAAATCATATGTATTTATGGTGTACGACATGATGTTTTGAAATATGCATGCATTGTGGAATGGCTAAATCAAGCTAATTAACATATGCATTACCTTACATACTTATCAGTTATTTGCATAGTTGCCTCATTTCTAATTTCAAAATTTGGAAACAATTGTCCAAAAACAAAGGATTAGTTGAGTAAACTGTAGTGTATCCATGCCATGGAATACTTTTTAAGAACTAAAAATGATGTCATGGAAATGTATTTATTTAAAACTAAAGACATTTACACTCTACTGTGGGGTGAGAAAGAATAAAGCTATAAAACAGTATGCATCATATGAGTTCATTATTGCTTAAAAGGAAAGAATGTCATATAAAAAATTCTAGAAGGATATTTACCAAAATGTTAACAAGGGTTATCA
This sequence comes from Varecia variegata, assembly GCA_028533085.1. Lineage (NCBI taxonomy): Eukaryota > Metazoa > Chordata > Mammalia > Primates > Lemuridae > Varecia > Varecia variegata. Next base: position 14,477,431 of record CM052445.1, read on the forward strand.
TAGATGGTGGAGTATAAATAATCATTGTTTTCTTCTGTTTGCATCTAAGTATTTTCTGTTGCTTTAAAAAAAAAAAAGAATGTGTCTTACATGTGTAATAACAAAGTTATCTTTTTAAAGCATATGCATGTAGTGCTATAACTGTCAATGCAAGATTTTAGAAATAAGGCAGTGAGCACCTGAACGAAAGGTAAGGCGGAAGAGAACTGGCCCAGTTGGCATCTGGGTCCTAATGGGAATACGGTAATGAAACTCATATAGCAAATGGCCAAGAGCTCAGTTTGTAATCCGGGACAACTACTTAATTAATCTCTTTCCAGTTTCCTCCTCTGTAAAATGGGTGAAGAATAATGCTCCCAGCCACGCCATGTTGTCAGAGAGCTAAATGAGTTGATACAGTGCATGTAAAGATTCTCAGCTTAAAATAAAGTCTGGCACATGGTAAGCTTTATATGTGCTTGCTTATTTAAAAAATATTTTCTTTAATGATTCCAGAGATAAATAGGTGGAAAAAAATGTCTTTATTATCCCACCCCCTTAGGGCTGAGTCAGCCGGGTAGAGAGAGAAGGCTGGTGCTGAGTTCTTTTCAAACACAGTTCATCATCTTAATTTCTTTCAAAAACCAATTCCGCTTCCTTTCCTCCTCCCCATAAAAGCTCTTTGGGAAGTTTTGCTTTATTGCTAATGGTTTTCTTTATAACTGGATGATCAATTCAACTGAGATTAATTGAGCATGAAGCTGGCAGCATCTGTGAAGCCATTTATCAGAGAGAAGGAGCCAGATCACACTGGAGCCCACCAGCTGTCATCATCTGGGCTAGTTCCAGCAGCCTCAGGCACACCTGAGCCTCAGGTGGCTGGTGACATGCTCACTGAGTGTGCAACAAGCAAGGGCAGAGACCTCCTGCGCTCCCCTCTCCCCCGCAGAAAGCTGCCTGGCTGCAGGTGATCCTTGCAAATCCGAAATGCTGAATTTACTCCAATGTCATGCCAGCATCTTGCCATGACACTGTTTACTAAAAAAAAACTTAATTTAATTTAAAGTGAATATGACCTAAATTCTACTCAATAGAATTTTGCTAATGAAGTACCAAAAAAATATATCTTTTTATGAAGCAGTTTCCAGCATGGGCCCTGCAATAGTACATTAGAAGGGTTTTGGCATAAAATTCGCACTGTAGGTTTATTTGCCAGAAGTGTACGTTGCCTTTGCTGACATATAACCATGTGTGATCTGGGTGGGAGTACAAACATTGATATGCATTATGTATGTGATAAAGATGATAATAATTGACATTGTCTAGGACTTACTTGTCAGGCAATCTGGTAAACACTTTACAGCTACTACCTCATTTCATCCTCACAGCCTATGAAGTACAGGTTCTTTCCCTATTTTACAAATGAGTGAACTAAGCACAGAGAGGTTAAGTAGCTTGCCCAGAGTTACACAGCAAGTCAGTAGTAACACTGGGATGCCAACCAGGAAGTGCGGCTCCCTACTCCATGCACCACCTAACTATTCTGTTACTCCACCTCCGGTGTGTGTGTGCGTGTGTGTGTGTGTGTGTACACTCCTCATGCACACACACCTGCCAATTGCCCTCTTTCTGTCCCTACACAAATCTGAGGATGCAGGAAGGCTGCAGAGCTAACACCCGCTTTTAAAGGCCCCATAGCCAAGGCAGCGCTCAATCAGCCATGCCATAGCCTTAGCCCACCCCTTTCCCTAGGGAGAAAGGAGCAAAGAGATGCTCTCCCCGCTCCAGCATTGCTCTTCTTTTCCTTCCACAAAGCGGAAATGTGTGTGTGCATGTGTGTGTGCATGTGCATGTGTGTGCATGTGTGGTTTAGTTGCTGAACATCAATAAGTGTAATATTCTAGATCCTGAAGCCCATAGTAATGGCTAATTTTGTGTCCATTTGGCTGGGCATTGTGCCCAGTTATTTGGCCAAACGTTATTCTGGATGTTTCTATGAGGGTATTTTTGGATGAGATACCCTTGTGTATCAGTGGGGTTTGAGTAAGGTGGGTGGGCCTCATCCAATCAGGTGAAGGCCTGACAGAACAAAGGACAGATGAGTGAGAAGGAATTCTGTCTGCAAACGGCCTTCGGCCTGCAGCTCCAGCTGTTCTGCGTCTTCATCCTGCACATGTGGGATTTGCCAGCCTCCATGATCGTGTGAGTCAATTCCTTAAAATAAATCTCTTTCTATATATACACACATCCCATTGGTTCTGTCTCTCTGGAAAACCCTGGTGAACACACCCACACATAAGTGACATGCTCAGAGCACACGGGGCCTCACCCAGCTGTCACCGGGGGTGGGAGGGGGGTTCTGCTCCAGAAGAAGTGGGAACAAGTGAGCTTTAAACTCTTGACAAAGCTAAAATGTAAGATTTGGTTACTCCAATACATGGTAACTCCCTTAGTACAGATTCTAACCCCAAGGAAAGCCTTTTTCACACATGTGACCAAGTATAAAAATGTGACGAATTGTGGATTTCTAGTCCCAATATTTCAAGGGACAGGCGTGTGAAGCCTGAGGCCCCACACAAGCAGGAAACCAAGACTGTGACCCAGATCCTGTCACTGGCCTTTTAAACTCTGAATCACAGAACTCACAAATGGAGGGAGATTCTTGTCCCTCCCCCATGACATATTTTTCCTAAGCAAAAAACAACAATGACCAAAGGAAATCCTTTGTGGGACACTTCCTACCATTCCATAGTTACCATTCAGAAAAAAAAGGCTCATGGAATTGAGCCACCTCTCCTGGCAAAAGACTCACGTCGAACTTGATGAGAGAATCATTTTACATTTCCTGTGAAGTTATTTTGCAAGTATCCACAGCCATCATTGCAGAGGCAAGTGGAGGACATGTTCACAGCCAGGATGCCCACCTACACGCATTTCACTCCAGGACCATTTCCTGTGCTAGCTCCCCCACGAAGGGCTGTGTCCCCCAGGGGGAAACTAAGGCTGTGAACAGAGTCTCAACCCAGCATTGCTATGAGACCTCAAACAAAAGCAGGCCTGGCATTTTACAACTCTCACTTTCCAACCACATACTTATTAATAACATCAAGGATAGATTGAAAATCAGCCTTCTGCACAAAAACACTAACTGCCAGTCTATTTCCCATAACTTTACTCTGCAAAAGCTATAATGTGTTTCACATCAACCCAAGACTCCCAACCAATTTCCTCAAATGTAACTACTATACAGTAAAACACCTATATATCTGTATATAAATAATAAACTGTCATGTTAGAATGTAAAATGCCTCAAGCATTGCTTCCTGATCACCAAAAAATTTACAGTTTGAAACGAAGAGTTGATTGATGTGCTGCGGCTCCTCTCTTAGCTCCAACAACTGCCAAGGCACACACCCCACGCTGACAGTCAACGTGCCTTTCGAGAAATCTGCCCCGTTCTGACTTCCTACAAATTGCACAGGATTCAAAATGTAACTCAAGACAATGTCTGCAAATCATTTTGTTTAAATACTGCACTGAGTTTGGTGGCCATTAATATAAATGTTTCTATAATCATTGGCTGAAAAGCATTGTATTGAAAGATACATTCTCTGAAGTTGGGGTTTTAAAAAAGTCATTCTGTTGAGAAAATGTTCCCTGGGGAGACATTGTGGAGGATATATGATGTATGTGTTTATTGTATTTATTCTCTGTCTTCTCTCATTAGACTATAAGGTATGTAAGGGCAGGGATTTATTTCTGTTTTGCTGTTAAGTCCCCAGTGCCTGGAAAGGACTGGACTTGCAGAAGGTGTACAAAGTGTCTCGGATGAGTTTATCATCAGTAACATTGAGGGAGGTTGCAGGGAGATGGATGGATTGCTAAGATCTTCATCACTTACAGGGAGAAGCTTTGAAATGAGCAGTGGACCCCGAATGAGGAGGCCTGACTTTTGAGTCCTGGACTGGCCACTCAGTTATTACTTGCATGTGACCCTGAGCTTCATTTTCCTCTCTGGTCACTAGATTGTCTACAAAGCTCCCCCGCCCCTCCATCCCTGAGTCTCTATCTGATTCCAATGGGAGGAAAAAAAGAATCACAGTCTCCACGCAAAGGAAATGGGGAGCAGGAAGCAAAACAGAAAGAAACATAGTATCTGGTTTAGAAAATGAGGAATCTCCTTCCCCTCTCCCGGGGTGATCCCTTCTTGTTACATCACATTAGACATTGCAGTCATGTTCAAAAACAAAGAACAACCTCGGAAGTAGCAGACTGTGTTCCAGGAGCTCAGTCGACATTCCCTTGAACCACATTCCTGCCTGCAGACAGAGGAGGCTGGGCTTTCCTGCATAGAGTCACAGAGCTGTGGTTTCCCCTGAGGTATCAACCAGCCCAGCACCGCTGCTGCGTTTCCTGTAGGTGTGCCGCTACCGCAGCTCCCTACCAGGGGCTCCCCGGGCAACGAATACAGTCTAGAGATCGCAGAGATCAGCGGGGCTGCACACGGCATCTGGTGCTGGGAAAGAGACCCCAACAGAGCACAGACAAGGAGTCCTCACAGACCCCCCACACCAAGGTAGAGGAGGCTCCCAGCGCCTCCACTGTGTGGACAGGCAGCTGACGCGCACCCATCCTTCTGAAGTACAGCACTAAGAAAGCTAATGTGCATTCACCAGGCACTGGGTTGATAGCTTTATGTCCATCATTGCATTTGATTTTTAAAATAGCTTTATGAGGGAGGTCCTACTGTTGCAGATGAAGAAACTGAGGCTTAGAGAGCTTAAGTGACTTGCTGAAAATCTCACAGCCAGGATATGGAAGTGACAGGACTGAAGTTTCGTGGTCTGGTCCCCGGGCTCGGTCCCTCACCTCCACGCACATCTAAAAGGGCTCTGGGCTTGCTGTACCACGGGACGCACCTTCTACCCCCTCTCCTGAGAAACCACAGTGGACCTAGACAACGGAATCCACCCCACCCCTGCGAGAAATGTTTCAGCCCTCCGCGGGGTAAGAGTCAAATACGCTCCGGTCCCTTCCATCTTAAATTGTGCTTTCACACCAGTACCTTCCCGTTCCAGTCGTCTCTGTCTTGCCATCACGCCAGGGCTCAGAACAGTTTGCAACACTACTTTGTCACCTCCTACTCCTTCCTCTACTCTGCTCCCCACAACTGAATCATCAGGACGCCTCTGACTTCGCCAAGGTCACCGACCATCCCTGCATCGCTAAGTAGACACTGTTTCAGTTCGAGATCACGCGATTTCTCAGTTCCTTTCACATCGTCAGCCGTGGCCGTGTTCTGCAAGCCTCTGCTCTTTGCGATCCCCGCTGCCACCTCTCCTGACCTCCTCTCAGCTCTCTGGCCGTCCGTCCCCGTCAGCCTTGGGTGCCCCTGGGACTCCACCCATCCTTAAATGTTGGGGGTTCTCAGGACCCTTGTCCTGGGCTCTCACTTCTCACTCTCCGGGGGGATTTACTAACTCTGGGGCCTTTGGCTGATCTCTGCACGAGAGAGCTTCCCAGCCCTCTGCCTCCTGCCCTGCTCAGGCTCTGAGCGCCAGCCCCACGTGCCCTGCCCGCCTGCCGCCCTCACCCCCGGGAAGAACAAGCCTCTCCAGGCCCCTGCCGTGTTGACTTCTCCTGCCTCACTTCTCTCACTGAATATTCCAGCCTTTCTGAACTATCGACTCCTCTTCTGAGCTGCTCTGGGGACACTGTCCCCTCTTCCGATAAGCTCTTTAGCCCTCTTTTCCCTGCTCAGTGCCACTCATCCTTCAGCTCTTCCTGTGGACATCACATCCTCCAGGGAGCGGGGAGAGCATTTGCCCCCCAGGCCCGGGTGAGCCACCATCACAAAGCATCCTTCCCCCAGCAGGGCATGGGGTAGGTTGTATTGCAACTCTCTGCCCTCCACTAGGCTAGACATTGACGGTTTCATCCCCACCAACCAATGTAGTTCTCGATCCATGCATTATAGCATTCAGTAAATGCTGGGCAGGTGAATGAAGAAGGAATGAATGAATGAATGAATGGAAATAACAGCATCACTTAATCTGGTCTCAGGACCCTCCCAAGGCCAATGAGCCCCCAGCTCCAGGAACTAGCGGCCACATGTGCTGGCTGTGATCCACAAGCCCTGTTTCCTGGCGAGTCCGCTTACTGCAGGCGATATCTGCTCCTAAGAACTGGAACTTAACCCTGTCTCCTGACCCCCATCCATGCCAACCACCAAAATGTTCACCACTGGACTGAGTCTACTCTCCTTTCCCCGAGGCTGTCATCCTCCACTGTTCTCTGATGACGCTGATGCTAAGACCAATGCTTGTCACCAGCTGCACAGGTGTGGACTGGTTCAGTGCACTGAACACCGTGGGGCCAGGAGGCCGCTGCCTGGCGTTTTCTCAGTCCAAAGGGGAGTGTTGTTCTCTCTGGAAACCCTGGCACACTGTATCTCTGGATCTACACAAGCAGCCTCCTACTTCATGTGTGTAGATTTGTGTGCACACATGAGCCTGTTAAACTACAGCCCGAGCCAAACCCAGCCCAGTGGAACCCTCTGGGCAGTGCGGCAACAGTGAACCTGCTCCCTTCTGACCCAGCCGGTCCCTAGCTCAGGTTTGCCCAAATATGCCACGTATGGAAAACCACAAGCTTCTCCACTCACCATCCAGACGTTTTCAGACATTGTCATGGAATGACACTTTTTGGCCTGTTGCTTACTGTCACATAAACTCTGATGGGCTGATCTTTCTTTCCCCCTCAAATCTGCCATTTCCTCCCCTCCCCTCCCCTGAGAGTGCTATTGTCATTTTGGAGCCAGTGTGGCCGAGAGTCATCAGAGCTTTGTGAGAATTAGCCATAAGGACTGGCTGCAGGACGCGGCACTCCGCCGGCCGGCCGAACGCTCTGGCGGCCCGGTGGGTGCTGGCCAGGCCAGCAGCTCACGCAGGTCCTGGGCAAGCTGCCTGTCCCCTCACACCTCGGGTCCCTCCCCAGAAGATCCCAGTTACTAGTGCTTCTCACTGCGGCTCACGGAGGGATGTATTAACAGAAGCCAGAGTCAGTTTTGTTTCCTAGAGAAAAGCTTCTATAAATACAAAACACTGTCATGATGTGACCCTATTGTTCACCGACCAACAGACCTTCCCTGAGCATCTGAGGTTTGCAAGTTCTTTCATGGTAGGGCTTCAATTTACCTTATGAAAGTAACTTACTTGAAACTGCATTTTGTTTACTTATCAGCATCACATTTGTTTATCCATTTACCAATCAATTTATTTGTCAGATGATTAATTCCACGAATGTGTATTTTGTCTTTACTATGTGACAGGCTCGGGTCATACGATAAGGCCACCAAGAGAAACAAGACTTGACCTTGTCCTCAAATTGCTCCCCGTCTATATTAGTCAGCCAGGGCTGCCACGACAGAATACCACAGACTGGGTGGCTGAAACAATAGAAACGTATTTTCTCACAGTTCTGGAAGCTAGAAGTTCAAGATCAAGGTGTCAACAGGTTTGGTTTCTTCTGAGGCCTCTCCGCTTGGCTCGAAGTGGCTGCCTTCTTGCTGTGTCTTCGCAAGGTCTTTCCTCTGCTCACACCCATCCCTGGTGTCTCTGCCCCTTCTTATGAAGACAACAGTCCTCTTGGATTAGGGCCCCACCGTAATGGCTTCATTTGAACTTAATCACCACTTTGATGACCTTATCTACAAATTTGATTACATTCCGAGGTAGTGGGGTTTGAGACTTCAACATATGTGTTTAGCAGGTGGGGGAACAAAATTTAGCCCATAAAACCATCTACTTAGAGAGGTAGAGAGATTAAAACGTGGCTACAAGTAAGTGTATTAAGGAGTATGGTAGAGATACAAGGGGATTGTGCAGCACTGAAGAGGACTCCGAACCCAGCCTGGGGGAGAATGGAGAGCAGTCAAGGAAGGCTTCCTGGAGGAGGAGGTACAGCCCATACTGAATAAAGGTAGTGCATAGAGACCTAGAGTGAGAGAGAGCAGAGCCGAGGAAAGTAATTCAGTTTGATTAAAACAGAGTACAGGAGAGTGGGAGCAAGACACGAGACTGGAGAGGAAGGCAGGACTGGGAGGACAGCCACGTACAGGAGATTGGACCGTCTGTCAGTGTTAGTAAAGAAATGCAGGCTAGAGATGGGGAGGGCTGGTCACACACCACATGGGCTTTACAGTTGATCATGGCAGTCACTGTTTGGGGACAGATCAGAGTTCAGGCAAGACCAGAGGCTGGGAAAGCAGTTAGGAGGCAACAAAATTATCTATGCAAAAGACCCATCCACAGCAGGCAGAGGTGGCTTATCTATGAAACCAAAGCCACAAGCCACGGAACAGGCAGCTTCCTTCAAGGGGAAGGTGCAGAGTGAGTAGAATGGAGGCCAAAGTGGGAACTGTAGGAGCATTAGCATTTAAAGGCCAAGCAATCCCAGCCATCACTAGGGCTGTCAGTGACACAAATTGCAAACGCAAAAGGAGAACGCGTCACATTGTAGAGCACAAACCCATCTAGAAGGGACGCTGCAACTCAGCTCCAGCAACGGCTCCCACAGCTGAATTCCAGGCCAGACCTGCCAGATCTTCAAATGCTTCCAGAGAGGTGACACGTGTGGATTTGGTAGTGGAATTTTCCCACTTTTAAACAATGGAAACCAATTTGAATATTAGAAAACCCTGCACAGGTCAAGCAACATGTATATGCGGGTTGTGTCTGATTTGAAATCTGAATTCAAGGGGGAGGACACTGTCAAGGAGACAGGGAAGGAGGAGGACAACGAAGAGAAAGCAGCATCGTGGTGGATCGTATTAAGACTGTACCCGTAGTGGGATGTGGTGCTGCACACCTGTAGTCCCAGCTGCTAGGGAGGCTGAGGCAGGAGCATCGCTTGAGCCCAGGAATTCAAGGTTACAGTGAGCTATGATCATGCCACTACACTCCAATCTGGGCGACAGAGCAAGACCCTGTCTCAAAAAAAAAAAAAAAAAAAAAAAA
>CM052445.1:14486926-14599388 GCA_028533085.1 Varecia variegata
CGTGTGCCATGTGCTCTGTACATTGTTTGCTGCCACAGTCCCATCAGCAATGACTGATCCCTGGAAACTTAACCTTCACTGGCTGGTATGCCTTGTTGGGGACACGCTAGGGCTTTTAAGCTAAGAGGGCAGAGTACAGAGAAAAAATACTGTGTTTTCAAGGGCCTCTGTGGAGGGCCAGCACCAGAAACTTTTGCTTATTTGACCTGGTCTTACTGCCTCCAAAATTTCCTTTTCCAGAGATGGCAGCTTCACTTCAGTTGGGCGGTTCTTCTCCCTGTTCTGAGGTCAGCTACAGTTTCTCCCATGTTTTCTCTAGGTGTTTTATAGTTTTAGACTTTACATGGAGATCTGGGATCCATTTTAAGTTAATTTTATATCCTGTTAATTGTAGATTTTTGTAGATGCCTTTTACCTGGTAGAGGAACTACTCCTAGTTTATCAAGAGCTTTTTTTAAGATTGGATGTGAGATTATATCCATTGCTTTTTTTTCTATGTCTATTGAAATGATAATATTTTTTCTTTTTAGTTTGCTAATATGATGAATTATATTGATTTTTGAATGTTAAGCCAGCATTCTTGGGATAAATCCTACTTGGCCATGATATATTGTCCTTTTTTATACATTGTTGGATTAGGTTTGCTAAAAGTTGGTTTAAAATGTTTGCATCTATATTGATGAGTGATATTGGTCTGTAGCTTTCTTTTCTGGTGATATCTTCTCCAGTTTGGTATCTAGGTAATGCTGGTATCATTGAGTAAGTTGGTATATATTTCTTTCACTTCAATATTCTAGAAGAGCTTATGTAGAACTGATATTATTGCCTACTTAAATGTTTGGGAGAATTCCCAACAAACCATCTAAATCTGCAGTTTTCCTTATGGGAGGATTTCTAAACTACAATGTCAATATTGTTAGCAGATATATGGCTATGGAGATTATCTATTTCTTCTTGAGTGAGCTTTGGTAGTTTGTGCCTTTCAAAAAGTTTCCCATTTCAATTAAGTTGTCAAATGTATTGGCATAAAGTCATTCATAATATTATCTTGTTATCTTGTTATCTTGTTAATACCCTAGTAATATCACTTTCTCATGCTGGATATTGGTCATTTGTGTCTTCCTTCTTTCCTTGAAGTTCAGTTTTTTCAGGTTTATCAATTGTATTGATTGTCTCAAAAAACTAGCTTTTTGTTCATTGTTCTTCTCTATTGTTTTTCTGTTTTCTGTTTCACTGATTTCCATTCTGATCTTAATTGTTTTCTTTCTTTTGCTTATGTTGGATTTAATTTGCTATCATACATTTTAATTTTATATATGTAATAAACTCCACACTACATCATTATTTTTGTTTATACAGCAAATTTCTTTCAAAGAGATTTTAATAAAAAGAAGAAAAATTTTATAAGTTTGCCCTTGTAAATTTCTGTTGCTCTTCATTCCTCTGAATCAAACTCCAATCTGATATCATTTTCTCTCCTTAAAAAACGTCTTTTAAAATTTCTTATAATGTAGCTATGCTGGTAATAAGTTGTTTCAACTCTTGGATATCTGAAAAAGTTCTTTACTTTGTCTTCATTTTTTTAAAGATATTTTTGTGGAGTATAGAATTCTAGGTTGACAGATTTGTTTGTTTTTTTCCTTTTAATACTTTAAAGATCTTACCCCACTATCTTCTTGCTTGAATAATTTCCAAAAAAGAAATCTACTGCCATCCTTATCTTTGTCCATGCCTATGTAATGTGTCTTTTTTTCTCTACCTACTTTTAAGATCCACTCTTTATCACTGATTTTGAGTGATTTGATTACAATCTGACTTGATGAAGATTTAGTCATGTTTCTTGTTCTTGGGGTCCATTGAACTTTTGGATCTGTGGGTTTATAGTTTTCAACAAGTTTAGAAAACTCTTGGCCATTGTTCCACAGTTTACTGGGGCTCTCTTTTTTTTTTTTTTTTTTCCTGGTCTAGTTTATCTCTGTTTCACTTTGGATAGTTTCTATTTCTATGCTTTCATGTTTCTAATCTTGACTTTTGCAATGTGTAATCTACCATTAATCCTAACCAGTGTATTTGTCATCTCAGACATTGTAGTTTTCATCTCTATAATTTTGACTTGGGGATTTTACATCTTTCATGTCTCTATCTTTTTGAACAAATTAAATGAATGTAAGTATAATAACTGTTTTAATGTCCTTGTCTGCTAATTTCAACATCTGTATCAGTTCTGGATTAAGTGTTTTAGTTTCATATTAATCTTAACAAAGTTAAATCTGTCTTTTATTCTTGTTTTATTTGTATTTTACTGCTTCTTTGCATGTTTGGTAATTTTTAATTGACTATCAGACATTGTGAATTTTAACATGTTGCTGGATATTTTTGTATTTCTATAAATATTCTTATATTTTGTTCTGATACACAGTTATGGTACTTGGAAAACTTTTTATCTTTTTAGGTCTTGCTTTTAAGATTTGTTAGACAGAACCAGAGCAGTGCTTGATCTAATTAATAATTATTCTACTACTGATGACTTTTGTGAGTACTCTACCTAATGCCCCATGTGTCGTGGGTTTTTCCCAGTCTGGCTGGTGTGAACAGGCACTATTCCTGGCTCTGTGTGAGCACAGGGCATTGTTTCCTCCAATCTTCTTGGATGGCTCTTTCCCACCCTCAGGTAGTTTCCTCACTTGCATGCACTGATCAGTACTCAGCTGAATACTTAAGCAGGACCCTCTGTGGGTCTCTGGAGTTCTCCTTCTGTGCAGCAATCTCCTATCTGTGCTCTGCCCTCTGAACTCTGGCTGCACAGGTCTGCCTGGAGACCTCTCAGCAGTCTGTTTTCTCAATCATGGAACCCATCAATGCCTCTTGGATCCTCCCTTCTTGTGTCACAGCCTGAAAACCCTTCAAAGGTGGTAAGCTGTGGCAATCCTAGGCAGAGCCACTATCTACTTACCTGTACAACAGGTGTGTACATTTTTAACAGAAAAGACCTCCTCTACTGTTTATGATATGACATCCAACAAGGACTAGGTTCTCAACTAATTTGTCAAACTGAACGGAATTTCTCTACACCCTCCAAAGAAGGGTAAATTAAAACCCCATGGGATAACTTCACTTGCTCACAATCTAAATCTCTCTCACATCCCTTTAATCTATCTGTTTATCAGGAGTATACATTTTATTTTGTTTTATTTAGAATTAAATACATTTTAAAATACATTATAAAATACATTTTATTTTGTTGTATTTAGAATTAAAAGTCAAGTAAGTGTGGGTTTGTTTCCTCTCTCTCCTTTTTTTAGTTAGAAACAGATGTTTTAGCATCCTGAGGAAGCCCTAATAAGATAAGCCCTTAAAATGAGAACATTACAGTATCACTGGGAACAGATAAAGGTAAAAACAAAGTATTTCAGCTCCCAAAAGTCCAAGTCTATGGAGATGGAAGTCACAGAAGAACAGGAAATAGCATTGTTATCACCCACAGTCATTTCCCAGGGTGTTTCAGAAAACTGGCATAACTTCTAATGACCAGTGACAATTAATTAGTAAACACCGCTGCCCACTGAAAAGTTCTCGGTTATGAAAAAAAAAATTATCTTCCTCCGGCAGCAGAATGCTACAGTCCATCCCACCCCTCGCACCCAGAGAGCAAAAGAAGGGATGCTCTAATGTGCTGCTAAAATGTGGCCTGGGTCCTCGTACACGTTTCCTCTTTAGAGCAGTGGTTGATCCATGGCAATGGCGCTCTCCTTTGTGCCCTCGTGACGCCACCATCCATCTCTCCTGGAGAGACAAAAAATTAGGGGCGGTGGAAAGACTGTAAAATTGGAAGTCAGATGGGGGATGTTCAAGTTCCACTCAGCTGTTTCCTGTGTGTGAGGTATTGAAAAAAAATTTTTCCTCAATTTTTTTGAGGTAAAACACTTTTTTTTTTTGAAGTTTTCTAGGGCTGCCATAACAAAATACCACAGACTGACTTAAACAACAGAAAATTTATTTTCTCACAATTCTGGAGGCCGGAAGTCCAAGATCCAGGCATCAGCAGGTCAGCTTTCCTCTGAGGTCTCCCCCGATTTGTGGATGGCCACCTTTCCACTGTGTTTCATCCTTCTGTTGGTGTGTATCTACATCCTCATCTCTTCTTCTTATAAGGACACCAGTCACATGGGACCAGGGCCCACCCTATGACCCCGTCTTAACTTAATTACCTCTTTTAAGGTCCTTTCTCCAAATACAGTCGCATTCTGAGGTACTCGGGGCAAGGCTTCAGCATGTGAGTTCTGAGAGGACACAATTCCACCCATAACAATTCTCAAAGCCATGTTTTTCTCAGGCAAAAGGAGATGGCAACAATAATTGCCTTGAAAAACTATAAGACTATAGTGAGAGTTTTGTCAACTTTATTGAAGTAAACATAGGGGAAAAAATATAAATCATTACTATACAGTTCAATGACTTTTCATAAAGTGAACACCTCCTGTTTAACACATTAACTGCCATGTGAGTTGTAGTTAACTCATGCTAATTTTGAGCCCAGGGCCTCGTGAAGCATACGTAACTCACACGTCTCTTCACCTTGGGAGCTGCAAGGACTATTTTTCAAGTTGCACATAACTTACACACAGAAAACAATAAAAAATAACAAATTTTTCATTAAATTAGAAAGAATCGTTTTGTTTTCAAAGTTTTTGTTCTATTTTTGTAATAAAACACCGTAGCCCCAAGGAAAAAAATTTTTTTTCTAGTGTGGCAGTCAATGTGTTCATCTCCAACCAAATCAAGTTGCAGACCCAGAGCCCTCTTGTGCCTCTTTCCACAGAAGGGTCACCACTAGCCTAATTCCTAACAAGATAGATCAATGGTGCTTGTCTCTGTTTATACTCATTTTTCACTTTTCTCACTCACTATTATGTTTGAGAGAATCATCCATGTTGTTGTGTATCATTGTATCATAGACAGTTAATTCTCATAGCTATGTTGTATTCCATTGCATGAACATACCACAGTTAATTTATTCATTCCACTGTTGATGGATATTTATGTTGTCTCCAGTTAGGGCCAAAACTAGTAGCTCCACTGTGAAAATTCTTGGATCTATCTTTTGTTGCAAATATGTACACATTTCATGGGTATATACCTGGGAGGGGAAATGCTGTGTCATAAGGTGTGCATATATTGAACATTAGTAGATATTTTCAAACATTTTCTAAAATAGTTTATGAATTTACACCCCCACCAGAAGTGTGTGAGAGTCCAGTTACTTCACAAAAGGGAATAGTTATTTTTCATATGGAAAATTTGAAAACAAGCTGCCAAACAATAGGAAATTGGTTAAATAACTCATGGTGTTTCCATGTAATGTACTAGAAAACAGTCATTAAGGATATTATTCTCAAAGCATATTTAAGGACATGGAGAAGGGATTACAATGTATTAAATGAGAAAAAAAAGATTACAAAACACTGCTTGTGCCCAATGCTGTTTTTTAAAAACAAATTAAGTGTATATACTATATCTGCATCAAAAGAAATGAAATGTTAATCTTGGTTTTCTCTGAGGGATCGGATTACAGATGACTTTTTTTCTCTTCATAGCTTTACATATTTGTTCTTTAAGATATTCTTAAATGACCATTTATTGCTCTTATAATTAATTAGGTAGAAGACAATAAATGTTATAAATAACATCCACAAGACTCAAGGAGAAAATGCCCGTGGAAGCTCTTTGGGAAAAGGCCAAGCACTATTTGAATGTCAGTTATTATTATTATTATCCTAATCAGTTCTGCTTGACTTCCCTCTACCACTAGTTGAACAGAAAGCTAAAGATGTGGAGAATGAGCAGGGGGTTGACCTGGCCACAGGAGTGCAGCAGGTGAGGGTGGAGGGTCCGGTCTCTGTCTCAGAGCTTCTCAGCTCTAGCTGCACTTCAGAACCACCTGGAGAGCTTTAAAAATGTCAATCAGCTGGGTGGGAATTTCCAGGTACAGGGGCCTCAGCACTGCCCAGAAGCTCCCCAGTAAGTCCATACACAACCAGGTTGAGAACTTCTATTCTAGAGGAAGGCAGGACCTTGCACTTTTGGCCACTATCTGGTTGTTTGTTGAGAGTGAGGGGTGAGGGGAGGGGCTGAGACATGGTCAAGCCCTGAAAGAAACCGTTGGAGAGTCTGAAGGTCCTAGCATGCCATCAGGCCTGGGATGTGTGTCAGAATCTCAGCCTGACGTTGTTCATTTGGGTGGGGCTGGGAAAACTAAAGTCTGAGGACCCCTAGAAAACTGTGTCTGGCTCCCTTACGGGAAGCTTTCCCGGCCTATGTGGCATAGATAATGGCAGTGAGCATTTCCAGAGCAGACTATGCCTATCAGTGCAGTTTCCTGGGCATTACCTCACTGGGGCCTTGTAATCCTTCCTTTTTTTGTTCTTTAACATTGGTGGATACTTATTCCAGTACTCCCCCATTTAGTAGCTTTAGTGAGGTATAATGGATGTACAAGAAACTACACATGTTTAAGTGAATCATTTGATATGTTTTGGTAGATGCACACTCCCTGAAATCATCACCACGACCACGGCGGTGAATACACCCACAACCCCAGCAAACGCTCCTTTTACTCCTTAATAATCCCTTCGTGTCATCCCCATCCCCCACCTCCAGCTAACCACTGCTCTGCTTTCTGTTACTAATGACCGGTTTGCACTTTCTAGAATTTTGTATGAACTAACTTATATAGCATTTGTCACTTTTCAAACAGCATAATTATTTTGAGACTCATTCAGGTTGTTGCCTACTAGGAGTCCGTTGTATGGAGGTGGCACAATTTATTTATCTATTTTCCTATGGATGGACAATTGAGTCATTTCCAGCTTGGGCCTATTACATAATAGAGCAGCTGCAAACATTCACGTACACGTCTTTGTAGGGATACCTGCTTTCAGTTCTTTTGGGTAGATACCTAGAAGTGGAATGGGTGTGTCATATGGTAAGTATATGTTTAACTTTTTCAGACACTACCAAATTGTGTACCAAAGTAGTTGTACCATTTTACATTCTTACCAGGAGCATAAGAGGGTTCCAATTCCTCCAAATTTTCATCAGCATTTTGTATGGTATGTCATTTTAATTTTATCTATTCTTATAGGTGTGTAATGATATCTCACTGTGGCTCTTTCCTTAATGACTAATGGGGAACTTCAACCTCAACCTCACATTGTGATACTGTGATTTTTAATACTCTCTCTCTTCTCTATATATATGTGTATATATATGTGTGTGTGTGTGTATATATATATACATATATATAACTTTCTCCCCAGTTCTGGCTGTAAATATCCGAAAACCCTTGTAATTTCCTGAGCAAT
The DNA here is from genome assembly GCA_028533085.1 of Varecia variegata. Classification (NCBI taxonomy): domain Eukaryota; kingdom Metazoa; phylum Chordata; class Mammalia; order Primates; family Lemuridae; genus Varecia; species Varecia variegata. Next base: position 14,494,288 of record CM052445.1, read on the forward strand.
AGGGGTGCTAGGTGCAGCTTTTGTTCTCTTACTGGGTCTTTGACCCTGCTTCCTGACACAGAGCCCCTAATCCCTTGGGATTTCCTGTGTGATAGGAGCATCTTTTGTTCTAATGAGGCAACTCTGGGGGGGGGCTCTGGGATGGGGGCTGGTCACCAGACCAAACCATGGTTAGAAGTTGGAACTTTCAGCCCCACCTCTCCTCGTCCGGGAAGGGCAGAGGGGCTGGAGGTTGAGTTAATAATTGGTCCTGGCTGTGTAATGAAGCTCCGTAAAAACTACAGGGTCCAGAGAGCTTCCAGGCTGGTGAATGCGAATGAGTCCACAGGCCGGAAGGGTGATGCACCCCAGCTCCCTGCACTCAGGATCCTTCCGAACTTCGCCCTTTGGGTCTCTTTGCCTGGCTATTCATTTGGACCTTTTAAAATAGCCTCTGCAATAAATCAGCAATCGTAAGTAAAGTGTTTGCCTGATTTCTATGAGCCATTCTAGCAAATCATTGAACCCAAGGAGGGGATCATGGGCACCGCCAATTCATAGCCAGGGATAGAAATACCAGAGGCCTGGACTTGCACTTGGCATCTGAAAGCAGGGGCAGTCCTGTGGGACTTAACCCTTACCCTGTGGCATCTGACTCTAACTCCAGGTAGGTGGCATCAGAATCGAATTGAATTATAGGACACCAGTTGCTGTTGACCAGAGAACCATCCCCGCACACCTGGTGATAGAAGCGTTCTGTGTTGAATATTCACAGTGTGGTAGGAGAAAACAGTTTGATTTTTCTTACTACATACACATAATATCCAAATATTAACTCAAAATGAAAATGAATTATAGATCTCAATGTAAAAAAAAATTATAAAGCTTTTGAAAGAAAACACGCTTGCAAAACACATTTGCAAACTTGAGTAGACAAAAATTTCTCAGGACACAAAAGAAAAAATAATAACATTTATACAATAATAAACTAAGCATCCTCAAAACTAAATCCTTCTATTCTCCCAAAAATACTATTAAGAGAATAAAAATGCAAGCTACAGACTGAGAAATTTTTGCACAGCCCGTATCTGCTAAAGGACTTATATCTAGACTTTATTAAGAACTCTCAAAACTCAATAAAAAAGGGCAAACAATCCAATATTTTTAAGCTAGCAAGAGATTTGAACAGACACTTCACCAGGAAAGATAATACGGATAGTGAATAAAAACACAAAATATGCCCAACACCATTAGTCCCAGTAATCACTTTTAAGGTAAGCCAGTTACGTATTATTACTGTTATTATGCCCACTTTGCAGATGAGGAGACAGACTCAAAGTCAAAGCCAAGTGACTTAGGATGATACAAGTAGCAAGTAGAGAGTCTGTACTTGAGTTTCTGACTCCAGCCAGTGTTTTTCCGTGACATCCCTTGTAATTAGAGAGCCAGCAGTGACTCTGGGGCAGTATCCTGCCAGGAGAGCTGGGGGCGAGTGACTGGGCATGTGAGATGTTACCCAGAGACACAGCCACACGCAAAGGGACGAGGTGAGAAGGCAGGGACAGGACTGTCTGAGCAAACCAGGGTCGGGAACATGCTGAACCCAAGGAGCACACAGTCGCTGACAGGTTGGGACACAGCCAAGGTGTAGAAGCAGGTAAGCAGCCAAGCACCAGAGACGAGCACATGTCCCTGAGGTCACTGCGAGTCAGGAGGGCAACACCCAGGCAAGAGAGCCAGGCAGCAGCCTCTGGGACTGAGTCACTCACACAAGCAGAGTGGCATGGTGGTTACCCGGGGCTGGGGATGGGAGAGGGGAGGGGAGGTACTAGTCAAACGGTATAAAATTTCAGATAAGAGGAACAAGTTCAAGAGATCTATTGTACAACATGGTGACTATAGTTAATAACAATGTATTTGCTTTCTTGAAAATTGCTGAGAGTAGATTTTCAGTGTTTTCACCACAAAAAATAAGCATGTGAGATAATGCATATGCTCATTGCTCAATTTAGCCATTCTACAATGTATACCTATTTCAAAACATCATGCAGTACATGATAAATATATACAATTTCTATTTGTCAATTTAAAGAAATATGACCTGTTTAGTAATGGGTATTGTGAAAACTCTTTCCCAAAAAAAGGAATTTAAAAAAAAAAGACTGAATCAGCTGCTGCCTGTGATAAATTTACTATCACAGATAGATAGTGACAGAAGCCAGTTCTGTGACAAAAGCCAATTCCAGGCCAAAGAGAGGAGCCGTAGAGCCACACTGGAGAGATAACAACATGACCAGAGCCAGGCACAAGCCCTGGTACGACAGAGATATGAAAGAAGGTGCCCTGCTTGACCACGGGACACACTCCGGGGCACGGGAGGAGCGGGAATTCCAGGGGGTAGAGGTGATATCCAGTTGCTCTTGGAGACTGAGACGTAACTAATCACCGGAAGGAGTTGAGGGTCAAAATGTGATTCATTTGCCTTCTTTAATTTCAGTTCCCAACTTCTATTTTAATTGTACCTTGATTAAATGGTCTCAAAATGAGTAACTGATTTTTTTTTTACCTTACTTATCTAAATGCCTTCAATCATATCATCCATCTCACTAATCAGCAGTCTCAAACCTATGCCTGATTATGTTGTTTTACAAATCCTGGATAATTCCGGAGCCAACAGAAAGGTCCCGGCTACCTCTATAGTTGGATGGGCCCTTGGGCCTAAAAAGATATCACTCTCCACCATTCTTCTATTAAGAAGATTGACATTGCCCATCAAGAAAGAGATGCAGGGGGTTGGGGACATGGTGGGGGGATTTCTAAAATGCAAAGCCCCAAATTAAACATTCTAGGTACATTCTTTTATGTATAGTTAACAGGTCGTTCCATCTGGATTACAGTTTCTGTGATTGACTCTTAAATACAGATAACCTTTGAATTGGTGTGTATTGTCTCTCTCAACAACTTACTAAGTTTTCCATTGATTAAAAAAAAACTTAATTTTTAATTCTACTTAAAAAGTCAGGCATTTGAGACAACGGATTTAAGGCCAAGGATCACATGGAAAAGCAGGAGTCCCTTAACAGATGGTTGCTCTGTGCGTTGAGTTTCAGAACATGTTGCGAGAATCACCTCTTTCTTTTGCTAGGAGGCCTTGCGAGCCCAGCCACGCCGGGCCACACACCCAAGCTACCTTTCACCTTCCTGCACCAGCTGTGGTATGTAGGCCGAGCCACAGGCAGAAACATGTCATAGCTCGGATACAAAGTTACAAAGGTCTCCAATGACGTCCTAGCACTGTCAGAGTACAGGACAGGGCACCCAGAAAAACAACCATTTGCACAGGTCTCAGACAATCTTCTGCCAGCAGATCCTGCAAAGAGCCTCCGGCTCTTGCCCTTTGGACCCAGGTCTGTGCTGTCAGGGAGGCCAAACTCGGCCCTGAGCTAGTGCTTCCCGGTCACTGCCCACAGAGGACCTGACTTCCTTTGTGATTATTTCAGAGTCACTAAAGGAAACGTTTTCCTCCGGCAGCACATTTTGAAGAGGTTAGTAGCTCCAACTCTTTAGCTTTTAGCAGGGGGTACCACAAAATACTTTCCTGGCTTCCCCACCTCCCAGAAAAACACAAGTACAATTGCGAAATAGAAACATACCAGGAGTTATGTTTAATCAAAAGGCTCCGTTGTGTCAGTAAATGTCACCTAACCCCAAAATAGCATTTGCCGTTATCATAGGCTTGGAGTTCTCATGTGAACTTTGGCCTCATTCCCCAAACGCAGGCTAACCAAACATCCTGGCGGTCACCTGCCACTGCGCTTTCCCCAGAGCTGTAAGAATTAGAGCCATTGAGAGCTGGATGGGCCCTTGGAGATGGACTAGTCCAGGACCATCATATCCCACATAAGGAACAGAGACAACAACTACCGTTTATGGCCCACACACCATGTGCCAAGAACCATGTCAACACTGACATATAGTAGTACTTCCTGTAACCCCCAGCAGCCCCTCAGACTTGGTACTTTCATTATTCGCATCTGACACATGAGGCTTTAAGAGTAGCTAAGTAATGTATGGAATGTCGCACAGCTAGGAAATGTAAGTGCCCTGTCTGCAGCACGCTATTTTGATCTCTGCACCACTGCAATGTATTGGCTGCTTCTCCAGCCAGCAAGGCTGCATGAACTTCCAGACTACAGAATCCTGGGGAGACTCGCTTTTGACCGGCGCTTGCCATTTCCATATCCGGCAAGTGACAATCACAGAAACATTGCATCTATCTGTATGTACCACAAGCCCCGAACACTGTTGCTTCTTCGTGTTTGTGTTAAATCACAAAATTCTCCAGCCACAAAGGGCTTGGGAAGTCACGTAGCCCAAACCTTCACTTTAGAAATGAGAATAGGAGACGTTGAGAGAGAAAACGGCTTTCTTAGGATCCCATAGCTAGGGAGAAGGCAGAGCAAGGAGCAATGTTTTAGGAGTTAAAAACAGAATGTTGTTCTATTTATTCCATCCCTTTTTTTTTTTTTTCCTGGAAATGCAATTGGATCTACTAACTTAATGTTAGAAGCTGATGAAAAGGATCATCATCCTCATCTGAAAAAAAAATCCCTACACGGTTGAGATTGTTAACCTTTGGGAGGCTTTAACTTTCATTCGGGAATTTATGAAACAGGTAGCTCAAGGGCCTAATGTGACTTAACGTGAAAAAGGTCAGTTCCCTCTTCAGAGCATTCTAGCAATTTTGTAAAATGCTGTGCATTTATATAGAGCTTTTCCCACTAGGGGAATAGGAGGATCAAAATCTAGTATCTCCTAGTTGTTTTCTGAAGCAATTGGTCAGCCCGTCCACAGGCCACTGCTGAGCGCTCAGCACTGGCAATGCCACAAAGGACACAGAGACTCGGCCCCAACATGTCACCAGCTCAGACTTCTCGAGAATGTTCTACCTCCCCCCCCCCATAAAAACAAACAGAAAAACTGAGAAGTATCTGCATTCTTTGAAATTAATCAAACATAGAAAAAGGAAGAAGGAAAGATTACGAAAGGGGGGAATAGAAAACCAATGAGAGTAAAAGAGGGGAAAGTGAGAGAGAAAGAAAGCAAAAGAAGATCAATGAGGCGGAGAAAAGGTTTTGGTGCCATATCTGGAGAATCTTCTAGCACAGCGTGGACATGTATAGATGCTGGGAAGGCATCCCAGCCAGCAGGCAGAACCCCCAAACCAGACTTACAGGCAGGGCCTAAGCTCAGCCTTGCAGGTGGGCAGTGCAGGTTGGGGTCTGAGACAACAAGTGCCTGATGGATGGGACGCCTTCCAGCAGGCCTCACGGGCTAAGACCTCATCACTGAAGCAGGAAGAAGACAGACTAATAAGAACAAGACAAGCTCTCTGTAGGTGACCGACACAGGGACTCAGGCCAAAGAATCAGGTCAGAGGCCCGGTCACCACAATTGGGGCCACGGAGAGTTGGGTCTTGGAGCCAGGTCAGAGCACACTGATAAGAATCAGGTCACCAGATGAGGGCTGTACCAGCAGCGAGGCTTCCGTGAGGCTGAGCTGCAGAACACTGGCCCAGAACTTTCTGAATCCTCCTTGTCCATGGTCACAACGGGCTCTAGAGACCCTGACAAGGCTGCATGGACAGGAAAAGGGAGGGGGTCAAGGACTTGAAGTGTGGGCAGAGGACAGATGAGAAGACAGGGATGAGTGGACTGACCCTGGAGGACAGAGACCTGTATTACTGGGAGCCACAGCCTGCAGCACCTGAGCTGACCTGGTCAAATGGAAACCCGTTTAGAACCAGAGAGCCTCAAATATCGCCACGCTACCCTCCAGGCAAAACAGGTGATGGTTAAAGAAACCAGGAATGTTCAGGCTGCAAAAGAAAACCTTCAGCACAGGGGAAGCAGCTGATGAATTCAAGTATTTAAATGCCACATGAAAGAAAGTCTAGGTGCATTCTGCGCGTCGAGTCAAACAGAACTGAGCCGAGTGGGTGGAATTCCCAGGGAACAGTTTTAATCTCAATATAAGGGGAAACATCAGTACAGCCTACCTCTGTGGACTCCATAAACTCGTTCACTTTTTATGCATTCAATAAGCACTTACTGATGAGGGTTAACTATACTTTCTGGTTTGCCTGGCATGGTGCCAGTTCACGCTGTGGCATCAATCCCTATCTGGCTGGCACCCCCTTACTCTCAAAGTGTCCTGGTTTCAATATAAGAAGAAATTAGATGGTCGCCCTGCTCGTTGAGTACCTGCTACATGCCAGGAATTGAACTGAACACTGAAGACACAATTAAAACACAATCCCTGACATCGATTAGCTCATAGTCTAGAGAGAAAAGGAGATATTAAAAGAATAAATTTAAATATAATATAGTAAGGACTCTATAAATAAAAGTTTCAGGAATAGAGACATGAATCTTAATATCAGAGGTAGAAAGGAGCTCACAGCACATTCAATATCACCTTTGTTCATTAACTCGTTTAATAAATATTTGGTGAGTAAGTGCTGTATGCCAGTCGTTACACGGGTTCCACGGATGTAATACTGAGCTGAGCAGAACTTCTCCTCTCCCTCATGAAAATTATTCGGTGAATGAGTCAAACTTATACAAGTCCCATTTGTTTTTGAAACATTCTATCTTGTGGGTAGATTGTTACATATATTCAGCCAAATTATGCTTTCAGAAGCGTCCAATCATTGGTCCTAAAACCTGCTCCCTGAAGTCCCATAGAATCAAATCCCTTTTCTATGTAACAAGCCTTTCAAATATATGAAGGCAGCAACACATTCTTCTGAAGGTTTCTATTTTCCAGGCTGTATATTTCTAGTTCCTTCATCCAGTTTTCCTACGATCTGGATGTCAGACCTTTCTCCCTCCTGGCCACTTTTTCATCCCCAATTGTCCACGTCCTTCTGCAAAAGTGAAGCCTAGAGCAACCTCAAGTTAAAGGTGTGCACTGCCAACGAAACCAGGACCTCTCTGCCTCTCCATCCCATTCCTCTCAGCCACACCGCTTGCCACGCTGTGCAGTCAAATAAAAGTCCTGTGTCTTTTCACAAGAACTTCTGCTAAGCCAGCACTTACGTTGATTTCATTACAATTCACATTACACTAGTAATACACCACTACCTATGGTTATACACAGTTACAGAGTGTTCGCGCTCAGGGACATGCAGTCCCCGCATTTCACACTTGCAGCTACCGAGGTACAAAGAGGTCAGGATGACACGTCACTGCACACAAGCCTGTCGAGACAGATTTACGGACGCATCAGTGTCATCTTTAATATTCCCTCTCCTTTACCCCTTATATTCTACAAAGTGTGAGGATCTAGTACACCTGCTCTCCAGTCAGTAAATATCACCACTTATGGGATCTTCCAATTTTCAATCTATTCTTCCTATTACCACTAATGCTGTGTTTTTGAAAAGTGTAACTCCCATGTTAAAATCATTTAAAATTGCCCCATTGTTTACAAAGTAGAGCCGCCCAGCCTCCCTTGCATGCCTGAGAAGACTCTGCTTCCTTTTCCAGCCTGGTATTTCATCATTTCCTCCCTTATGCACTAACTTGTCGACTCAAATGGGTTGCCATTTCAAAATATGCCACACCTGTTCAGTCACCAACCCCCAGTCTTCCACCTGCAGCTGCCTCTTGGAATGCTTAGTGAACTCCTGTTTCCCATTTTCAGGCTGGCCTTCAAGGCAAAGTCTTCCCAAATTCTCACCAGTTACACCATCCACACCTCCCATCCCCACAAGGCCAGAACCCTGAGCTACCTGCTCCTTGCCCTGCATTTCCTATAACACCTGGCATAGGCACCAGCTGTGCCCCTACACCTGGGGACTTTTACTGTCTCTTCTACAGAATGGCCCCTCTTGAGGACAGGTGTTACATCTGATGTCTAATAAATATTCGTTTCATTTATTCAATAAATATTAGCTGAACGCTTATGAGGTGCTATGCTCTGGTATGTGGGGTGAACGAGCTCCATGAAGTCCCTGTCCTATGTATCTTATCAGACAATGAGATGTTCACTAAAAACAAGTGCTAACAATAGAGTATAATGACATTTTAATAGAGGAAGTGCTGTGAGCTGTGGGGACAGACAGAAAGGGCCTAATCCAGACTCAGGGTCATGGAAGACCTCTCTGGAGAAATCACACTTAAGCCAAGATCCAAGAAATTATCTACGTGAAGAGCGAGATTAAGGGCAATTTATCAAGCTTATCTTGTCTCCAAATGGCACTTTCTACCATTTCTTTAAAGTCATTGGCTAAGGACAGGGACAAGAAGAGAGGTCTGTGGAATCTGGCTAGAGACCCTCCACTAATCAATGTTGTGGAGGATATGTATGACCAGGGGGGATGTTAAAATATTTAACAACAGGTACAACAAGGCATCCGCCAGTCTGAGTGGACACCAGCCACAGTCTCCCCAAACCCATGCACACAGGCCGAGTGCCAACCCGGGGCAGAAAAGTCTAACCTGCTGTGAATTTCCCCACCTGGAGCAAGGCACAGATGCCCTAGACACAGACGCAGCTCTGGTCCACCGCCTTTTCTAGAAGGCCTCATTCTGCACAGGATGGTACCGGGTCGCATGCAGGACTTCATACAGTTTACCTGGAAAGTGTCTCCCAAATGTGCGGGCTGCACACACAGCTCTGCACCCTCTCCCTCCTATGGCAACTCTCTCTCTTCCCCCCCCCCCCTCTCGTCAGCTGAAATCCCTGGCTGCTATTTCCACATACTCTTTCCCATTTAATGCTCCTTTAATACCCAGAATAAGTTCAAAAGTGCCCAGTGTCTGCCTTTCTTGCTTGGGGCTTTCTCTGCCGGCCTCACAGTAGACTGAGGAATTCTAAACATGTGGCTGCGGCTCAGCGAGGCCGCTGGTATGTCAGGCCTTACATTTTATTGGGGTCTCTATCCCGAGAGAGATGCCAGAGGGAAACTATGTGAGACACCTGCCAAGTAAAAAACGGCAAGGAAGAAGATAGCTGTGCCACTGATATCACCCCAGCCGGTTTCTTTGTGGACTGTGGGCTTTGTGAAAGATCTGGAACAAGCCTACTTTAGACACATAGAATGCAAATAGTATGAAACAATTTAAAAATCACCTCGAGTTCTCAGCAACTTCATACAAGGAAAGAACAGGTTTTGAGTCATATGAATGCCCCCTTCGGAGGGCAGAGCCTTCTGCCTTTATCCCAGGACGGAAGGAAGGAATGCCTGACATAGCTTTGCCTTTGTTCCTGTTTCATCTGTTCATTCACGGAATGTTTATGGAGTGCCTACTCCACATATTTTACTTTCTTCACCTCAGAGAGTAAAATTGCGATCCCTAAATTTCAAATCAATTTATGTTAAGAGAAATTAATGAGTTATTTCTATTACCCTTTATAAATGTTGGAAATTCAACTATTTATGACTTGTATTACCTGCCGGTGCAGCTCAGTATTTTATGACCCTGGTCTGGTTGCTAGAGGGGCTTTTACTTAGCTCTTGCAGGAGGTTGATGGCCAGAGATGAAATAGCCCTCCCGTTCTCAGGCTGACACCACAGCGCCATAGTGCTGTGAGCTGAGGCCCAGGAGGATTGCAGATCGCATCACAGCGCCCCCAAAAGCCGACTCCCACTCCCTCCTCCTTCTCGGATGCCCAAGCCAGGTCTGACTCCTGGGATGCTGGTTTCCATGGTACCCAGAGAAAGTTCTGGTTGCTTCCAGGTCCAGGTCCTTCTGGGGTAGTCTTGGAGGCCGCTCCAGGGAAGTGACCCCAGACACCTCAATGTCCCCCAGCACCTCCCTTTGCCTATGTGCTAAGACCCTTGAACTTTGTGAGCCTCCTATCCAAGTTGTGGATTGTAGCAGCTCGTCCGGAAAGTTGTTAGGAGCATTTAATGAGTCCACCCTGTGTGGCCCTCACCCTCGTTCCTCACTCCACACCACCCCCAGGAGACAGGGCCGTGACGGAATGTGGGGGAGGGTGTGGAATAACAAATGTACCCTCTGCCCAGCTCTCGGTACCAGGAAATCTGATCACATTATCTAGCAAACTCACCCCGGACACGGTCACTCAGTGCCCCGGCCAAACCAGGCTCACTGACCACTCGGTCTCTGCCCAGCTTCGTCTTGCCAAATGGGTGACCGATGCCAAGAAAGTGGCTCACGAGTTCTGCCAACTGGCTAACCTGCCCCAGTGCTTCATGGAGAGCCCCAGCGGGTCCAGCAGGTCAGAGCAGAAGTGCTCTGATTCAAAGAGGTGCTTCTGTGGCCCCCCCTTCCCTCTCCCACCCCCTCCACCGTCAGCACTTCCCTGCAACTCTAAAAGCCATCTGCAACGCCCCACCCTAGGCCACCGGCTCCTCCACAGAAAGGAGAGCTGCACTGAGAAGCTTTTGGGGGGCACAGGGTTCCACTGTTGAGTAACACCCCAGTCTGAGCCCTGAGAGAGACACTGAGAGATAATATAATCAACCACCTTCAGAAACACCCAGAAACGAGAACATTCGAGAGACACGGCTCACACCAGTTCCTTCCATATAACATACGACTCCTTTTTTATTTTTTCCTCCTTCCTATCTGGACATTGCGGGGCCTCCAGCTGTTCCTGTCAGTCAAATCCCCTGAATTTCCCGTCTGGTAAGACATTTTTCCTGAAGCAGCATTTTAGCACCAGATTAGCACCTGAAGCATGAGTGCTTTTTATCACCTAGCAATATTTGTCATCCAAAGGGCTGAGTAACACAGTTACCATCTCTCAGGTTATATTTATTTGCTGCTTTCAGCCAATTGTCTCACTGTAACCTGCACTTTAACCACACAAAATGGCTCCAAACAGGGAAGTGGAAAACGCTTACTAGGATTCAGAAATTCCTAGTCATTGAGTTCCATCTGTTTCTTTCCACTCATATTTGTCTCTTCCTCAGCCCCTCTTTTCTCTCGAGATCTAATTTTTCAAATAATTTCAATTCCTGGACACCTAGCAGGTGTTCAATAAATATTTGATCATCTGATTTAAATCACTGGACATAAAAGAATGTTCCAGACAGCAGAGATGTTAATCACAGAACTTGAGACCTAGAAGGGAACTTGGAAACCAAACAGAACCAGCCCCTCGTTTTGTGGATGAGGAAACAGAGCCACAGAGAAGTGAAGTGATTCACTCAAATTCCCACCCAGATGTTTACTGGCACAGCTGGAACTCAAGCCCAGACCTCTCCTTTCAATCCACATGACATCATGATTATGAAAACGCTTTGCTTATTCTCTGCAAGGTCTGAATGTTCCAAGATGCCAACCAGAACACGATACTGTTTTGCCATCACCTTGACCATGGGAGTTTGTGGTTGACGTAACATTTTCATTTTGAAGATGACAACTTTTAAAAAGCTGGCAAATAAAAAACTAGAATGACTTTGTTTGCCTAAGTCAGTTCATCCAAGATTTTGCAGACCTGGCTATATGCCAAAATTATTACCTGGGCAGCTTTCAAAATACAATTTCTCTACCAAATCAATCCCTGGACTTGGGAAAGACTTGAGAATCTGTCTGTTTGTGGCTTTTTTGGACTTGTTTTTGTTTGTTCATTTGTTCTCCCAGTGATTCTGATGCACATCAAGTTGGGAGACTGCAAATCTAACCAGTGTCTCCTCCTTAATCAAACCCGCACCTGGATGGCGGTGAGTGTGCAGATGAAGATATTTGAGGAGGACAACCCTGTTGGTAACCAGTTCTTCCAGAGTCACAACTAAAGCCACCAATCAAAACACATGTCAGAAATAGTAACCTGTAATAGTACGGATGTTGAATATGTTAATAAAATCCCACTTGCTAGACCATTTGTTCCCATCTGGGTGCCTGGCCCTTGGAGAGAGTCCCCAAGCACTGCCGTTCCTGACACATAAACAGCCGGTGAAGCTCTGCTGCTGGGGCCGCACCCTCAGACAGAGGCTGCAGTATAAGTGGAAAACACGAGGCAAGTGTCATTTAAAACCTACATATTTATGTAGACAGACTCTTGTCAACATATAGTTCTAGCACTTTATCTCTCTTTTGGCTCTAATTCCCCTCTTACCGTAGCCTTCTTTCCAAGTAATTCCATGAGTTCTGGGAATGTCCAGAACTGCACATGCCCAGGACTGGGACCAATTTACCCTGAGTCATCTGTCAAGCCACAGTTCACGCTTTCTCTGTCGGTTTAGGTTGCCAGGCAACCTCCTTGTCAATCAGGATAATGACCTGACTCTATTTCCAGAGGAGGCAAGGCAACACGGGATCCTGGGTGCAGGCACACCACCAGTCAGGATTCTTGCCAACCTGGGTGTGAACCCCGGCTGGACAGTCGCCCGGGGTCAATCATTTAGCCTCTGTATGCAAAATGGGGTGAGAGGAATAGCTCCCCAGCTGGTTATGGTTTGAGATAAGGCATATAAAGTACCTAGCATGGAGCCAGTGCTCCCTAAATGGTTGTTTTTATTCGCATCAGCCTGAGAGCAAGAAAGCAATGGCTGCATCTGGGACAGTCCAGCCACTGTCACAGTTAATAGGAGACAATTCCACAGCCCTCCAGGCCTCCTGCTCTCCTGGGTCCCTCTGGAAAACTGCAGAAATGGCTGGGCCTATGCTTTTGTTGCCACCATTGGCCTTGCGAAACTCCATGTGTCATTTCTGCAAAGCCTCCAGCATCCAGAAAGCTTAAAGGCTGGCCTGGTAACTGGCCACAACATGGGCCAGTGTCCTCCCCGGCTCACCACCAGTGGCTGTCTGAGACCGTGGCCGTCACAGTTACCCTCAGCACTTGTTCATTTGTAAGTTCTGTCCAGACTTGGGGCCAAGCCAGCTCCTCTACCAGCTCCATGGTGTCCAGTTCACAAGGGGTTCCCATATCTCCCCAAAAGGCTCTTGGGGGAGGGTGGAGCTGGAGCCTCCAGCCAATTCTGAAATTTGCTCTCAAATCTCTCTGCCAGGCAAAGCAGCAAGTCGAATGGAGAGATCCCGGGTTCGCAAGCACTCCACACTTTTGTATTTAAAAATGAGGAGGAATTGGCTGGTTTAAGGGATTTAAGAATAAACTGGAAATCAGGACAAGGACTCCTAATCCAGGACTTACTGACACTGTGACCAGGCGCACATGATTTCTCAATTAATGTCTTCAGGATCCTCTTCTAGAAAGAGGGGAGGAGGATTCTCTTTGTCAACCTGGTGACACTAGAGCAGGCTAGCTAGCCGGCTACCCAAAGGCAGGGAGCACCGCGTATGAAGACCGGGTGCAGACAGTTTCCTGTAGCCACAGGACCCGGGAGTGGGCAGGCAGGATTCAAGGAAACACAGTCCTCCCGGGAGGCCAAGCAGAGGGGACAGCATCCCCGTCACCCAGAAGGAAGACCCAGGTGAGGCCTCCACCAACCGCTTTGTGCTCTTTGGTAATAATCCTTCTCTGTAAAGGGGGTCTGGTCTCCCTTTCTGAAAAGTGTGCTTGGTTAGCACTCCAAGGAGACAGATTAAGGACCTGGACGCTCATAAGCATTTTTACTCTTAATCCATAAAGTAGCTGGGGGAGGGTGGTGGGGAAGACAGAAAGCAGTAGCCAGAACAGATCTGAGCCGTTCAGATCAGACCTTTAACCCTCACGGCCAGGGCGTGGGCTTGACTTTGCTTGGCACCGTGTGGACAGTGTCTGCACACAGGAGAAAGAGCGCAGGCTGGAGGTCAGGAAGCCTGCCTGGGGTTCGGCTCCAGCTCCACGGGCTGATTTGCAGCCTGACAGTAAGAAAGTCCCAGCCCTCCCTCTGTCCCTGCCAACTCTTGGTTTATTTTGCAGAGATATTACAAGGAGCCTGATGCTCTCCCAGTGACCTAGTCCAAAGTGGGATCTGGACCACTTATATCAGCGCCATTAAATACGAAGATTCCTGGGCCCCACCCCAGACCTACTGAAACAGAAAATACAGGGGAAAGACGAAGAAGTCTGCATTTTAACAAATGACTCTTATGCACTCTCAAGACTGAAAGCTGCTGAGCAAGAGGATAGACTCCAAACTCCTTAACAGGGTTCTGTGGCCCTTACAGTCTGCCTCTGAGTCCCGTTCCCGGCGTCTCTCTGAGTCCACACCACTAGCTGACATCTGGGTCCACAGACTACAGACCAGGTGCTGGGATCATGACATGTATCACCCATTTAACCCTCAGAGCTTCTCCTCAAGCCAGTACTATTATCACCCCCATTTTACAGAGGAGAACACTGAGGCTTACAGAGGTTCAGTAACTTGGCCAAGACCACACAGTGTTGCTGGGGTCAGGTTGGAATTCCCATCTATGGGATTGCAGAGTTCTCACTCCTAACCACCACTGCCACACCACATTCTGTGTTCTCTCAGACATGCCTGGGTATTCATGCCCGTGTGCCCTGGTCAGCTGTCCCCTCAGCCTCATGACACGCTAATCCTTTGCAAACATACAGAATTCAAATGTCTCACTGGAACCCCAACTTTTCATGGATCCCACTGAAGAGTGTTAGCTACTCATTCCTTATGTTGCAACATCCCTTTGTTTATATCTCTATTTCAACACTGTTAAAGCTGTATTGTGATCATGTGTTTACGTTCCAATGTCTTTTACTAGGCTTTAAAAATTCCTAAGGTGCAGAGGATTTGTAGGGCAATGACACGACTCTGTATGATACTACAATGGTGGATACAAGTCATTACACATTTGTTAAAACCCATAGAATGCACAACACCAAGAGTGAACCCTGGTGTAAACTCTGGACTGTGGGTGATAACAATGTATCCATGTAGGCGCATCGATTGTGTCCACTGTCCTGCCTCAGTGCTGGATGTCAATAGTGGGCGAGGCTATGTTTGTGTGGGGTCAATGAGCTAAAAAATACAGACTACTTAAATTTTAAAAACCTAAGACTATGTTATCCATCTCTATGACCACACAACCCAGGCATGGCACACAGAAGAAGCTAAATCACTGCACATTGAATGAACGCACGAGTGGCCAGACAGCTACTTTCCAACAGGACCGAGAACAATTTAGAGCAGGTCCTCGGCCGTGGTGAGAGGCAAGGAGGAGACCAAAAGAAGGGCTCAAGTAATAAAATCTTGGAGGAAGCCTCCGAAGAGACGTGGCAAGAGTGAGTACTGTGTTGCTAGTCCTGAGGATAAACTGAATAATGGTGACTCCACGGCACGGCTGGAGGGAGCAGAAGGCCAGAGCAAAAAAGGGAGGAGCCAGAGTGCAGAAAGAAGGAATGGAGAGAGGGCAAGGAGGCAGAGCAAAGTGGAGTGTCCGAAGGGGCTTTGGGTACAAGTGCTTCTGAGCCCCGCCCACTCTGGAAGGCAGGCAGGGCCCGCAGGGGGAGAGAGGACCCAGTCACTCAACCTCCGAAGGCAGGAAGACAGATCCTGGGAGTATCAAGGGACCATTCATCTCCCAAATGCGATGCAAAGGAAAAAAATCGGCAAGTGGGATTACACTACAGGAACCCAGACTGTAATGTCACAGGGAACAACTCCAAGAGACATTTTAATGGTGATTCAGATGCCAGGGATCAAAGACTATGACATAAGATTTAGAAGAGGGGCAATAATGATTCAGTTTGGAAGGAAAATCTGGAAGAGGAAAAAAGAAAAACCCAGCAGCAGCTGGTATTACCAGTGTGGTAATAGCATCACGTAGACCAAGGATAAAAGCACTTACGCACGTTGAGAAATGAAACGGCTACAGCAGAGACCCTGCCCGCTCCTGTGCTAGCTAAATAAGGGGCGAGGAAGATCACGCCACCCACTCCACCAACGTGTGTCCACAGCTCATAGCAGAGTTGTCATTAGACATGCTTGGGTTAGAAACCCAGTTCTTTTGACTACTAGCTCTGTGACCTGGGGCAAGTTTCTGCATCTCCCTGAAGCTCAGTTTCTTCACCAGTAAAAAGGAAATAATACTACTTATCTTATAGCGCTATTATTAGTATTAAAGGAGATAAAGTCCACCTGGCATAATGGGTCTATAAATTATAATGATGGTGGTAGTGGTGGTGGTTATGCTAAATTTTATGTAGATATTCTTTTCCTATTCCCCCAAGTCAATTTTGTCTTCCAAAGGAGCCCTGAAATTTTGTCAGATTAGTTCAGTTGAAGCTCAGAATCTCTTATTCTGAGCTTTCTCCATGCAAGACAGTGTGCTAAGACTAATTAAAATGTCCAAGATAAGGTTCCTATCCTGCCGTAGCTTCCATTCTGGTGCCAGAAAGCAGGTGGCAGGCCTCTCCGTGGCCCAATGCCATAGAGCTACAGAAATGCCACATGAGCCATAAACAACAGGCCCAGGGACCAGAGGAACATGAGATGGCTCACTGCTGACATCATGGAAGAAGGGACAGTTTACTAGACAGAACGAGTGAGTGGATCCCAGAGATGCCCACACTTACCTTTTATGAATCGTATTCTAAGGACAACTGCAAATGGCCATGTTTTGTACGAATAACCCTGGTCTGGGGCAATCAGTCCGGAGGACACACGTGACCAGTGCAAGCAGCTGTGGGCTGGCCAGGGAGGCAGAGGAGGACGGAGCCGTCTGATCTATCGTGGGGGACATGAGTCAGGGTGTGTGGCGAGACCAAGCCAGAAGCACAGAGACAGACTCTGCACAGAAGGCAGGATGTAGAGTCAGGGTCGTGGCACATTTTAGTGATGAGGAAGCTGAAACGGGAAATCGGGCTAGGAGGAAAGTAAAGATGTGATCAGAGAGAAATTGGGCAGTCCTCAAAAGCGAGAGGGGTGGCCTGAGAAAGAATGACAGACAGACGGAAGAGAAGGGAGACTGACCAACGCACAGAGGGACTAACGAGCGGACCGGCCAGCAGAGACAGAGAGACGGGAGGGGAGAGAACATGAGAACACGTCCGACTGGCCGATGTCCCTTCTCGGTCCTGAGCTGTGTTGGACACGCGGCTGCTGAGCCAGGCGGTATGTCTCCAAGAATGAGGGGCACAGGCTGACACCCGCCGCAGACGAGAGACAGGGTGTGAGGAGAGGGGGCCAGAGCAGTCAGATCTTTCCTTTCAAACTTCTCAACCTTTTTTTTTTTGCATAATTATAAAAGCAACACGTCATCTTTGTTTTCCTTGCTCGGTGCTATTCCCCAGGCTCCAGGTCACCTGAGTCCTCAGAAAAGAGCTGTCACACACACTTCTCACTGTAAGAAGACAAGGAAATGTTCCAGAGACACTATGATGGTGTTCTGGTAAGGAAGATGGGAGAGGGACATAAATCTCCAAGATGGGTTGAGTAATTTTTAGGGCACATTGTCTAGCAGAGGCAGGATAGTGCTGACGCCACGACTCCAATGTGAGACGGGTTTTGGGGGCAGTGACCCAGGAGACCCAGCCTCTGCCCCTGCCTCGGCCACAAACTAGCTCTGTGAACTTGAGCAATGGGCTTAACCTATCTGGACATCTGTTTATAAATTTGCAAAATGAGGAGGTTGAACTGGACATCTTCCAAGCTCGTTTGCAGTGCTCACATTCTAGGTTCTGTGATTCTACGAACCCATGGTTATTTATACCTCAGGCTTTTTCGCAATGTCCAAACGGTATTAGCAGTGTTGCCAGCCATGTCAATAATATTTTATTTATTATATTACTATGAAGTGAATAGGTTATTTATCTTCTCTCAGTACAACTTGTACTTGCATACAATTCTGACATGCACAGTAAATCTCTCCTCCTTTGAACTCCCAAAGCAAAAATCCCGGCACCTCTTGGTGTACTCATCTCATTCTGCTCTATAGCGTGGTTACTCGAGAACATGCCTGCTGCCCGTGGCTGGCTGTTAAGCTCCCTGAATGCTTCCTGGAAGCCCAGCTGCACAGAGAAGGAGGAATGGGGCCACGGGGGCTTCTCTCACCTTGCACAGAACTCATGCTCTGCACGCGCTTGTGGAGCATTAGTTGTTGAGAAAGTAAAACAGAAAAGAAATTCGTCAAATAGATCTAATGAGGCTCCCATCCTTTGCTCCTCCCCCAACCCACAAGGATGGCCAACCTGAAAAACTTTGCCTAAAATGAATGAATGAGCACTGACCCTACTTCATCACCAACGACCCCCAGTCTTCGTTCTGCTAAAGGGTTTAAGGACGTGCACCAGACGCAGAGAGGAGGAGCAGTTGCTCAGAGTATCAAGAAGCAAGGAGACAGCAGGACGCCGTAATCCCCGTCACTGGACGTGTTTAGGAGATGACTCTCGGCATGGAAAAAGGGAACGTTACGTGGGGCCCCACAGTGTCAGATTAGCTGGCAAGCGGTTTCTCAGCTGAGAGCATGAGAATAAAGAAAAGAAAAACAAATAAACAGAAAAACTGTCAAGGGCTCACTCAAGACAAAGTCTCCTCAACCCATATTTTCCAATCATCCTGCAAGAAAGTTTAGATTGGGACCGGGTGGTTTTATTTCAACGTTTCGACAGTCCTCTTAATGCACAGGCAACTCTCGACCCCACTGCGCTCTGGCTCACCCCCAAGCCCCCTGAGAATGCTCTGGGTCCCTGTTAATAATCCACTTCCAAACAGCGCCTCTGTGTCCTAACCCCTGGCCGCCTCTGCCCCTCCTCCAGGCCTCGCTGTCCTGCCCACCGGGCCCAGGGACACTGGCCTCCTTTGTCCCCGGCCGTCCCTGTGCTTGCTGGGGTCAAGGGCCCTCACCTCCTTGCTCCCGACATTCCGGCCACTTCCTGTTTCTCTCCTTCCACCTCAGCAACCCTCCTCGGGGCTGTCTCACATTTCAGACACCTTTTCCTCTCCCTTTTCCTCATCTTCCGTTGCTAACGCCTGTTCTAGAGGCATGCTCGGTAGGGGCTCCACCAGCAAACTGGGGCGTCTCGCACCACCCAGGTGCCTGCTAGTCTCGATTTCTGTTAGCTGAAGCCTTGTTTGCTAGCTCTTTTCACTTCCCTCCGTGTTTGCTCACATTAAAACAGCTACTGAGTTCAAACTTTGGGACGGGGGTGGGGGGAGTTTACCCAGCTGAGGTGGGAGGTAGCCCCAGGGGCGGCCAAAGGGCCATGAACCTGCCACCGCAGGGCAGAAAGTGCCGGGTCCCCGGGCGGCCTGCGTGGGCACAGCGCTCCGGGCTGCAGCTCGCTCCTGCCCAAGCCACCGCCCCCAGGGACGGCCAGCCGGCCACACATTTCAGGGCTGCTTGCTTCTGACTGCAAACCTCACCTCGTTAACTCTCTTGGAGGAACAGGAAAATGAGAGGCTGTTAAGGCCAAGACCTCTGTGACTGGTGCCAAGAACCCTGTGCCTCGTGGCCCCGGCGTGCTCAAACAGGCTGAAAAGGCCAGTCTTACAACAGAGTTAGACCAAGGCCACACCACCAGGCTGCTGCTGTCGCCTGCTTGCAGCTCTGACAGGAACAGGACGTTCTAAATGGCTACACCCTCGAGCCACCATTCATCACTCACAGCCGGGAACATCCAGCCCGGGTCCTGACTGCCTGCCACAGACTCCCTCTCTGCCAGGCTCCTTCATGACCAGGCTCCTAATTAGCTCTCCGGAAACAGGAATCCCTCTGGGTTGCATCACTTGCATCCCTCGGTGTCCCACGCACTGGCATGCAGGACACAGAGAGCCCACGAGTTCTGAAAGGCACACGCGATGGCCCCATTTGGCTATTGTTTATTCATCCGTCTTGATAACTGGCGTATGCTCAGGTTGCCACACAGGTTGTCTCCAAAACATCTGGCCGGTTGTTTATCTCCCCAGCTGCATGGCAGGTGGCAGTTGCTTGTCCTCATCTCCCTTCAGCCTCCTACAGAAAGAAGTCCAGCCCCTCGCCTGGCATTGCTTCCTCGGGTGGGGTGGAAGTCGGCTGGCAGCAGCCTGGCCCCGGAGACCTCCACCTGCCCCTCGTCGCTGCCCACCTGCTCCTGCGCCAGCCGTCCCTGTGTGTCAGCCCCATCGGCTTCTCTCCTTGCTCTCTCCATTAGTGGCTTAGTCTCCATCCAGTTCTCCTGCCAAGCCCCTTTTCCTGAGAACTGCCTTCAGCACGGCACCCAACTTTCTCTGGCAGGTGCAGGATGAGTCCTCAGATCAGGCAGTTCATATTTCAGCAAAACGAACCCAAATTTCAAATTACCTTCCTGGCTGACAGCAAGGGCTCCCCAAGTTTTTCTCACTGACTTGCCCCCTTTTTTCTCTTACAGATGTCTACTCCTTCCCTAACGTCCCCCTCCCCAATTCCTCCAACTTACCCTCTTGCATAAAATTATATTTGCCTTCTAAAGCACAATGCAGAATTTTCAGAAAACTTCCGTGACTTAATGCAGCCTGCTTTGCAATATATTTTTCCCTGTGATTCTGCCCACTGCTGCTGGTGCCAACCTAATCCCACCCTCACCCTCCCCGCAGAGGCACACGGTGCTGGCAGTGGGGGTGAGGATGAGGAGGATGATGAGGATGACAAGAGCTAACATTGCTTGAGCACTAACTGTGTGCCAGGCACTGTCCTGAACACTTTACATGTAAAATTCACCAGGTCTTCCCTCTGCATCTTATTTTACTTTTTCTGAACTCTTACTGAGAAAACCACCAAAGTGGGCAGAGGAGGGAAGAGGCCTTAATAGCCAATTGGATCAATGTCAATATCTCTAGATGTCCGGATTTAGCACGTTTTGTGTTCTTCACCCTTTTATCTACAACTCCCACATATTCACGGCTGTACCTTCTTGGTTCTGAGCATATAACCTTGCTTTAAAATTAAAAATATCTTATTTTAAAAACTGCATGTTTTTATAAAGATCACTGAATTTCCAATGGTATATCAAAAGAACACAGATTTGGGATAGGAATATTTTTAAGTCCTGCTTCTGCCAATTACTAGCTTTGTGGTTCTGAGCATGTTTTTTAATGCTTCTGAGCCTCAGTTTCCTCATTTACAAAATGAAAATAATACAGACCTTGCAGATTTTTTTACATGGCAGGAAGTGATATGTGCAAAGTACTTACCACAGTACCCTCAGCCAGTAGATGCTGCGTCAATACCTCTTCCTTTTCTAAAAAGACATCTTTGCCATCACATCTTCTTTCCTTCGTTTAACTTCTGTCTCAGAAACCAGGGGAAATCTCTCCACATGACATATGGCGCAGAAATGACCTTGTCCACAGCGCACCAGGGAGCAGCTTTAGTAAGATGAGCTAACAAATGTTACACATTCTGCCCCACGCTGATGGCAGGCCTGAAATCTTACTCTGTCCCCTACTTCCCTGGAGCCTCTCAGTGAGCTTACTCTGAGACCCTTAACAGGGTTTTGTCTCCTGACTTGTTCACCAAGTTCAATGTCTTCTTGACCTGAGAACACCCCGGAGTGGCAGGCACTTGAGAAAACGGGATTTATAGCAGTGGTCTTCAAACGTGGTGAACGCACAGAGCAGCGGCATCAACATCGTCTGGGAGCTTGTCAGAAATGCAAGTTCTCGGGGCCTACCCCAGAGCCACTGAGCCTGAAAGGCTGGGGGTGAGCCCAGAAGTCTGTGTTTTAACAAGCCCTCCATGTGACTCTAATGGAGGCTCAAGATTGAGAACCACTGGGGTTGAGGTAATAACATGGAATTTCCTCCAAACACAAGTGGTGTTGGTTCCAGCAATATGGCAGCAGATGGAAGAATCCAGTCTCCGGCAACACACAGTCAGCTGCCTCCGCAGGTGAGGCCACTCAGCATGGAAGGGCGTCACCATGCCTCCCCACAGAGAAGCATACTTTTCTTCTCCCTGGCCTCCCTGGCATCTCCCTCTGCTGCTCTGGTCTCAAACAGACAGCACCTGAGAGCCCAGCCCAGTGCCCTGTTGTTGCTCAAACACCAGGTGTGGCACTTGTTCCCCCAGCACCATTCTTCAATCATCCTGAGACTGCTGAAGCACCTCCAACTGGCACCTGCTTTGTTCTCACTCAGCACTGAGTGGAACAGAAGAATTAAAAGTGTTATCAGCAACCACACCGGTCACCCACACTCTGCCAGGTGAGGCTGTGTCTTCCACAGTCCCAGGAGCCTGGCTGACCAGGTAGCTACAACTCTCCCACGTCAGCAGGAAGCAGGGGAGAGGCCAGAGCTCAGAACTCTGCCGGTAATTGATAACCCAAATGATGTAACCCCAGCACACGCATCCATCCATGGAAAATGCTCCTTATCAAGTGCTACGGTTTGAATATCTTTGTTCCCTCCAAAATTCATCTTGAAACTTAATCCCCTCCAAAATTCAGCTGTTGCCAATGTGATAGCATTAAGAGGTGGGGCCTTTAAGAGATGATTGGGCCATAAGGGCTGCTCCCTTGTTCACGGGATTAAGGTCCTTTTAAAAGGGGCTTCACACAGGGTTCAGCTAGCCTGCTCTCTTGCCCTTCTGCCTCCCATCACATAAGGATGCAATAAGAAGGCCCACAGTCAACGCTGGTGCCTTGATCTTGGACTTCCAGCCTCCAGAATTGTGAGAGATAAATGTGGTCTTTATAAATTACCCCATCTGTAGTATTCCATTATAGCAGCACAAATGGACTAAGACATCAAGATGGCAGATGACCTAGTCACCCAAATCCAATGGACTGAGTTGTCATATCCCCACAGTCCCTCCTGCCTCACACCTAAATTCCCAAGGGCCTCATCTCCCTCTGACTCTCCACCCCTAACCCCCATAGCCACCCCTCCTCCTTGCCTGGGGCTTCGCCACACACTCCAGTTGGAGAAACTCTCAGTCCATGTTTACAGCTACCCAATGGATAACTCAGGTGACCGCAAGTTTGACTAGAAAGGAAGTGATGAATGAGGCTGGCACAATACAATGTGAGAAAATTGTCAAAATGACTCTGTCACCTTAACTCTAGAAGTCAGAGTTTTTTATCAAGAAATCTGAGAACTAAAAACTATGGAATCTGACAGTATAGCTGCCAGGGAAGGTGGCCACCTTCCTCCTCCTAGCTCCATCATCTCCTTCTCACTAAGAATCTCTGCCTCAGCCCTCTTTCTTCTTAGCATTTCCTTTGGTGCCACAAGCCACCAGTGTCCTTCCAGTTAACTAATGGAGCCCGAGGACGCTTGCCTGCAGAGTCTGGTGGATACCCCGTTCTCAGAGCCCCACTCAACTCCCAGCTCCTCCACAAAGACCCACACAGATCCCCCCTCAGACCTCCTTCAGCCCTCATCTGGACACTCCCAATAATCTCGCACCTCGTGTAACACCATGGATTACACACCGTATGTGCAGGGCCATGAGGAGCAATGGAAAACCTGTAGCTTCACAAAGACCTGCATTGGAATACTGTCTCCATTGCTATTGAACCCTGACTGGGAGAAGCTGTTTAACTTACCTTCTGCGCTTCAGTTTCCTGGCGATAATGTTATCTACAGTATACATTTATTATGAAGAACAAATGAGCAACGAATGTGAGCAGGCCAGTACACTCTCTGGCAAACTCTACATACACAACCAGTGTTCCTGTCCTCCCTGTCTACTGATGTGCCCGCCCCAGTCTGATCACTCCTCCTGAGGCAAGAGCCATGACTTACACCTCTGTATCTACGTGCGTAGTCGGCGGGATTTGTCTTCGATGTTATGCTGATGTTCAGTCCTGATCCCAGCTAGTCCCTGTGGGATCTTTAGAATCTGGTTTGAACTGCAGGAGCACATTTCAATTCTATGATTATAGTATTACTGACTATAATTTTGTTTGCCATGAGTTGCATTTGGAGCAAATGTCTCTGACTGTATTTTTAAAAGCTTTGTTTTGGTTGCTATTCTATTAATATGCACCTCCAGAAAAACTAAGAACGAGGAAAAAAAAACTATAAGAAATCAGGAGCAGGATAAAATTCTATCCAAGTGTTTACTCATCCTTAGAATCGTGTTATTGTTAATGATGATCTAAATCTTTCCTGCTAAAATTTAGTTTTGTTTCCATCACTTTCTACATTTTTCATAATATACTTAAGATAGTCTTTGAGCCACTTTTAAGCTTTTATCTCCAGTTCTCTTACATTTTTCTCATAGCAGCCCACATCTCTCAAAGGACAGCTAGATTCTAAGCACTATGCTAAGCACTTTGCATGTGTTTTTCCCCTAATTCTTCTAATCATTCTATGAGTATCTTATATACCACATAAACATGATTATTATCACCTTTTTCTTTGAGACAGAGACTCAATCTGTCACCTGGGCTAAAGTGCATAGCTCACTGCAACCTCAAGATCCTGGGCTCAGGGAATTCTCCTGCCTCAGCCTCCTGAGTAGCTGGAACTACAGGTGTACACCACTGTGCCTGTCTAATTTTTCTAATTTTTTTGTAGAAACAGGGTCTTACTCTTGCTTGGGCTGGTCTCAAACTCCCCACCTCAAGCGATCTTCCCACCTTGACCTCCCAGAGTGCTAGGATTACAGGTATGAACCACTGCACCCAGCCTATTATCCCCATTTTATGAATGAGTAAACTGAGGCTAAAAGAGGTTTTGTGTAACTTGCCCAAGGTCACCCAAAAAGTAACTGATGATGCCAACATTTGCGCTTGGACTGTTTCAGAGATTCTAGTTCCTTAACTTTTAAGGTGTTCACATTCCTTCTTATGCCTGTCTCTCATTTCTCCTCATCCATCATAATAAATGGCCACCAATATAAATGAGAACCATCCTGATGCTAAGAATGGGAGGAATGTCCCAGTGCGCACATGGACCATGTTTACCGCACAGAACAGCTAATGGGGAGGCATTAAAAAGAGCTCAAAGCATGTAACTAAACAATTACAGGAATTACTGGACAAAGACTTGTGGCAGCTAGAACCTCAAACCAAAGCCTGACACTAAAGAATCCTTGCTAGTAACTGATAATAACTCTGATTTCATGAGCGCCTACCATGTGTGCACCTGGTACTCTGCGGGGTGGCTCTTGTAGATGAGGAAATGGGAAATCAGAGTTATCAGGTGACTTGCCCACAGTCAGATAGCCACAGGTGGCAAATCTGATATCTGTTTTATTTTGGCCTCTATTTTAGCACAGAGCCTGCGCTCTTCCCCCATGCTCACCTCAGTAGCAGACGGGTTCTGAGGCTTTCTACAGAACCCGGTACCATCACTTGCTGGTCATGGGCAAAACTCCTGGCCTATCCCAGGGGCTGGTGGGAGAAGGGGCTGCACATTTCTCCCTGTAACATAAGGAATTCGTTCACGCCACATCTCCCTGCCTGCACGCCAGGTTATAGTCGTTCACTCACATTTATTCCGTGCATGGATGCCATAATTTTCACACCTTATATTTACAGAAGGTTTTGCAGATCACAGAAGCCTTTTCAAGATGAAGCTCAAGGGAACTGAGTGTGTTAGTGAAAGGCTCCTAATTTCTAATTTAGAGCTCTTCCCATTTTGCCTTGCTTGTCGCTAGTGGAAAAGTGCTATCTACATAAAAATAAAATAAAAATGTTGCAGTAAGTATTAGTAGAGACAAACTAAGACCTAATTTCTCCTATACCAACCTGAAATGCTTTTTAGAGTAGCTTTTTTTTAACACTTTGCTGTGGGGACAATTTATAAAACACCTCCTTAGAGTTATGTCCCAAGATCCAATTTGTGAAGATATGCCTGCCAGAGTGCTCCCAAATGGCGTCCATCAAATATTGGACATTGGAAGGACATGGGTTCATGTGACTAAAATGAGCACAATGCCCCTTCCAATTTCCCGCGGGCCCATAGGACACCACACTAAAAGGCTCATGACCTCAGGTTGCTTCTGTTAAGTAACTCCCCAAAAGTAGAGGAAACAAATGGCTGAGTAGCAGAAAAAAAGACAGAAATGCTTTCAACGGCTTGTCTACATGGGATCCAAGTTTTCCTCTCCTGGTGGCCTTGGAAATCAAGCCAGCTGCTCAAGCAGAAACGAGTCATCAGCTTCCTCCTTGGGGTCTATCGGTTAGGCCACGTGTTGGGTGTTCTTTCTGCTGGGATGGAGGGGCTGCTATTGCATCAATGGCATAAAAGAGACTTTATTCATTGAAAGCATCCAAAATAGAACTGTTGCTGTAAAAGTAATTAGACTTGAATTTAAAAGGATCAGTTCCTCATTAAGGGTTTCCTCAAAGGCTTTTTACAAGCTTACAGCTCGACTCTAATCTCCAGTGTCAGCTGTGCAAAGGAGCGGTGCGCAGATGTGCATTCACATCCTCAGCAGCGCGTGCGCCGGCTCCGCTGATAAAGCACAGTGCGTACCCGAGTGCAAACACGTGCCGCCACCACCGCCATCCCAGCCGCCTCCCCGGAAATGCAGACCCTGAAGATCAAAGTCAACTCTTACGTTTATAGAACCTAGAAGAGAACTCTATAGCCATGATTAGAATTATAACTGGTTATTCTCTAGCAGCCTAAGATGTCAACAGAAACCCTTAATTAATTAGTTATTAAGATCATTCGCTGTAATCTCCTCTCAGTATGTAGTGGATGTTTCCTATGTGTCTGTCTGTGTCCTAGGTTTGAGGACACAGAGATACATACGTAAGGCACATTCATGCTCTCCAGGAATCAGTCTCAAGCAGGCTTTCTCGAAGTGTCTATGCGTTGTCACTCACATGCAGCTGAGTTAAGCACAGCTGTAAACCATGAGGCAGCAGGTCCTTCCAGAACCGTTGAATTAGAATCCTAACCAGAATCTCTAAGCCGGGCCCAGGAATCTTTATCCAAGTTCTCCAGGTGATTCCTGCATACACAGAAGTTGTCATAGACGCCTTAATTTCAAAGCATTTGGAAATAATTTGTAATTTTCATTTTGCTAAGGCTTCAAATTCTGGGCTTTAGATTGCAAAGCCAGCTCTTGAGAGAACAAAGACACCCACTGCATTCCACATGAGCGCCTCATAGGGTGCAACAGAAGCAAACGTCGCCAGTTAATTACGGTAGCCCCCCAAGATTCTCCCTTCTCTCAGGGAGCCCCCACACCCCCAGGCTTCACGGGGCCCACAACAAGCCCTCCTCCTTGTCTGCTAGTGGGAAACATTCTGGTATGTGGAAGAGTTAAAAGCCATGTTAACTGAATCAGACTGGATTCGAATCCTAGCACTTTCAATTACTGGTTGTGAAACCATAGATAAGTGACTGGCCTTTCATTTCCTCATCTATGAAACGAAGATAATGATAGGACCTAGGGCATAGGATTATCGGGATTGGATGAAATAACCCATACAGAGAGCACATACGTGGCATGGAATACAATGAGCATTTAATCAATGTTACTGTGGTTACCAAATTCTTTGGTGGAACTCTTTTTGGTTAATGCCTTGGAGAGCTCAAAAAAACCTCACAAAATTCCCAGCATGCTAGTCTTGTCACTGAAAGAGACCATGAAATGTAGGCACCTAAGTCAATGAACAATGATATACTTCTAAACTGTGCTGTGAAGTTTGCAAATTATGAGATAATTTGTGGCTGGGTGAGGGAGGGTAATGGTTGATATTTAAAATAAGCATTTTTTAAAAACTTAATTTATAAAACACACAGGCATACTGCAACTAAAGTCACATGTATAAAAATCTGGATTTATTATATTATGCATGTCTTTATCAAAAGATAGACATTTAGCTCCCTAAAACCTTTAATGTATGATTTTAGTTACAAAATCTTTATCCAAATGCAAAATTTCAGGAGGGCATCTATTACATAGTTCAAATAGGTTTGCTAAATTTAGCAAATTAAAATACAGGACACCTCATTAAATGTGAATTTCAGATAAACAATTTTTTAGTATAAATACATCCTATGCAATATTTGGCAACCCTAACTACAAAGCATGGTTGTTTTGAATCTAAGTTCATGACTTTAATTGAATATCCTTAGTAAGCTTTATCCTAGGAAAAGAAAAAAGTGATTGGAAATAAATGTATCATAAGTCAAGTGAATTAAAGTTTTAAGTGCTAGGAGACATTAATTAAACCAGCCCAATCACAGGGATTAAATTAAACCTGAGCTGTTCTTCAAATACTAAGAAGTCTGAATTTCTCTGTATGCCTGAAAAACTTCTTGCTATAACCTCCACATTTGAAAGTGTTATGTGAGTACTAGAAGAATAAATGGGGGGAAAGTTAATTTAGGAGAAATTCATTATTAAGATCAGGAGCCAGGGTTCATCCTGTAATCTGGGCTCAAGGTCCAAACTTGCTTTCACAATGAAGAAACTCTGACCCTGAGCAACTTGCTGCTGAGTGTGTGATAACCAACCCCCCAGCGCACAGTTTCTTTCACTCCTTTAATTCCCTCTAACTTGAGAACAGGTAAAATGCTTTTTCTTTGAATTATAATACTCTTTGATGTTACAAAAAAAAAAAATAACAAAAACTCATTTTGGAACTGCCAAATAGTTTCCATGGTGAAAGGCTAAGTAGTTCTTTGGAAATTTTCTAGTCTTTAATAGGCTTTGTATAACAGGGCAACGTGGAGGGTGAAAATCAAAAAAAATTTCAGGACTCTTCACTGTGCTTTATATTTTTAAAAAATACTTCTGCCATTGATGTTAATGCTGGTACATTTTTAATCCCCCCCCCAAACTGGTAGCTCACAATAGCTAAGAAATTAATCCACTGGAAATGAAAGTACTCCAGTGATCAGAGGAAAATCAGATAGGGGGTAACAGGAGGCGCATTACACTTGGAATCAGAAGCTGTGTTTACGTGCCCACCTCGCCTCTCTCAGGCTGGGTGGCGGTGGGCAAACGCATTTCTCTCTCTGGACCCGTTTCCTCATCGGTAAAATGCATGTTCCCTAAAGACTTTCTGCAGTCCGGAACCCCATGATTCGCAGTCTGATTACTTGAATCCAGATCTCTCATCTTTTACTGACCGTAGTATTTTGAGACAACCTCCCCCTCCCCTGTTTCTGGAAGCCTGCTGTATGGATCACACGCACACCCCCCTCTCTCACCCCGTGCTGAGGACGGACTCACGTGATCTTCAGAGACCACTTTGAAAACACTTATTAGCCACATATCCCAAGAGAGAAAGTGGCTGCAAAGGGCCGTCAGCATCAAGAAAGGAAGAAGCCGCACATCAGAAGAGCTGTTATTAACACTCAGGCTTCAGCCCTTGAAAACTGCTCAGGGCTGAACATCCGGAGTTAGTGAACATCCAGAGGAAGGGTCAGGAAACAGCGCCCTATGAGGGATTGTAGGGAAAGGAACTGGCCGTGAAGACCTGGGGAGGCGATCGTGGCCACCTTCTCAACTTGCAGGGCAGTTGCCAGCCCTCCACCACCCAGCCCTCACTCCCAGCTCGGAATCCAAAGCCAGCCACCTCTGAGACCACCTCTGTGCGCCCCAGCTCCACGTGAGTGAGAGGTGGGCGGCGACGCTCCGCTCTGGAAGCCCTCCCCCGCCCCAGCCCAACACCCTCCACCTCTGTAGCCACGTGATGGGCCAAAGACAGAAAGCAAATTCCGCCCCCCCTCAAATTCTCCCACTCCTGAAATATTTTTCGAAGGGCTGGCCCTCATCACCGGTGTGTCTTTTGACTTACGTCTTCAAAAGTGGTTATGACTCGCCTGATTCACACTGTGATTGTTGACACATTGTGATCTTCAAATGAGTCGGTGAACAATCTCTAACTTGATATTACCATACCACCTCCATTTCCATACATGCACCCAAACCCTGCTCACAGCGACGGTAAGGAAGGTGAGAGGTTCCTCTTTTTAGAAACACTCTGCAACAGTACAACAGGCGGGAAAACATTTTTTAAAAAGATGGACAACTGGGGCCTTTTTGGGTAGGTAACCCTGGTGGATATCTCTGTACTATAAAGAATTTCTGTTCGTAAGGAACAGAGACATAAGGCAGCAATTAGTAATGTGGTTTCTTTTTGGCAAGATTTCCACCCAGTGTGACTGAGGGAGAATTAAAGTTTCTGTGCTGAAAGAGGTAAGCGTCAGCTGGCTGACAATGTGCACCTGGGAACTGCCACGGGACAGTCTGTGTACCTCTGGCCACTTTGCTGACGGTGATAGAGCACTCGGTCCCCTTCCTCGGCCTCGTGAATGAGGGGTGATGAATCTTCACACAATGCAATTTTGCCCTTCTGCCTATGATTCATTATTGGCTTTAGGGAAAGCCACAGACACTGCAGTCAGTATTTCTGACTTGTCAGGGCTCACCCCAGAGAAAGCTAAAGTAAAATCTGGTCGTGGGAGGCCCAAGGAAGGTGGTGGCTGCCAGCGACGGGAAAGGGTGCCTGCTGGAACCCACAGCAGTGGCACATTTTCCTCTTCCCATTAAAAAAGAAAAACAAAACAAAAACTCTACATCCTCTTGTCACTCGGCTCAGCAGAGCTTTTAAACCTATTTGGAGGAGTTTTTCCCAGGAGTTCTTCAAGCTTTTGTGCAGTCCACAATCTTTGAAAGATTTGAGTGCATTTCATGATTATTTTTTATTTGTAATGTCTGACCAAGATGCTACTTATGTTTCTCCCTCGAGTTTAGCTTGTCTTTTGGGTTGTCATCATTTTTATGTTCATTGTCGCGTTTTGAGAGGTAAATCTTTGCAAAGGAAATCAAGAAACATCATAAAAAATCTCTGGATCACTTTAAAAAGTAAATCAAATCCCTCTGACAGAATTTTTCCATGTCACTAGGTAGGGAGACGTCTTATGCTTTGGGGTCTTTTTGTACACATAAAGTACTCGAAGCACCATTGAGGAGTGACTTTACCCAACCCTGTCCTCCCTGCTCTGGGAATGGAAGACCATGTGGCTAATGGACAGGGTGCCCATAGGTTCCAAGGTGACTCCAAGAGATGGATGTGTGCCTGTAGACTTTTCTCGGTATGATGTCTGTATTGTGAAGAAACCACCTGCAAGGCTAAATGTCACATGCCATTCCCTGTGAAGTTGAAAAAAAAAAATCCGCACTCCTCCTCTCTCATTGCTGGCCCATTTGGTCCAGGCTGTAGATTCTCAGCTGTCTGGCAGCTGTCATCTGCTTGTTTACAAACGCAGCAGCTTTTGAGCAAGGCTCCATGGTGCCACAGCTTCCTGGAAGGCCACTCTCGAGGGCCCCCCAGAGCAAGGGCTGTGCAGTCATTCCCCGCCACGCCGAGAGACGGCCGACAGAGCGCAGAAGCAGCATGGAAGCCTGCCATGGCTCCAGACCGTTTCGAAATGAAGTCCCTGATCATGCTACACATCGACTGAAGTATGCTGTGGCCTTGGGACTTCCCCGCCGACAGAAACCAGACTCTTAAGCCCCAGGTCTGCCGTGCATTTGGTTTGCAGTCACGGACTGCAGTGTGCCTGGCGTACCACTCACGCTTACTTAGCCTGTCTCTGCCATGGAGATAAATGTAGCAGAGGGTGACCAAGGAGCAGATCCTTTAAGTGTTTGGGATTGTGTTTTATGGTTCATCTTTATGCAAACCCAAGGCAGATAAGTATGATGGGAGGATAGAGCGGCTACAGGGAAAGAGAGCAGGCTTCGGGACCGGCTAGCAGTGGGCCAGTTCCTGGCCATGTAACCTTGAATTAGATGCTTAAACTTCACCTATAAATTCAAAGGTCAGTGATTGTGAGGATGTAATTAAAAAGCACATGTAACACAAGAGTTCTCAGCACATGATCCCCACACCAGGAACATCACCCTACCTGGGAACTTGCTGGAAATGCAAATTTCTGGGTCCCAGCCCAGACCTAGTGAATCTGACACTCTGGGGATGGGACACAGCAATCTGTATTTAATAAGCTCTCCTGGCAATTCCGATGTAGTTTGAGAAGCTCTGATACAATGCCTCTAGCATAGTGCCTGGGACACAAGGCATGTTCGTTTACCCTTGCAGAGATTATCAACAGATCTAATAGCTTGAGGGATTATTAGTTTGGAGTCTAACATATCACCTCAGTATATTGCTGGGGCCCAGATAGAATCTCCACTCTCAGGGGTAGAATCTAGCTGTGACTGTGCATGCTCCCTTGTCGGCTTGCACTTGGTATAAAGTAGGTGATGCGCAGGTCTGAATTACACAGTAAGTGCAAAGCAATATGGGTGGAAATGACCTAAAGGAGCGGCTTTCCAGACCTGCTCACTGCCCTGCTCCCATCCCCAGCCAGCCACTCTCTGTGCTAAGTGCAGGGAAGCTCTCTAGCCCTGGGGAGGCTCAGGGATGCGGCAAGCACCTCTGAGGCAGCAAAGGTGAAAAGCCCAGGTTCTGTGGGAAGCTCCGTGCCTGCCTGCTTCTCTTCCTGCACCTCGGAAGCCCAAAGGACCCTCAGTTAAGGGTTTTTTTTTTTTTGGCTGCAAATTGTGAAAGAATTTTTTTACCCCTCAATAAGACTGATATCCATGTTGTTGTCACAGAGGACTGAAGTGCAAAGGATGTTTCCTGACAAAGCTGTGATACGAGGACTCCAGGCAATCGGTCTCTGGGCTGGGGACTCGTCCAGCCATTCCTGGGAGATGCCAGGGGCTCGACCCTGGGTCAAGGCGTATGGAAGGAGGCTTCTGGACAAGTTGTCTCAGAAAGTATGAAACATGACCATCGGGGATTAAAAGTTCCCCCAGACAAGGGATATCCAAAATTTTTGTTAATGAAAAAAAAGCCTGGTCTTCTTTGCAAGTGATAAAGGTGGAAAAATACGAAAAAGTCGAATACCAGGCCAGCTGGAAGACGTTGCTCATCGTGGGCTTTAGGGCCACTGACAACAGACATCAAATCCAGATGTGGCCTGGAACCCGGAGCCAGGAAAGTTCGCCAGATATTTAGAGTAACCAAACAATCCGTATCACATGAACAACGGAACATCAGTCACCCATTCATTAAACAAACACTTACCGAGAACACACAACGTCTTAGGCCTGCGCTGGGTCCTGGGGCACGCGTGAAACTAGAGATGCGTGAATGGGCAACTCGAGGAGGCTGAGGGGCCGTGTCCCAGGGAGGGGCCCAGGGGAGTGACGCAAAGCCGCCGTCAGCAGGAGCAGTGCCCCTTAACCAGGCAGACAGACAGAGGCGGGAACGAGGATGTCCTCATGCAGGTTGGAACCCGAGGGAAACAGAGCAAGGCACCTCAGGGATGCCGAAAGAAGTGAACGGCAGTGGAGTTGAGGGACCAAGTGACAGGCACCAGCCGGAAGGGCCTCCTAAATATGTTCAGGGGCTGGGAAGGTGTCCCCAGGGCTCTGGGAAGCCACCGGAGGCTGGTGAGCACTGAGCTAACTGCATCATCACAGGATGGCATGGGGGTGACACGCACAGGCTGGGCATCCAGACCTGGATCTGAACCTCAGTTTTATCACTTCTTAGCTTATGTTCTTGGGCAAGTGAACATCTTTCTGCTTAAATTCCCTTGTCTATAAAATGGGGTTTTCATTATCGTATAGGTTTCAATAAGGAATAAATGAGATAAGTGTACACCAAAGGCTTAGCATATTTGGGATATAAACTCACCAGAAATATCAGCTGCTCTTCTTACTAATGTAACAGGCAAATATTCACTTGGGGTTCACACAGCCTTTGCCCTTCCTCCTGCCCATCAAAGAAAATTCTACCAGCTCAATTTCCCTTCCTCTTTCTCTTTTCAGCAAGAAAGGATTCTCGCTTGCTGGGATTGGAGCTGAACAAGTCATCCAGTCTGTCCTGGGAAGTGCCGGGGCCTGGAATCTGGGTCAATGGGTGTGGAAGGAAGGTCTTGATCAGTCTCTGTGGGGGCTGGGAAACCTGCCTATCCTGAGAAAGAGCAGATATTGAGTTCCCCCGACAAGGACTATCCAAAATTTTTTTAATGGAAAAGAAAATTGGTCTGCTTTGGTGAAGATGGAAGGAAGGAAGAGAGAGGAGGAGAGAAAAGCAGTAAGTAAGAAGCTCAGGGTGGGAGAGAGAAGTTGAGGACATTTGTGTCATGCTGGGAGTAGCCGGGGGTGAAAAGGAAGTGGGTGGGAGGGCAGAGGGAATTCAATTACAAGTTGAGTTTGGACCCCTGTTAACTTCTTTTTCCTTTTCTAAGATTCAAGAATAAAATTTCCTTTTGGCCGGGTATGGTGGCTCACGCCCCTAGCACTCTGGGAGAGGCTGATGAGGGAGGATTGCTTGAGCCCAGGAGTTCAAGACCAGCCTGAGCAAGAGTGAGACCCTGTCTCTACTAAAAATAGAAAATATCAGCCGGGCGTAGTGGCACATGCCTGTAGTCTCAGCTACTCGGGAGGCTGAGGCAGGAGGATCACTTGAGCCCGGGACTTTGAGGTTGCTGTGAGCTAGGCTGATGCCATGGCACTCACCCGGGCAACAGAGTAAGATTCTGTCTCAAAAAATAAATAAATAAAACTAAATAAAATAAAATTCCCTTTTAATTAGTTTGGCTCTTGTCCTGTGTTTCTTTCAAGTTGACTCTACGTGGAGGCTGAGCCATACAGATTCCTTCTCCAGGATTTAGTAGAGTTATAGTATTAATGTTGGAAATAGGTACATGAATACCTACCCCCCAGGGCTACTCTTAGGATTAGATGTGGTAATGCATGTGTATCCACTGGCTTTCACTAGATTATGCTACAAACAACCCTCAGATCTTAGTGTCTTACAACAACAAAGGTTTATGTCTCGCTCCTGTCCCATGTTCGTTGTGGTTTGGCCGTCTGTCTTTGCTCTGGCAACCAGATGGGGCGGCGGGGGGGGGCGGGGGGGGGCTGGGGGGAGGGGAACCCACCCGGATCTGCTCCAGGCAGGGCTGGCGCACAGGGAAGAGAGGCAGAGCCACGGTGGCTCTCGGAGCTCCTACTCAGAAGCATGTCACTTCCATTCCATTGGCCAAGCAAGTCACATCTGTTGTCAACAGGGTGAGGAACATGATTGTCTCACTGGATGGGTCAGCAAACACTCGAGAACATGAATACAATCTGCCACACACATGAAGTGCTTAGGACAGGATGTGGCACATGGGAAGCCCTCAACTAATGACCATAGTCATTCATATCAATCTGCAAAACGGGGGACATAACAGTACCAGCCTCACAGGGGAGTGTGAGGATTAAGGGAGGTGATCAGCATGATGCCTTTAGCACAGGGCCTGGCATGTTGGAAGTTGCTCAATAAACAGCAGCTATAGGTGAGTTTTTAAGGGAACGGGACTCCCTGGGACCAGGAAGAGGAGAAGACAGCAGTTAAAGAAGGCCACAGCAAGGAAGCATGTGGTGACCTGAAGCTATGGAGAGAGGATCTTTCGGGCCCCCACGGGAAAGGATGCCCCAGTCTCAGGAGGTCAGAGGCCGGAGCAGGACCCGGGAGAGCCGGAGGCTGCATGGGAGCAGAAAATGCCAATTATCTGCACAACCTGTGGCGCACACGCAGAGCAACAGAGAGCTCCTGTTTGTCCGGCCTTCCCTGGACCACGGGGCCAAGCCTCGGGCTCCGACAGGACGCCGGACCCCCAGCGTCAGGGCCGAGCTGGCACAGGGCCTGCTCCCTGCTCTTGAGCACTGCAGCTAGCAATGGTCCCTTTCTGCACACAGAGAGGGAACTCCAGGAGTCCCAAACCCCAAACCCACTGCCACCCTGGTGGGAGGAGCAGCTGGGACCACAGGCTTTCAATAAAAGCAGTTGTAGAACAAGTTTGTTTGGAGGGGTCCCTCCCACTCCATTTAACCTCTGTCTCTACCATCCCCTACCGGATGGCTCTCCAAGGAGGTCCTTACCCCTGCCCAAGCCGCCCTTTTCCACCTTACTTCTGGATCATTCCATCAACAAACACTGGGAGCCTCCATGGAGCAGGCATGTGCTAGGTTCCAGGGACAGGACACCTACGCGTCCTGCCTCTGTGCAGCTTATGCTCTGATGCAGAAGGAAGCAGGACTCAAGAGGAAAAGGTAAAATTGTTCCTCTGTTGGCCAATGGTGAGTGCTAAGGGGCACAGGAGGGGGTGCAAAGGTAGAGTGTGGCACAGAGGCCTCACTGGAGCAATGCGGTAGAGACCTAACAGAGCTGAGGAAGAGGTGTTAGAAGGAACAGCAAGCCCAAAGCTTTGGGTATCAGGAAAAGAGCCTGGGGCCAGCATGGCTGCAGCAAAGCAGTTTATTAAAGGTGGCCTCCTTCCCCCAGTTAATTCTCCCATCTTTCAGGGCTACAGGTTAGGGAAGCAGCAAGGCAACTCTCTCTGTGACTCTGTTTCCCAGTGCCGTGCTTGGCACTCCTCTGCTGTGCTGGTGCATGTGACAGCAAAGGGAACTTTGAGTTTGAATTCAGAATCTGCTTCATTCATCAACTTTGATGGTCCCTGGTACAGCCCCGCCCACCAGAGGTCACCTGCTGCCCACAGTCCCAGGGCAAGGTAACAGTTTCCTGCATCTCTGCCTGGGGTGATGCTTGGCCCCAGAAATGCACCCGGTCCTCCCCCAAGGTAGGCCGGAAGTGCTGGGGAGTGACCCTCATGCAGTAAATGAAGACCCCGGGCCCCCTAGCCCTCAGTGGTCTGTTCTGCACAGTCTCAGAGGGCCCCCAGCAGGAGGAAGCCCAGGTCCCTCTGTGCAACCATCCGCAACACACCCGACTGCTTTCTCCTGTCCCAGGCTGGCCGGCTTATGTCCCCATTCCCTCCCAAATATGCTACCTGCGACCAAATCCTTGTCCTGCCTGCTTTGGGGGAAACCTAAATTAAGATGGCAGCCATGTGAGTCTGGGAAGGCAGTGTGAACCCTCCGAGCCTATTTTGTCATCCGTCTAATGTAGACTGTGAAGAGTAATGAAGAGTTCATGGGCGTCGGGGAGTGAATGAGTAATGAGGAGTAAACAGCTCTGAGTGAACGGGTTAAACAGTGAGGCAGCCAGCTTCGCGCGCCACTCTGACAACAAACGTGGTGATGTATGTGAAGTTGCTCTGCAAACTGTAAGCAATGCTACAAACGCACGCGGGCAGCTCTGCGTGGGGCTCAGAGCATGATCCCACAGTCAGAACACCTGGGTTCCATTCTTCATTCTGCCTCGTAGAAGCCATGTGACCCCGGGCAACGTACTTCACCTCTCTGTGCCTTGGTTTCTTAATCTGTTAGATAGAAATTATAATGACAGCACCAATCCCCTAGAGTTGTTATGAAGATTAAATAATATATGCAGTGCACCTAGAACTGTCCTGCCTTATAAGAAGAACTACATGAGTGTTTGCTGTGTTATTTATATTATTATTATAGTCTTATTTACAATCATTTTAGTATTACATTATTTTTAAGCTGTGATGAAAATGCAACAGTCTTCTACCTACACTCCTGTTGTGTCTCTCCAGCCGCCTGCTCCAATAGACTTTGCAGGTTTGTCAACAGGAGTTTTTTAATTGCATAAATAATTCACGAATACATTCCGATTGAAAGAGTTAAGCAGTATATAGAACAAAGCTTAAAAATCCCTTCAACGCTCAGCCCTACCCCCTCCCACTGTCAACAATGTGGGGTCCTCTCCCAGTTCCCTTTCATACACTGACATATATGTGTATACAACTTCTTTTATGATAGTATCATACAAAATTTGCATTCCAATTGTTACTCATTTTGCTTATTTTCCTTCACTATATTTTGTAGATTTTTTTTCCAATGGTGCTACAGTAAGTCTGCTTCATTCTTTTAATTCTTCAGAAAGGATATACCCTAATTTGATTTAACAACTCCCCTATTGATAGATGTTCATGTATAGTTTTCTCCGTTTGAAGACCACACTACAATCAACATCTTTGTGCCTACATCTTCACACAGGCAAAGGAATATTTCTTAGGCAAGATTCCAGTAAGTGGATTTGCTGGGTCAAAAAGTGTGTAAATTTTTTGTTTTGCTAAATACTGCCAAATTGCCTTACAATTTTTACATGTCTTCCATCTTTGGGGGGAGGTTTTATTTTTGTTTTATTTATTTTTATTTTTAAAATGGGGTTGTTTTTATTTAAAGGAGGGGTTTTCTTAGGCTGTTGGTCTCAGCATCATGTTTTTCCCTGACAACTGGAATAGTAATCTGTTCCTTCTTTGCTTTCTGGAGATCCAACATCCCAGCTGCATAACCCGCCCCCCCACTCACCCACCTCCCTCCTTCTCAAACTGCACACACACACAAACACACGTGCATGAGCGCACACACACATACAGTAGGCAACTATAATGAGGGAGAAGAATTATCTTCCCTTGTAATGTTGCTGACTTGATTTGGGACATTGTTCACACTAAGATGTGAAAAAGCTTGAGCCTCCTTTCCTGTGGCCACCATAAAGCTAGCTTTCCTGAGTAGGGGCTGCTGGTCGCCTACCCAACACTCCTGCTTCCTCAGGAGGAGAACCTTAAGTTGCTGGAGCCATAGCATCCTGATGGCTGCAGAACTACATTTCCCAGCATGCATTGCAGATGGGGGCAGCCAATGAGCTGTAAGTGCAAGTTGATGGGGCAGTATCTTCCGGGGATAGGCCCTGTCAAGGCCAACTCACCTGGGAGGTGAAACCTTTTGCCTGCCTGGAATTGAGCTTGATTTTGATCATGTTCAACCATTGCAATGGACATCAGCCTTAGGGCTGAGCAAAGTCTTGGAGGATCTTGCTGGAACTTGTGTTAACTCTTTAGTTGCTGGATCTTGGAGCTGATCCAGGGATGCCAAAATGCAGTGGTTAATTGCCCACCTTTTCAGAGAAATAAGTCAATATTAAGACAACTAATTGGTCAAACCTGTGCATTCTGAGTTATTATCAGCCCTGCTTGAAAGAAAGAGCTTATGGCTAGAGACCAGCTGCCAAGTGTGGCCATGAGGGAATGGTCAAGATGGAAGCCAGGCGCTAAGGATGACGGGCATGACAAAGCCGTGGCTATGGCGGAGGTGCGGCCACCACACTGGCCCTCTAGACTTCCACAGAAAGCCACTGGGCTTAAACTAAATCAGTTGCTGGCATTCCTTCTTCAATGTTTTGGCTCATTATGGCGGAAAAAAACTCAAATCTACACATTCTGTAGCCAAAAGAGGAGCCCTCAGTCTATAAACTTGAAAGTGCTTTCAGTGCTTCTCTGAAGAATCCTGCATCACCCTGTGGCCTTCTCCAAACAAACTCCCATTTTCCAATATCCCCGTTATATTTATCATCAGACCTTTGCACAATTCTCCAGACATGGCCTGACACTTTTTCTTCCGGACACCGTTTCTATTAATCCAAAGTAAAATTGGATTAATTTTGGAAGTAGCCACGCCACTCTGTTGGCTCCAGGGTCCCACCCCTGACTCTTGTCAGGCAACTAAGCTGCCACATGCAAATCCTAATCCTTTCCCAGATGTGATTCAGAAATTCAAACGCCCCCAAGGCTGACCTTTGCACCTGTTATAAAACAGAACGTGGAAAGGTCTTCTATAGGGATGTCCAGTTCAGTCTTGTTTACAATAGTGGAAAAATGGAAACATCTGTGACCCACAAGTAGGAATTAGTTTAAAAAACTGCAGTACATCCATCCAATGACTACTAAGCAACTATTTAAACATGATGATACAGAAACTTGTCAGCAATGTTCAAAATATATTAAGTGCAAAGCTTTTATTGTAGGATTCCTTTTGTAAAAATAATTATAAACATATGTTTATGTAGTTAGATGTATTGGCACAAATGCACAAGGATAATCCTAGAGCGTGCTAAATGCCAAAAACCTTTCTGGTGGTATTTCTGAATTTATGGGAGATTTTAAATTTTCTCCTCTGCGACTTTGTACAGTATGTATTTCTACAATATATATTATTTTTATCATCAGGGAAAAAATACAAATATTTATTTATCTATCAATATCATTATCTACCCCTATCTATCCATACGAATGTTTTTAGCAACTTAGGAATAAGTGAAGAATGAGCTAGTGAGAAAACCCCAGTCTGGACCTTCAAGTTCATGGGTGATTCTTCAACCCATTATTCAAAGCCAAGGCTGCCTCAGTTTTAGAAACCTAACCTTGTTGAACTTCCCTCGTGGTTCCTGAGATATGTCATATGCTCCGATAATGTGCCCCACGTGACAAGCTGTCCAGTTCTTTACAAAACAAAGGCTTCAAAAGGCCACTGGATGACCTTGCACATCTGGGACGGTTGGTGGCCAGGGCTGGAGCAGCTCCGCGGCCCTTCAGCTGGAGCTTCCCTCCCACTGACTTGGCACCACCCACCACCTCTGCCCCAGATCCTTCCCCTCCACCCCCTGGGGGAAATGTGTCCTGCCAGCTCTTGCCCCACTAGATGAGGAAAGGAGACTTTCTCTGCCTCTGTCCCATTCTAGGAGCTTTGCTCACGCAACCAAGGATCCCCTGGGGCCTCAGACAAAGGCTGCCTCAGGCCAGCCCTGGACCTCAGCTCGGACACAGGAACCAGCCGCCTCCTCCATCTCTGCAGCTGCCTCTGAGTCCAGCGCACAGTTCTCAGGGCCAGCCCCGTCCGCTCCAGTCCTGTTCTGCTGGGGCGGAGGCCAGGCAGCATTTGGGGCCCATGCACTGGAGGGGCGAAGGCTGATTTGGATCTGCAGGTCAGGTTTGAGTCCTTAGCCCAGCAGGGTGTCTCTAGGTAGCCCAGCCTCCCACCTGCCCCGTGGCTGCCTGCCACCCTCCCCGACCTCGCCCACATTAGGCCTCAGAGAAACCGAAGTCACCCTCACCAGGCGAGTCCTGCCCCTCTGCAGCCTCACAGCCTACGGTATAACAAACTTAAAACACCAAGCCTGCTCTGTTTAACTTCAGATAAATGAGCCCTCTGCATCTCCCCTGCCTTTTGTCCCGAAAGCCCTGACTTAACATCTATTTTTGGGTGAATAAAATAGGAAAAGAAACTGGTCTAACTGTGGAGTCCCTTGACCCAACCAGCACATGTGCCTCCCTGGCCCAATCTCTCAGAAGGCACAAGAGCAATCTCCAAACTGTGGTTCTTCTAGGGAGGCCTTCTCCAAACCACTAAACAGCCTTTGCCCAGGGCGGGCAGGCAGGGCTCTAGGCAGGGCAGGCAGTCCCGTGGCAGAGCCCACAGCCGGACACCCATGAGAGAGCCGCAGCCTGCGCTAACCAGCCCGCCTGCCGAGGTCGCAAAGGCCGTTGTCTTACGAGCTACCCTAGTTCTGCCACTTATTAGCTGAGCGACCATGTGTCAGTGGCTTGGGCTCTGTAAGGCTCAGTTTTCCCCTCTGTAAAATGGGCATAATATCAGTCGGTACCTAATAAAGATGTTGTATGGATTAAGTGAGCTAATGCTTTCCAAGTGCTTAGCACAGTTCCTGGCACAGAGTAAGTGCTTAGAAAAATGTTAGTTGTGTGGCAATGGTAGTGGGGGGTCATGGTGACCACCACAGCACCTTCTGGGACCCTCACAAAAGCAACAAGGGCAAGAGCACTAAGTCACCCACAGACCAGACCCACTTCCCCACCGATGTCAGCCCTCCCACACAGGCTGCACGGTGATCACAGCCCAAAAAGGACACCACTTCTGAGCACCAGCGGAAAGTGTGCCTGGAATGTAAACATTTGCTGGCACGTGCTTGAATAGAAGGATTGCAAACGCATCAGGGCTGACACGTTCCTCACCAAAGGAAACTGACACTCACCCCCTACTCACAGAGGGCAGTGAGACCCCCTCTGTGCCTGGCAGTCCCAGTGGGCTTAGCCAGGCTGGCTGGGTGTGATGCTGGGCCCATCTCTTCCTCTGCCTAGGTTACTTACTTGTTCTGGGCCTCTGTTTGCTCATCTGTAAATTGGGCAGCATAAACATAGCATCTACTTCATAGGATTGTTGTGAGACTTAGATGCAATACTGCACATGGAAAGCAACTAAGTCAGTGCCTTGGCACCTTGTAAATGTTCAGTGATACTAGTTGTTATTATTTGTCTTCAGAAGACATGAGTTTGATTCCTGCCTATAAGCTATACATTAAATTTTGAGCAAATTTTAGTTATTGCTCTGAGCTTTGCTCACCTCCCCGATAAAATGGGAGCCGTGCCCACTCAGCCTTGTAAGACAGCTGTGATGAGTAAATCAACTGCTGCACTCTCCTCACATGGCTTCATCTCGCACAGTGCCTGGTCCGTAAATTCTTGTTGATTGAATGAGTGTGAAACTCCATGATGTGATTGTTACTTAACTGCTTGCTGAACGTTTTGATTAAAATTGAGGAACTTTTGAGAGGCTTCAGGAATGGAAGCCCATCAGATGCAATGGTTTCAACTGAGACTACAGACCAGCAACCACCCTTCGTTCTGTCTGTGGCTTCCATGTTTTTAGGAACATGGGCTGGTGCAATGGAGCCAAGCACCCCTTGGTGGCTTTGAGTCTTTGGGTCCTGCCTCCCCGGCCTCCCCTGAAACCAAGGTCACCTTCTCTGTTCATCTAACAGATCAAGTGGAAGATACACACCAGCCACCAGATGAATCGGAGTCAACGTTGAAACAAACAGCAAGTTGTCTTCTCTCTGTCTTGGAGAGCTTGATGTCTACTGCTTCAGCTCCAGTCTGGCTTTCCCCAAGACTGTGCCCCAACTTGGTGCTTTAGTTCTCTGTCTTAACCAAACTCATTCTAAAGAGCTGTCCATTTTACTGGCCTTGGGTCAAAAGCCTGCCAAAAAAAAAAAAAAAAAAAAAGAAGAAGGAGGTGGGGGAAAGGGAAGAGGAGGAGAAGAAAGAGGAAGAGGAGAAGAAAGAAGACGAGGAGGAAAATAAATAGGAGAAGGAGGGAGAGGAGGAGGAGAGAAAAACAATAGTTTTTTGATTCCACAGATTAGTCAGAAACCATTAACTCTGACTAGTCATGTCTCAACTTGCCCCTTGGAACTCTAGAATGAAGCAAATCCCCTCATGGGCTCGGCAAGATGATGTTGCTGTTCTAGTAATTCATTTCAAGAAAACTTTCCTGGAAAGCTCTACTTCCCCGGTAAGAAAGCATTGCTTTATTAGAGTGCTTAAGAGTATGAGGACTTTTTGGCATGCAGGCGCTCTGAAGGCGTCACTTACTTTCCAGCTGGGCCTTGCTTGCTTTGTAGGCTCACAAGACAGAGAACTGAGAGAACAATGGGACTGGGTGGGTCTCTGGTCCTTACCCAGCTCTCTCCTCTCTTGGGGATGGAGGTGACGGGACCTATCCAAAGAGTGTTCTCTAAATACCATTTTATTATCAGGTATCCCTTTTAAATTTGTGCTTGTGTAATCAAGGGTTGTCTGTAACCCTATTAGGGTTCACTAGAGGGGTACCCCTCCCCCCCCTTGCCCTCATCCCTTCCCTCCTACCCCACTGATCTGCCTCCAAAGAAAAAAAGATAAAAAAGACAAAAAAAAAAAAAAGTAAAGGACAAAATATCCA
Source organism: Varecia variegata (assembly GCA_028533085.1). Lineage (NCBI taxonomy): Eukaryota > Metazoa > Chordata > Mammalia > Primates > Lemuridae > Varecia > Varecia variegata. The sequence goes on from CM052445.1 coordinate 14,537,590, forward strand.
TGGTATGTCTCCTCCAGGTGTCATGCTAGGTGCCTTATAGAAATCATCTCATTTAATCTTCACGGTCCCCTGTGCAAAAGGGATCGTCATCACTACTTCCCAGAGCAAGCAGGTTCAGAAAGGTTAAGTGATTTGCAGAACCAAGGTGCTCACCAAGGTTTTCCTGGGTTGCTCTTTCTATTTGACAATGCCATTGTCCCTCCAAGTGCTCTAACAAGTCACCAGACTATCCCATCCCAGGTGAAAGCTGCTGGCAAGGACCTGGTTAATGAGCTTGAGTCATAAATAAATAAATGCATGTTTGCTCGTTCTTACAAAAGATGACCATTGCCAATCGGATTAAAATCTCATTTACAAGGAAGTCCTGAACTCACTTTTTTCCAGCGGAGTTCAGTCTAGTTGAGTTAATGACTTGTCCACCAGCCTCTCTTAGCCTAGTTCCTATCTGCTTTCCACCAACTGGCAATGAGCCCACCTAATCCTCCCAGACTTCGTGCCCCGTGGGTAGGTACGTGGAGTGAGATGGCGGAGACACGCCACGGGTGACGGAAAGTCGTTCTGACACATGCCTCTCTCCTCCCTCATCTCACACGTTTCTTCTTTGGTTTTCCACCGACCTCCCCTCTCCTTCTTCCTTACCCAACACATCCCACAACATCAAGGATCCTCGTTAAGCTCAGACAGATCTATGTTTAAATCCAAGACCCTTATCCTTGTGCATGTTCCTTAACTCAAGTCTCACTTTCTTCCTCTGTAAAATGTGGGCTGTTGTGAAGATTCGATGAGATAATATAACTATAAAAAGGACTTAGCATAGTGTCTGCACATAGAAATAGTAGGTATAATTGGGTTTTAACCAGAAGACTACAATGGCTATTGACTCTCAAATTAAGACTCCTAATTATGGTTTTTAAGCTCCTCAATGGATCTATTTCTCATACTCATTTCTTCTTTCATACATCAAATATTTACCGAGGGTGCACCACACGCCTGACCATGACAATGAACATAACAGATGCAAACCCCTGCCCTCCTGGAGTTTACACTATAATGGACAGAAATAAAGCAATAAACAAAGAAACGAGCAAAGACTTAAAGGAAGTTTGAGCTGGAGCCACATGGATGTGGGAACAGGAGGGCTAGGAAATGAGAATGGCCTGTGCAAAGGCCCTGAGGCCAACAGGCACCTGCCGGCTCCCAGCACAGTACGGATGCAGAGGACAGTCTGGCTAAGTAAGTGAGGGGAGGAGAGCAGGACATGAGGACAGGAAGGGCAGGCACATGCCTTGGGTGCAAAAATAAGGGGTGTCAAAAAGCTTAGTAATTAAGATGAATAATATTTTAATACAATATCTTTAAAAATCACAATACAAAAATTTCATAAAATATCAATATTGTAGATATAGACCAGATCGGTCTGACCGACTCTTCATTTGCCTTAGACTCTACTATGGCCCAGCACACATAATTCATCGTGACAACTGAGCTTTTTGGGGAGGCCACTTAAACTTTGCACTTGGGGCTAATGCCTTTCTGGCCTCAGCCTAGCCCCAGCCCTGAGTCAGAGAGGAGCAGGGGAGGGCAGGGAAGGTCCCTTAGGCCTCTGTGTCTGTGAAATGTGACCTCACACACACCTCACTGCTTCAGTGATCTCCAGCCGCTGTCCCTTGCGTGTTGTCCACACTCTCAGCTGCAGTCACTGCAGTGCTGGGGCCACCATCTCCCTTCCTGAAACTCCCCACCACTGATCTAGAGGCTGCTGCGTCTGAGCTGGGCGGCAGAACTTACAAGATGCGATTCCTGGCGCTGCACAGATGTGAGAGGGGAGCCTGGACTTACACACGTGCATCCGGCAGGGCTGCAGGCACCTCCTCCACGCCAGGGAGCAGACTGGATGACAGGGCACGGCCATGAGCAAGGAGCTGTGGCGGCTGGGCCACCAGCCCATTCGTAACCCTAGGAGTCCTCGCACAGGGCACAGGAGCTCTGAAGGAAAAGGTGCCCTCAGATGACACGGTCAGGGGCAGCCTCAGGCTCACAGAGGCAGGGAGCCAGTGGCCATGAAGACGTTCTTCAGCCCAGACAGCTGAGAGGGGGAACCTGGCTGTATCGCCTAGAGGCTGGGGGGGGGGGGGGTCTTGGGCAGTTTGTATAATAATGCTAAGTGTCAGTTTTCTCATCTGTAAAGTGGGAATAGTCAGAGAACTACTGCAAGGTGTGTGACATGCTTGATAAGCAACGTCTCTGTCAGGATGATCATGGCAGCACTGAAGTGCTTTCTGTTTCTATCCTGACCCACACGGGTGCTTCTTTTTGTCACCAAGTGTAAATAAGAGTTGGTAAAGGAATGGCAGGCTTCTCCAGCGGCTCTCGGTGCCTTCGGGGAGGCAGCCGGCGTAGATGTAAGGAAGCCCTGCCGGCCAGGATGCTGAGAGACGGAACGAGATGCTGCCAGCGCCACTCGTGGGGTTTGCAAATAAACTGTCAGGTCTCAGCTCTCAGCAGCGTGTGGCTGTGACAGACAGGTTCATGTGTGTGCAACACCCTCTTCCCTGCCACCCCCAACTTTAACACTTTCAGTGGAAAAATCCCAGGCTGCACAGAAGAACAGCTTCCAAGTAGGTGGAGGAATTCATAAGCATCAGTCTTCTCAGCAGAGGAGTGAGGACAGCTGGTGCCTACATCTTTAACCTGGTTGTCGGCTGAATCGCAGAATTTGCAGTGAGCTTCCTGAGGCTCTCCAGCCTGGGTGGTCTGGATTGGCCAGGTCCAGTACCTGGACGTGGAGCCCAAGCCCCCTGCCTGCTTGATGACATTCACCTTCCTATGGTTCCATGCTGGAATTTTAGACCAGAGAGAGAAGATCAGAGCCCCTCTCTGTTGCACCTTTGGAGAAAGCCAGAAATGAGGATGCAGAGAACAGTGGGAGTTTAGCGCTGGAAGGTACCTAACATGACAGCTCATCTAGCTGTCCCCTTTAACAGGGGAAACCTTGTGTATCTCAAATATAAGCATATGTATAAACTCATTATGTTTTTTTTTAAAAAAAAAAAAGGAGAAAAACACGCTCTCCTGTGTTTCTCAACAAGGATGCTATTAAAAATTTAGGCAAGAGAATTCATTTTGCAGAACGGCCCTGCGTGGAGGAGGATAGTTAGCATCCCTGGCCTCCATCCCTAAATCTCAGTGGTTCCCCCACCCCAAGTGATTGAAACTAAAAAGCTCCCGTACATTTCTAACTACCTTCTGCAGGTACCCCTCCCACTGGGAACTCATGAACTGGGTGGGGCTGCAGGGGACCGGGCAGCTGTGGAGCCTGAGGGCCACCCCTGAACCTGGCTTTTGCAGAGCAGCCTTTGGAAACCACAGTGGGGCTGCCTGCCAACACCTGATGTAGCACATTCTCACTGTATTGCCAGGAGTTAGCCACTTAGCCTCTTTGGGCCTCAATTTTCTCCTCTGCAAAGAGGGAATAATAAGCCTTGCTATTCCTCAGGGCTTTTGTGGGGACCAAATGAGGCACTGCACACAGCATACTTTGCAAACTCTTAAGCCTTCCCCGACGTACGGCTTCGTTGGTTGTATTACTCTCCTGTGTATGCAAAGACACTGTTATCCAAGTCTTTTGAAAAGGCTTACCATGGAAACCAAATAATAAAAGCAAAAAGCTCAATCATAAGGCTTCCACTGAAACCTGCTTCTATTCACGTCCCTTGCACACACAGCCCATGGAGACGATCGTTGCAGTCCACTCCCACCGAGACACCTACTTTGGCTTTTGTTCAGCCAGCAAGACGGTCAACCAACCTCAGCCGGCAGCCAAGGTTCAGCCAGCACGTCTCAGAAGCCCATGACTTAGAAAAAAGCTGCCTAGTGGACTCCAGTAATTTCTCTCCTACCCAAATGGTGCTCATGACTTGAAAATACATCAGGAGAAAAGTTATAGACAGGTGCTCACCCAACATCACACCTGTACCAGGTCCAGATGCCATCATTTTGACGCTGTCTGTATCATTTTCAGAGTTCTGACAGACTGGAACCTAACGCATGAAAATAGGTTGAGATTTTTGTTGAAAAGGGAATCAAGATGACATTACATCATCGGGGCTGTCTTTCCCCTGGATTGTTTGAAAGCCACTCTTCGAGTCAGGAAAGAGAAGGTTGTGCAGGTGTGCTTTTCAGCATGAACAGAGCAAAAAAATCCGTTCCAACTTCATGGCAAACCGGAGCCAACATTTTTCTGAGTTCCAAGTCTTTTTAGGTGATAGAATTGGGTTTATTTATTTCTCTTTTCCTCCGTTCCTCATTCCTGTGTTCAGGGTATGCATTACCCTGAAAGGAGTGTCCTTCTGATGTTCCCAAGGACGGCCCAGAAGCCAGCAGGGGCTGCTTTAGTAGGCTTAGGATCAGCTTTGCAGAATAAAATTTCACAATATCTCCACTTACTCCCACCCTTTGGCAATTGTCTTACTTAGCTTTGGCTAAATACAACTTAGAGTTCAAAGAGAAAATGCATGGCGTGCTTTCTCTGGCTTCCTCAAAAATCCAGGGGATTCCATGTGGGTAAATCTCATATAAATAAGAAATACATGATTCCATTTCTCTATGATCATACTGGGTTTAAGAGAAATGGAAAATGTGTCTGGCTTGAAATATTCTCTCTTCACTTCAGGGGGGGAAAAAAAAGTGTGACTCAATAAGACAGATCCAAAACACTAGGCCAGGATCATTAGACCCAAGTGAGGAAAATACCGAAACAGCAAAAGAAAATATAAGTGAAACTTTCGTCTTCGCTAGCACTGGGGAGCTCAGAGAAGCTAAGCCAGCAGCTGAATTTCTGAGGATGGCGTGTGGCTTCGTTCCACCCCTCCCCGCCCCCAGGGCAGTACAGGTCTAGCCATTTTACCCACTGACCTGGGCAGCAGCCCTTGGGCTGTGTCTGTCCTTGCTCATGTATCCCAGTCTGTTGCCAAGGGAAAATGAAACTGAAGCCCAGGAGTAAAATGCCAAGAATGGCAGCAGAAGAAAGGAAACCTGTTAAATGTCTCTGCCTCTCCATTACCTTTGCTTCTTTCTTAACACTAAATCTTCTAGAACCAGGCGCTTGTGCTAATAAAGGCCTATTAAATAAGCGATTCAAAAAAAGATGCAAGAGCAAATCTTCTCCAAGGTGCAGGCAGTGCACCTGCAAACAAAGGATCTGGGTTCTGGGCAGCAATGTGGCTAGCCGCTAAGCACAGGACTCCTCATTCAGGCGGACCAGCTTCCCCACTTGTCTTCTGTGAGGCACAAGATAAGTCAATCTCTCTGATTCTCAGATTTGGCATTTGTCTAGTGGGGTTAAGAACTATGACTATCGCCGGGCGCGGTGGCTCACGCCTGTAATCCTAGCACTCTGGGAGGCTGAGGCGGGTGGATCGCTCAAGGTCAGGAGTTCGAGACCAGCCTGAGCAAGAGCGAGACCCCGTCTCTACTAAAAATAGAAAGAAATTATCTGGCCAACTAAAAATATAGAAAAAATTAGCCGGGCATGGTGGCTTATGCCTGTAGTCCCAGCTACTTGGGAGGCTGAGGCAGTAGGATCGCTTGAGCCCAGGAGTTTGAGGTTGCTGTGAGCTAGGCTGATGCCACGGCACTCACTCTAGCCCGGGCAACAAAGCGAGACTGTGTCTCAAAAAAAAAAAAAAAAAAAAAAAAAGAACTATGACTATCTCATGATTTTCGTGTGCCTCAAAGAAATAATCCAGATAAACACTTAGCACATTGCCTGGTGCAAACCAAGTTCCTATAAAGGTTAGTCATTGTTATTGTTATTGTTAGGAACTTGAAAATATGCCTCATGAGAGGCAGGTAAAACACCCTCTCTAAACCATTTCACTCCCAACTCTGCAAAACTTGCAGCTATGCTCGCCAGATATAGCACTTAATTAGAATTTTAAAATTTCTGCTCCCATTTCTTATGCACCATTAAATCTGATAGAGTTGGAATTCCTCTGGGCAGTTCAGCAGCCCCCTGCCTGCACCTGGATCGGCCTGGATATTGCACGGATGTGAAGAGCATAGCCTGGAAATTTCATCTGTACAGAAACAGGCTTGCTCAGGCCAGCGCTGCCTGCGCCAGGAGCTGGCCGGTCTCTAAGAGAAATACTTTGTCTCAGGGAACAAATATAAGGATTTTCCACAGGCTCCCTGTCCAAGGAGCAGCTTCCTGATAATGAACCAGGCAGTGTGCTCATGTTTACACATTAAGCTTCCATGATGACCAAATATAAAGGCAGCCTCTGGCATTCAGGGTGACACCAATTATGTAGGTGACGGCAGCATCCCGGAGCATTGAAAATGCCATCCCTAGACGGAGGGAGGTGTGCAAGTCTGGAGAGCTGCACCTCTCGAGCCTGCTCACTGATGGAGGGCAGGAGGTCAGCACCCAGGGGGCGTTGACAGAGGTGGGCACAAAAGAAGATACTGTGCCTTCCTCTCCATCCTCCATCTCCCACAAACGGGATCTATTTAGCTCTAACAAGATGTTATGGGTCCGCCACATTGTCCAGCTTTTTATTTTACTTTTATTTGTGAGACTGAGTTGGTAGTGTCATTTTCCCGGTTAGAATAAGGAAACATAAAATTCCCACTCACCACCAAACCTGATTGGCCTGCTATAGAGCAAGAAATCCATCAGCGGCTCCATCAGTCATTCAGTCCGTCAGTAGTTGAAGCAGGAGAGAGGCTGCAAGAGCTCCAGGAAGACAATGAACTGATGCAAGTTGCTGCTTCCTCCAATGGACCCAATTCTGAGATACCACAGGAGCAGGAAGAAATTTGGTGAAGCCCAAAACCTCACATTCCCCTTGTGAGACTCACCTGAGGACACAGAACGTGACTGGGTTGCAGCGTAGAGATGGCATCCCAGACAGGAGGAGGGCCGGGCCACCGATGAGCATGGGGGCCACAGAGAGCTGTCAGTCCCTGCCCTTTTCTTTCCCCAGCACGGCTCTGGGAAGATCAGTATCTGCCCATCACCTGAATGAAATAGAAAGTTAGCAATGCCAGCCCAGCCCAGGGCCTGCCGGAATTGAAAGGAACCATTAGAGCAGCCCACGGCAGAGTTAAGGGGGTTTGCTGAAGAGCAAACCCACCCAACTGGGGAAGAGGTACAAAGAGAGAAAGGGTCCCTGATATATTTCCAAGGGAATATAATCCAGAGGGAAATAAGTCATTAAATAAAAACAATAGCTCATTGAACAGCCTATACAAGAGGGAGCAGATTTCATGGACACAGAAAAAGAACCTAAAAGAAGAGAAGCATAGTAAATATCCTCAAAGAGATAAGGGAAGATATTGAAATTATGAAGAAGGAGCAAGCAGTCATAATAAAAAAAAAAAAAAGAAGAAAAAGAAGTAGAGGTAATGGGTGTATCAGTCAGGATTCTCCAAAGAAACAGAACCAGTAGGAGGTGTGTGTGTGTGTGTGTGTGTGTGTCTGTGGGTATCACACATAGGGGAGAGAGAGAGAATTGGCTCGTATGATTGTGGGTGCTGGCAAGAACAAAATCTAACGGATAGGCCATCAGGCTGGAAACCCAAACAAGAGCTAAAGTCACAGTCTTGAGCTCGAAATTCGTAGGGCAGGTTGACAGGCTGAAAACTCTATGTTACAGTCTTAAGACAGAATTTCTTCTCTGGGAAACCTCAGTTTTTGTTCTTAAGGCTTTTACCTGATTAAGTACCTACATTATTGAGGGTAATCTCCTTCCCTTAAAGCCAACTCAGTAAAAATTAAGCACATCTACAACAAATACTTTCACAGCCACATCTAGACTAGTGTTAGACCAAACACCTGGGCACCATAACCTAGCCAAGTTGACATATAATTAACCATCACACAGGGGATAAAAGTATTTTATTAAAATAAAAAACTCAATACATAGACTGAATAGCAGCCAAGGAACCAATTACTGAGCCAAAAGACTAAGTCCAGAGGCATTCCAAGCAGACTTCAGAAGGGGTAATGAAATGGAAAATGTTAAAGAAAATTTAGAAGAGTCGGAGGGTAGAAGGAGAACTGTCAATGCTCATATAGTAGGACTCCCTTAAAAAGAGGGGAAAAAATGGAAGAGAGGAAATATTTGAATACATTATTACTTAAAACTTTCCAAAATTGAAATAAATGTCTAATACCTCAAATAGAAAGCTGTCATGAAGGGCCAATGGATTAAGTAAGAAAAAACTCAGACTTCTATGTAACCAAAGAGAGGCCATGTACAGAGTGATAATTTTGGTGACTCCTTACCCAAGAGGTATGTTAAACTCAATCCTGTGCACCTGAGGTCAAAAATTAAATAAATAAATTTATAAAGAGCAAACTTCTAGAAATCAGAAAATCTGAATCCTAGTATGTTCCAAATTTATTGACAAATCAACATCTTTGGGCCTCAAGTTTGATATCTATAGAAGAAAAATACTAATATTAACAAACAGTCCTTGTACTTCATCCATTAATTCAACAAACATCCATTGAGCACCTTATATGCCAGAGACTGTGCCCGCCGGTGGGGATACAGAGTCACAGGAGACGCAGCCGAGCTCTCAAGGTACTGACTCCTCACGGGAGCTGATGACATACCAAACAAAAGGAGGAAATGTTGCAAGGATAACCGTAAGACAAAACTTGCATGGAAATCACAGGTCATACAACAAAGCACTGAGTATTTGATAACTGATTTTGACTTGGCTGAGAAGGACCTATGTTCTGATCCTGGGATTGCTATGCAACACGTGAACTCCTTGAGGGCAGGGACAAAGGATTATTTGGTTCTATGACCCATCCCAATGTTTAGCAGAATAAGAGTTTATTAACTTTTTGTCAAATAAATGAATGTAGAACGGATGCCAGTTTGGGTCAGTGTTGAGTCAGTGTTCCAAGTTCTCTATTTCTACGTCAAGAACCCGGGAATAAACAGAACAGGGAGGGGGCTGTGTCTGGGGGCAGACTTACTACATCCACAAGCAGGTGAACACGCTGGCCCCTAGGCAATGTCCGAGCCCACACGTGGTCATAATTCCGGGACTTACATCAGAATATTAGAGAATTTCATCATCTGTCAGCCGACTGGGAATCAAATGCGCACAATGCTAAGAAAGAACCACCTCCCGTAAAGTCCTAGAAAACCTCTGTTCTCCAGCACGTGCACAGGAAGAACTGAGCACCAGCTGGAGCACTCGTGGATAGAATGGGCGGGATGACGCCCTCCCAGGAAGGTTCTCGGAAGAATGACGTGAGATGCAAAGGGCCTCGCAGTTAGAGTTGCTCAATCAATATTTGTTACGTCAATAAACAGAGGCATTCCGCAAATGCGATTCTTCCTTCTCCCTTCTTTCTCTCACCCTTCCACCTTCCGGAGAGAGGCAGGTAGCCATGAAATAGAGCAGTATTTTGAGGAACTTGTGCAACTCTGGGAAGACTGAACTGCAGGAGAGCATCACCACGATGACAGCGTGGAGAAGCAAGGGAGGCAGGGACCACGTGGGGTTCGGGACGAAGGAGAGACTAGATTTGGGGAACAACTATCTATCTGTCTCGGCAAAAGGCCTCAACTTCCCTTTGAAAACTTATTTTGTGTGAGGCCTCTGCCCAAACTTAACAGATACTTAACATAAAACTGACTGTATTCCAGGCACTCTGCCACGTGCTTTGCACATATGGGCACACTGAGTCCTAGCAGCGGTCCAGTGGGGCAGGTACCACTATGATCCCCACTGCATAGACGCAGGAGCTGAGAGCCAGAGGGATGAGGCAGGCCAGGCAGTCTCCACACTGCTTGGGATTTGAATCAGTACACCCAGGAAGCGTGTTGAACTGCAGACTCACACGCTCGGGGATTAGATGAAATAGCTGAGAAACAAAAAATTGCGGAATGAAAAGAAGACCAACGCTGTATCCCTGAGAAACAGCAGCTACATTTATGGGACGGACGGAGAAGGGATTGACCTCAGGGTGTATTGTACGAGAGAGAGAGAGCTGGAGAGTGAGGCAGAGTGCTGTCTTGGCAGTTCAAGGGAGGGTGTTCAAATACGAAGTCCAGTCAGCCGTTCCAGGAAAGGCGTCGGGAAGTGTTTGCTGCAGTTGGCAATTAGTAGGTCACTTACAACCTTGGTGAAAAGAGCTTTAGTGGCCTGCTGGGGGAAGAATCCATGGCCTTACACTCAAATACCTTGTAAGACCCTCAAAGGAAGATCTGTCTCTCCATTCCATCTCTTCTGTCTTTGACCAGGCTTGTACATAGTAAGTGCTCATTTTGCTGGTTTGTCATTGCTGATGCTCAGGATAACATGCTCAGTACTGCTGTTACAAAGTCAAGAGTAAAAGATGGTGTGTGTGTGTGAGTTGAGATTTCAGAAATACGGGAACAGGAAGCAACTGCCCCTCAGTTTCAGTTTAGCAGGAGAGGTGGCAGGCAGACAAGAGCTTCCCTCATTGGTAGAGGGCGATGACCACGAGAGGCCCACGGACAGTGACCAACTCCACACAGGCACAGAGAGAAACTACAGTTCTCCCCTTCTTATGGAGAGTCATTTGCCAAAAACTGAGGTGATGGGTCAAGGTTACCAGGAACCCAGAGCCCACCCTGAAATGCTGTCCCTTCATCTGCCTCTGGTCCTTCTTTTTTGGCTCCTGAAGTCCAGTCATTCTTTGCAGTTGCAACCACGCTGGTGTGTCTTGGAGAAAAAACACACAGTTCCTCGTGGGTTGCCAGCAGTTGCGGGAGGAATACGAAAGCTGACTGTTGCTTCCACAGCTCCAGGAGCACTCGGACTTCAAAAGAGGAACCACTCATGCTGTCATTACTGCAGTGGTGACTCGTGCAGGATTTCTTTTCCGACGCAGCATTGGATGGACGGGCTTGGCTCCGTGTGACGGGGAGAGAAGGGTGTTGCAAAGACACTGAGTCACCCTGCCTGCCCCACGCCCTCCGCAGAGACCCCTCGCTGCACTTCCTCCTACTCCTCTGAAGTGAAAGGTCAGCCTCTCATGCTCATGCCAAGTTTTTTTCAAACACACATATGCAAAAAAAAAAAAAAAGCTTTAGAGAGGGTAAATTTTTTAACATGAAAAGAAATAAGGAAAGTCTCTTGCAAAAATATATTTAAAAGTAATCCTTCCCTCCAAACTGCTCCATCATTCCAGAATGCAGAATGATAAAATTTTCCAATTGTAAACGCGTAAGGAATAAAATAGAAGGAATGAATGCCCCACTGTGTTAACGCAGGCCTCTTAAAAATGATCCTAATTTCTTCCAGAAGGCTCTGTAGGCTAGATTGCAAGGTTTGTCTTAATATAGAATTATTCCAGCAGGAATATATTCCGTTCTCTTTACATGTCTTTAGTACTAGTGTGAACACGGTGATATTTTACAGTTGGCACCCTGTGTTCCAAAGGGTTATAATCATGCCCTGTGCATTTGAAATGCCTCTTGCTAAGCGCAAGGATCAACCCCAGGATGACCCCACTCGGCAGATCCAGCCATTTCCCACCCAGAGTCATGTGAACCATGAGCAGTGCGACAGACCTGCGGACCCAGGCCAGGCCCCCGGGCTCCCAGGCAGGGTGTCGTGGCGACACCTCGACTGCTGGCTCCGTGTTCAGGATAACTTCTGCCTCCCACCCTTCACTGGTCCCCAGTTAGGAATTTGCACAGCCATTTTATAGACCCTGCCAGGAGGGCTGTGAGGTAGCCTGGACAGAGGTTGTAGGGTATCGTTCCTATTTAACTGATAGAGAACTTGAGCCTTGGAGTTTCACGCACAGTGTGGCAGTTCCTGGACCCACGGCCTCTGAATCTCAGCCCACTTCTCCCCACTCACCCCACGAGGCCAACCCAGTGCTGAACACGGGGACTGACCTGCTACGGTGGGAGCCTGAGGTGCTTCTCTTCCCGAGTGTCCCCATGCTGCCCCCCAAGGCCTCCCGCCCCAGGGACACTGTGCTTCTACTCATCACTCCCTTTTGACATCCAGAGATCTCTGTCGGACTGCGCGGCTGCCTGTCTCCACGCTCTTTCTTTTCCCGTGCCAATAATAACCTGCCTCCGATTAGTTTTAACAATTTTCTCTGGAGATTGTCCAAAATCTTCTCAGCCAAACAACGAGGGAAAGGGAAGGGCTGGCACCCGCCCAGTGCCACGCCGAGGACATCTCCTTGGGCACGGGCAACTTTGCCTCAGGATGAACGTTCTGAAAACTTGTTCCAAGTATTATGTTCAATTATGTGAGACAAGTAACATTTTAAATATATCAGTGTGCTTTTGCTTTTTGCATTTCTCTGTAAGTGACCTTCCTAGTTAGTGGAGGAGTGCTGAAGGGGGGAATATTAGGGTGTTAATAAGAATGCCAAGGGAGAAAGGTCTAATGTCCACAGTGGGATTATCGCACCTATGGAAAGGCTTTGTCAAGAGAGAAAGGGGTTTTCTCAATCCCTTTGTCTACCTTCCTTTAACATTTCAAAAAGCAAGCCTGGCACACCCGCTCTGGGAGTTTTCCTTGCTAGGGATCTCATCCAGGAAGGAGCCTGATGTAGGGAGAGAGAAGGAAGATGAAGGGAGAGGGAGACATTTGGGGGTCAAGGACTGTGATCCCCACACCCCAAGGCCCCACACCTCTCAAAGGGGGCCTCAGGTGAGGTATGGCTGAGTGCAAGCTTCCGGGACCTCCCGCGGCCGTCTGCCATTTCCAACACGCAGCAGGAGATGGCGCCCGGGTGGGTGGGTGGCCAGTAGGTGGACAGTTGGAGGGAGTGACCTGGATCTCCATGGCTGGTCTGTTGCAGGTCAGGGACCACAAGTTCTCTGTGCCTCCCTGGAGACAAGTGGAAGTGGTGAGAAGCGGTTGGCTTGGCCTGGACTTGGATGGGAGGGAAGAGGTCCCAGAGGGGAGGCTGAGAGATAGAACACATGGCCACCATGATGTTACATAAAAGTTGCAATACTAACTATAATCCCATTTGGGTGCTATCATCAAATAACAAGCGTCAAACCACTCCCCCCACCTCCACCAGTACGACCACCCTAGTCCAAGCCCCTTTCCTCTCATCTCTCATCCTGGTCTTGTGCATCCACCTCCTTACTGGCCATCCTGTTTCCACTCTTGCCCCTGCAGTCTACTTTCCACCCAGGAGCCAGGGCGATTTCTTTAAAAACGTAGCTAAGACCATGCCACTCCTCAGGTCAAAGCCCTCCAATGACTTCCCAGTGGATTTGGAATACAATCTGAAGTCCTCACCTCGGCCAGCAGGATGCTCCATGATCCGGCCTCTGTCTCCTTCTCAATCCCATTTCCCGTCTCCCACTCTACTCACTGCAAGACCTCCTGGCCCACCTGCAAACATGCCAACCACACTCCCAGCTCAGGCTCTGCACATTTGCTCTTCCCTCTGCCTGGAATGTTCTCGCAAACATCCTCATGGCTGGCACCCTCATTTCATTCAGGTCTCTTCTGTCACCTCTTAGGAAAGGCTGTCCTTAACCACCCTTCCCAAAATAGCAACCCGCCCGTGTCACTCTATTGCCTTACACTGCTTCCTTCTTCTTCATAGGACCTACCACCTCTCACACTGGCTCATATTGAGCCTCATATTGGCTCACTGTCTGGCTCTCCAAACTAGAACCCAGGCTTCCTTAGGACAAGGACTCTGTGTGGTTCACTGCCTGGCACATAGTACATGCTCAGTGAATGTTGAGTGGATAAAAATGGTACCCCAGGCTCTGTAAACTGCAGAGTTCATGCTCTTGATCACTATTCTATGCTATTCCCCAGCACCGGGACGCGCTGATCAGCCTGAAGTGTGTAAGCAATGGACATGCACACACTGAGTTGTGTTTCACAGTCCCCGTTAAAGCACTGTCCAAGGGAAGGCACATCTTGGCCCAAGGCCTTAGTTATTCTGCTCCTAGGGACAGGAATCTACCAACTGTAGAAAGGCCAGTCAGCTAACCAAGTGTGACACCATTAAATGTCTGATGCACTGTCACAATACCCTGTTCTATGCTCTTCATACCACTTAATATTATTTGAAATTCCCTGTTTATTTCTTGTTTCTTTGTTTACCATCTGTTTTCTTTATTGCCATGAAAGCCCTATGAGAACAGATACCTTGTCTTCAATGTAGAAGGATCAGAATAATAAATAAATGAATGAATTCATGCAACTGATTTGTTTAGTTCTCTTTTCATAATACCCAAGCAGTTTTCTAATTATAATTTCACTTCACAGAAAGATAATGTCCAGGTCAAACTGATGCAAATAATAGTATTTACTGAGTAATTAATAAAGTGATGTTTTTGTTTATACATCAGTTTCCTGAAGCATGGTTAATGCGAGTCTATCTCTAAAAATCAACCTTAGTCTCAACGTGAAAAAAAATAAGAAACAGAAAAACAGTCCCTGAAAGAGAAGGAAGTCACCAAGATAAACCTCACTTTAAGCGGCTTCTTGACCATCACAATAAATTGGAATGAAGGCACAACGAAACACTTTGATTAAGATCAGTCTCTTATTGTCTCATGATTTTTAATGTATTCCAACCAAAAGGACAAAGTGAGATCTCACACGAAGGGAAGTGATCTTTGCAATTTTGTAGATCTCAAAATAGAAGTATTGCAAAGTTTAGGAGGAAAATATGCCATGATTGATTGGTGTCTGCCCTGGCATGGGAGGGAGGAGAGTGACATTTACGCCATGTATCTGTCATCCCACATCTAGACAGTCTTTAGTCTTCTAGTTTCCTTGGAAAGTTCAGACATCTCTTCAGGGGATTTTCTACTCCCCTGTCCTAGATGCTTCCTGGAGGGTTAATGTAGGACAAGTTAACTTTTCATCCTTCAATTCCTACCAAGTCTGTTTCCTTGTTTACAGAGAGCCAGCCAGACTATGTCAGACCCTCCAGGAGAGAACTATAACCTATGAGCAATTATCTGTTTACAAAACTCTGTGTCCTTTGGTTCCACAGCCCAGCATTCAGGGTGAGAGCAAGAACATTCCATCTCAACTTGGTATTGGCATTGCTCATGTGTGCTCCAACTCATCCCCTTACACTCTGCTTCTGTACAAAATTAGGCACTGGAACAAATGCCACTCCTGCCCCAGATGGGTTGTTTGTTTTCTCATCTCATAGATCCAGAAGACACCCTCTACTCCTGCTTCCTCCTGTCCCCCCTGGACTACCTGGAAAAAAAAATCTCAAGTTTCTTCTTTATCAGTAACCAAGTTTTCTCATTGGGAGGGTAAAACCCTCATGTGACCAAGGAGAGGACCCAAGCGTGCTGTAGCTTGGGGAGCAGAAGGCCTTTCAGAAAGCAGCCACTTAATGCAACTCAAGACCCAAAGCTCAACTCTCAGAGTAGGATTCAATTTCACTTCTCATTATGCCATGAATGGATCTTTAGAGCTTATTTGAAATTTCTGATGGGGGACCCTGCCACGTGTGTACCCATCACAAAGAATGATCTTCCCTACCTGGAAAGATGGTCCTCTCAAACCCAACATGCAGCTGCAGGCCATCTGGACAGTGAGGAGGAAAGGACAGATCTATCCAGGGAACCGGACTGGCAATCGGCAATGCAGTGACAAAAATGGCAGCTACCCCTGTGTCTGCATCTAATTCTCAGGGAACAAAAATTTTGTTTACAATGTTTTCCCACTTTGGTCTCTAAGGCTAGTCAATTCTATGAAGATAGGGGCAATACTTTTTTTTGTATTTATTGTTAAAATAAGCCCCCAGTAACTATTTATGCTTTGATAATAGGGTGGATATGATAATCATTTTATGGATGGGGACTAGAGACAAATAAGGTTGGCTACTACTCTAGAAGCTTGATGAATGAATTAACAAATTACCAGGGAATAGCTAAGAGAAGGCAAAGAGATGATCTGACTTCTAATCTCAAAGCAAACATCTGAAACATGACTTGTGCACTGATAGAAGGTAACATCTCCATTCCTTAGAGCACTAGGAACCTTCCATCTCACTCCAGTCTTCTCCATGTCATGCAATTCCCACCCCCATGCATGAGATTATAGAATATTTGGGTTATCCACAGCTGATATTGGATCTCAATATACAATGGATAGAAAGAAAGAAAACTTTAAGGATCCCTTGGAAAGTGAAGAAACACAATTTCTGAATGTAGTATGTATTAGAATCATCAGACTAAGTCACCAATAAGTATTCAAAAGGAACTAATATTTACTGAACTTTATGATTCAAGCATTGTGTGAACACTTCATATAAAACTTCTCACTTAAAAATGTTCATTTTGACTTCTGATCACACAGATTTTTGCATATTATCTGTCTTGTGGAGTTCCAGATCTAGATACTTTGTGAGATAGTCTATAAATAGAAATGGAGAGATTTATAATCAATTATTCCCTCTTTCCCTTTAAAAAATATACAACTTAAGCTCTCAATTCTGTGTAAATTATTTTTAAATAAGTACAAATATTTATGAAAAAAGGAATGACAAGATAAAATTTCTAAGTCTAGTGGCACATGAGCTGTTTAATGTTTATGAGCATTTAACACTCAGCGAATTTGCAACCGGGAATTATTTTAATATGACTCATTAGGTTGAGTGGCTCTTCTTAAGAAGAAATTATTTTGAATCTACGGATTATGTGAAGTGTGTATTCCAGCCCTCGATCAGGCTGTGGGCAGATACCTCAGAGCAGAGTCACCTAGGCCAAACACCAATTGTGTTGTGTTTTGTTTTGTTTTCAACACCAGAAAATAAGTGGCTGAGAGTACACCTTGTTCTTGCCAACTCAAAAAATAATACTGCATCTGCAAGAAACAACCATTTTGCATAAGTTTGGAAGGGAGTTTCTTCATGGAAAATGTTCTAGTCAATTTAAAAAATACACTTTGATACTCACCTGTTTTCTCATCAGTTTCTCCAAGTAAGAGGATACACTGGCCCCACGTGGAGGATTTATAGCTAGTATCATGGATACCATACATCAAGCACCTGCCATGTTTTAGATAATTGACTCAATTATCCACATTCCAACCATGTGAAGTACTATTATTTCCCTTCATTTCAGAGAGGAGGAAACATGTCTAAAAGAGATGAGGCTCAGAGAGGTTAGGAATTTGGCCAAAACCACCCAGACAGAAAGTTGTGGAACTGGAATCCCAAGCCAAGCTGAAGTGGACCAGTATTCATGGAGTCACTTGTTGGTTCTTGGGCATCAGCACAGTTCCAGGATGAAACCCAGGAGGTCTGAGTCTGTAGCAGGAGGGTGACTGAACTCATAGAGTGAAGACAGTGTCCATGCACCAGCCAAGCCTTGCAGCATGCTGAGCTGTCTGGGCAGAAAGGGGCATTTGCCTGCACTGTGGAATGAGGTTCATCATAGAATGAAATGGGGTGAGCAGAAATGAATAGCTAAGGAAAAGCAATATTATTACTCTTTGAGCAGCTTTAAATCTGCTCCCCTACTTGTGAACACCAGCAGCAGACAAACCACCACCACTAATAGCACCAGGACTGCCACCATCACCGCCACCACCACACCATGAAGATGCCAACGCCACCCAGCTCTGCCACCCCCTCCACCAGCTCGCCTCCCCTGCCCTTTGTCTCTTTTGTTCACTGGCCCTTTGTGGTCTTGTCCCATCCCCTCTCCCTCAGCTGTTTCCCACTAACCAACAGAAAGGCAAGGTCATTAGCACCGGCATAGGAAAAAAGAAATCGTTCTGTTTCTTAACTCCCACTCAGTGCTTGGCAGGACTACAGAACTAAACTATGATGTTTACTGTGTACCTGCCTTCATGAACTTTTAAAAGCTCATTCAAGAGTCAGATAACACTGGGGTCCGGTTCTGGATCTGCCACTTAAGCATCATGTGATATTAGACAAGGTATTTAAGGTCTCTGAGCTTCAGGTGCCCTGTCTTGAACAGGAATAAAAAGTTCCACATTTTAGGATTCTTGTGATAATAGATGTTGGGGGAGGGGACATTTGGCATAGTTCCAAGACAGCTGAATCTGCACCTGAACCTAGAGGCAACTGACTGTGGGGCAACCTGGCATCTCCTCTCCAACTGACCGCCCTGAAGTCTAGGTCCGTTCCTGACTGCAGACACCTGGTAATGTGGGGACCGCTGGCAAGAAACAGTGAGAGAACAGAGAAAATGGGACATAGGATCACTGGTTAGATGTGGGAGGCATTGGCAGTTGTGTGTGGGGAAGGAAAGGTAAATTTCAGCAGGACTTACATTCATTGGTGAAAGCCTTAAAACTTTTAAATATTGCTTGTTTCCATCAGAGCACAGTGCAGGAAGCAAAGTCACTTTAGGTATATTAAGCAGAAAGAAATTTAATATAGGGAATTGGGTGCTTAGGAAGTCTTTGGAAGGGCAGAAAGACAAGTTGTGGATGATCTTTACTTACAGTGATGACTCTCAGAATAACACAGATTGTTCCACCAGGTGAGCTGCTACCCTGAGGCTCCTACTGAAGCTATGGGTTCAAGACCCTCTCCCATAACTGTGATTGATTAGGAGGCCACAATCAAGAAGCCACCACAGTTGCCTCTGCAACTGCATCTCAACATCCTGGGAGCTGAAGAAAGCATACAGCAATGCTGCTGCAGCACAACCTCACTGAAAAAGAAAAAAGAAAGTCAGATGGTTTCCACCTTGCTTCTGCCTTCCAAATCCAAAGTCTAAGAGTGTATAATTAGCAGAATCCAGTGCTCATTCAGAATCCTAGCTGCAAGGGAATCGGGCATACATGAATTTTAGATTTCCCATTATCTCTAAGTAGGAGAGTGGAATGGAGCTTGAGCAAGGAATCCACAGCACCCACTACTTCTAAGACTCTGACTATGAGAAATTTCTTTTTCCTACCACCCTCTACATTTGCTTTTCAGTGTTCAGAACCTAACACCTTCTATAATCATTTGTTTTTTATAGCTCTTATGATTCTGATAAAAACATCCTTATTATCTTGTTCTAGTACATTTGAAAGCTAGGCTAAATGGATGTTTATCTTTTCTCTTTTGTAATATCTGATTTGATTCATTTTTCACATAGGAATTTCAAGGTCTAACTCTGATAAACTTCAAGTTTATCCTTGGAAACTAATTTAGCATGCAGTTTATATAAAAGACACTGGACAACCTTTTTGTTTTTTTTTTTTTTTGGCTAATCACATACAATAGTATTACTGACCTTCAACTGTTCTAGGGGAAGGAAATGGGGCAGAGGAATTCCCAGTTTTATTACAGGATTGCTACAAAGAGGGATTTAATATCACCAGATTTATATTTTATTTATTTTGCCTTAAATGGATTCATGTTGGTTTTTTTTTTTTTTGATGACTCAAAACGTTAGCATGAGAAATATAAATAATGAAAATAAACAGTTGGCTTTTATTCAATTCATGGACACAAGGCATTTTAACATGAATTATTCTTTGCTGCAATCCTAACTTTTTTTTTCAATTTCAGCCTGGCCTATCTTTTGTATGTTACCTTAAATTTAGGAAATTTTCAAAGTTATACAGTACTAGCCACTTTTATTTTTGTTTCACTTTTACTCCCACAAACATCATTTTCTTTTTTTCAGAATATTATGGGGGTACAAATGTTTTGGTTACATAGATTGCTTTTGTTCTACCCAAGTCAAAGTTATAAGTGTGCCCATCACCCAGATGGTGTGCATTGTACCCATTAGGTATAATTTCACCCATCCCCTCTGACCCCTTCCCCTGCTTGATTTCCATTTAGTTTTACTTCCATCTGTGCACATGAGTGCTGATTGGTTAGTTCCAATTTGATAGTAAGTATATGTGATGACAAACCTCAATTATTTTAAAGCAAACTCCAGAAACCATTTTATCTTTTCAAATATATAAATTCAAATTACCACTAACATACTTAAAAAATAACATTAACTCCTCAATACAATTAGACATTGAGTCAGTGCTCACATTTCCCTATCTTTCATTTTTAACTTTTTATTATTAACCTACACCAAAGTAGACAAAAGTGTACAATAACCTCTTATATGTGCATCATCTGACCCCAACAACCATCAATCTTCGATCTCTCTGGCCTCATCCCCATCCCAATAGATGTCTCTCACTCCTCTGTGCTTTTGAAGCAAATCCAGACCTTATATCATTTCTGTAAGTATTTGAGAATGTACCAATAAAAGATGAAGATTCTGACATAACCACAATATCAGTATCACATGCAACACGAAAATTTCTTAGACAGTGTTCATATATCTCATATATCTCTTATCTTATAAATGTCATAAATATTTTTACCGTTTTAAAAAATTAGAATACTTTTCAGAAAATGGAATCTAAAAAAGATCTATATGTTGCAATTGATTGATGCCCTTTAAATCTTCTTTGATCTTACAGTTTCCTTTTCCATTCCTTATTTTTTTTCCTTGCAATATCTTTTTTGAAGAAACTGGGTTGTTTGTCTTATGAAGGTCTACACAGTCTGGATTTTGGTCATTGTGGCCCCACGATGTAGTGTAACATGTTTCCCTGTCATCTGTATTTCCTGTACACTGGGAGTTAGATCTAAAGGCTTAATCATATTCAGGTATTTTTGTCAAGACTATGTCATAGGGGATTTATGCTCTTCCATGGGAGGCGGGGAGAGCACAACATCTAGTTGTCTCCAGTTTTGTGATATCACTATTCATTCCTATTCAATGCCCAGACCCATTGTTTATTAGTGGTTACAAAATGGTAAGACCCCCGCTTCAGTTATTAGTTGGAATACTTCTATAATAAGAATTCTCCCCATCTTCTACTTAGCTATTTCATGGTACAGTTCACATCAGAAATGCAGGATGGATGATCAGTTATTTCCTTGTTTACCAGGTTTCAAATAATAAATTGGTTCCTTGGCATCCTCCAATGATGACCAATTCATTTTCACTTTTGTAAGTGTTATTATGAACTCATGAATTTAAATATATTTGAACCGTTCCTATCTGCTACAGTAATTATTCTTATTGATGCTCAGATTTTCCCATCTTTAGCCTTGTTAGCCCTTGAGTTCTTCTAATATGACTCTGGTCATCTTTGGTACCTTCCTTGCTACCTGATATGACAAGATTTTCTATATACATCCTGTATATCATGCCTGGATTTGGCCACTTTTCTAGGAACCCTGGTTACTTTTAGTGGGAAGTGATATTAGAGCCCACAATTTATTGTTAGGGGTGCTCATTACACTGCCTTTTCCTAAAATTATCTTTATAACATTTTATGTAGTTTATTTACTCTTTGAACTGAGATACAAGTAAGTTCCATACATTGCTATTATTATATCACTTAAATCTCTTTTAAATTATAGGGTCCCCCATGCATTCTCCCCATGTTTTATTATTGTTGTTGTTTTGAATAAGGAGGAGAAATAAGAGGAGGAAGAGAAGGGGGAGGAGAAAGGAGAAACCAGATTATTTATTCTTTCCAGTTTCCTATATCTGGATTTTGTTAATTGCACCCCATGGTGCCTTTTAACATGTTCCTCTGTCTCTTGTTTTTCTGCAAATTGGCCATTGGATCCTGCTTGTTTAAGCCAAGGCTTTGTTGACTTTATATCCTCTTCTAGCTTTCAATGTTTTCCAGTTTTACATAACAAGAGAAATATATTTGATTTATTTACCCAAAAGCATCAAAAAGTCTGAGAGACAGAAATGCTGGTTAACAGCACCCCACTTAATATTTATCTCTATATATTTCAGTATAAATTATCTACCTTTAATTCCTGCAAAAATTAAAATAAGGTCCAGGAGATAAACAAGACTCTGAGAAAGGAACAGCATCACATACAAAGGACTCCTAGTCTAGCCTTTGATGCTCCATTTTTCTTTGCTTCTAAGTCACTACAAGAACTAGACATCTTACTTGAACAGCAAGCCCTACATGGCCTTTCTGACTCCATCACCTTCAGTCTCTTCTAATTCTGAGTAGTTTAACCATTCATTTTTAAGAGAAGGAATTTGAACAGCCAGACCTTTGCCTTCTACAGCTATTCTTTGCCCCAGCTGAAAATAACTTAGCTAACTAAAACTCAGCTTAAAATCAACCAAACAAACAAAAAAAACTTTGCTCTTTGCAAAGAAATTTTGATATCAACTTTCTAGAAGTTTCTAGATATTAAATTGAGGATGGAGGGCTGGGTTCGGGGCGAGGGGGATAGGGAAACTCTCTATTAACCAATCAACTGGCCATGAGTATGATCTGAGATCACAGACCTGTATCAAGAGCCTTGGAGCAACTGGCTTCTTGGAGAATATAATGAATGGCAAAAAGGTGCTGTGTACAAATGATCTTGCAGAATGACTAGAGCTATGAGCAAGCATTAAATTTGCAGCAGCTTAATCTTAGCTCAGAGTTTCATCAGAAACAGAAGTCTACCACTTGAACCACACACATGTCAACGATGAGCTGACTGAGTCCAGCAGGAAAGCAGAGAACTGAGTCAAGTGCACTCAGAGCATGTGCATGGAGCCTGACGCAGGCTGGCCTCGTTGGCATTGCTCCCCCCACTCACTTGGCGGTGCAGAGGTGGAGCAAGGAAGGCGGAGAAGCCTCTTGATCAAAATAAGTCTCTGGGCCTAACTGTGAACCCCACATGCAGTCTCTGCTGCTTGTAGCCGGCTGACCTGGAACTATGGTGCCTCATTCCCCCAAGACCCTGCCTGGCCTGGGACCTGAACAGACCCCAAGGAATTAGTATGTTCACAGCCTCCAGCTTCTCCCAGGTGGGTCTTGGAATGGGTGAAGCACCTGGTATCTCTGAGGTGAGCCCTCAGCATCGTGATATCCTTGAAATTCTCCACCTCTGGCTTCAGCCACCCGCTCCATTGAATGGGGCCCCTCCCCCAGTTCCACTCTGGTTGCCCACTAGAACGTGTCCCACTGAGCCCCACACAGCTGGGTCCTGACACTTTGCTGTGGCTGATGCATCTGAGCCTCCTGCACCTGCAGCCCAGTGACAGTCTTTCAGGTGCTACCACCATCCCAGTCCTTCCCCCCACAGCGGTAAGAGCACTGGACTAAAAGTGTTGGGTTCAAGCCCAAGCTCTACGAAATTCACTAAATTTAATCATTAAACCTGTGAATTCCCATTTCCTTACCTGAAAATTAGGAATACTACTAACAAACCTCCTCCCCTTTGAGAGTGGTTAAATAAAAGCAAAATATAATGAATTAGATTATGCTGCCTCTCTCGTGTCTGGCACTTGTCATCACACCAGCTTTCTGAGCAACAGACACTTCATAGGAATAGTCTTTGAGAAACGTGATGCCTTTATGTCCACAGAGTTAGCTTAATGGGAATTCTGAGCATAATGACACTCAAGACACTGGTGTCCCTCTGCAGCCACCTCCTACACATCCAGCAGGACCCACGTGGGTCTTCCAGATAGTAAGCAGTGTGTGTGTAGATCAAATGGCCAGTAGCATAGCAAGACCTGGCCAGACCACGCAGCTACCAAAGGAAGGAAGACAGATTCTTCAAAACTCAAAGACAGCAGCTCACCCAGAAAACAATTTCACATGTGCACAAAGTGAAAGCCTTATAGACCCAATGCTGGTCTCATCTGGCTCAAATCAGTCCCATTGGAACTGTGGTCAACACAGCCACTTTTGAAATCAATAGGCAGAGTTGAACATAATTAACTACGTCTATGTAATGTGGCCAAATAGTTATAATGTACAGGGCAAAACCTAATGGATATGGTAAGTACATTTAGACAAAGTTGCTCTTAACAAACACACACACATACTGTTCAACAATGTACAACAATTTAATGTTCAATACTTTGCATACAAGTTAAGAGAAATAGAAAATCCCAACAACTAAATACTTGCCCTTCCCTAGGAAAGAAGTTAATACTGGAGAAATTCGTCACAGTGAAATTTGGTCCTTGAACAAAAGCTCTGTTGTGCACAGAGGAAGGACGCTGGGCTGACGGAGACAGTCAAGGAGGGTGAATTCACGCCACAGTCTTCTATGAAGCAAATGCCGCATGCAGGCATTGGGGAAGGACGTGCATCTAATTCTCCCAGGATGCCACTTGCCAGATGAGGAAATTAGCTTGGAGAGAATTCGTGACACACCCAAGCGTGCGTAGCCAACAAGGGTGGGAGTTAAGGACCTTTCCATTTTAACCCCAGGGACTTCTTGGTGAAAGGCAGACTTCCAGCAAAGCACTTCCCCCTCTAGCCGCGCAACAAACCTCCTGGTACACATGTGGTTGTCATCGTGGTGTGCAATGGAGGGACGAGCTATGGGAACTCTACGGAGTATGTCAGATCAGGCTCCACTTCTGCTTTCATTCATGAGTCATGGTCAGCATTTTGCACCTATGAAACCACAATCAAATACGGGCTCTCTGGGGTCATGGGCATTGGAGACTCCCAAGGGCAGGAAGGTGGGAGGGTAGGGAGGGGTGGGGGATGAGAAATTACCTAATGGGTATTACGTATACTGACTGGGTGAGGGTTACACAGAAAGCCCAGACTTCACCATTATGCAATATATCAGTGGAACAAATCTACACATGTATGTACCCCATAAATCAATTAAAAATTTTTTTTAATTTAAAAATAAGAAAGGAGCTGTATGAGGTAATTTTTATATTTTAGTTAGTAAAAAATGATACCTTGCACAGTGGGCTCTATTCCTTGGATTTCTATTACATAAGACCATCAAAATGTGAATCCAATCAAGATGCTAGCACAGTGGTGGTAAGTATATAAACTGGTAAAAACTTTTTGGTAAAAGCTATTAAGATTTAAAATATGGAAATCTGTTGACATAATATTTTCCTATCTAGAAATTTAACTATAGTAATACCATATATAGATATATATCCAAGGAGATATATATATATACATATATATACACACAAGAACATTCACTTCAGTATTGCTTACAAAAATGAAAAATTGAGAACAACCCACATATCCACCAATAGGAATTGGCTAAATAAATCACAGTACACACAGAAAATGGAATATTCTGTAGCCACTAAAAATGCAAATGTGCATTGACATGAAAAAGATGCCCAAGATATGTGGCTGAGAGAAAAAAGCAAATTGCAAGACAGCATGTATAATTATCCCATTTTTGTAAATAATGACACATATGGCTGTCTATGTGTAGGGAGAAGATCTGGAAGGATATTCACCAAAACATTCGCGGTGGCTATTTCTAGGGGACAGAAGTAGGAAAGT
Organism: Varecia variegata; assembly: GCA_028533085.1. Classification (NCBI taxonomy): domain Eukaryota; kingdom Metazoa; phylum Chordata; class Mammalia; order Primates; family Lemuridae; genus Varecia; species Varecia variegata. The sequence goes on from CM052445.1 coordinate 14,562,862, forward strand.
GCCTGCTTTCTACTTTTTATATTTCTATTCTTTTAGAAACTCTTATTTATATGTATATTTATTGTTTTTACAATAAAAGAAAGTAACCAAGATTTTTGCTCTGTTTTTAGTTTGGGGCTTGATGTTTGGGATATAGGAACCTAACTCAGTATGTTCAAATCTGGAACTAGACAGACAAAACAAAAAGAACTGAAATTCTCCGAAATGTGATTCTCACATGAGTCATGCTTGAGAAACAACTCTATGTAAGTATAGATCTGTTGGTAGCTTTCAAACACACAGCTGCCAATACACATATTATTGATGACCCAAAATTTTCTTTGAGGTTCCTGTGGAAAATGGCACAAAACTCACCTCCCTAAAAGTCACTTAAGTGAACGAAAATGGAGTCTGTTTTTGGTCGGGTCTGTAAGTTTTTCAATTAAATAATCAAATTTGTTTTCAAGGCGGAAATTCTGTCATGGTGTGTGTGGAGCGCCTGCAATGGGCCGGGCCATGTCCTGGGGCTGCGGACAGCGCAGAACAGAGCCAGGACCTGCCCGCACAGCACCGGCCGGAGCGGGGACAGGCAGCAAGCACCATCACGCAGGCAGTCGTGTGAGTGTGGGGTCGCGGTCTGAAATGTCGGCTCTTGGTGCGCTCTTGGCCGAAGAATGACCAGACACACCGAAAGCAAGGTAAGCACGAAAATGAGGTTTATTGAGGAGAGGAAGATAGGATCACAGAGCAAGAGCAAGATACAGGTTGACATACGCCACAGATGACGACCGGACCCATTGTCGCAGCAAACTAGGCCTTGGCTATGGTCTGTAATGTGTGGATTGGACCCTCCTCGTGGCACTTTGATGGGCAGCTGGGAGTTACATGACCCGAGTCTTACTGCACATGCAGGTCTCCCATGAGCCTCTCTGAAAGCCCATTTGGGGAGGGGTGAACCACCACGTAGATTTAAGCTAATGAAATGATAATTAGCCTTAGGTTGTCCTAAGTCACCTCCTAGACTCTGTTGTACCTGTGCTGCTTGGCCCATGGGCTGGAGAGTCCTCTGCATTCTTTTGCAGTTGGTGCACTAAGTTCTGGTTGGCAGATTCATAGGGCGTTCCCTCCTCCCCCAGGTGTGACAGTCGCCGGCTTGTCCCCATGAGGGACCGGAGGTCCCTAGCTGTTAACAGAGCCAGGAAACATACGGATGGGGTGAAGGAATTAGACAGGGCCCCACTTCCGCTCTGAGGCTCAGGAAAGCCATCCTGTGCAGGAGCGCTGAAGCTGATATCTACCGGACAGTGGAGTCGGCCAGGCAAAAAGCTAGGAAGGAGCACATGTGCTACATTTTCAACTATGAGGTAGTTAGCAGGCTTTGTCACTAAGAGGAGACCTTGGCCTACATCTCTGTTGTAATCCCTCAGAGACGTTGCACTCAGGACAACAAAGTAAAGCCACAGAGCCCATAAAAGACCCAGCCACTTCATAGGTTGGCCGTGTAATGACCAAGGGGAGGGATTGCTTTGCCTACTTTATGCATGTATTCATTATTCACTCAACAATCCCTGAAACGACCTCTTTGTCTCAGGCACTGTGCCAAGCACTGAGGGATTACACACAGTCCCTAGCCTCCAGAAACTCACCACCTATTAGGGGAGGCACACCAGCTGGTAATTCTAAAATACAGTGTAAAGTGGGAACAATGATGATACCAAACTCTAGAGATGGTGTGAGAATTAAATGAGATAACGTATGCAAGGTGCTTAGAAGAGTGCCTGGCACATAGCAAATGTTCAATAAACATGAGTCATCATCATGAGAATATGGCAGCGTGTAGGATGCACGCAGGGTAGAATAGAGCAGTGCAGGATGGTTAGGGAAGGTCTCCTGATGGGGATAACCTCTGAGTGGGTTTCAAAGGCTGAACAGATGCAGTCAGGCTGCATCATTGCAGTAGAGGACATTGCTAATCAAAGCTCACCCGCACGGTGTGCTTATGCGTCCGGCGCTGTGCGGAGCGCTGTCCTCATTTCTCAGATGAGGAAACTAAGGCTCCAAAAGGTGAAATAGCTAAGGGTCACACACACAGCAAGTGGCAGACCCAGGATTTGATGCCAAGTGGATCTTACCCTAGAAACCAATTTTTTTTCTGGTGGTTACATTTTTGAATATCAAAAAAAAATTTAATTGCAATTAAGGACAGAGCAGACATAAATATCCATGTATCTGTAACCTGGAATTTATGTAATAGTTGTCATATTTGTTTCTGTTATTGTTTGTAAAGTCACCGAAACAGGGACAGGGTGCTCTGTCCCTCTCTCCGGTTCCATTGCTCTCCTTACCCAAGACAGCCGTTATGGGGAAGCTGCTGTGTGCCCTTGAGGCCTTCAGTTTTTGCTCACACCACGTGCATAGATTTGGTTTGTTCACTTTAACTGCTAGATGGTGTTCAGTCTCATGCCCCCACTGAGGTGCCTGGACCTAAAGATGGCCATGGGGCTGTTCCCACCTTTCCGCCATGAGGAACACCCCACTCTGCACAGCCTCACATGTGCTTCCTTCTGCAGGGCAAGGCTTTCCTCAGAAGCTGAGATGTTAAGACAAAACATGGAGACCGAGCATAGCTAGCAGGTGCCTTAGAGTGGTCCAAAACTCCTGCTAGCTGTAATGAGTCTTTGAAAATTGAAGGGGGAAATTTGCTACAGTTGATAGAAATCAGCACAAATGAGTTACAACCTGGTTGTTCCTTTCACTTTCCCCTTCAGAGCTTAGAGCACAGTTCTCAACCTTGACTATATTAACAGTCACCTGGAAAGCTCTGGCATTGCCAGAGATTCATGATTTAATTGGTGTAGAGCAGCAGTCCCCGACCTTTTTGGCACCAGAGACTAGTTTCATGGAAGACAATTTTTCCACGGGTTGTGGGGGGACTGTGGAGTGGGGGGCTCAGGTGGTGATGCTTGGCCATGTCCTAACAGGCCATGGACCAGTACCGGGCCACAGCCCGGGGGTTAGGGACCGCAGGTGTCGAGTGTGGTCTCACACCTAGCTGGAAAGTAATAAACATGCCCTGAGTTCATGCCTATGTTGGGACAGGCAAGACCACTCCTCTCCCCGTCTTAGGTCTCTCCCCAACCTCCACCCCCCACCCCTACCCCACCCACACCATGCTCCACAGATGGGCTCACAAGTTGGCTTCCCTGACCATGCTAGTCTTCCTCTGGCCGCCCTGACAGAAGCTTTGCCACACTGACTCCATAAGAACACAGCCAAGCTGTCGAGCTGCTATTCATATGGGAAACTGAGGAGTAAACGCTAATCAAGAAAAAAATAGCGCAAGAGGAGGGAGTTTGAATTCTGCTCCACCACCCTTCCATTCATCCACACAGCCCTTTTAACGAAAATGACAGTGCCATATTGGTATCTGGCATTTGTAGCCTACAAAGCATGTGGCATCTTCAGCTACAAAGAATAGTGACCTACATTAGCCTATGTGAAATTCACAACCACGCTGTGCGATGTGGAACCCAGGGGAGTCTATGCCCATCTCATAAATAAATAAATGAAGTTCCAAAGATTAAGTGATTTAAATCAGGCTGCCCAAACTTTGGGATTTTTATATATCAGTAAAACAGAAAAAATGCAGTGGTGAGACAGGCATATTTATTTTGTCCATTGACATTTTTAAATATCACCTACTATCACCATTATTTCAAAAAGAAGATTTTAACAAGGACAAAAAGGAAATAAAGACCCTTATCTCAGAATTAAGAAAGTCCTTAAAACTGAATAAATTTAGCCTTTGGGAAAACTAAATCCATTGTTCTTATTTTTCTGCATCTTAATGCAGATGCTAAAAACTTTGTCACAGGCCAGCTTGGTCCAAGGACGTGCATCTGGGAACTACTGAGTTAGAGCACAGAATTTTAGAATTCCAAAGTCTCTTATAGATAACCAGGTTCAACCACCCCTGTGATGCTTGAGTTGACTAATGTGTGTGCAGCGAGTGGAAAGAGCAACATTTCGATGAGGCCACTTTGACACATGGACATCTTGACACGTAAAGTGTAAAATTATAATTGAGGCTTTATAGTAACAGCAAAAAATACCAACTACTTTAAAATATAAATAAACAGAAATCAGTATTTTTGTATTCTCAGCTCTAACCCCAGCTCCACCCCAGAGATCTGCTGCTCGTCTCCAGTGTAATCTTGTCGCTGCCGTTAGGCCAATCAAAAGGAACCAGCAGGTGGGTCCCAGGATGGCACCTGGGTCAGGAAGGGAGGAGGCTCAGGGACAGGGTAGGGAAATGGGCCGAAGGTATCTATTTCCCACTTACTTAGAAAAGAGGTAGGGGCCGGGTGCGGTGGCTCACGCCTGTAATCCTAGCACTCTGGAAGGCCGAGGCAGGTGGATCGCTCGAGGTTAGGAGTTCAAGACCAGCCTGAGCGAGACCCCATCTCTACTAAAAATAGAAAGAAATTATCTAGCCAACTAAAAAATGTATATAGAAAAAAACTAGCTGGGCATGGTGGCGCATGCCTGTAGTCCCAGCTACTTGGGAGGCTGAGGCAGTAGGATTGGTAAGCCCAGGAGTTTGAGGTTGCTGTGAGCTAGGCTGACGCCACGGCACTCACTCTAGCCGGGGCAACAGAATGAGACTCTGTCTCAAAAAAAAAAAAAAAAAAGAAAAGAAAAGAGGTAGGAATGGAAACAATTTGTTATGTTTTGCTGTTGCCCAGAAGGCTTGATTCTATCTTAAAATGCACATGGTATCAAAATGGCCACCTCAAAACACTGCATGAAAACTTCCACAGCGTCAAAACAGCCATGTCAGACTTTCAGGATTTAGTATAATTATCCCAAAGAACAACAATCTGAAGTATCTTTAGACATTTGCAAGTATTAGAAAGATCTTCCCAGCCAGGCACGGTAGCTCACGCCTGTAATCCTAGCATTCTGGGAGGCTGAGGCGGGAGGATCGCTTTGAGCCCAGGAGTTTGAGTCAGCCTCAGCAAGAGCGAGAACCCATCTCTACAAAAATTTAAAAAATTACCCAGCATGGTAGTGGCACCTGTAGTCCCAGCTACTTGTGAGGATGAGGCAGGAGGATCACTTGAGCCCAGGAGTTGGAGGCTGCAGTGAGCTATGATGACACCACTGCAGTCCACCCTGGGTGACAGAGTAAGACAGACTCTGTCTCAACAACAACAACAAAAAAAGATTTTCCTGATAGGCAGCTAACATGTGTTTCTCGGTGCTTTCTGCCAAGGGTCTCAGCCCTCACCTCCAGGGCCTCACAAAGAGAATCTAATTCCTCTTCCCCACGACAGCTCTCACAGACAGTCATGCCTTCCCCCAAATCACTTCTTCAGGCCAGCGGCCTCAGTTCCTCCAAAAGTTCCTGACATGACGCGGTTTCATATCCCCTCTCTGCCCTGAGCACCAGTCTCTGGATATGCTTTGACCTGTCTGTATTTCTCTTCCAGGATGGCACCCACAAGTGAACTTAGTTCTCCAGGCCTGACCTTCCTGGTGGATCCATCACCCTTTCCATTCTAGATGGTGTTCACACAACCTAAGAGCGCACTCGGGTTTCTGTCAACCACGTCACACTGCTGATGTTGCGACTATGTTGTCAGCAGATGGGCCCCAGCCTGGGTCTTCCAGCTTGCAGGGGGGACCCCCTCTGCCTGCACCGCACAGTCTGGAGGCTCCCAGAGCGCCTAACAGGAAAGAGAGGGGTGCACGTGGCTGCTGGGAACAGCTCCAGGGTGAGCCACAGAAGTCCAAGTGAAGGTGCTAGTTTTTCCTTTGCCCTGGAGAGTGCTGGTTAGACATTCTGCCCGCCAAGTGCAAGCAGCGTGGCCCCCAACTGAGGGACCACGTTTGACTCACTCTCACTACCAGTCGTGATGACTAGGGAAACCAGCAGTTCTCAAGGAACTGTGTGCTTTCCCTGGCCTCGCAGGAGACTGCCAGCTCCTGCAGTCTGCCTGCCTGGGGACAACGCACAGGTGTCTCAGCCCCTCCCAGGGTCCCAGACAGCCCTGGGAACAGCAGGGGGATTTGACATAGTGACATTCAATGCTTGAATAAGCAGCAAAAATTAGAGAAACTTCCAAGGAGGATGGAATCAGTAGGAGATACATCTTTCACCACTTTTGATTGACTTTCCCACAGCGTGAAAATTTCTCTTCTGCTATGAAAGAAAGTTTCCCTCACCGTATTTCCCTTTAACACATTGACTGCCACACTAGAAAAAAATGTTTTCCGTGGGGCCACTGTGTTTTATCATAAAAATAGAATAAAAACTTCAAAAACAAAGCGATCCTTTCTAATTGAATGAAAAATTTGTTATTTTTTATTGCTTTCTGTCCCTGGGTTATAGGCAACTTGTAAAATAGTTCTTGTGGCTCCCAAGGTGACAAGACGTGTGAGTTGCATGTGCTTCATGAGGCCCCGGGCTCAAAGCTAGCGTGAGTTAAATACAACTCGTATGGCAGTTAATGTGTTAAACTATTTCATAGGGTGGTTGATACAGTCATTACGACATTAAAACTGTGAAATGCTTATGGATATGCATTAGACAATGAATCCCCGTAGCAAACCTTCTCATGGGGAATAAATCCCGATTAAACTGGCCATTGACTATAGATGCATGAACATAAACACACACATAACACGCACACACATCTACTGTAAAACTATCACAGGATAGATTTTCTCTAAAACTAGGGCTTTGGCTGTGAGCAGTTCTCCAGTAGTGGTAACAATTGCAGGATGACAGCAACTCACCGTGTATCTGAGTTCGAACAAAATAACTCAAACGAGGGTCCCAGAAAGATGCATTTCATTCACTATCAAAGCGAATCTTAACTCACGAACCATTCATCTCCCCCTACACACCCCATTAATCCTGGGTACTGCCAGAAGCCAGCCTGCCTAATTCTCTTTATTATTGCTAATATTAATAAAGATGGAGGGGCTAATGAGAAGAAGATGTGTTTCAGCACAGGGGAGACCATCCCCCCTGCAGAACAGGGCTTTAGCATTCAGATGTCATTAGCATTAATGTGACTTCTGCCAGCAAAAGAGTTGCACGTGGAGTCAAGGCTGTGCTTAGACACACACATTGTTTTTCTCTCATTAGGTGGACATTTTCAAGAATATTCAAAATACAACACAACTTAGGCGTGTCATGAGGCTACAGAACACCCTGTTCACTGCGAAAAATGTCAAGTTGGCTGCAGATGAGGAATTCATGGCATGGCAGGTTCCTTCCCGAGTGGCAGAAGTTTGGGTTTAGACGCTTGCTAGGGATTTCTGCCTGGTTACACAAGCTTGGAAAGGACCTTGCCCTTAAACCCTTAGCCTGAAAGTAACCAGATGGCCAGAAGCAGTTTTCTGTTCTTCAGCCTCAGCAGAGGACGGGGAGAGAGATAAGGGTTGGGAAGCCCATTCCAGACCTGTCTTAGAGCTGAGAACAGCCACAGCGCCAGGGCCCCCTGAGCACACGGCCAGAAATGCCTGCCCGGGGAGCTCAGCCCGGGCGCTGCAGCGTCAGCAGGCATAGCGTGATGAAAGCATGCTGCTTAGGAGAGAATTCTTGAGGTCCACTGACATTATTGTGTGTTGCTCCCTGCACTAGCATGCTGTCCTCAGAGAAAAAGGTAGTCAGCCGGGGCCTGCTTACCGGGTGTGGGTGAGTGTGCAATGTTAGGGTATAACCTGCCTTGCTTCCTCCTTGGTGAGCTGCTGTGCTTCTCCATGTGTGCACACATGCATGTGTGTGTGTTGGGGGGGCATTAACACAGCTAATGATGGCAAAGGCTGGCTGAAGTGGCCCCAAATCATTGAACTTGTGTTTGCCATTCACACCACTCCTTGAATATCTGAGACTGGCCATGACATTTTTACATACATGCACGTGTGCACACATGTAAATGCACACACACACACAGAGACAGGGCAAGGAAAGGATTCACTGTCATACTCTCTCGGTCTTTGGGAGGACAGGGAAGCCTAGGATAGGAGTAAGCTGAGCATAAAGACCCCTGGCCACTGTGGCCCATTCTCATCCACTATGGCTGACCTTGCATGTGTCTCACAGGCTTTTCATAGCAATGGCATCATTAGTGCAGCACAGGCAACAACGATGTCCACTCCTTAGGTCCTTGGGTGCAGATAGGGTATCTCATTGGTCAGCTACATCTCGTAGTTCTAGATTCTTGAGCTTCTAAAGATCAATGTTGTCTGTATATCTGGGGACCCAAGAAAGCTGGTGGGAGGGGAGTGGGGAAGAAGACTGGATTCCAAGCCCCTTCTTGAGTAAAAAATTCATTTGCATACAAAAGGAATAAGACAAAATCTATCCGCTGCATTCTACCAAGCTATGCAATTTTACCATTGACCTAGACAACCTGAGTTCTTAGAAAATTCCAGATGGACTATTCCAAATAATACAAAAACACATTCACATTGTCCAAATAGATTGCTGTTTTTAAATACAAATGTATTCATTTTTCTCTAACATCATTAAAATAAGAATAGAAATTTCTATCCTTCACTCATTGTTAAAGGTTGACACAAGTAGATTACACAAACTCTATTTCAGCTCTATTGTAACAAAGCAAAGTCCTGTGGAAACCAAAGTAAGGACATTTCTGTCTTCTGATGTGCCTGTTTCAGCAAAGCAAAGTCATCATTTGAAACAGTTGTCTGGATAATCCAGTCCTGAGACCATGAAAGTGTTTCCCTGTGAGTAAGTCTGGCTTAGTTGGCTTAGTATCAAGACAGGCCCCATAAGCAGGAAATAATTTAAATATTCAAAAAGAGATACAAATTAATTCACTAGCATTTTACTGGTGGATACTTTTCATGACATTCAGCTGTCCAACCAGTCTGTCTAAATCAGCCTCTACTGGAGGTAGAGTCTAAAATTTGAGTGTCAGTGCTTGTTGCCGGCCGAGTTCTTTTCAACAGGGAAAGTGGATTTCCCACTACTCAGGTCTCCCTTCCCCAGTTGGGCTACTTAATTGAGCCCTCTGGATACATCACAGTGCAAGTAACTCCCCAAAGAGGAAAATGCCCAAGGACTTGAAAAGAGAAAGTGTTTCACACCTGCTAATCCAGTGAGAGCCACTTATCCTTGAGTGATAGCAAAGGAAGAAGCTAAAAATGGCTCTTAAACAGGCATCCCAGGGAGGGTGAGGCTGTGTCTGCCCCCAGAAATTTTACTTGCTTTGGTCCAGGTCAGTGATACTCAGATCACAGCTCTCCAGCTGCAAGCAGATCTGTTCACGCGCAAACTGTGGCTGGTGAAGCCGTCCATTTCTCTACTAAAATATACTGCACCTCTTTTCCCAGGGCAGAACCGAGTGATTGCAAATATGGCACTGGGACATTTAACTGTCAGGACCACTGATGGGAGGCCAGATTCAGCTACTCTGATATCTCATAGGAATGACTTTGATTCTCATTTTCTCCAGGCCCCTTAGCAAACCAGAACTTTTAACTAGTTATTAAACCATTGGCCATGATTGACAGGAGATGGGGGATGGAATTTCCTAATCTCTTCCTATCCTGTTCCCAGCAGCTTCCCCAGAGAATCAGCCCAATAAGAAGGGAGTATTCTTGACAGAGCCCAAAATACGTATAGATCAATTAAGTAACTGAGGTCTTTCTGGTCATCTGCATTGACACTGTCCCAGCTGAGACTCAGAACAGTTAAGTAACCTATCAAAGGTCACTCAGCAATAAATACCAGAGCCATGACTCCAGCCTAGTTCTGTTGTGTTCCAAAGTGCACAATCATTCCACTGTGTAGTTCCGCTTGACATTTTCCTCAAAAGTTCTCAAGGACTATAGCAGCTAAGGTAACATTAGCTGCTATAACAAACAAGCCCAAAATGGCATAACAGCTCAAATAGGATAGAAGTTTATTTCTTGCCCACATAAAGTCTGAGAAGCATATTCTTGATAAGAAGAGGCCTTTGGCCTCCAAGTAGCGATTCAAGGACCCAGGCTCCCCCTTCCACCCCGTGGCTCTGCCATTTCTAACTGTGGCTTTGATGGTGTCATGGTAACAAGGAAAGGCATTCATGGGTTATTCATGTGTGTAGACAACACATATCATTTCTGCCCATGTCACTTTGCCTACAACTCAATTGTATGGACTCTCTTGAGAAAGGTCCTCCATCTGTGTGTCCGAGAAACAGAGCAAAACAGTTTGGTGAAAGGCTAACCAATCTTCATCCTAATTTCTTTAGGATAGGAAGATTTTAGTATTTGAGGACTAAAGAACACGTATCTCAACAAAAGCTTGTGGCATAAGTTATTTGTGTTTTAAAAGACAATATGCATTAAAACAGTTGTGGGCATTAACCAAAAATTAAGATTTGGAAAAAAAATGTTTAATCCAGGCTCTATGACCAGTAAGTGTTTTAAATATTCAAAGGGAAATACAAATTAATTTGCAATCTTTCTCTTAGTGGGTATGTTTTGACATGCAGCAATATAGCCAATAACCAATAAAGATAGAGTCTTTACAACAACTACTAAAGCCAACAACTACCAAAGCTATGAAAGGGTCAGGCTCCCCTCAGGATTACACCATCTATAAGAAGCTAGGGTTGCCCTGAAAATTACCTTCCCACTTAGATAGCCCTCGTAGTTTTAACAGGAGCGATGTGTACCCCTGAACCCACACAGCCAAGTGCCGTGTGTACCAGGTAAACTCTGGTTCTTCAACGTTGCTGGCAGCAAAGAACTCAACCGTGTCTGAGTGTGCCTAGGCCATCCTTGGAGCAGAACTGAGATTCCATCTGCATCTGCCCACGTCTCTTTGGCCAGTGATGACTTCTCCCTCCACACCCTTTTCAGCAGCAAAAGAAGGAAGAAGGTCTAATGATGACGGTGGCAATGCCCTAAGCACTCTTCTCCAGGCACGAGCTGGGCGGTGACCAAGGAAACGCAAACTGCATCCCCTCCAGGCCTGAGCCATGGTGGTCTGTTCAAAAGGTCCAGGTGCCTACGGCAGTATTTAGAAACTGAAGCTGCGACACCCTGAAGAATTAACTAAACGTCTATGTTCTCAAATAAACTTGGGGTAGATAAAAGTGAGTTACTTGAAGCAGGAAAACATTGACTTTATTTTTCTGGTTTGTTAGATGTGGTTCAAGAGAATGTCTCTTTTAGTCTGTTAGCAGCCCTTCCTCTTCCTACCCCTATTTTAGCTTTCTTCTTGATCTTCTGCAGAAAATCAGAAGGAGGTGAACCAGAGCTTAGCATGGAGCCTGGCATGTGCTAAGTGCTCATTTCATTTCTACAAATATGTACTAAGCACTGCTGTATGCAGGGTACTGTGTGCGGTGTTGGGACTACAACGGGGTCCCACCACAAAGGAGGTCCCATTCATTCTTTCTGAGAAAACAAAGTTGCTTATTGTTCTCTTGCATATAGCAGAAACTCAGAAACTCTTTGTTGCATAAATGAATAAATGATCAAGTCCTGTAGTCATACCGCACAACAAGGAGAGGTCCCCAGCCTTTTCTAAAAATGAAGAGCATATCAATTTTGCCCATTTGTTGACCTGTCTCCTTTAATATCCTAGGTAGATTGACTACAGTAGGCCAATGGATGGTTCCTCTTAAACAGCAAAATTTGTATCCAGCTCCTTCACTCAAAATTGCTCTAGAATAAACCCTGATTTTCTCAAAAGAAAGAAAAATCCTACACAGAAGCAAGTAAGAACAGAGTGCAGAATGAACAAGATGACCTCCTAGGCCAGCATTTCCCAAAGAGTGTTCCGGGCAACAGGAGTCCCAAGGTGTTCTGTGAAAGATAAATTCCGTGGCCTACTAAGTTTGGGAAACAGCGCATGTTTTATTTCCCTTTCAGAGGTTCACAAGGCTAATGGGCATATCAAAACTCTGGAAAGACCCACGGTAAAGAATCCTTTTAACTGTGCAACCTAGCTTTCTCCACATCTACTGGAACACAGAAAGCCTTTTTGTACATAATATTTATTGACATTTCTTTAAAGTATACTCAGGGAAAGAGGCTGTCCTGTTGCAAATTTTGGCTTCTGCGGGGGGTTCACCTCCCTCAGTTCCCCAATCCTATTCATACCATGGAGATAGTTTTCAGAAACTTTGCAATCCCAAGAAGGAAATCACAGAAATTTAAAATAAAAATAAATTGTAAATAACCCATCCCACAGTGTGCTGACTGAAAGTGAAGCTGTGCTGTGATGGGGGAACGGCCCCTCAGGCTGGGGGTTCTGTCTTGGCTGAAGCTCTGGGGCAGAGAGCAATGTAACTCTGTGAGCCTTATTTCTCTGACCAGGATGGTGGGGGAGGTTGGGCTTATGCACATGAGCCCCGACTCTGCCAGGGACCGAGCTGAGCAGTGCACACAAATTCTCCTAGTTACTCCCCAGTGACCCAACGGGTTACGTGTTGGCTCACAGAAACACAAAGACCCCCAGGCTCAGAACGTCAAAACCCTCACCCCGACTCCAAGGCCACTCAATAATTAGAAGAACAGCAGATATTCAAGCCCACATCTGTCCAACTCTAAAACTCCTAAGCCCCTGAGCTCTATCCAGTCCCTTCTATCTCTGATAGACTTCATGATTCACTTTAAAACGATGGGAAGTTTTGAGACTCTTCACTGATAGAAGTGGGTGAGAACAATATTAGAAGAATTTCTTCATGAGAAAATTTGATAAAATACTTATCAAAAGTACAAAAAAAAATTTTCACATATTCATTAACGTCTGGCTTTCTCCAGTTTTTTTTTGTTTGTTTGTTTATTTGTTTGTTTGAGACAGGGTCTCGGACTGTCACCTGGGCTAGAATGCAGTGTTGTCGTCGTAGCTCACTGCAACCTCAAACTCCTGGGCTCAAGCAACCCTCCTGTCTCAGCCTCCTAAGTAGCTTGGACTACAGGTGCATACCATCACGCCCAGCTAATTTTCTTTTTTTGTAGAGATGAGGTCTCTTGCTCTTGCTCAGGCTGATCTCGAACTCCTGGCCTCAAGTGATCCTCCTGCCTCGGCCTCCCAAAGTACTAGGATTGCAGGCATGAGGCACCATGCCCAGCCCCAGTTTGTTTTTTTAAAGTATAAAGACACAATAACAAACAATGGATTTTCTAAAAGTCCTGCTTTATTTCAAGCCCGTGAAAACTACTAGATGGTTTTTCGGCTACTATTGAGAATCCATAAAAATATTATTGCCAGATCAAAATTCATTTCAAATCTCACCAACACCAATCTTGTTCCAATACCTTTTGTAACAGAGCTAATCATTGTACAATGCATGAAATTCATTTTTCTTCAAAAAAAAATTCTGCCATAAAATTAAACAGAGAAAGCAGACAGGAGAGCCCATGATGCATGAAAAGTGGCTGAGTCCAAAACAAAAGACAAACACATATGGCGGCTGGTTTGGTCACGTTGCTTAGCTTACTGAATGGCATTATTTTGGACAGCCACTGGGTACCTCTGAAAGTCAAACATATTGTACCCAGTGAGTCCCCTTGACCACAAAGCCAGTCACTTGCAGAGCAAGAACCCACGTAGTTAGGCAGAGATGCCCATTTTAAGTACAAAGAATTTTCCCCTGAACTGTGCTTGCTGATTTACTTGAAGGCTCTTCCTTAGGGTCTATTGCCTGAATCTTCTTGTATATGTATGTGTATGTGTGTGTGTGTGCTAATGTATACGGGTATATATAGGTGTGACAGCTCTTTATAATTTTTGGGTTCCTCCCCGATTGCACAAATTCATTCTTGAAATGACTTCGTCTACTTCATTTTCATACCCTGAAATGCAAGTACACCAAGCCTTCTGACTTTAATACCCTTAACCCATTTAAAACATCATCTACCACGCCTATGTCCTCCACCCTCCAAATTTATGTGTCTTCTGCCCTATTTCCTGTTCTTTTTTTAAGTGTGGAAGGCTTAAAGGTACATCAAACGTCCCTGTCCTGTGGATGGCATTATTATCAGCTCTTCATCCCTGTCTAATAGGGAATAAAGCCGACATTTTGTTGTGCCCTTTCTTGTTTCTGTTTGTCTTCCACAGGTGGTGTCTTATGAATTGCTTTTGATAGTTTGACCTTATTCTTCCAAGTCTTTGTCACCACAGTGCATGCTGCTTGGGAATGTGCCCCAGTTTCCTTTTTTTAAAATTTTTACTGAATTCACATTTTTATTTCATATTTTTCTTACGTGAACTTGTTTTCTTCCTCCTCTGTTTCCATTGGACCCAAAGAAAGTATTTTCTTGTGTTCTATTTTTTTCCCCTTAAAAAAATCCAATTATTCAGAACTCCTTATGCTCCTAGGTGCCATAGATTTTCTCTGACTTTACATAAGCTTACTAAAGTCTGTTTTCTTAACATTCATTTGCTGAATTCAATAGTTAAATCTGTGAATGTTAACGTCAATAATCTTCCGAAAGAAATTAGTGAATTGTTCTCCTTTCTAGAAATTGATAGCCTAAGACCTTCTTATATATTCTCCTTTTGCTGTACCTGCAGCTGAACAACATTAACAAATGTTTAGAGATGATTAGCTTGGAATAGAGTTACAATTTTTCAAATCTGACTACACTTAAATTCATATTTTAACTACTCTTTTGTCATTCTCTTAAGCCTTGAGTTGGACTAGAATCAACTATACCCAAAGTTCTCTTCAGCTGATTGGCGACAGCTCCCTGACCCCCACTGTGATTGCTTTATACCCGACAGAAAGCACCCCAGCTCCTGCCCAGCACATACTGGCCCCGGAACAGTGGATCCAACAAGCAGGCACATCTTTCCCAAGACAGCTCGGAAAACCACTTTCCCTTTCAGAAGGGAAGCTGGATAATTATACTGCATTGAGCAGAGAGCCACATGCAATTAAGTACTTAACAAGTGCTTCTGATAGGGATTTTAAAGATTCTTCAACAGACGGAAAGAGTGGGGCAAATCAACGAGATTGACAGAAGAAATGGTCTCATGATCAGGATAGTAGAGACACACAAAGAATCTTAGGTCCATTCCTATAAAAAATTTTACAGTTGACATTTAAAAGAGACATACTCCGTGCAACATACAGCGCTAAGCCATTTATGTGAATCAGCTCCTCCCCACTTTACAAAGGAGGAAACTGAGGCACGGTAAGGTTCAGTAACTAGCCTAACATTCAGCTGAAAGGTAGCTTTTAAACTGCAGAGCCTCTGTGCTTGCCTGCTGCAGCTCACCGAGAGACCTGTGCTATGGGCCTGGAGCTTCCTCATAAGGAATCCAACAGGCTTGTTTTCCCCCTGATGCGCCCCCACCCCACACCCTTTTCTGCTCCTAAGCTTTCTCTGTGTTCCTGACAAGCTTCAACCCTGGGGCTCAGATTTCCAGGCAATCTACCACTTTGAGCACACATCCCCTTGCCTATCTTGGGCTCCCTTTGCTCCGTGTTATTGAAGAAAATTCACTCTACAAGAGCTAGAGCTCTTGCCAGTTCCTAGGTCCTTCCTGGAAATCCTGCTCTCCCAGACACCTCACTGAGGTCAAAACCATCCCCAGGGTATAAGAAATTAGGCAAGAGGACACATACCAGCTGGTCAGTAACTGGAGGGACATGGCTACAGCCGCAAGCAGGAGCTAACTCCCTCAGACACAGCCAATGCCACAAATTCAGGAGCACTGAGACCGGGCCATGAGGCACCCCACAGTAGCACAGAATTGGAACCAATGCAATTGGCAGGTGCTTCCAGACCCCAGAGCTGACCAGTGCCCTGTGTGGCCTCACCCTTGCCATTCCATTCACCTCCAAATAAACCCCCCGCATTTTACAGAGTGGAGTATTCTGGACACTTCGCTGCTGTGGCAGCATTTGATTGTATCATTGCTACCAAGGCAACGAGACTAAAACCCACTTACACCAGCACGCTAGCACGTGCATGCACACACACACACACACACACACACACACACCTGTGTGCACTTTCTCTTCTTTTCCTCCTCCATGTTTTTCCTTTACTGTTTATTTTAACTTGATTCCATCTTCATAGAAACAATACTATGATCATGTTAATGCCCATCATTGATTGAGCATTGCCTAGAGTTGGCGTGGTGCTAAGTACTTTGCATGCAATCTTCACAACCTCCCTGTGAGAAGACAATTGTCACTCACGTTTTAAAGACACTAAATACTGAAGTTTAAAGAGGCTCACAGACTCGCCCTGGGTCACTTGGTGACATGTAATTGGTGGGCATGGAATTCAGACCCAGGGTCACTGGCTCAAAGACTCATGCTAGCAATCTCCACTCGGGTGTGTTTGGACATCTTTCTGGAACTTTCTGGAAAGGATTTATATTCCATGTTCACTGCAGGGCAGGGCAGGACAGCAGTAATATGGGATAATACTTTAGATGAAAATCACCTGCTCTAATAGTTCCTTTTTACTGGAGTTTTCCAATTTTCTGTGCAGAAGTGTAAAGGGAGCACTTGGCCATCCCTGGCTGTTTCCTGCTACCATTTCCCCCACTTGACCCCAACAGACGACGTTAACTCCCAAAACAGCCTACCAGGCCAGATGGGGGGCAGAGACAGGTCAGACCCAAATTCCAAGGGAAGGAGAAGGCTGCAGGAAGGAGAAGGCTGCAGGAAAGAAAAGGGAAGTCGGAGAAGAAAATGTGCTTACTTCATTGCCAAGGGGAATCGCCCAAGTTGCCTTTCTGCTTTTCTGAGTGATCATTTTGATCATCCTGGATGAGCTGAAGCAAGACAGGTTCCACTGATAAAAATCACAGCGGCCTCCCCCTGCGGGATTTGGAGGATCAGGAGCTCTCTGCGAGATTCCATCACTACCAATTTCTCCATGCTCCGTGGGAAGGAAAGTCTAAAAACAACTCCTGTCTCTCATGGAAACATTTCCAAACATTCCAGAGACGCACGCCATGTTAACACCACAAACTAGAGAATTCCATGAATGTGGTCTGTCCAAGACCAAGGAATAAGATCTATGTAAAAAGAGGGAGGAATTATCCCCCAAAAAAGAGAGCTCAGAAATTATGAAAGGGGTCTGTGAGGCACACCTAAAAATATGAACCAAAAGGTATTAGAGGAAAAGGGCCGTCAGCTAGAAATCCCCCACAGCACATAGCAAATTAGGTGATTCACGTGACAGAGATTAACCTTTGGTGTCAAGTTAATTGGCGTCTCTGATGGCACAGCCACTGGCCACTTATCCCACCCGGCACTTGGAGGCCGCCAGCACTCACAGGCTGCAGAGGTCAGCCCGGGGCAGGACACACGTGGAAGCCTGCCAAGGCCTACCAAAGGGCTGGCAGGCAACCTGATATGGGAACTGGAGCTTTCCTTTTGAGTTTCCTGAGCCCCAGGCCTAGATAAGTAGCCTTTGCAGACAAAGGGTCCTAACCATTAAAATGAGTACCATGTTTTCTCCATCAGCGATAATGGCTTTAGCACCAACTAAATGCTTTTGCAAAATTAGCATGGTGGTGTGACTTCTTTTCTTTACTAAGGGGTAAAGTATGGAGAAAGGCATGTTCAGTCCTAACTGTACACATGCAGATGCCTTTTGAAATAACTAATTTCATCAGTTCAATATTATACAGTATTTCCAGATTCACATTGAATAATAGGTAATAGAGGCTGGTTACAGATAATCACATCAATATGATCTTTTAGACAGATTTGACTCTGTTATATATGTACAAAATGGACACATGGTCTTCTAAATTTTGCTTTCATTTGAGGCCTTCCTATAAAGGAAAAAAATTATCCAACATGGTTAACACTTGTTTCTAAAAAAAAAAAAAAAAAATCCCTCATTTTCCCTAAATAGTAAATAAAGCAAATTTGCAGATAAATAGTGAGCAAGATCTGAATCAATCTCAAAGAAGGCTCTACTTAAGGACAGGTCAAGATACATGTCAAGCCCAATGTGTGATGATTGATTCTCTGCCACGTGCTCACGGTTTTATCAGGCTCAGTGGGACACACCGTTTCTTGCCGCACAGAGATTCCTAACGCACCCTCACTTCTGGCAGTAAGTCTGGAATTTACTTCACTTGGTTTAAATTTGTGAACAAGAATTTTATCTGAATTGTCATCACCTTCAAGCAACTGGTCAGGCTGAAAAGGTGTCCTGAACTGGGGCAGACATGTCAGTGAGAATGGCCAGGTGTCTCATCACTCAGCATGGCCACTTCCTAATGGTAACGGGATCAGCCCCGGGCACTCGCTGATGGGCAGCATGGCGGGAGGACCCCAGCCACCTCCACGCACACCCTGGTAAGGACTGACAAGTTAAATAAGGGTGTGTGCGGGATGCTGTTCCATCAGCACCGCCACTGGGCTCTTTTTCACCCGGGAATTAGCATTTGTGGATGTAACCCGCACCATGGGAAGAACGAAACACGCAAACAGCGAAGCCTGGGTGGAGAGGCAGCTGTTGCAGAAGAGGCAGTTTACACCTCCAGCTGCTGCAGTCAGGGGACGGTTAACAATGGGAGAGAGAGAACCATAGAAGAGAGAGCAGGGTAGAGATGGGAACAGCACAGAGGAAAGGGTTTGTGAGTAACTGGGAAACATCGTCATGTCCTCTCCAGCCCAGTGACACCTTTCCCTACAGCACAAAACAAGGAAGGTTAGAGACGCCCTCTTGTTACCGCTGTACCAGGCATTCACAGGTGTTGCACAGACATTTTATATTGTGCATTTACACAAAACTGGATCTTCTGACTTCCAGTTTGGCACCAACTAGTGCAGTAGTCAACGGGAACAGAAATGGCTACAGTTACAGCTACAAAAAATGATGAAGATTAGTTGGGACAGGAAAACTCTGCCTGAATTCTGAATAGCTACAGGCAGTGACCAGGAAGTATAGTGTACCAGCTCCAATACAATGGGGTTAACTGTAATTAGACAAATGTGAGCATGGATCCATGGAGGACAGAGGGGTAAAGGTGCATCTGATAAGCCAAAAGAGGGACACCTTCTCTGCCACCTCACCTGTGTGTGTGTGTGTGTGTGTGTGCAGGTACACACTCATTCCCCACCGTGTCCACAGTGGGTTTCAGGATCACCAATAAATACCCTGGTGTGGAGCCCGGGGCTTTATACCAGACCCATTCCCTAGACTTCATGTTTTAGTTTGATGCATGCACACCCGCTTTAGTAAGCCAACTATATTAAGAAGTCATTTCACGGTGTATATCAACATATTCTCAACCAGTTCCTCTCTTAACATTTCTAGAACCCTGTGCTTTAAAAATCTTAGAGTATGCTATAGACCTTAGGATGCCCTATAGACTTTGGAATGCCCTACAGATCTCGTTAAGAGACGCTTGCACTGGCTGGCCACTGTCCTGATTCCCTGAGAGGATAAACCCAGTTCACAGCACCCATCGCAGAATTAACTGACTTGAACAGAGCCCGTCGTATTTGCCACTTCACGTGGGTGCATGGTCTGTGATTCAGGGACAGTTTTGTGAAGGTAAAAAACATATGCCAAAAAAAACGGGCTCTCCTCTTCCTGACTGAAGGATTAGGCCAAGCAAGGGGCCTGGGGCTGTGGGTCAGGGTGGGCATTTTGTCCCTTTGTGGGCCTCTGGTTATTTGGTACGGTGACTTCCAATGATGTTCTTGCAGGGGAGGGGTGAGCAGGGGGCTGTTTTCTGGGAGGCAGCACAGCCCCTGTTGACGGATGAAGACCATCCAGCCCAGGGCTGCTCACACCTTTCCACAGAGGTACCGCCAGCAGGACCAACCGAAGTCAGAGCTGTGTGAATGGGGTCACTTGGAAAGGAGGGACTTCTAATTGTAGGACCGTGCCTCAGGTTCTAGGATAATTTGAGAACTACCTGAGAGGTTTGTTTCCAGCATCCTCAAAGAGAGCGTGTTTAAACAATCACTCATGAGTTGAGGTCGGGAACCATCATGAAAAAAGAGATTAAAAAAATCCCACAATTAAACCTTGACACAGGCTCGTAAATTCCCAGGACCAGCCCTGTAGGTTTTATAACGTTATTTCACAGTGTGAAGAGACCATCTGAAAAAATGCCTTCTACGTATAAACTTTAATTGTTTGGCTAATGATAGGTCAATTCAAAAAGCACAGCAATCCTTAAAGATTGACGCTAATGATACAAAGGATCTCTTTTCTCTTCTCTTGTCTCTGTAGTTTGATGCTTCCTTCTCGGGCTGTCTTCAACATGAGTAACTACACTCCCTTCAGCCGAGGTCCCCAAACATCACTCCGGAAGGCTGGAGAAAGGTTATAAGACCCCCTCATTCCCAGACACTCATTTTTCTTTTCTCTCATATTAAAGGGAAAATCCCAGCCTGGGATTGCATGGCCTCTAGATAAGAAAAATAAAAATGAATATTCATGACACATATCTAAATTTGGACTATAAATTTAATAATTTTTATGTTGTTTTTATTTTGAAGCTTTTTCTTCTTGGGGTCTAAATCCTAGGAGGTGGTTTGATATTTCAAATCCCTCAATTTCTAAAATCTCTAGTGCCTTATTCCAAATCAAGTGTTCAAGTTAATTATATCCCCCAGCTCCCGTTAAACAGGAGAAATTCTTCCGAGAGAGTGTTATTTGAATAAAACTTCTTGGAATTGTTTCACTGGCAGTATTGTCCTGGGCCCCCTGAGAAGAGGCACACATGTGTTAGGAAATGCGGCTGCCCAGAGCTTGTGTAATTATTCGGTGATCTGCAGACTGCGTTACCAAAATGCCATCTCTGCCTCAAAGGCCAACATGTGAAAGTTTAATCAGTACAGAAAATAGACTTAAAAAGTTTTGACGTAGGTTCTGACCAAGGTGAAGGGTCCTGCTAGGATGGTGGATTTTAGAAACAGTGGGACGGAAAAGGCCCCATTTCAAAAGGAACCACCTACATTTACTTGCTGTTAAAAATAAGGGCGGTTCCTTCTATTCAGACCAAGCAGGATACTTGACTCAACAAAAGTTAAGTGTTTCTTGGTTTTAGTCAATGAAGTATATAAAAATAGGGATTTTGGGTTAAGAAGCTCTCGTGGCACAAAACGTGGAGCAGTAAGTCCAGACGCCACCTCTCGGCAGGACCTCCCATCGCAGTGTCCCCGGGTGTAACCCCTGCTCTTCTGCGTAAATCTCCAGGGCAGATAACCGAGCTGGAGCCCATTCTCCTAAGTGAAGTACCACAGGAATGGAAATCAAGCACCATATGTGCTCACCATCAAGTTGGTATTAACTGATCAACACTTAAGTGCACATATAGTAACAACATTCATCGGGTGTCAGGCAGGTGGGAGGGGAGAGGAGGGGATGGGTATATTCACACCTAATGGGTGCGGTGCACACCGTCTGGGAATTGGACACGCTTGAAGCTCTGGCTTGGGTAGGGGCAAAGGCAACATTTGTACCCCTGTAATATGGTGAAATTTAAAAAAAAGAAAAAGAAGATAACCAGGCTCCACACTTGGATCCGCCCTGGCCCAAGCGGGGGACCAGCTCTGCCAGGGGGGCTTTCTGGGGGGCATAAACAGGGTGAGGGGCTCATCCTAGAAGGCACAGGGCAGTTCTAGAGTCATCCTGAGCTGGGCAGGTGCTCAGAAACGTGCACATTGCTCTGGGAGGTGGGAGACCTGGCGCTGCAGTTAGCTGCTTGCTGGCGGGTTGACCCTAGGGGAGCCACTTAACCTGCTTGCCCCTCAGTCTTATCTGGAAATGGGGATGTTGCTAATACTCGTGTTTCTTACCTCACCAGACCAGGATTGACTACACAATTCGTGAGGCCTAGTACAATGTTCAAAATTACTAAGAATTTCAAGGCAGCAACAAAAGAGCATTAAACCAAGTGCAGGCCCTGCTTGGGGCACCGTACTTAGTATGACGATTTCCCAGATGTTCAGCTGGTGTGGAGTCATAGGGAAGCACGGCCCCTTCATCTGCGCCCCTTGAATCGAATCCTCAATTCTGGCATAACCGGAAGCATTTCCATGTCCTGTCTGCAAACTCGTCATCGCTCTCTCTACGTGGTCTGCCATTCACAAAGGCCCGTCCACCCAGACTGAAACCGTGTTGAGTTGCTTCGGCCAATCCTCAGAGAAAACCATGCTCAGATCTCCAGCTCAGATGTTACAAAGCTTGTCTGTACCTCCTGTAGCTCCCTGACATTGTGCTCCCACCAGGAGGGAACGAGGACTGAAGCAGAAACCCCAGCCTGAGCCATGGGTCCTAGCGCTTACCACTCCCACTTAGCAGAACACTGATAGGATTCATCTCAGGTGCCCCACCCCCAACTTCCTAGTCCCTTTGCCATTGGGATGTGCGGGGAACTAAGTTAGAAATCATGAGAAATGTGGAGGTTTGCTGGCGTCTCTGGGAAAGAAGCTTTGTTGCCATGATGAGCAGAGAGCGTCCCCTCCCTTCCAAGCAAGCCTCTTCCTCTCCCTGGTGATGATACCAGGAACACGGCCACCATCCCGCTTCTCACCCAGGGATGAAGCCACGGAGGAGGGGACCAGGCCAAGAGAATCACAAGAAAAGGGAGCAAACCCACTGGATTCAGCCCACCCAAGCCAATGTCTTCCTCTGGGCTCTTTAAGAACACTGCCACTGGGCCGGGGAGGCACAGCTCGGCGTGAGCTAGAAACATCTCTCCACCATCCTGAGCACGCTGCAGCCGCTGTCTCTGTGGGGCAGTTTTCTGTGCCTGCCCAAAGCTGGGCCCTGCACAAAGGAAGCAGGTCAGGCCCCGCTTAGCACAAAGCCGGCTCTGAGCAGCTCCATCCTTCTGCCTCTGCAGCTCCCTTTTCTCTGCCTCTTTTCTGACGCAGGGTATTCCTTTTATTTTGTTAACTTTAATGAAACATACAAGCATGGAAACCATCTAAGTAACATTGGTCAGAGACAGTTCATAGATCACCCAATACTGTGATCATCGCGTTCCCATACATCCTTGGATCTGGTTTCCATAACCCCTGGCAGGGGGAGGGTCCCAGGTGCCATTTCACAGATGAAAACCTGCAGCCCCTTGTGGTTGTGCGACTTGCCCGGCTTGGTGTCACCACCACCGGGGTATCCCTGGGACCTGAGCCCGGGTCGCCTGTGCCCCGGGCTCAGGTGTGCTTTCCACAGGAGGGAGGGCATTTAAAAAAGCTGCAGGACCGATGAACTGGCCATGGGCCCGGTCCAGGCGTTGAGGAGAAAGGCAGGCTCCACACAGCGCAGCTGGGGAAAGCCCTGACAATCTCGCTTCCTTCCACCAACAGCTCTGCCCCCACACCGTTCTCAGCATTGTCCGCACTTCCCCGTTAGTCACTCCGTGAGTCAAGAGCTGGCCGCAGCCAGCTGCAGACACACTCTGCCGGCTCCCCGGCTCACCGGTGTGCAGCCCCCCTCCGAGGCCCTAGGAGGCCAGGCTCTGCGGCCAGCAAGCCACAGGGGACCTCCCGAACCACCTGTTATTGTGACTGTGCGCAGCCTAGTCAGTTTGTTTTGATCAGGAGTGTTCCAGAGAGGAAATAAAGCCTATATTTATTAAAAAGGAAAAAAAAAAAAAAAAGGCAAGGCCACTTGCCCAGCCCCCTCTTGAGTACTTGGAATTCACTGACCTCTTCCTAAAACCCACGGGAGATCTGAGTGAAGAACACTTGGCCCACAGTGCATGTGACCTCCCGGTTAGCAGGGTGAATTATTCAGTTGGTTGATAACTTTTCCCAAGTTCCTCCATCAGCCAGGAGAGGTGGGAAAGCTTTAAGAGGAACAGCCCTAGCAAACTAACACAGGTGACGTCAGTACAGACAGTTCACACAGGTGCCTGGAACAGCCCGCCTCATTAGGGCCTTCACGTTTGATGTTTCCTCCAATCCACGCATGGCTGGCTCCTTCTTACCACGCAAACCTTAGCTCATATGACAGCTCTTCACATCCTTCCTGACCACCCACGCCAAACAACAGCACCGCCACCTCTGTCATTCTGCCCCACTACCCGATTTGATTTCTTGATGGCATGTCTCACTCTCTTATTTAGTTGTTTGCAGATTTAATATCTTTTTCTGCACCTCTACAATGGAAGCTCCATGAGTGTAAGATTCTTGTCTGTCTTGATCACAGCCATGGATCATGGCGGAAGCCGAATACACATTTGTAGGACAGGAGCACAAAGCAAAAGGAATTAAATAATTAAGAATGGGAAGTCTTATTTATTCATTTCTTCATTCAGTTTATTC
The DNA here is from genome assembly GCA_028533085.1 of Varecia variegata. Taxonomy (NCBI): domain Eukaryota; kingdom Metazoa; phylum Chordata; class Mammalia; order Primates; family Lemuridae; genus Varecia; species Varecia variegata. Next base: position 14,587,095 of record CM052445.1, read on the forward strand.
AGTATACACGTATTAAGAATATAGGAGTATCTAGAACTCAACGAGCCTCTGGAGGAATTCAAAAGAATTTGAAGTCCTAGCCATTGATAAGCATACAAAACTTCCCAAATTGTCCCATGCAATATATTGTAACAGGAAATGTTTGGCTACATCCTACAGTATCTGAAATCAACTTCAGCATTACTACCGCTTCACACCTACTCTCTTCCTTCCTTGGCCTTTCTGTGTGCAGCACTAGAGTCCTAAGAAGGAGGACGATGAGCCAAAATGTGCCTAGCTCCTCCCTGAGGGATAAACTCCCTGACTGTCCCTTCCTCTCCACCCCCAAAGTCCAAACTCATGAACCCTGTGAGGGCCTCGGGAAAGTCTCAGCAGCTTCAGCTTCCTGCACCCACCACCCCCACCTCTGCCTCCAGATGAGACGAAGCTATCAGGGACAAACCAATTTGAGAGTAGAAGGAACATTTGTGATGATGCCTCATGCTGCTCCTCTACCCAGATTAGCCTCTACGCAGTGGCTCAAGTTCAACGTCTCTTGCAGTTTATAGCCTGGGCTAATTGGCTCTACTGCTACCTTGTCCCTCATTCCATAGGACCTGCCTGGGTGCAGATGCCCTACAGGGCTGCCTCAGGTTGGAGCTGGGACAAAGGTGTTGCCTATATCCCCTCCACCTAGACCCTTGAACTTGTGCTAAGAAAATGCTTTGGTCTTAGGATCAGTGGACTCTTTGTGAGCTATTGCTTACCTACTCACCAGCTATGTGAACGTGAACAAATCTCCTAAACAATCTGAGTCTGTTTCCTTTATTGGGCAATGATGATCCCTAACTCACACCATTGCCATAAGGAGGAACCTATGTGAAAGCACCTGTAAGGTACCTTTTCTATAGTAGACAATAAATATCAGTTGAATATGAACTTTTCAGGTGTACATATGCAATGGGCATCCTTTGTAGCATAGACAAGAGTAATCTTACATGCAGCTTATGGCAGTGAGAAGGCTTTGCCAATATTAATTTTAGTGAGCCACAGATTTTCTAGGAAGAGGATAGACACAGAGGTTAAAAGACAAATGACCCAAGCCTAGAGTGGGAGGGGTGGTAAGGAGCCCAAGAAAAGAGGAACCATGCCATAAGGCAAAGTTCTAGAACACCACTGGGCCACAATCTAAAGAACAGCAGTGAGTGCAGCCCAGGGTCATGGAATTGTTGAGAAGATACTGTGGGCTACATTCAATTGCTGTACCTGGAAACCAAAGGGACTTTTCCCACAAGGATCAGAAACATTTACGTAGAGCTCTGACTCAACTGTGGCAGAAACAAGATGAAACTAAGAAGAGAAATGTAACTTCTAAAGAAGGCTGGCCTCAGACGCCATGAATCTAACAAGGACCCCAAAGGGCCTATAGAAACCAGGCAGACAATGCAAAGAGCTGAAGTAGAGGCCAGAGGAGGGAACCATGTGGACTGCTCACATCGTGAGCAAGCACAGTATCTGCTGGTGACTTGACCCTTAAAACGCTACCATGTGGCCACAGGTCATGAGTTCATGACCTCTGCCTACAGACTTACAAATTTCCTATTTATATGTAATGTGTAACCCCAGATTCCTCACATTGCAACATGCTGATTTCTTGGTGGAATGGCCTGCTGAGTGGGATGGATGTTGCTGACCACAGGAAATGGACACAGCCAAAGAACAGAAGAGATGGTGGATCCAGCCTCTAGCCCTGGTAGAAGGCTCCTATTTGGGAACCTAGAGGTTCTATTATCTGTCAACTAGACCATTCCTTACCACTGAGGTATGAATTTTTTTAAATCCATGAAAATGAGATTGTAAAGTATTTATGAAGATTTTATTATATAAAAAAGTAGTGTAATCTAGTTCTGGAAGATGACACAATTGTCTGTCTGAGGTGCCATCTTTACCTGGTGCAGTGATAAGGAGTCATCCCTGGGTGGGGACTCACAATTGCAAGCTGCTCGTGTGAACTCCACAAGACTGATTGACACAGTTGCAAAGCAGCAGAGATTGCCTGTTCTGACATAATCACCACCACATCTCTGGCCCAACTTGCCCACTTGCAACTGGCATCCATGGAGACCATGTAGGAATGATTACACCAACCAGTTTTAGCATGTGAAGCGAATGACGTACATTTATAGACCCCAAAATTAGAACATCCAGGAAATAATCAAGTGTCTCTTCTGAGTTTCTTGGTGGTCCCTGTGGTATTGTCCAAGATGATAAGTAGATGCTTGAAGTATAAAAAGTGAGGTTCTATCTTTGGTTGGACTCTTCATTTGCTGAATGGCCATGGGTAGGTCTCTTCACACCTATACCTGTTTCTCGTTTGCAAATTGGATAATGATCCCTCCCAACCTCATTCTTGAATGACTGGGAAGGATGATAAGGATAGCATAATTCTCTCCGGACAATGGAAGTGTGTAGCACTCTGTCATCATCATTGCCATCACACACCCATGGGATCCATAGGTTACATCAAAATAATTAAATACTTGTATTTCACAGTGTCTTTTTTGAAAATAGTTATAATATGGAAATAAAATCACTCTCACAAATAATCACCAAAATACCAACTTGAAAGAGTTTTTTATTTGGGGATCAATTTTCTCTCTAGGTTAACATGGCATTGTTCATCACAAACAAGAATATTGGACATAAAACCATCTTAATACCCAGATAGCTGGAATAAGCTACATCATCACCATTGAAGGCAGATTATAGATAAAATGAAATCATGGAAAACATAATCCACATTGCCTTGAATTTGTTTATTATTCCTTCCTGAGTGGAGGAGAGGAATTAAAATCATAGAAACCGAGACAATAAAACCATTAAATCAAGAATAAACGAGAGATCACTAAATAATGAAGTCGAAGAAACAACTACATCAAAAAGTCTTGACAAAAGATAGTTATTTTAACAGAGTACAAGATATAGCTCTCCTATGCTTCTATATTTTAATAAATTTTTAAAGTTGCACTTGCTCAGAGTGCTAAGAAAGATATTCAACACCGAAACTCTTAGCTTTAACCTGCTCTATAAAATTGGATTTTCAAGGCAAGTAGGATATGGGTAGATGTAACCACAGATTCTGAATTTAGTGTAAATTCTTACCTTTTATCTTCCTCCCTCAATTCCCAACCAAAATTTTTTGAAAAAGAAAATGTCAATGAGATTATCTTACAACAATGACCCTATTGTCTCAAATGCTTGAATTTTCTGAGTCTTAAATTCTTCTGTGATCTTCCAGAGAAAAGACCTTGGTGGTTTTGTTGTCCTCATTTGACACATCAGCCACAGCCTTGACATACAGAAAACTGGAGTCGTGTAAATAGGCATTCATGGAACCACTTTCAAAATATACAACAGTGCATTTTCAGAAAGCAGTCTGTATCATAGGCCCGTCAATTTCTGTAATCACATCTCCTGCTGGCTAGGCACCAGTCAGAACTTATTTTAAGAATTCAAAGGCTTCTCTGTCAAAGACAAACCAGCTTGACTTTGGTTCCAGTGTTCAGATGGGGGAGCCGGCAGTGCTGGGTAGTCCAGGAGCTCACTGAGCTGTCCCAGGGTACAGTGCAGGGGACTGACCTCCCTGTGGTTCGCTAGCCACAGAAGGAATCAGGCAACTGCCTGAATTTGCACAAGTTTTCATTTCCTCCCTGTGCAAATTCTGAGGCTTGAAGGCTCTGTTGTTCAGGACACAGCTTGAAGGAGGAAGTTGAGTGCTGCTCCCTGTGATATGACCCCTCCAACTGAAGACTGACCAGCAGAAATTGTGGCCCTGGCCTTGGGCTCCTTAAGGCATCAGGCTGAGTCCCATCTTTGCGTAGCAGAGGCTAGTAAGTCTTCCTGGGCACAGACTGAAGGGAATAGGCTTCACCTCTTCAGCCAGGCTTAGCCCAGGCAAAGAAAGTGAGCTTCCTTCTACGATGACCCCGAGTACGAGAAGCAAAGCCATTTCCTCTAGTCCCCTAGGAAGTGGCATGGGAGGCAGGTCAAAAAAAACGGACACTTTGAAAGCATGTGTGTTTGCGTGTTTGTGTTGCTTGAGAAATAACCTCCGGGCCCCCATCGGGCATGTTACAAAGCTCCTGCCCCAGGGCTCAGCCTAAGGACGGCAGTGCTGTTCCCCCGCATAAGTGCCCAGAGCCACCACCATGTGCTCCCCTAGAGGTGCCCCAACGAAGCCCACATTTGGAAGGCAAGACCTATGACAGGTCACACGAGGTCTTGTTTAGGACACACCTTACCTCACAGCTGAGGTGCCTCCAACCTGTTTTCATTAGAATCGTTCAGGTGTGTGTTCTGGGAAGTGGATCATCCTGTTTAATTCGGAACTTCCCTACGGTTGCTCCATCAGCCTGTGTTATTCTGGGCTTCCTTTCCTAACTACATACTTCACATCCAGCTGTCACCTGAGAAACTGTGTTATGAGACAGCTGAGGTATTTAAGAACTTTTATAAGCATTTTTACTTAACTCACGACTTTGCTTAGAGCAGAGGGTCTCAAAATAGGATCCCTTGGCCCGGGAGCAGCAGCAGCACCTGGGAACTTGCTAGACATATAAATTCTCAGCCCCCATCCCAAACCTACTGAATCAGAAACCGGGGACGAGGGGGCAGCAGTCTGTGTTTTAACAAGGACTTCCATTGATTCAAGTAAGAGAACAACTGGCTTCACCATGGAGGGTGAAGGTGAGTACATATACTTACGAAATCTGTGAGTGCCATCTGAATGTAGAATATTCTTTCCATTAAGCAGAGCTAGCCGTCTTCTGTTAAAGTAGGAAAAGAAACATGGGGTAGAATTTCACTTCGTGGCTCTTCAAATCTGTTTCTCTTGGAGCAGAGCTCTTAACCAGCCAAATACAAGCGAGCAGAAAGTGCCCGGGGAGATGTTTTAAACACCCATTGTTCTGGCAAAGGAAGACGTATTCTTTGCCTCTCAGTCACCTCCACGCAGCTCCAGCCAGACAAGTCACTCCATCAGACTGATGTAGAAAGCAGAACCATTCGTGGTTTGTCTCTACCAGAGCTGGGTCCGGCAAGACCATTTTCAAGATTCAGTAAGAAAGTAAGTTGGTGAAAAATGACAACCACATACTCTTTGTCACAAAGACAGAAGTAAAATACGCTCAGCTTTTTCTGATCTCTTCTCACTGAAAACAGGGACACCAGATCCACGGTTTTTCCTTGATGACATTATAGAATACCATGCCTGGCATCTCCCTCTGAGAAAAATGGCAGGTGAAATGGAGAGTTAATATTTCTAACATTTGCTTTTTTTATGAGAAAAAGAAGAGAAGCAAACATTATAAATGTTAACTCTCTATTTCAGAGAATGGAGAATGTTAACTCTCATTTCCGAGAAATCAGGTCTTTCCTTAGAAATTTGCCAGTGGTTTTACGGTTTTCACTAAGGAACCAGTGGCCTGGTTGAAAACTTAGCAACTTGAAAGATCTTAAGTCTCTCAAAGGATATAAAAGCCCATTTTGTCAGAAACACCAGACTTGTTTAACAAAGATGTTCAGTTTTAAAAGATATGAATAACATCTGAGTCCTTCCCTCATCTCTCATTTCTTCATCATTCAGTTTAATTAGTTGCCATTTAAGTATGTTAAAACTAACCAATAAAAGGAAAGGGGAAACTTTTGCGTTATGTGTCTCCACCATTATTTAAATAAAAAGAAATATCTTTCAAGGAAGTTTCATGGAGTAAATTGTCAATTCTCATTTTTTTTTTTTTGAGATGTCAATTCTTCCCAAAGAGATCACGACTCTCTTTCAGAATGCCATGGCGTCAGCCTCGCTCACAGCAACCTCAAACTCCTGGGCTCAAGCCATCCTACTGCCTTAGCCTCTCGAGTAGCTGGGACTATAGGCATGCGCCACCATGCCCGGCTAATTTTTTCTATATATATATTTTAGTTGCTTGGCTAATTTCTCTTTGCATTTTTTTTAGTAGAGATGGGATCTCGCTCTTGCTCAGGCTGGTTTCAAACTCCTGAGCTCAGATGATCCTCCCACCTCGGCCTCCCAGAGTGCTAGGATTACAGGCGTGAGCCACCACGCCCGGCCTCAATTCTCATTTTTATGAAAATAAATTCATTTTTGTGTGGAATTATGTGGTACCCTGTCCAGGGCATAAAAACGAAGTTTTAGGAAATTGAGGTAAGCTTCTTGTTTTGAAGCAAAGGTTGGCTATGGTTACCGAAGACTCAGTCTGGGGACAAAGATCCACCTAAACAAGGAGTGAAGAACGGGAAAGAATGGAGGTCAGATTGTAGAATGTAGCAGACTTGAAAAGAGAGTGAGGTGTGAAGAAAGAGGGCACATGGCCTACATGGACTCAAGGAGCCCTGTGCAACCTAGAACTTTTATCAGCTCCACCCCTTGGCACTTACCTGGACGTGAGCTCTCCTGCCACTGTCCCATCCAGGCTGCCTCTCTGAGGAGACCTATTAAGTTCTCCTTGTGTTTGATTTTCATGATTGCCTCCTGCCAGAGAAATCAATTGATATTAATTTCCAGGAACAATTAGTTGATACCAATTCTATTCTATGAGTTTTGTTGTAATGCAATGCAGCTAAAATTTTATATAAATACTTAAAATTTAAAAAACCCAACCAGATGGAATCTAAAACAATAAGGTACATAGATTTCTCAGAAGTCTAGTTGAAAAAAAAAAAGCACAAATGTGCAAAATTGGAAATGGCAAGAAAACGATGAAGTTATTTTAAGAAAACTATGGGTAACTCTCTGCTAATAATTCTGAAATGGATGATTGGGGGAGATGATATATATTGCATCAAGAAGAAGTAGAACATTTTAAGAGATGTGTAATCATGAAAAAAATTGGCACTACTCTCAGCGAACTACCTCCACTAAAAGCCCTGATCACTTAGTTTTATAGGAAAATTTTTACACTTCTCTGTAAAACAAATAGTACTTGTGCTATATACATTCTCATAGAAAATCTGATAAACTTTTCTATTTGTTTTATGACCGTACCATAACCCTGATCTAAAACCTAACAAAAAGAACACAAAATAAAAAACTGCAGATCAATCCCACTTATAATAGGATATTAAGAATCTAAACAAAATAATTACTCTAGTGTACCAACATAGCAAAAAATAATAAATGACCAAATATGGCTTATTTGTGAATGTACAGATAATTAAATATGAGTAAATCAATTTATATAACACATCACCTAAAGGACATAAGAAAAAAATAAGTATTTCAATAGATATCAAACATTTAACAACAATCCCTAAATTTAAAACAAATAAGTACTTAGCAAACTGGTTAAAGGATACTACCTAACGATCCAAATAATATTTCTTAGATAAACAGTGAATATTTTAACAGTGAAATGTTATGAGTGCTCCATAAATATCAATAGACAAATAAGTTACAAACAAATAAAGACACCAACTCTCACCAACATATTTAATACTCATGTGTATATTCATGTGTGTGTGCACACATATTTATTCTAGCCAATGCAATACCAAACCCACAGATGCATTCACACTGGCCTCATGGACATGGGAGCCGGAAAGAAAGAGATAAAATTTCTTTCTAATGTATAATTGCCTATATAAAAACAAAACAGACATGTACACACATACATGAACAGAAATTCAAAATAAATAAAAACTCAATAGTTTCATATTTTCTGTATATTATTATACATATATATGACACACAGAATTAGAAAACATAATGAAAAATTATCTAAGTCACAATAACAACAACACACAAAATACCCAGGCATTACCCTAATGGGAACTGTGTGGGACATGTAGGAAAAACATCTAACTTTACAGAAGAACATAAAGAGAAAACTAATAAATAACATCGTACATAAATGTTAAAAAAAGATGTCACTTCTTCCCAAAGAGATTCAATGGATTCAAAGTATTTCCAATCAAAAACCCAGTAAGCAACTTTATATTCTCAGAAAAACTGCTTTGGACAGTTTAAGTAAGAGACCCAAGAAAGACACCCCACTGTGAACTCCCCAAACAAATGCCCAGAAGAACTTCAGCCTCATCAGGCAACATTAACTGAGCTCGTAACTTTAGACAAACAACAATCACCAACACTGGTGACAAGAATACTATGCCTGCTCCTAGAGCAGCTGGCTAGAATCCAGAGGCACTGGCAAGAGCTCAGGTGTGCTCAGGTGTGCTCAGGTGTGCCACCAGTAATGAGAACAGCTGGTGCCCAGTAGGGAGCAATTGTGGGGAGCAGTGACTGCTCAGAGCAGGCCGTCCCCAGCTTGTCTCCAACATCACAACCCAGCTGCAGAAGTCCCCACTGGAATGCTAAAGTCCCCATTGGTGTAAAAAAGAGTTGCAGGTGCAGCTCCTAAGGAGGGCACCCTCTGTGGACTATAGAAATCGTGGGGAGAGGAGAACCTTGAGCCAGAGGAGGCTGCTAACAGAAACCTGAGAGAGAGAACTGTGAAGTGTTGACCTCCAAAGGGAGAACCTGAGTCCAGTCTTGTATCTCATACTCAGCTCAGTGGCCAATGTGCCGGTAACTCCTGTGCCTTCAGAGGAGGGATGGAGCGACAGGCTCCTGTCTGCCCCAAGCACTACCGTTCTGCAATATGACAACCAGAGGCTGCTGCCAAGTGCCAACGAGAACGCAGGTCTGCACTGCCCAACTCCCACACCCAGGACGCCAGTGTGAATGCTACGCAGTGGAAGAGAGCAGGGTCCTGGCTGAGTCCTCAGTGGGCAGGAAAGGAGCCCGGAGCGTGCTGCAGCCCTCCAGGGGCGTTCAAGCCCCTTTGGCACATCCTCAAGACCACGCTCTTCCCCCACCAGGCCACTCAACAGAACCCAGGAAGGGAGCAGGGGGCCTGTGAGGTCTCTGGTTCATCGTTTGAATCCTTTTGCATTCAATTCCATCCCTCCCCTGCCCTCCTCTCAAAATCCGAGATATTTCAATACCCCATTCAAATGCCTGCTTCTCTTCTGTGAGAAGAGTATGCCCTAACCCTCTCCTTTCCCAGTTATAGGGAACTACGAGAATTTATCCGCACATTTCTTGGCACTTTGCTTATATCTCCAACAGGGCATTTGCTTCGAGTTGCCTTTTATTCTAATCGTTTGAATTCCAGCCTGTGGACTGAAGACTCCAAGAAGGGCCTGGGACCTCCTTTGGTGCCTGGGACAGCAGTTTGCTCAGCAAGTATTCTGAGGATGCTCAATAAATCTTTTCAAATGAACTTAATTCCTTTTCTGCCTGTGATTGAGTTGCGGAGGGGAAGGAAGTTTCAGTTCTTGTTCTGGTGTGTCCTTGGCCCTTGGGACACAAAGAAGTTACGTTCTTGTGCATTGATGAGCTGAAGAAAAGGACCCAGCCCCTGGGATTCCTGGTTTTCCCCTGATTACGCTCTGTCTGGCTTCTTGTAAAAATGTCCAAGCAGTCCATCCGTCCATCCGCTTGCTCCAATTCTGCCTTCATTCCGAACACTTGCCAGAGACCGGCTTAATTTAATTTTGCTCTGACAATATGATGTTCACACAAAAACTCTTGAATGTTTCACACTTGCCAATGTTTGAACATGGATTTCTTTCACACTCTCTGTTATATTTTCTTCTGGAGGCTCAGTTTGGCAAATTCCACTATCTCCTCTAGCAGAAGTGCTGTCTTTGCCAATAAAAAATGATTTTCATGCCAAAATTCCTTCCTTCCACGCACACATAAGTACATAGTGTATACATCTCATGCATAACCCAATACAGAGTCTCACTGTCCCTATGGAGGGTGCAGAGGACAGTCAGCCTAGGGGACACAAGACACGCACAGCTGGTCTCCTTGTGCCTACCAGGGCTGGGAGCCCCTTGCCCAGGCAGATTGGGGTGGGAGAAGCAGCTGGGAGCCTTTGACTTTGGGGATCTTGTCATTTCACTCGTCAACCTTAGCTTTCCAGCTAGTGTGCAAGCACACACACACGCACACACACACACACTCTGCTCTGTGCCTGCCAGAGAGCGAGAAAGCTATTGTCAGCCACAGAGCAGCCAAGAGCAGAGTTGCAGCTGCAGCCAGGATGGTCCTGCAGGAGAGGGGGTGGAAATCGGCTCTTTTCTGAAACAGGAACGTTTGTCTTTACCATGCTGCGGCCTTAAGGGGTGTCTGAATCCCAGATGTGAGCTGGAAAGAAAATGTGCGTGCATGGTGAGCAGATTCTGGTACAAGAACCAAGCAGGACCCCCTCATCTCCTGAAAACTATCAGTGCAGGGCGATATAAGACAATTTATTCCTTCGGAGGGCAGAGGACTCTGCCGCACAGGGCGGAGGGCACAGTCCACTCAGCAGGGTGTAACCATGAATTCACTTCGCAGCTTCAGTGGCTACGCTGACATCAGAGTAAAAGACTCTCATTGGCATGTAGGTGACTAGACACCTAGACAACAAGTGTAGTTCACAACAATATGCCCATGACAACTAAAACTGATAAAACGGCAACAAACAAGGGAAGGAAGGACGGAAGGTAGGTGGGTGGATTTTCAGTCTCTCCTACACGTGGACTTGCACACTCTGGTAGAAGAATCAGCGTCTCTCGCCCAGGAGTAAAGCGGGCTGTACGAGCGGTGAGGGGCACAGGTGTCTCTGAGGCCCCAGGCTGCCAGCAGCCCTCCTGGAGTCATCTGGGGAGGAGGCGACCTCCACCTGCAGTGCAGCAGAAAGGCCCAAAAGGCTCTCCCTCCTGTCATCAGCTCCCAACTCCCCTGTGACACGGGGGGAGGTGATCACAGGGTTTGGAGCCAACAAGCTGAGACACTGAGAAGAACAAGGGTTCTTCTCTTCCTCATGATAAAATCATGAGCAATTTCTGTAACCCCTTTGAGTCCAATGTCACATAATTAGTGGCCCAGGGGAAGCCCAGGACGTGAGGCAGGAAAAGCCAACTGGAAATGAGGAGTCGCTAACCAACAGGCACAAAGTTTCGGTTCAGCAGGATGAGTAAGTTCTAGAGCTCTGCTGTACCACAGCACCTACACTTAATGATACTGTACTGCACACTTCAAAATTCAAGAGGGCAGATCTCATTTTAAGTGTTCTTGCCACACTAAAATAAAATGCAATAAAATAAAACGAATAAATCGGCTATATAACAAAAGAAGTAAAATGGAGCAAAATCTTAATGGCCCAGTTTGCCAGGCACGGCACACACCGGCCACCCTTCCCTGGCCATCGTGCCTGCCCAGCAGGGGTTCAGCTCAGGCTCCCCACTTCCTCAGCACCGAGACAGGAGGCACACGGCACACGCCCTGCACCGGCACCCCTCCGCGGTGCTCTGGGGACGCCAACTCAGCCAGGCTTGAAAAGTCACGCGCCAGAAGCTGAGGCACATCCCCCCAGAGGAGGCCTGATTTTCTGGAACAATCATTGCTCATCTCCACCATGACTGGGAAGACTCCAAAGACCCTTGGCAAGCTGGCGAAACGTGGCAGGCAGAGCCAGGCTGTATTTTTTTGATCAAAGTTATTAGGCTCAGGGTTTTTTTTTTTTTTTAAACAGTTACTGCTGTATAATTGATACAAAATAAACACTATGTATTAATGTGCATAATTAAGAGGCTTTGACAAATGTGCATGTGAATAATGGCCCCACCAAAGATGTCCACATCTAACCTGTGAATGTGTCACCTTACACGATAAAAGGGGCTTTGCAGATGTGGTTAAGTTACAGATCTTGAGAAGAGGAAAGTCGCCTGGATTATTCAGGTGGGCCCAGCCCCAAGGGTGCTCATAAGAGGAAAACAGGAGGGTCAGAATTAGAACCTGAGGTGGCCATGGATGCAGAGACTGACGTGACGCGGCCGTGAACCAAGGGACACGGGCAGCCTCTGGAAGCTGGAAGAGGCAAGAAAACAGATTCTCCCACAGAGCCTCTATTAGGAACCAGGTCTGCTGACACCTTGATTTTAGCCCCTAAGACTCATTTTGTACTTCTTACCTCCAGAACTACATGAGAATAAATTCATCTTGTTTTAAGCCACTAAATTTGTGGTCATTTGTCATAGCAGCAATAGGAAGCTGGGACAGTATGTACCCAGGAAACCATCAGCACAGTCAAGCGTATACACCCCCATCCCACCTCTGCCCACCGTCCCCAGGTAACCACTCATCTGCTGTCAATCATCATAGATTAGCTTGCATTTTCTAGAATTTCATATAAATGGAATCATATAGTACTGTATGTACTCTTTTTGGTTGGCTTCTTTCAATCA
>CM052445.1:14599888-14629104 GCA_028533085.1 Varecia variegata
GGGGGTCTCGCTCTTGCTCAGGCTGGTCTCGAACTCCTGAGCTCAAACAATCCGCCCGCCTCGGCCTCCCAAGTGCTAGGATTACAGGCGTGAGCCACCGCGCCCGGCCGAGGTTACTCTTTAGTGCGGGGAGGCAGACAACAAACAAGCCAACAGATAAATAATTAAGAGAGTATTCGATGGCAGTAAGTATCCCAAAACAAAACAAAATCAAAAAGGGTAATGTGATTAGTAATGGGGACAAGAGGGATTTTCTCAGCTGGGGGATATGGGAGGGTCTTTGAGAGAGGTAACGTCTGAGCTGCAGCCAGACCAACGCAAAGCGGCCAGCCACGCCAGGATGCGGGAGGAGTGTTTTGGAAAGAGAGTACAGCCGTACAAAGGTGGGAGCAAGCTTGGGTCCACCACGGAACCAAAGGAAGGTTGGCATGGCCTGGGAGCTCAGGGAGACATGGTGGTGGCTTGGATGCGGAAAGTAGAGGTGGATGGGTGACCCGTGGTCCCATTTGGGTACTATGAAGCCAGCAGGACTTGCAGAGTGGGGTTGGAGGAATGGAAAAAAGAAGAACCAGGAGTGACTCCTTAGATTTAGGATAAAGAGGGGTGCTGTGACCAGGGAAAGGTGGAAGGAGGCTGGTTTTGCCACGGCAAGCTTGAAATGCCTGCTGCGTGTCCTAGTGGGAGGTAGGACTCAGGTAGGCCACTGGAGAGATGGGCTCGGGGGAGGGTGGGGGCAAGAGATAGGAACAAGGGAGAGAAAAACTCCCATCCAGAGCCGAGAGAGATGCTCCTTGCTGCAGCGGATGAGCATTGCCCACCTTCCAGACGCCCCCAGCCACCCACCCCCTGCAGCCTAAGCCGCTGCATGTTTGAACAGCCAGGCTGCAAACCAGCTCTACCTGCAGGCTTCACACACAACCGCATGGAGGAGCCTGGCCCAGTTCCTGCCCAACTCACAGCAAACTCGTGTCCAGCACTTATTCTGGGTGAGGGGCTGGCCCAGATCCTTGCCCCTGGGGAGCCAGCTCACTTGGAAAGGAGGAGGGAGGATGGGCAGGGTGTGGCCACAGGATGTGGTAGGCTTGGGGCCAGGCGGCCTGGGGCCAGGCTTGCCCGGCTATCACCTGGCTGAGGACCCAGGTCTAGTCCCTTTGCAGGCTGCGAGGCCCCGGCTGTGGGAAAAGATGACACCTTAGAGTCCCTTCCTGTTCCAAAATGCTGCAATTACCTGGAAATTATCATCCAAGTAGACAAATAATTTAGGCAAAAAGCAAATTTAAAAATCCTTTCACTTCAATTATGTTTTTTTTTTTTTAACCTGAAAGTTCATAAAAATTGCCTGAAGCCTGAGTGGTCCTCCCAGACAAAGCAGGCTTTCAGTAACACTGTGCTGCGCTCGTCCCAGCAGAAAGACCCACAGAGAGACTCCACCTTCGCCTCCGCACCCCTCCTCCTCGGGCTCCACCTCGGAGTGCACAGACGAGAAGGTGCGGGCGACAGCTCTCTGGTGCTAAGTACAGTTATTATAAGGTGTGGTCCCCTAGACACCACCCTCTCTATTATTTTGACAGTGTGACTTCCTGTAATATTACTGAGTATCTCGTGTCATCTCGGTAACAAAGGCTGATACCTGGGGTTTTTTTCCTCCTCTCAACAATATACTTGACATTTAATGCATCATCAAAAAGTTTCTGAGGTTTTGGGGCTAAAGCTCTGAAAGTATTATTTCCTGTCCCGGCAGCAGCTAAGGTACCCTCGGCAGCCCCGCGGCTTCTGAGATAAGGCTGCTGCTCTGCTCTCCACTTCACCAGATGGTCCCAAAGATTCCAAAGCCGGCCCGAACCCCACCCCACCCGCAGCGGGCCCTCCCAAGGGCAGAGGAATGGGCTCCCGACCAGAAACCACAGGCCACGGGTTCCCGTCCCAAGCTCTGCCCCTTAGTTCTCTAGGTCCTTGAGCAAGTCACTTAACCTCTCTGCTACCTAGGTCAGTGAAACGACGGCGTAGGCAAAATGATCTCCAGGGAATGTCCCAGCATCCAGTTCTCTGTGTTTAAGTACAGACTGGAACTGCCCTCGAGGCCAATCAGGTGACCCGCAGTGAAACCTGCAGTGCAACCACGCATTTTTCCTAGAGGTAGGAAGAGTATTTGCTTGGTTTCCCCCAAACGCCTCCCCTAGCACCATGGGAATTGCTGGACCTGCTCTGTGAAGGTGCGATTTGCAGCCAGCGAGACAGAAGAGCACCCATCTTTACCCAGCTCCCCGTTCCTTCTGCAGCATTTATGGTGCACGCACGCGTGGACAGGTCTGAAAGCCAGCCTCAGGGACAGAGTATTCGATGGCAGTAAGTATCCCAAAACAAAACAAAATCAAAAAGGGTAATGTGATTAGTAATGGGGACAAGAGGGACTTTCTCAGCTGGGGGATACGGGAGGGTCTGAAGCCAGCCTCAGGGACATAAGGACAAACACAGCACAGCCCACATCCTCTGGGGACAGACTGCCCCGTGGCACAGCACGGGAGCCCACACCTGCCCACAGGAAAGGCTGGAGAAGGCTGAGCGGGCGCGGGAAGGGATCCCCCGATTATCCCCGAGGGTTGGAGAGCGGGAGGGAGGGCAGGCTTCCCAGAGGAGCTAACACTTTAGCTGACTCAACACTGTCCTAGCAGTTGGGCAGCTGGACATTCCAGGCAGAGGCAGCAGGAAACGCCCAGGCCCAGCCCGGAGAGCAGGGCTGGGTGGGTAACACCACACAGACCCGGCAGGCTGGGCCAGGGTGCGCATGGGCAGTGCTGGGAAGCAGGCCCAAGGCTTCACACCTGCTCAGGAGGGTGGTGAGTTCTCATTTCAGGTTGGTAACTGGTGGAGTTCAGCATATCTGCACAGCCTAAGGGTCGGGGCACGGATTTGAGGGTGCCAGACCTCACATTGGATCCCTGCTCATGGTAATGATGTAATCTCCAGAGAGATACTGAATGTCTCTAAACCTCCATTCTCTCATCTGTAAAATGGGCATCATGATACCCATGTCATAGATTGTTACATAAAATAAAAAACGTCAGGTGCTGAGCACAGTGTCTGGCACTCAATTACAGCAGCCGGTTAAAAAAGAGAGGTGAGGTCTCGATTTGTGCTTTCAGAATTATGACTCTAGCGCTGCTTGGGAGATGGATCGGAAGGGAGGAAGACAGGAGGCAGGGATGAATCCAAATGCACAACACACCCTGCGTGGCAGTGGGGTAAACAATGTACTACAGAGAAGGTGTGATTTAATTTGAAGGTGCAGAGGGGAGGACTCAGAAAACCTTCACAGCAGAGGTGACACAGGACATGGGTCTTGCTGGGAGGAGAAGTGAGGAGAGAACAACAGATGAGGCCTGGAGGCATGAACGTTCAAGGTGTACAGGAGCAATGAGAATGATGCAGAGCCTGCAGGTTCACGGGGCAGGGCAGGGAGACAGCCTTTCATGGGTCCACACTCCGGAGACACATGTTACGTGACCACGGTGTGTGCTGGGGCCAGGGCTGGAGTGATGACTTGGGGCTGGACTCTGGGGCAGGCCTTGAATGTCATGCTAAGGAATTTGACTTTATTCAGTAGGTAGCTTCACCTTAATTAGAATTACCTATTTCCTGTCCACTGACCCACAAAACGCTTTCAAAGGAGGGAGACTGCAGCAGAAGTGTGCCCACCACCTCCTAGCTCTCCTGAGTTCAAGGGAAAGGAACCAAATTGCATCTTGCTATACTGTAACCCAGGCAGTGCCCACCGCCTCACACGCACACTAAGGTTAATAATAATACTAGTAATAGCTAACTTAGCTCTGCTTGAAGTGCTTTGACTGTCTTAACTCATTTGATCCTCATAGTAAGATAGATACCATTATTCTCTCATTTTATGGATGAAGAAACAAGCCCCTGAGCCATGAAGGAACATATCCAAGGTCACCAGGCTGGAAAATGGACAAGTGAGTTGCGAGTCCAGCAGGTCAGAACAGGAGCCTGCAAGGCAAGGACTAGAGATTTCTCTGCTAACGCAGGAGAGGGTCTGGACACACATGTGGCCAGCGTTGCCCAAAGTGGAAGTCAAGTTGCCATGTGAGGGCTCTTGGGGACAGGATGAGTTAGAGGAAAAGTGGCTCTCACTGCTCCAGGTGGGCACAAAAACACCTGAGGTTTGTCTCCCCTCCCTCCGTGGAGGACAATCTAGCTCGTATGGGACTGAGCACCCCACTGTCCCAGAGAGCGGGCACAGCAGCCTAGAATGGGCAACGCTGTGGCCAAATACAGAGACTGTTTCCCTCCGAGGAATGGCGTCTTCCTCCTCCACCTTCTTTTCTGAGCCTTGGGACTGTCCTTCCTTAAGATATTAGTCCCACCTGGACCACACCAACCCAGAGGTTCTGAAACTCTATACAGAAATAAGGCCAGGCCGACAGAGTTTCTCAAGGTTGTCTGAAATCCAAAGTCATCGCATAGGTTTGTAGGTGGGGAGGTATCTGCTCAAATCCAGGGAAGATTTATTTCAGTTGCAAAGTTAGGGGCGGAGGGTCTGAAGTGAAACGACCAAATTCCAACTCAGCCTGGACATGGGGAAGAGGGGGAAAAAAAAACAATTAAAGAGTGATTTGCTGACAGCCATTGTAGAGTCTGTGCCAGACACTTCAAGTCTACTATTAACTCATTCATCACCTTCACTTTACAGAGGAGGAAGACTCCTCGGGGTGGAGTAGCCAAAATGTGAACCAGGGGCTGTCTAATTCCAACGCCCACATCTCTCCTCCCTGCCACCCTGCCATACGGAAGGTCTTTCCCCAACATTTAATCTCTTTCTGCCCAAGAGTGAAAGGCAGCGGCATCGGTGTCTCTGCCTCCTGATCCATGCCCATGAGAAACAATCTAGAAAGTGTGTGCCAGGCACAGGAGCACTTAGGAACAGTCCTCACTACCGCGCTCTCTCCTCCCCTCCCTTGTCACCTGCTGGGGCATCAGACCATAAGCAAACCCAGCCTTGCCTCCTCCAGATGGGTCAACAACCAGGGAAGAGAAGCTTCCTTGCCTTGATGTAGACTGGAAAAGGAGCAGCAATCTCTCCCCTTTGTTTCCAACCACCAGAGCCTCTGGAGAATCCAATTTCTCCTGACAATGGTAGTCAGAAGCTGTCCCCACCTACAAAGCTCTTAGGATACTGGTTGTGGCAGCAAGATATGGCGACAGGCACAGACCTCGGGAGGACGCCAGACACACCACGCTGCAAACCTAACTCTGTCTAGGAGACCAACTTCTCCCAGGTCTCCCGGGGAGTCATTAAATTTCTGTGTCTGCGAGGTAGAAAAGGAGCAATAATCTGACCTACCTCACCAGAGCGTTGTAAGTAGGAATAACTAATTAAAGCTAGTGCAGCACTTTTGAAAGTAGAAAGCACTTTGCAATAATTGACGTGGTTTCTGCTTTCATCTCCTGCAGCCTCCTAAAGAGAGAGCGAGGCCCCACATAGCTGCAGATGGCAAGAAGCACGCCAGGCAGCCGGCTCTCCCGGGGAGGTACCAGGGCAACTCTGTCAGGGCCATCAAAGTTGTCTCAGGGCTCCCGGCCACTGGAGACAGTTGCAAGCTGACAATTCCAAATCCATTTGCATCCACTTAGCTTTCCAGAGACCGAGGCGTTTTTCAGTTACAGCAAACAACACATGAATGTGAAGCTCCAAGTGGCGAGCACGGGGCAAAAAGGATTGGGGGGTCTCTGGGGCTGCCGCTGATTTGTCTTGAAAAATCAAAATGAACTTTTTTCTTCAAAGACTTTGCCTTTATTCATCATCATTATAAAAACAGTCAAGTCCTTGAGGTCTGCAGCTGCAGTGAATGCATACGAAATGGGATCTCTGAGAAAAAAACCCACATGTGATAACGATGCTCTGACACTCTTCTGTGAGCAACCGGGGAAGCTGGGTTGCTGGAATCCAGCCTTTGCCTCCATTGGGCAAATTTTGTCAGTTAGGATGCGTGTGCCCCCAAAAAGGCACCTTCTTTATGAGGATGTTCATATCTGGGGAGGGGCCTTCCACAAAGTAGAAGCGTCTTTCATGACCCAAACTGCTGTACCCCAGAGGATGGTATCTCAGACTCTGCCAGCGGTGGCCAGCACCCCAAAACGTAACCCGATGTCATCAATGTGCTGCAAAGACCACGTCACAGACGGGGGCTGGAGGTTGTCAGCCTGGTTGATTGACGTATAATGCCGCAGGTCCACGTGGTACAAGGGCTTCTGTAGGCTGAGCTGAGAATCACCAGGCATAATAGTGTTTCTTGGGAAAGTAAGTTCTCATTTCCAAAGGGCTGCCCTAGGATCTGGAATGCAAGCCATTCGGAAGAGAAGGAAACTGCTCTGCAACATTAGACACATGTTTTCCCCCATTATTCCAGAGGTGAGGAATGTGGTTATCTTGAATTTCCTTTGGATAGATGGTGTTCCTTTTCTCCTCCTCCCTCTTCTTCCTCTGTCCCCTCCTCCATGGCCTTTTATTAGCTGATAAACCACTGGTGGAGAACATGGACTTCCCAGAAGGAAGTTAGGGATAAGTTTTACCAGAAAGCAGGTATGCCTGGCTCCATGGTTCAGACTTGAACACAATGTGGATACGGAGGCAGGAAGGAACTGGGAACTTCAGCAAGACTGGGACTCAGGGCAGCCCGGCACAAGTCCTCCAAGTCAGGGGATGCAAGGAGAGAGAGAAGATCCAGAAGCAAGGAGACTTCTAGAGCCCCCTCAGATGGAGAAATTGATAGGGCAGTCCCTGGGGAGGGTGACTGTCGCACAGACAGATGCCTGAGAAAAGGACAGGGGCTCAGTCCAGCAGCAGATGAGGTGAGTGGACAGGAAGCTTACTTGGTAGTGGGTTTTGGATGCACACGAGTAAGAAGAGAAGGTACAGTGTAAGTGATGCGTTGACGGTGAAGATGAAAAGGCTGCTCTTCCTTCTCCAGGGAGAATGGGTTCCTTCCCTGAGAGCCCAGTGGTGCGGCTGGAAAGCCCCCTCCCCGCGCTGGTCCCCAGGGAGGGCTCCCAGGTGGTGCGTCTATGAGGAAAGGTGGCAGTCAGGCAGGGACCTCAGAAGGCTGGGTTCCCCAGCCACGTCCCCAAGCTCCCTGTGGAGCTGCACTCAGAGCATGGTGAAGGCCAGAAGAGCAAAAGAGGCAGCAGAAACACACGTGTCCTCCACCCTGATGAGTTGTGTGCTGGGGCTGATGTTGGAAACGTCACAACCTCAACGGCACAGGCACTAGCCAACCCCAACGGACACGGCCACCAGCGGCAGCCCCGCCTGTCCCAGGGCACATCTGCTGAAGACTGTCTCACCACAGAAGTGTCAGCCAGGTTTCCTTCTTCTAAAGAGTGTTTTAAGATTAAACGACAAATGCATAGTGAAGGACGTATGACGCCTTATTATACACAGCTTTACGTGAGATCATTGTCACAGTCTCGTGCAGGATGGCCTTCCTGGGTATGCAACCTATGAGGCCATGCAGAACCCTGCACTTAAGAGGACCCCATGCTTGGTTTAACGCTGTGCTGTTGCCATCCTGATATTCTTAATCATTTTGGAACAAAGAGCCCCATGTTTTCGTTTTGTACTAGAGCCTGCAAACTATGTAGCTGGTCCTGGGCTGGTGAGGTAAGAAACACAGGTATTACCAACACCCCCATTTCCAGGGGCACACACTGAGGGATAGGCAGGTTAAATGGCTCCCTGAGGTCACCCTGCAAGTAAGCAGCTAACTCCGGCCCCAGGTCTCCCACCTCCCAGAGCAGTACTTGGTCTGACTCATCAATGCAATGTGCATGTTGAGTGCCTGCCCAGCTCAAGGCGACAACTCCAAACTGTCCCCATGCCTTCTAGGATGAGCCCCTCTCCTTGTTACTACCACTGGAGACTCCCCCCTGGCAGAGCTGATGCCACACTGGGCCAGGCTGGGCCAGTGAGATGGTCTCTCCTGGGAATCTGGAATCGGAACCTACAGAGCTGTAGCTGGAACAGAGGAATGGCAGGTTCGGGCATGGGAGGATCGTGTGAAACCATCTGTGTCTCCCAGTCTCCCTCTCCACACCCCAAATTTGTGGCTCCCAGAGAGACACAGTCTAGAGGGAGGGAAAGGCTGGGGTCTCCCATATGGCCAGTGATGAGAATCCAGAAACCTCAGGGAAAAATCTCACTGGCGGTGGCAACCCCACCGGACCTGCGGGTGCAGGGGGTTTATAGGGGTGGGGAGCAGTAGTTGGCAGCACTCTCTCATGCTGCTACTATTGCTAATATTCACAAACACACATAGCACTCGCCCTGTGCCAGATCCTCTTCTAAGAGTTTTACATCTCCCAGTTCATTCAATTTTCCTAACAGCCCTATGAGACAGGTATTATTAGCATCCTCCCCAGTTTACAGGTAAAGAGCTTCTGTAACTTGCCCAGAGTCACTCAGCTCATATGTGGCAGAGCCAAGATTTGAACCCAAACAGTCTGGCTGCAGAGTCTAGGTTCTATTTTTTTTTTTTTTTTTTTTTTAAGACAGAGACTCGTTCTGTCAAACTCCTCAACCTCAAACTCCTGGGCTCAAGCTATCCTCCTGCCTCAGCCTCCTGAGTAGCTGGGACTACAGACATGTGCCACCATGCCCGGCTAATTTTTCTATTTTTTGTAGAGACAGGGTCTCACTCTTGCTCAGACTGGAGAGTCTAGGTTCTTAACCCTCTTAACAAGCTGCCTCTCAGAGGTATTATTCTGGCCAGTCTGAAGTAAGCAACATGCAATTTCTCAAAATGTAGTTTCTCAGAAGTCTTGCCCAATTTGAAATCAAAAAGGCCTTTGAGGCCGGGCGCGGTGGCTCACGCCTGTAATCCTAGCACTCTGGGAGGCCGAGGCGGGTGGATTGCTCAAGGTCAGGAGTTCGAGACCAGCCTGAGCAACAGCGAGACCCCGTCTCTACTAAAAAATAGAAAGAAATTATCTGGCCAACTAAAAATATATAGAAAAAAATTAGCCGGGCATGGTGGCGCATGCCTGTAGTCCCAGCTACTTGGGAGGCTGAGGCAGTAGGATCGCTTGAGCCCAGGAGTTTGAGGTTGCTGTGAGCTGATGCCAGGGCACTCACTCTAGCCCCAGCAACAGAGTGAGACTCTGTCTCAAAAAAAAAAAAAAAAAAAAAGGCCTTTGAGCAGTCAAAATGGATACACAAAAGTGCAAAAACTCAGTTCCTCGTTTTCCCACTCAATGCCTGTTTACTTTCTTTCTCTCTCTCCCTCTCTCTCTCTCTCTCTCTCACTCACACACACACACACACACACACACACACACACTGCTAAGTTTTGTTAGCCACTTCCCAAACACACAGTAGGTGAGGAGGAAATGACAGTCTACTGCAAGCAGGCACACTGACAGTATCAAGAAAATATTACTACGAGTCTGGCAATAAAAGAGGAGACAGAAAAACCCTAAAAGCAATTGTAAAACTTACCAAGCATGGTAGCCCAGCTTCAAGTAATAATGTTCAAACAGCCCTCACCCTTTGACCCTCCACCCTAGTCTTTGCTATACAAATCCTCTCTCTCTGTGGTTCAGCCCTCTCCAGGGAGGGTACCAAGGACTTGCAGATAAAGGCATCCTGATTCAAGGAGCAACTGAGAACATTTTGCTATATTCAGTAGGCTATGTTTAAGAAGGCAAAGGAATAAGTACTACGTTTTTTAAATATTTACATCTAAAATGGTTACAATTAAAAAAAATTTCAGAGTCTAAGTGGGCTGACAGACATTTTTATTTCTTGGTTGGCTGGTTGGTTGGTTTGGGGAGAGGTGCTTGTAATTTCTGGTCTGTACTGTATGTTAGCTTTTAAAAATTATTATTCTTTTTAAAAGGGTCATGTGCTCCCTAGTTCACCACAGTGCCCACCCACCGTTCCTTCTTCAAACTGAAGTTTTGTTTTAAGATAGTGGTGGGCTCACATGCAATTGTGAGAGAGCATTTGGAGAGATCCCACGTTCTTTTTACCCAGTTTCCCCCAATGGCGACATCTTGAAGAGCTCTGGTACGACATCACAGCCAGGATACAGACACTGCCAGGCAAGAGACTGACCCCTCAATCACCACAAGGATCCCCCCGCGATAGCTACAGCCATCCCCATCCCACCCCTCCTTAGCCCCTGGCAAGCACTAATCTGTTGTCCGTTTCCATAGTTTTGTGAATTCAAGAATGTCATAGAAATGAAACCATACAGTATGTAGTCTTTTGGGATTGGTTTTTTCAATCATCATAATTCCCTGGAGATTCACCCAACTTGTTGCAGGTATCAAGATTTCGCTGGATTTGCGAGTGGCAGTCCAAGGTATGATGTACCACAGTTTGATTACCCAGTGAAGGACACATGTACCACCCTTTTTTGATTTGTACCCAGATTGCTTTCCTCATTTATATGATCTGCCTTACCCCATGGGCATTTGAACTTGCAACTCCTGGGGTAGAATTCCACCTAGGATCTGGAAAACTATCCACATCCAAATGATACCCAAAATGACTCATGTGCTCTCAGGGTAGAGCTTTCAGTCTATTCGCTCTGTGGATTATCCATGTCCACAATTTTGATCCCAGCGAGGAAAGTTTCCCCAACACATAACCAGCCCTTACCCCTTACTACTGGCTGGTGTGCACTCAGCAACTGCAAAACTGGAACCAACAGATAACAGGACGGTAGATACGGACCGAAAGAATCATCCTATAAGACACTCGAAGACAAATACGGAAATTCCTTAGGGGTCACCTCTGCTTTCACCTGTGCCTTCTGGCAGCTCCTCTTGTGAGCATTGATAAGACGAGGTCAAGTCCATTCAGAACTCTCTGCTCCTTGTCATGCGTCCATCCTGTCTCCCACTGAGCCCCACTAGACTTTAGAATGTTCCTGTAGGAAGCACTTCACTCTTTCTCAGTTAATTTTTACTTTTTAACTGGCTAATTTCTGGGACATAACATATCATCTTTGTTTTTAAATATCTCATTCTTAGTATGGTATAAATTCTACTGGCCTTAAAACACTTGAAGTGTCTTATCTAATATATTTCATTCAGCAAATATTTTTTGAGCACCCACTCTATGCTGTGACCGTATTTAATGATTATATAAATTAAATATATTTAACAAAATTCCCTAACTCACACAATAAATTGTTTAACTAAGCTGCAAACAGTCATAATTAGGGCTCTCCAGAAAATGGCCATCACATTGGGTCTTCCCATGCCAGCATCTCATTCATAGTTGATGATTAAAAATGTTCTTAATTGAATTGACATGCTAGGATGTCTTTCAGGCATTGGATATGTGTAGTTTGGATCGGCCTGCTCAGCTAGGTCTTGGCAGCATGATACGCTATTCCACCATGACACATTTTCCTTTCATTCTTTACACTTCTTTCCTTAAATTCCGAAACCTGGATTACTGCCAGTGCCACCCTAATGACACCTACCTGAACAACACCAGTGTCGCCCACTGGCCAATCCTTCCACTTACTGAGGACCTTGCTATGCACCAAGCACTGGGAATGGCAGCAAGAACAGCCCACAATGTACGTTTGGTAGGATAGGTATGACTGCAAGGTTAGTATGACTAGCATTCCTGTTTTACAGGTGGAGGGCCAAAGAGGTAACGTGGCTTTTTCAAAATCCCCAAAGTAAGTAACAGAGCAGGAATTCAAACTCAGATCTGTCTTACATCAAAGCCCATTCTCTGGGGACTTAATCAGACCATTTTCAAGGCCACAAACTTTCAGAAAAGACCTTCATCCGCCTCACTGATAAGAGAAATGTTTATCCCCCATCTTCCTAGACAAGAAGACTCCAGTTTTGCTGCCAAGAATGTCCACTTTGTTTCACCTTTTTAACGCTGCAGATCAGGCTCTCAGGAAGCCGACTTCGGATGGAGTCTTGGGTCCAGAAAGGTTCTGAAGGAGTGTTCTGTGGATCCAGACCTGTCGAGGGGTAAAGGAAGAAGGACTGGGTGCAGGGTGAAATTGAATTTCAGTGCAGTAGAATCCAAGCCTCCTTGGCCTACCTGTGGGGAGACGGAAGTATCCTGAGTTAGGTCAAGGAGACCATGCCTTTGTACCCCACAGTGAGCAGGCACTGGGTGCAGACTGCCCCAGTGGACATGACCTTGGCCCAGGCGGAGCCCAGAGAGGGACGCAGCTGAGAGCTGTCCATGCCCCTCCAGGCTGGGGGAAGGACTGAGGTCTGGGGGTTGCGCTCCAGCATGCTAAAGGTTTAACGCTAGTCTCCTTCCCATAGCTCTGGCTGCTCGTACTGAACTCTACATTGGTCCCAGGAGAAGCCAAGTCAATTTTGTACATTTTTCCTACGCTCTTCTTTCAAAGATCCCAGTATTCTTTTAAAACATTTATTCTTTCCTCTTTCCCAATAAAGATAACAGGCTTTCTCTCCCCTGCCTCTACTCACCTGAGAAAAAGCTCAGGGAAATAGTCTCCCTGGCTCTTCAGAGCTGTGGTCCCTGGAAAGGCAGCCCACGGTGGTGAGTTCTGCTGCTGGAGCCCTGGGGTGGGCGTCTTCCTCGTCCACCGTCCGCCGCAGCTGCCCTCTTCCTGGAGCCCTTGCCTTCTGTCCCCGCCGCCTCTCCTCCCCAGCACCTCTGGCCCTGCGCCCCAGCCTCCGCGCAGAGCCACCTCCTCCCCTCCCGCGGCCCCAGGGCCTCCCTATGCCTGCCTCGCCCGTGGTTTCCAGGGTGTCAAGGTCTTTACCCTCACGTTCAAGACTGTGCTGATCTGGTCCCTGCTTCATTTCTTGAGAGTGCCTCTGCCCAACTCCCACCCTCCCGCACACACACGCACACCATTCTTTTTTGTTTGTTTGTTTGTTTGTTTTCTTGGAAGCCACACAAAGCGAGAAGCCATTCTGACAATCCAGAATTGCCCTTGGTTCTTCCTCAGCCACCACATGATTCCTCTGTCCGGAATGGCTTATCCTTCCTACGCCAGGTCACCTCCTTCAAGACCCAACCAAGGTGTTTCCTCCTCCACGAAGCCTTGCCCGCACCAGGAGCCGAGCTGTAGCACCGGCCTCCACCGCACCCCACGCTGCTGGCAAGTTCTCCGCCATCACTGGCCTTTGAGCCCCCTGCGGGCGGGATGGCTTCTTTGCCATTTCTGTGTCCCTTGTGCCTGGCACACAGTAGAAACTCAACATAGCTTGTCGACCTGACCAGACCCAGCCCCCTCCTCAGCAGCCACACCTGGTATTTTCTTTTCTTTCTTTTTTTTTTTTTTTTTTTTGAGACAGTCTCGCTCTGTTGCCCGGGCTAGAGTGCCATGGCATCAGCCTAGCTCACAGCAACCTCAAACTCCTGGGCTTAAGCAATCCTACTGCCTCAGCCTCTCGAGTAGCTGGGACTACAGGCACGTGCCACCATGCCCAGCTAATTTTTTTTTATCTATATATATTTTTAGCTGTCCAGATCATTTCTTTCTATTTTTAGTAGAGATGGGGTCTCGCTCTTGCTCAGGCTGGTCTCAAACTCCTGACCTCGAGCGATCCTCTCCCGCCTCAACCTCCCAGAGTGCTAGGCACACCTGGTATTTTCTTTATCTCCTACAACTCCCCACCTCCCTGCCCTTCAGAAAGCCGGCTTGCCCCAAACTGCCCATGTTCTCTGTTTCACAAGGCGTGGACCCAGCATAGGTGTGCTCCACACGAAGCAAAACTGGCATTAGGAAAAGTCTGTATTGTAAAAGAAAAGCGAGGGTGATTATTTCTCTTTATAAAAGGCTGCTGGCCTAGGTTTGTTTAAGGAAGAAGCTCCAAGTATATTCACAAAGAGTACATGGCTGATGAAATGATCATTTCCAAACTGCGAATCGTGATTACCTCAGGGCTCTTTTACTTTCTTTTGTATATTTTTATATATTATTTGAATTTTATATAATGAGGATGTCTTAAGTACATAAAAATCAGAAGGAAGACAGAAAATTATTTTCATTGGGGAGAAAAGGAAAATAATAGGCTTCTAGGTGATTTTATCTCTAAATAGATTTTTAAAAAAGTAGAGTCACCAAAAAAAAAAAAAAAAAAAAAAAAAGCCCAAATCAGTTAATCTCTAAGCTCACTAGCAAGAACAAATAGCATATTTGTAGGACCTGATGCCCAAACATATTTAAAATCATTCAATTTGAAAATTGTTCCTTTCTTTATAACTCTGCAGAAGCCAGTGTTTTAGAAACAGTGCTAGCCATCAGGGCACTACTGTGACACTAAAGATGTGGACATGTACTACCAGCAAACTCGCAGTCAGTAAGCCGACTCTCAGCAAGCCAGCTGAGCTCACTCAAGTGCCGCTGCATCAGCTGTCAGATGAGCTCATCTCTGCACCACCTACCTCACAGGTTTCCAGTAAAAACTGAAAAACGAGACAACATATGTATTTTTGCTTTAAAAAGTAAAAGACTACGGTCAACATAATAAGCCGTGGTAGAAGGATCAGGATCACTAATAATGTTCCAGTAGCGGCCATTCCCCCATCTCTTGCAGTCCCTGCCCTGTCCTGTGAGTATAGCCGTCTCTGGGAGGATCCTCCCCTCCCTGGGGGCTGCGCTCTGTGCTCGGCAGGCAGGACACAGTCCAGGCTCTTTGCTTTTCTGCCCATCCCTCCTTCAGATGTCAACCCCAGGACGGTGCCGAGGTTGTACGATGGGGGGCAATGGGCATCAGCTGAGAGGGAGCCCTGAAACAACATGCACAACCCTAAAGAGACCTATGCTTTCATTTGTCTGTTTTCATATTATTTTTTTTAGGGAGGAGTGTCTCAAAAAATTAATTTAAAGATGTATTTGGCTGCCCAACCTGGAGAATCTTTTTGATAACAAGTTTTAGGGCAGAAAAAGCCATGCCACCTGTTGGCTTCCATCTTCCAATAGAGAGACTGAAATCACTTTTGGCTACATTAAATCCCATTACCTCCCTGCTGGGTGGGAGGCAAACTGTCTGATTTCCATGTGTCTCCTGGATCGTGGATCGTCAAGTATCTTAGATTTAATCACCTGGCCTGTGAATGAGGGTACTCAGGTCGGAACCAGAGACACCACACAAGACCCACAGGGCCCACCATCTGAGTTTCTATTTTTTTCCAGAAGCTAGTAACAGGGGGGCTGGGAGTGTCTGTCAATGACAAAGTGAACACCATCTTTAAGATATTTCCCAGGATATTTATCCAAAAAATAAAAGAGGAAATCAGTATCTTGAAGAGATACCTGCACCCCCGTGTTTATTGCAGCATTATTCACAATAGCTAAGATACGGAATCAACTTGAGTGTCCATCAGCAGATGATAAAGCAAATGTGGTGTCTACACACAATGGAATATTATGCAGCCATTAAAAAATAAAATCCTGGCCGGGCGTGGTGGCTCACGCCTGTAATCCTAGCACTCTGGGAGGCCGAGGTGGGAGGATCGCTCGAGGTCAGGAGTTTGAGACCAGCCTGAGCAAGACCGAGACCCCATCTCTACTAAAAATACAAAGAAATTAGCTGGACAACTAAAAACATATATAGAAAAAATTAGCCAGGCATGGTAGCGCATGCCTGTAGTCCCAGCTACTCCGGAAGCTGAAGCAGGAGAATTGCTTAAGCCCAGGAGTTTGAGGTTGCTGTGAGCTAGGCTGATGCCATGGCACTCTAGCCCGGGCAACAGAGCGAGACTCTGTCTCAAAAATAAATAAATAAATAAAATCCTGTCATTGGCAGCAATGTGGATGAGCCTGGAGGACATTATGTGAAGTGAAATGAGTCGGGAAGAGAAAGGTAAATACTGCACTTTCTCACTCATATATGGGAGCTAAAAACAAAAACTGAGCTCATAGAAGGAGAGAGTAGAATTGTGGTTATTAGTGGATGGGGGTGGGGGAGGGGAGGACAAAGAGAGGTTGGCTAAAGGATGCAAATTTACAGCTAGATGGGAGGAGTAAACTCTCGCATTCTGTAGCACTGTAGGGTGAATACAGTTAACAATAATTTAGTGTACACTTTCAAAAATCCGTAAGAGAGGATTTTGAATATTCACAACACGAAGAAATGATAACTGAGGTGAGGGATATGCTAATTACCCTGATTTGATCATGACACATTGTATACACACATCAAAATTTCACCCTGTGCCCCATAAATATGTACAATTATTATATATCAACTAAAAATAAAAGGGAAAAAAAAGATATTCCTCAGACCCTGGCAGCAAATATCCCATTACAGGAAGACTAGGTTCCCAATTTTGCTTTTTTTTTTTTCAATCTCTGAGAGAGATCTTCTAAAACAAAAATAGCATCTTTGTCCAGGAAAAAAAAACCTGGTTGATTTCTATGGTTTTACATATATCTGGTGAGGAGAGAAATAGGGTTCATCTGTATCATGAAGTCAGCACAGTGAAGTGGCTAAGAGCTTACATTTTAGAGTCTGAAACACTCGGGTCCCTTTCCCGGCTCAGTCACTCATGTACCGTGTGGACATAGACTCGTTTCTTATCCTTTCAGCTCAGTCTCCTCACCTAGGAAGTGGAGCTGAGATTCCTGACTCAGAGCAGGGATGATTACATGAGCTCACGAATGCAGAGTGCAGAATAAACAGCCTGGTGCACATGAGCAGGTAAAACACTAGCTGTCACCATCACCATCATCGAGGGTCAGCAGCCAAACTTCCAGTCACCTGCTACATTCAAAGACCTGTCCAAGGCACTGAAGGAAGCTCAAGGCTCTACTTAGCATTGAGAGATTTGAGAGGTTGTCAAGCATAACAATGAATTTAAATATATTCAAGAAAAACTATCATTATCATCACTTCTGAATTACAAAGCAAATCATGTCACATAAGCATTAACTTCTAACCACACAAATAATTCAAACTAACTAGCTGAAAAAGCAAGGTAAGAGCAAAGAAGCATCCATTTGCCTGGAATATTTGTTAGCTGATTGCTCCTGGCTTTCAATTGGTTGTTTCTTAGGAACCGGCCCACAATCCCAGTGAATGAGACGTTTAAAACTATAGGATTCTTACTTCTGCTACTTTAATTTCAAAGTCCACAGGGGCAAGACTATAGCTACATGGCAGTCCTTGTCACCACCAACTATAACTTCTTATGGAAGCTTTATTCACGTCTCTGATCCATTGTTCTCGGACATTGTCCCTTCCTCCCCGAACATGGAGTCCCGTCAGCTAGACTTGCTGATCACCATACAGAACAGCCCGTACCTCATAATGTAAGAATGTTCTGCACTATTGCTAGAAACCATTAAACTTTAAAGCACAGAACAGCATTCGTGTTTCCAGCTTTGGAGGAAGATAAAGCACTGACTTCATTGCCATTTGTTTCATAATTTACTCACATTACAGCCCTGAAAACATTCCACTGTTTTGGCCCCACTGGCTTCCTTGAGGGAGGAGCATGTGCCTTTACAGCAGAGCCACTGTGCTAGTTCCCGGGGTTGACCCAAGTACACTCCGGCTCTGGCAAAGTTCCCAACAGCTGGTGCTTTGAAGGGCCTGCACTGTCGATCAGCCACCCTCGCCATCAATACAGCAATGGGCGCACTCGGAAGGAGCGGCTGGCCGGCTTTGTACTTAGTGCATCGTTACAAGATTAGTAACAGAGAGTCGTGACCTTTACTGAATGCTCCCTGTACTTCTCCTCATCCAGAGACCCAGGAGGCAGTGAGGCAGCTGACCTTGATGTGCTGAAAAGCAGAGTGAAATGGAAATAGATCTGTTATGAGACAGGAGATCTTGGAGCCCAGAATTAACTTACTCTAAGCATCCATCTTTGCTCCCAGTTTGAAATTCATTCACTATAACTCATCCAAAGGCAACTTCCAGAGAATTAACAAGTCCTGCCAGTTCCTCTTGGTCATTCTTTATCAGAACATAATTCGGTAAGCCCCCTATTAGATTTGCAAAACCCGAGGGGAAGGGACACTATCTTTTGTATCTTTACGTTCCACTTGTTAGCACAAATGGCTGGCATGGAGCAAGCTTGCCGTAGATATTTGTGAAGTGATTGAGGAAAAGCAAACATCATACTTTAGTTTTTGGAGGAATCCCCGAGCTTTTGAGGAATGGTGGCGTGACCTTCTAACTACAGTCACACCATGACTAGAGATGAATGTTCAGCTCACACACACACACACACACACACACCTTCCCCTCCTTGGCACCCCATTGTTTCCCTAAACCAGACGTCAAGCGCTAGGATGCAGACTTTCTGGAACATACGTCTCTGGAATTCCCAGCATATATTGATTCTATGAGTAAGAGTCAGACACTGGCTACCACTATCTGTCATCGGATAATATCCTTTTCCTCCAACGAGCCAACTGGATTTTGAACCTGAAATACCCTTAGAAGGATATTTTCATTTCGATCTGTAGCTTGGCTGCAGCCTGAGCCAGACAAGACGGGCAGGATACAAGGGTCACCGCACATTCCTGCTGGCACTCACCGTCACGGCCTCGCCAGCCAACATCCATCCGTCACGACGGCATTCTCTCCCTAAAGACCTTGCTCACCAGCCAACTTCCTCTTAACCCTATTTATTCTGAGACACTTGACTCTCCCTTGTTCGTGTGAGGTGGCCTAAGAGGGTGGCTACTTTTTACGTGTCATGAAATTGCACTTCATTTTCTACTATCTGGCTGTCTCTGCTCTACTAGCTGTATGATCTCGTTTGCCACTCTCTGTCCAGGGCGATTTAAGAATTTCTTTCCTGAAAGTGCTTTCCAGATGTCTGTCTCCAATGTGGACCAGCAGGTATAGATTTCTTATCAAAAATGTGCCAGGGGTAAACACTACTGGAAGGTGAGTGTCTCCTCGTTCCCTGTGGACACCTCACCCTTGGAGAGGGGCAAAGAGAAAAGCTATAATTGGGTCCCCTAGAGCAAGGCCCAGAGCAGGGGCCCATCTTGCTGGGGTCTTGGGGATGACCCAGATTCATACCTCTTCATTAATTCGATTGTAAAGAGTTCAAGAGTGTATCCATCACTTCTTTTCAAGGATTTTATCTTTATTATACCTTACTGCTTTTGTGATTTGAAATTGTCACAAATCACTTGTTAATATTAGAATATTTCTATGGATTGCCTATGGAAATATATGAAAAATAATTTCTTTATATGGTGCATTTATAATTGTATAGGCTGCATCATCAAGTATATACTGGGCAGGAGAGAACTTCTGTTTTGACAAGGCATTGCTGATAATTGAATCCTCAGAGTAAAGTTTTACATATCTGGCCAGGCATGGTGGCTTACACCTGAAATCCCAGCACTTTCGAAGGCTGAGGCAGGAGGATTGCTCGAGGCCAGGAGTTTGAGGCCAGCCTGGGCAACATAGCAAGACCTTGTCTCTAAAAAAAAAATAAGAAAAATTAGCTGGGTGTGGTGGTGCACACCTGTAGTCCCAGCTACTCAGGAGGCTGAGGCAGGAGGATCATTTCAGCACAGGAGTTCAAGACAGCAGTGAGCTATGATCATGCCACTGCACTCCAGCTTGGGTAACAGAGTAAGACCTGCCTCAAAAAAAATATATATATATATACATATCTGCTGATGGGAATTTACCACAGAATAGCTTCTGGTTCCTTTCATTTCAAACCTTGATTTTCTTCTATTATCCACATGCTTCTGGTGCCAGGTCCCTTAGCGCCTGTTCCCTTCGGCTCAGTCATGGAACTGGCTGAGTCAGCACAGTGGGCAGTGGAAGGATTTCTAAAAGCCACTCCTACACAAGAGTGGCTAGAAATATTTAACTATACACAGAAGTGACTGTGATCCTCATAAATACATCCCTCTAACCAAATGAAGTGTTTGCTCAACTCCACTTCCCTTAGGGCGATCCCTAAAATGCCTGCAGCACCAATTCGGGGGGCGGGGGGGGGAGTAGAACAGATATGAAATGACACAGGAAGGAGATAGTGGTCTTAACCAACTATAGTCCCTTTATCTTACTTGTACAACTTTTATATAAACATATGACCATGAACACAGCTTACTGGGCCCTCACACAGCTGCAAAAGGGAAGGGGCCTGAGCTGGAGCTTTGATTGACACAAATCCCCTCTGGCACCAGCCAATCAGAACAGACGCCAGCTATGAGCTGCCAGCCCCGTCCTCTGGCACCTGCTGGCTGAACAAGCATCCCTGAACCCTGACTACTGATGTTCATAAATAATCTGTCGGTGATAAATGCCCACAAAGACTAGATTCTCACTCTAACTTGTTCCGAGTTCTGTTTTGCTATCCTTTTCTTTTGTTAAACAGTTTCTTCTTGCCTTCTTATGAACTCTAATTTGCTATATTCTCAATCTCTTCCATTTTTATGTTATTGCAGCCTTGATCTGTGTATAGTAGGCATTTTAAGGTGTGTATTAAGGGGCTTTATAAAGACAGGGTCACAGAACATACCTATCTCCCAAAAAGTATGTAAGAGTAGCTTGACTTAAAAGGCAAACTATGTAGTCCAAAGAAAGGTATTAAGCAATAAATTAATAAGCCAACCGAGTGATAGAGTCTTAGGAAGCATTTTCCACCCTCAGCTCCAGTCGGGAGCCTGAGATAAGTGTCTGTTTCTTGCTTTCTCCTCGGCTGGAATGGAAGTGCGTTGAGAGCAGGAACTGCATCCTGCTTCTCGCGTGTCCAGCATGGTGGTGTGCAGCCGGCTTTACTGAATGCATGACCAAACATGGGGAACGGTCCTTCTTTGTTGAAGGTTAGGAGTCATTGGAAACCCTGGCGAATGTGATTCTGGCAAAGGTGAGGGAGAGGAAACCAGATCAGAGAAATTCCGGAAGAGCGTTGTTTATGAAGGAAGCTCAGTGTGGATGCGTGCTGCAGGATGCGGGAGCGAGGGGGAAGTGCGGCTATAAACAGGGCCAAACATCTGCGTTTTATGTTGTAAAAGACGTACTCAAAAAGAGGGGCTGCGACCCAAAGAAAAGAAGGAGGGAGCTGGGGGACAGAAGGCAGGGCAGGGAGGAGTCGAGACGAGGGTGACAGAGGCCTCCACGAAGCCAGTGACCTAAGGGGTTTGCATGGTGCGGAGCCTGCATCTGGCCCCCTGTCAGGGGCCACAACCCCAGGAGTGACCTCACGGCCCAGAGACATCAGAAGGGAGGTCACGAGAGGCACAAGGCAATGGGAGAGAAAGTGACACTTATGAGTGGCAGCCACACAATTAGAATGCCAGGAAAGGCCCTGCTGGGGGACAAGGAGCATCTTCCTCAGCCGAACTCATGACCACAGCACAGCAGCCCCTTTTCGACTCCCCTCTCATCACAAATCATTCATTCAGTTTCACCAGCGTGCTCTGGGATCACCCTCTCCCATTTCCACTGAGGATTCCTCAGGGCGACAACATTGTTGCACCGATGAGGACCAGGCCTCAAGGCGGCGAGGGAAGAGCCCCTCCACGCACACTTCATTTTGAACTCGAGGTTTACACGCACTGGGTCTTTGCCTGCCCTTCTGCTCCAAAGTTGACAAAAGCCCTTCCAGAGAGGGCACATTTGACCTACGTGAATTCCCCTGGAGTTGTGACTTTCTAATTTTGTCTTAATTAAATGTGTCTCCTTCCCCAGCTAGCCAGGTCTATGTTGCATTTCAATGTAAAGTTGGGCAAGTGGCAACTCTCCCACCTAACACGGCGTCACGCACCAACTGAATGTCCACACCATCCACTAATTCACGTAGAAGAACCAGAAAGGATGCTCATTTCCTCTTACATTAGCTTTTCCCACTTTTTTGTCCTCTGTGCCTGTTTGGTTCTTTGACCTCAACACAAAGTGAACACAAATCTAGAAAGAGAGAACAAGAGAAGTTCATTTTAGAAGCAAAAGGGAGAACCCTTTCCCTGTCATTGGCTGGCAAGAAAGCCTGAAACTCTGTTGCCAAGTTGCCTGGCAACCTAGGAAATATTGTTGTGATTAAACAAAAACTATCTGGAGTAAATTCACAATGAAATGGCTGAAAAGCGTTATATCATCCTGCATTCCACTGTTAAGACATGAGCATCAGACACCTTGCGACCGTTTGCCCCTCCCCCGAAAAACAAGAAAACAACTATACTGACATCACTGAGAAGCAGCCTAGGGACAAGGAAATGCCCTGGACTGAGATCAGAAGTCCTGGGCAAGTCTCATAGCCTTTGGGGCCATCAGTTTTTTTCATCTGCAAAAAGAACAAGTGAACAAGTGGAATTAATGAGCTCTGACATTTCATCATTTAGAGGAAACAGTAAAAACGGGAGCATCGTACCAGTCATCTTCTTGAACTGCAGCATTTATTATACTCATGTAGGCCATGAACAAGGACACACAGGCCTAAAGGACCTACAGTCATTCTTCTTGCCTTAAATAAAACCCACACTGGGGTTGGTCAGGTTCCTGTAAGCTATCGATGCTCCTGTCGTCATTACAAGTAACTCCCCTAGTTTAGAAAAAGCAGAAGCTCTGTGCTGTGAAAACTGCTCATCTCATTAAGACAAAAATACCTCCTAGAAATTTCTTTAAGACTCTTAAAGTAAGCAACCCTAGAGTCAAGGAGCCCTGGCAAAATTATAGCAACTTATTTGTGGAAATTACAAATGAATAGACTAAAAAAATATCTAAAAAGAGGAGCTGCGGTTGAAAATTAAAAACGGCAGCAACAAAGTTTTGAAGACTATAGTGTGGTGGTTAAAAGTCAAAGACTCTAGGTTCAAATCCTGTTTCCACCACTTACTGGTTGGGCTGTTATTTAAACTCTCTGCATCTTGGTTTGTCCATCTGTATGTGGACATAAGAGTAGCACACACCCCTCATATGGTTATTGTAGGAATGAAATGAGTTAGTAATATGCTCGGAATAGTGGCTGACACATAGTTAGCTGCTGTTGTTATTTCCAGCATGAGCCAAGAATTGTTAATACCAGTGCTGGAGTCAACTGGGCCTGGATTCAAAGCCCAGACCACTGGTTATTAGCAGTTAACCTTTGTGCAAGCTTCTTAACCTCTCTAAGTATTAGTTTCTTCATCCATAAGATGGAAATAATCATAGCCTACCATATGGAGTTGCAAGGATTGAGTGAGATAATACTTGCGTATACACAGCACAATATCATGCATCATTACTGTCCAGGATTCATCAAGAAATCTTTCTGAAATTTCTTCAGTTTCTCATTGCTTTTTCCATGCCATAAAAAATAACAATGAATGGTTAAAATGGTAATTTTTATGTTATTTATGTGTACTTTATCACAATAAAAAATTGGAACAAAAATAACATTGGCTGCCAAGACTTTTCAATGAGGAAAGAATAGTCCTTTCAACAAATGTTTCTGGGAAAACCAGATATCCACATGCGAAAGAATGAAATTTCCTCATACCACATACAAAGATCACCTCGAAATGGGTCAAAGACCTAAATGAAAGAGCTAAACAATTCAACTCTTAGAAGAAACATAGGCATAAGTCTTTGTGGCCGCAGATTAGGCAATAGTTTCTTAGCTATGATACCAAAAGCACAACAACCACAAAAAATAGATAAATTGGACACCATCAAAATGAACAACTTTTGTACCACAAAGAACACTATCAATAAAGTGAGAAAACAACCCACAAAAATGGGAGAAAATATTTGCAATCATATATCTGATAAGGGATGTGTATCTAGCATATATAAAGAACTTTTACAAGTCAATAATAAAAACACAAATTACCCAATTAACAAATGGGCAAAGGACATGAGTAGACATTTCTCCAAAGAAGATTTTCAAGTGGTCAATAAGCACATGAAATATTCTGAACATCATTAGCCATCAGGGAAGGGCAAATCAGAACCACATTGAATCACTTCATACCCATCAGGATGAACATAATAACAAAGACAGAAATAACAAGTGTTGGTGAGGACATGGAGAAACTGGACCCCTCATTTCCACCGCTAATGCAGACATAAAATGGTGCAGCCATCTGTTTTGAAAACAGTCTGACAGTTCCTCAAAAGGTGTAACATAGAGTTACCATTTGATCTGGCAGTTCAACCCCTACGCACATACCCAAGAGAAATAAAAACACGTCAACACAAAAACTTGCACACAAATGCTCACAGCAGCATTATTCATAATAATCAAAAAGTGAAGACAACTAAGATGTCCATCAACTGATGTATAGATAAATGTGTTATATACATAAAATGGAACAGTATTCAATAATAAGAAGGAATGAAGTACTTGATAAATGCTACAGTATGGATGAAACTTGAAAACCTTAAAAAAAGCCAGTCACAAAAGAACACGTATTGTATGATTCCATGAAATCATACACTATGGTATGAAAAAGCAAATCCAGAATAGGCAATTCCATCAGCAATAGAAAGTAGGTCAGTGGTTTCCTAGAGGTGAAGGTGTAGGGGAGAGTGGTTGAGGGAAATGGGGAGTGTCTACTAACAGGTGCAGAGTTTCCTTCTGGAGCGATCTAAATGTTCTAAAATTGATTGGAGCAATGGATGCACAACTGTGAATATATCAAAAGCCACTGACTTGTACACTTTAAATGAATGAATTGGGGCAGAGTGCAATAGCTCACGCCTCTAATCCTAGCACTTTGGGAGCTGAGGCGGGAGGATTAGTTGAGGTCAGGAGTTTGAGACCAGCCTGAGCAAGAGCGAAATCCCGGCTCTACAAAAAATAGAAAAATTAGCCAGGCATGGTGGCACGTGCCTGTAGTCCCAGCTACTCGTGAGGCTGAGGCAGGAGGATCCCTTCAGCCCAGGAGTTTGAGGGAGTTGGAGGTATAGTGAGCTATGATCGTGCCCCTGCACTGTAGCTGGGGTGACAGAGCGAGACCCTGTCTCAAATAAATAAATAAATAAATAAATAAATTGTATGGTATGTAAGTTATATCCCAATAAGTAACATTAGATATTATATTATTTTTAAAAATGGAAATATCAGAAGCCTCCTCAGCTCAAGGGACCAATTCTGCAGACCTTCTGATGGGCCCCAGACTGACCTTCCAGCGGAAGCAGTAGGGGCTGGCAGTGGAACTGCCTGGAAGGCCCCTGAGCTAGAGAGAGCGCCGGGTGCACATGAGCTCCCAGCACCCCTGCCCTTCTTCAGTTTCACAGCCAAAACGTTCTGTGGAGCTGCAGATAAACTGAGCACCCAGCCTCTCCCCCATGACACAGAACGAGGCCATACTCCGAGCAGGAGTCACCTTCCTTGCTCAAGCCCCACCACGGGAGTCCGGTCTGTCTGTAAGAACCCACAGGAGAGGCCACAGCTAGGCTGGGTGCTGGAGGTTGGCATCCCAAGGGGTTGAACACGATGAAACGAAACAATGAACCACTGGTCCACAGTGTGCAAATTGTGAAGCTCTCCAGTAGGGGTTTGAACCTTACCTCAAAAAGGAGTCTTGAAGTCTGAGTATTTAGATTAAAAAAAA
The DNA here is from genome assembly GCA_028533085.1 of Varecia variegata. Classification (NCBI taxonomy): domain Eukaryota; kingdom Metazoa; phylum Chordata; class Mammalia; order Primates; family Lemuridae; genus Varecia; species Varecia variegata. The sequence continues at coordinate 14,625,388 of CM052445.1, forward strand.
AAAATGTTGTCTACACAGAGGATTATTGCAAATTTCTCCTAAGAATCTCCTAAGTTAAAATTTTGTGTGTGAGGTTGTGGGGAAAGAGCTCAAAAATTATATTAGAGCAGAAAAGTTAGAGACTCAGACAGGAATGGGAAAAATTTTTTAAATCTTCTTTCCATCTTTTTCTTTCTCCTTTCTTTGTTCAGGCTTATTTCTTCTTCCTTCCTTTGCCTCTCTTTTCCTTTTCTTGTCTCCCATCACCTTGCTGTCCCACGACTGGTCACAACTGTGGGTAAACAGCTTGTGAGCGTCTCAGGACATGCATGTCATGCTGTCTTCGTACGCTGATAGCTACTGCAGTGCCTCAGGTGAAAGGGGAGCTCAAAACTCATTATGTTGTTTGAATTAAATGCTACTGCCCGGTGATCGTCAGTCGCACAAGTCAAGCCCAGTTTCTGTGGGCTGATGCCATTTCCTTGGTTTCTGAAGCAGAAGTCCTCCGAGGGAGGCATCTTGGACCCCAGACCCCTGATGTCTGACTGATTACTTTCTAGGCTGTTACTCCTGCATATGCATATTCCTGTGAAATCACATCCAGGCCTTTCATTCTTCCAAGTCAGAGTCTGTGATGGACTATTTTCCAAGGACAGCAATATATGTCCCATCCTTAGAGACTGATAGTGACACTTCCCCATCAAGAGATGGGTCTATGTTCCCTCCCCTTGAACCTGTGTATGGCTATGTGACCTCTGAGGCCAGGACATAAAAGGCAATAGAGCTTCCATCTGGATCTCCTCCTCTTAGGACATATGCATTGGTATCCATAAGCCACCAGCTAAGAACGCCAGCCCTCAGAGCTGCTAGGATGGAGAGACGATGTAGAAAGACCACGTGGAGAAGGAGCTGCCCAAGGAGCCCCAGCCGTCCCAGCCCTCAGCTGTCTGAGTCTGCCCAGCCCAGGCCCTGGACAAGTGAACGAGTGACCTTCAGATGATCCCAGCCCCAGCCTTCAAGCCACCCCACTCAACACTGAGTGGAACAGGAACAAGTTATCCTTGCCCGGACTGAGTATTTGTGAGCAAAATAAATAAGCCATCACGTTTGGGGTGAATATTACAGAGTCACAGGACTGGAAGAGTGTTCTCCCCCCGTGACTGGGAGGAAGTGAGCTATTCTCTAAAGTATAAACCTTCAGCTCCTCCTCCGTCACTCCTTAACAAGTGTCCAATCTGCAAGCTGCCGTCCTCTTGATGGAGCCTCCTGGCACAGAATGTGTTGCTATGGTGCCTGACCCTCTGTCACCATTAGGCAGGAGCTGCTCGTCAGGGCAGAGCTGGAACAGAGAGAAGGTTAAGTTAGCTCCTGTGAAGTGCCTCCCAGGTGCCACCCGCCAGGCGAGATGTCTCCCTCCCTAGCTGCCTCCAGCCTAGGTGCCACCCACTCTGAAGCAGAAAGGTCCAAGATGGCACTTGTCATCCCTCCCATCTCTCTTAAAGGCAAACCCACCTTCCATGGATGACTTAGAAACGCAGTGTTGGATAAAAAATATGTGGAAAGAGAGAAAGTATATACAGTGTGATACCATTTTTATAAAGCTCAAAACCAACAAAACACAATAACATCTTAGGGATACAAACATACGTGGTAAAATTATGAGAAAAAAAGCAAGGAAATAATCAATACAAAATTCAGTTTAGGACAGGGGATGAGGCCAGGCACCCAGGTGATAAATGCTAAGTTCAAGGGTGCCTATTTGACTCTATGCTTCCTAACTTACATATACATTACCTATATTCCTTTGTGTGTATAAAATATTGCATAACAGAAAACATGACTAAAAATAAATGTTAGGTTCATAAATGTTTCCAACTTAAAAACAAAAATCAAAGCCACTTGGCCTCATCCAACGATTTGCCCAGTGCTGCCCTGATGCATCCTCTGTCTCGTGCTTGTTTATCCACTGTCACCCCGTTCACAGGGTTCTGTCCGGTTTCCAGGATCTGGTCCCCTCTTGCAGTGACCTAACTGGTTCCCTGTCCATTTCTTCCTCCCCTCGTACCCTCTGTGGTCCAGTTAGCCTTCTTAAAGCACCACCCTAATCCTGCTTTTCATAGCTCAGTCCCTTCCTGCGACGCCTCATGGCCCCAGCATTAAAATCTAGAGCCCGACTTGCTTGGCCCGGCAGCTAAGGCCCCCACAGTCAGACACTTAAGGCTCACGCTGCTCCAGCCAACCCACGCCATGTCCCGTTCCAACCTCATCATCTCCCACCTTGGTGTCTTTGTTCTGCAGTCCCCCTGCCCCTCTTCTTCCTTCTCTACATTTCTATCACATCCATCCTTGAAAACCTAGTACCAATATCTCCACTTTCAAGAGGGCTTTCCTCTTTCCTGATCCATCTCTGGGGTAGACGTAAGCTCAGGGTTCCCACCGCCCAACGCCGGGAGTGGGGACAGCGTCCCTTTCTGCCCCGAGTATGGGTATGCTGGGCCGGTTCATCTCCCCTGTGAGATCACAGGTTCCTTTAGGGCAGGGGCCTTATCTGATTCTTTTTTTTTTTTTTTTTTTTTGCCCTCACCATTCCTTGCACATATCAAGCATTCAGTATTTTTAGGATGAATGAATGAATCACTGAATGAATGAATCCCACGTCAAGATCTATCCTAGGAAAGCTAGAAGGTGAAGAAAGATTTCTCTTTGGTGTCTCCAGCAGAGACACCTAGTTGGTTGCCATCCCCTGCTGCGAGTAAGTGTCCTCCTCACCCAGTTCCCAGGAACTTCATACCTACTTTCTCAAACAGAACCTGCCTTTGGAAAAAGCCCTGATAAACTCATTCACATGACTATAAAAACTACTGAGAAGGCTTCGGATGTTACTGCTCTTTCTCCTAAGAAGCACTTATTTTGTTAGCAGAAGACAAGGTCGAAGACTGTGTCAGTACTGGGTTGAAGAGCATCCCCCCAAAATTCATGTACCCCAGAACCTCAGAGTGTGACCTTATTTGAAAATAGGGTCTTTGTAGATGTAATTAGTTCAGGTCACACTGTCTTGGGGGGCCCTAAATCCAATGGCTGGTGTCCTTATAAGAAGGCCATGAGAGACGTAGAGACAGAGGAAAGCCAGCCACACGAGGAGGCAGAAGTAAGTGATACGGCTAAGGAATGCTAAGGGTTGCCAGCCAACACCAGAAGCTAGCAAGAGGCGAGGACGGATTCTTCCCTAGAGCCTTTGGACACCTGGATTTCAGACCTCTGGCCCCAGAATTGTGAGAGGACACATTTCTGTTGTTTTAAGCCACCCAGTTTGTGGCCCTTTGTTACAGCAGCCCAGGAAACTGATGCAATGTCTGTCAATCCGAAATGCCGGCTTATCAGGCCCAGCTGAACACATGCGAGAGATGTATTAGGACAAGGTTCTTGGTGCCCCAGAAGGACATACCACCTGTTCTACGTACCCAACCATGGGGCTTGGCAGGGAAGGGGGAGGGACAGGACTGAGACATGGAGGGACCCTCAACCATCACCACTGACAACTTGCAAAAATGTGAGACCAATGAACACCCCCTCTTTTGGCACTGGGATTATTCAGCTGCCTGCTGGGTGGGCTGAGAACAGAGTCGGGTGTGGGGCTATGAACACATGGGCCAATGCGGTGGTTATTAACCTTTTGGTGTCATTGGTCCCCAAAGAACATGGTGTGATCTAGGGACTTTCACCCCAGAAACACATGCA
>CM052445.1:14629604-14654747 GCA_028533085.1 Varecia variegata
TGGTGAAGTTCAGCCCCACACCATTAAATGGCTTATTTTGTTGCACAATTTAAAGCATTTAAAGCTCTGCACAAAAGTCAGAGCTTACACATTTATGAGTAACGTTGGAACAGGAAGATTCTGAGAAGTGAGCTTTCCCTGCAAAAGTTGGTGTAACAGCCCCACAAAGTCTTAAAGGTTACACCACAGTTCTCTGTAACGGTTGCTTATTGGTTTATACAGTGGGTTTCCTTCCAACACCCCTTTTTTTCTTGAATCCTGGGTTATTTGCTCCAGAATCATCAGTTCCAAAAAAAGAGTTTGGGAGATACCTTTCAATCCATAATGGTATGGACAGATAGGCTCCATTCAACAAGATGGGGTAAATTCTCAACCTTTCCAATCCCAGACTCCGCTTCAGGAAAATAGGAATAAAATCGCCTTCCTTATGGGGTCGATGCAGGCATTAAATGAGGTAACGCAGGTAAAGCTTTTACCTCCATGCCTGGCACCTGAGACATTCTAACCAAAACCAGTTGCGAGGATTACTCCCAACACCAAGGCTTGCAGGAAACTGAACCAAAGCTAGACCTTGTGGCCTGTTTTATTGGCAAAAAAAAAAAAAAAAAAAAAAAAATAGAGCACTTGGGCTGCCGGATGACCTGGCAGGGCACATGTCTGATGAACAGAATTTTCCAGTGATGATTCTGAAATGGTGAAGAAGTTTAAAAGAGCTTCAAAGGGCTGCGGCAGCCTCTCGGAGCCCACACAGGCTGGCGGGCCCTGTCACCTCCGGAGCAGGCCTGGCGTCATGGAAAGAGCAGCCGGGCAGGCCTCGCGCCCGTGTCCGCGCCACCGCTGACCACCTGCGCCCTGGGCCAGCTGCTTTGCCTCCACCTCCTCTCTTGAAAATGAAGATCCTGAGATCTCCCTCGTGGAGGAAACTAAGAGAGCCCGGGCAGCAGAGTGGCGGGTGCTAACACTGACGGACAGGCAGCCTCCACACCCAGCACTGAGCTGGGGGCTGACAGTCACTGCGCTGTGTCCTCCTCCCAGCTGGCCAGAAAGCAAGGTCTTCTCATCCTCTTTCAGCAATGAGGAAAGCAAGGCTCAGCTCGGGGAAGGCATTTGCCCAAGGTTACATAACCGGTAGGTGGACAAGCCAGGCTTTGACCTTGAGTCTGCGTCCAGATTCCAGCCCTGTTAACCACTCCTTCCTACTGCCTCCCACTCAGCTCCCGCCTGGGACACAGAGAGGCCCAGAGCCTGCATTCGTGGCAGGACGCGATTCTCTAGGTACTAATCCCTTTCATCAATCCCCATCACAGTTGCAAAGAGGAAGGGGTAGCTAAGGCCAGGCTAAGCGCCCTCCCTAGCGTGACTTGCAACTTTCCAGGAAGGACTTAGCTCGATTGTATCCAACGGGACCAAGGAAAAACACTGGGCTCCCAGAAGATCAAGGGAATATTTATTGGGCATCTAGGGGTCAACTCCTGGAAGAAGAAATATGGCAATACATCTAAAGTCCACTTCTTCGGAAAACTAATGATTGGAAAGGCTTCTCTTAGAAGCATCTCTAGAGGGAATAAGAACTGAATACGCAGGGAGCTTGAGGGCTTCCGTGGCTAAGTGTTGTTTCATTGCTTACATTCTTTAAAGCTGAAGTTCTTGTCTCAAGACCCCAGGGTTAACCTGAGTCCAAAAGTCCTCCAGTACCTGATATACCTCACAGCTGTAAGGCTTGAGAGCTGTTGTCAGACTGCTGAAACAAACAGAGCCAAACATCCTCCCGGCCAGCGCTGACCTGCTCCCAAGAATCATGTGCTGTGGTTTCCATCACACTCAGCCATAAAGTCCTGTCTGAGCTTGTCATCCCTGCGAGCCATGTGACTGCTGGCACCTACCTGGGTCACATTTGCCTCTTCCCTTGGGACACAGCTTTTTGCAAAGAGGCCACAGTCACTTGCTGAGATGAGTCAGAAGTTCCTCAAATCTCCCGACACAACTTGGGAGCGAAGAGCAAGGGAGAGCAAACAGGCCTGGCGGGTGCTGTCTAGCCATGACATGAGGAGCCAGCACATGCATCCCCAAACCCGAACCTGCCTTCTGAACACCTGAGGCAAGCCCCAGAGACAGCATTTCCACGGGGAGCGACCATGGGCCGGTTAGTGACTTAGTCGGGCCAAACACCACACACCCCCAGGGCGCTCCAGACCACCCACAGAAGCTTCCTTGACCAGCCCTGGGCCCAGTGACGCTGTTGGGCCAATAAGCTGGTTCCCAGAAAGTGAAAGAGTCGGACAAGGAGATTATTTTCGCTCTGAGCAGGTGTGGTTCCTTGTCAAAACAGGAATCTTCTCACACCACAGTGAGACACGGACCAGGTAGCAGCCAAGGACAGGGAACCAAGGCCAGACCTGCTTCCCAGGTGACCCCAATGTCCATAAAACAAATGCCCCTGGGGGATGGGGACCTTCTACCTGCGTCTCTGTACACACACATCTCCTCACCCTCCACAGGCCCCTGCAAATAAGCCCCTTGTTCCATACACCGTTAGCTGCTCCTGAGCCAGTGGGGACAGGCTCAGCTTCTGTGTCCCTGACTCTGGCGCTCGCCAAGGCCTGGCCTTCCAGCTCCCCACAGTCCTGCCGCACAGAGGGGCCCGGCCCCCTCCGGCCCCCGTCCCGGCCACTGACCTCCAGCCAGACTGACCCACCCACCTTTTTCCTGTACTTTCCTGCCCTTGTGCTTTGGTCCAGACCTTTGAAAGACCATCCACCGTAAGAGCCCCACTCCCCCAGCCCAAACCTGCATATCGAAATCCTCCCAGCCTTTGCGGCCCAGCCAAACCCTCCCCTGCCCCAGAAGGTGTCCCTGTTTCCCGGGCCTGTTCCAGACCCACACAGCATATCCCGGGGACAGTGCATTCCAGCTCACCAGCCCAGGGAGAATCAGCTGCGAATTAACTTCACTTTCAAACCTCTTGTGGCACTTATTTTTCACTTTTAGCTCTTGGGCACGTATATATATGCACACACAATGAGGGACGACATATACGGCGGTGGGCCTGTAAGATTGCAATGGAGCTGAAAGTCCCTGTCACCTAGCGAGCAATGCCATAGAGCAACACATGACTCCCATGTCCGTGGTGATGCCGCCGGTGTGGACAAACCCGCTGTGCTGCCAGGCGTATAAAAGTCCCGCACGATTATGTACGGTGTGTAATTCTTGATAATAAATGACTATGTTACTGGTTATGTGTTTACTATGCTATACTTTTTATCATTATTTTAGAGTGTTTTCCTCCTACCTATATAAAAAGTTACCTGTAAAACAGCCTCAGGCAGGTCCTTCAGGAGGTCTCCAGAAGGCACTGTTATCACAGGAGATGACAGCTCCAGGCCTGTTATTGCCCCTGAAGACCTTCCGGTGGGACAAGATGTGCAGGTGGAAGACAACAATGCTGATAATACTAACTAGGCTAATGTGTGTTTGTGTCTTAGTTTTTAACAAAAATGTTTAAAAAATTGAAAAATAAATAAAAAATTTTAAAAATAGAAAAAGCTTATAGAATTATGAAGAAAACATTTTCATACAGCTGTACAATGTGCTTGTGTTTTAACCTAAATCATTACAAAAGGGTCAAAAATTTTTTAAAAATTGAAGTTTATAAAGTAAAAAAGGTACAGAAAGCTATTTTTCTTGAAGAAAGAAAAATATATTTCAATCAGTTTAGTGTAGCCTAAGTGCACACTGTATAAAGTCTACAGAGTGTACTGGAATGTCCTAGGCCTTCAGATTCACTCTCCACTGACTCACCCAGAGCAACTTCCAGTCCTGCAAGCTCCACTCGTGGTAAGTGTCCTGTACACACCTGCCATTTTTAACCTTTTATGTTGTATTTTTACTGGACCTTTTTGTGTTTATACACATCTAGATACACAGATACTCACCATTGCGTTACAATTGCTTGCAGTATCCAGTGCAGTACCACGCTGTGCAGGTGTGTAGCCTAGGAGCCATAGGCTATACCATGCAGCCTAGGTATGCAGGAGGCCGGACCGTCTAGATCTGTGTAAGTAACTCTGTGATGTTCACACAATGACAAAATCGCCTCACCACGATTTCTCAGAACATGTCCCCGTCATTAAGTGATGCATAACTGTGTATGAAGCAAGTTTGGCCAGGAGTTGATAGTTATTCAACCTGAGTAATGAGTACACATGGAGGTTCATTATACTTTTAATTCTACCTTTTTTTTGTTTGAAAATTTTCATAATAAAAAAGAGTGAGAGGCAGAGAGAGAAGGAAAGGAGGGAGGAAGGGAGGGAGAGAGGGAGAGAGGAAGACAAGGGAGCGGGGAGGAAGGACAGAGTCCAGCATCAGGATCTGCCTCAACAGCGCTGAGAACATCTCTGGACACCAACTCTGCCCAAATCACACATGTTCCTAATGATGACCCTGAGTCACCGGAAAAGGTTAGGTTGTATTGGCTATGATGCTTTTTGCAACAGAGATTGATTTATGTCCTACTTTTGGGGACACTATACAAACAAAAAAAATTCAGGCAGCCACAGGGGCAGTGACTTCAAGTGATCCGTGGAACAGAGCTCGGCCTGAGGACACCACCCAAATGAAGTGCCGATGTGTTATCATCATGGAGTGTCTGGCCCTGGCCCAGGGCGGCTCCGACCTGACTGCTGCTCCTTCCTCACCAGCTTGGAAGAGAGGCCTTCCACCCTGGAGCTGCCCCAGGCCGGCCCAGGGGCCAGGCGTGTCCGCCCAGCCCAGGCCACAGTGCTCCGGGTGGCAAGCTCATCTCAGTGCCAATGGCTGGGCCAGCCCAAGTTCCCTCAAAGATCTTGCATGAGGGGCTGCTTCTCTCCCGCCCCTACTAAATAAGAGGAAAAGGAAAGAAAGGCCTCATTTCCAATGGGAAACAGACCTTTCTGAGACCGGGCCCGGAGGCAGTTAGCTCAGGCACAAGGTTCCCCTGGATCAAATCGGCCGTGACTCCAGCTCTGCCTCTTGGCTCCAACTGCCTTCACGCCGTTCCACGGTGCTCTCCAGGGGTCGGTCCCCATGCTGGCAAGACCAGATGAGAGGCCAAACCAGGCCCAGGTTTGTAAGCACCTAGGGAGGAGGCGGCCAGGCCGTCCACCTCGTTTATGCAGCACCCACAGCAGGCCAGGCAGGGAAAGTCCTCTGGTGAATGACGGAAATTTTAGAGTTTCAAGGCCTGGTATCAGCCCAGTATTTATTTGCTCCAAGTCGCGTGTTTTTAAAGACTACTTCATGACTCCTTTCTGCTAACCCTCACTACACAGCTGGAGGGAAGCGAAGGCTGCCAGCCTCCTGAGGAAGGAGGACGGGTCTGTCCTGTTCACCACATAGGCTGTCCCTAGACCTGCACAGGGTCTGCTACACTGCAGGTGCTCAGCGAAGAAATGGAACTGCTGAATGAATGAATGAATGAATAACAGAAAATGTGACAGCATTTCCATAGACTAGGGGCAGGTCTGAAACTTCAGCATTCATAAAAATCACCCAGGACAGTTAAAATACAGATTTCTCCACCCTGTCCAGACTCTATGATTCCATGGGTCTAGGAGACCCCAGAGTTCGCATTTTTGCAAATCTTCCCAAGGAATCCTGTTGCTCACAGTTAGTAGCTCACACTTTGAGAACGACCATGTCTCATTTCTGAAGCTCCTTCACAACCGGCTCCCTCAGGGTCTTCGGGAACTAAGTTCCCCTCCCTCCCCCAGGACACTTTTCACTAGTCTGTGGCCCGCGGGCAAATGGGTTTGCTCTACTTTTTAATTCGAAGTGAGGCTGAGGAATTCACATTGGCAGAAGTGGTTGGTATCCTCTCATGGAAGGTATTACAAATGCAAAGTGCTATTAAAATCACAAAACTTTTTAAATAAAAAGTCTTTCCTAATAATCCATCCACTTTTCTTAATTGTAGTTTTTCTTCCACAAGTCTTAAAACTGCCCTGGAAAAAAAAAAAAATCAGCTTATTTTGCAGAGAAACACCCAATTCCAACACTTGCTTTGTTCTGGTCAATGCCCAGCCTTGCTGCTCTCACACATTTCATATTAGGGGCCTTTATTCTCTGGAATCCACAAGTGACAGGAGCCTCCCCGGCAGGGGTAAGCCCGTAGCTCTCTTCCTGGATGGGACATTTGAGGCAAAGGGCAGCTTGATTTTGGAGCAGCACCTTTGGGATGCAAAGCTGATTCAAACTTCTTGCTGCCAATTAAGAAATTCTAATCCCCCAGGGGGCATTATTTTCCATAAAAAAGATTGAATTTTCATTCATTCAATTCCTATCAGTTTCCCCAACACTCAGATCCAGCAGGGGGAAAAACGGCTGGGTTTTGAGCCAACTCTCTGAGCAATGTAAGGTAACTCAAACTCCAAAAGTATTACATAACAGAATGCCCAAGCCTGGAAACATTCCGACGCCTTTTTTTAGTTACCCAGAAATGACAAAGGAGATTATTTACTCCAGAAAAGTTTGCAGATTGGTGTGGCTGAGGGATCCAAGAAAGCATTTTTCGTATGTCTTCCTCCCTCTCTCCCTACTCCTGCCAGCAACCAAGTGACAACAGAGTTACTGCTAGTCATCTATTTTTTTTTTTAAGCATGTGATTTTTCTTACAAAAGACAAGGACAATTGCTCAGATTGTTGTTTCCAAAAAAAGGCACATGATGGTTACATGAGATTCCATACAGCTGTTAAATGCTTCCAGCCAGCCCCATCCAGGGTTTTGAAAATTATATCCATGCTTTTAATGGAATACCAATTAGTGAAGACAGAAAAAAGTAGTCAGAAGGGAACTAGAAACTTAATGTCTAAAATATAGCTAATAGGTCTCAAGAACTTTTGAAGTCTTGGAGGATATGTTTACAGGAATAAATGAAATTTTATAATCAGGGTCTGTTTTTATCACAACGTCACAAATTATTTCTAAACACAACTGCCTGACTTCAGGTCGTGCCTCCTTTTTACCAAGCCATTGTTTGGGTAGGAAAAAGTTTTATCTTGCAAAGGGGATGACAATCGATTAACTTCCTTTCAAAATACTTCAAAAAAATATTTGAATATTTCAAATGTTTCAAAATAGTATTTTAAAAAATCAGAACATGAACTCCACGTATTTTATCCAATCCCATTTGGCTGGGGAGAAGTGGAGACAGCCCACTGACACAACACTAAGGCAGATCCACAAATGACAGTGCTTGTGTCCTTCTCAGGTGAGGGGATGTGAAAACAAATCAACTATCTATTTAATTAAGAGTGCCCAGCTGTTTTTTTTTTTTTTTTTTTTTTTTAACTCAGAGGCTATAATTGTCCCAGGATTAGCACAACACACAACATAGCTGTTTCTACAGACATACAACCCTTTCAGGGGGAAGGCAGACAAACTGGCACTTAGTGTTATCAATGGCAATTTTGGGGGTGAGAGCTAAGTGAAAGGCTGGCTCCGTCCCTGGAGTCTAGACAAAAGCTGTTTGGAAAGGGAGGACTCTGCAGCCGTGGAGAGGGCTGGCTGGAAGGCAGGCCAGCGATCCTTTTTAGACATTTTATCATTGTTCATCCCGTCTCTCATCTTTGTACTTGTCTTGGTTGAAGAAAGTGAACAGCAGCTCCAGACTTGTTAAAATACTTGGGGCTTCTTGGTCTGCTTTTAATTTGTTGGAATGTTGGCAGCCGCGGACTGGCTCACCAAAGAGGAATGCCTTTGGCTGTGTCCAGTGGTCAAGTGCACCGGCCAGTCGCTGTAGACTCACTGGGAGCTCGGTGATGGCCCAAAGTCGGGCAGGCCCGGCTCTGAACTTCTTGGTGGGATGGCTGTAGGGCTGCCTCAGACGGATTATTGAGGATTACTGTTATTTAGCCACAGCTGAACAGTCACATGCCTGTATTTGGAAAAGGAGTCCTGAACTCATCGGGTTCACCTGTGTCATAACTCTTTTACGGGGGCTTGGGGTGGGCTTGAAGGGTAGGGCACGGCTTTGAGCTGGACCTTGATTGACAAGGAAGGGAAGTGAAAGGCATTCCAAATAAACAGACCTTCCAACGTGCAAAAAGACTGGAAGCATCAAAGGGAATGAAGGGTCCACGGGGTAGAAATGAAAATGCAAAGGAAGGTTGGGAAGGACCTTGTGTGCTTAGTCCATTCAGGCTGCTACAACAAAACACCATACGCAGGCTGGCTTATAGAAAACAGATTTATTTCTCAGGTTTGGAAGCTGGGAAGTTCAAGATCCAGGCCCGTTTCCTGGTTCACAGATGGTGCTTTCTCGCTTGTGTACTCACCTGGGGCCAGGTAGCTCTTTTTGGTCTCTTCTGTGAGGCACTAATGCCATTCATAAGGGCTCCCCCCTCATGACCTAATCACCTCTCAAATGCCCCACCTCCTAACACCCTCCACAACTGATTTCAACATCTGAATTAGGGGGACCATGGTATGCCATAGATTAAATTTTAATCTATACTACCCAGACACAAGGCTAACATTCCTTCAGAAGTCTAACCCTCCAGCCCACGACAGATTCTTCCACGGGGCTCCCCAGGTCTTCTCACCCACTGGGGGCTCTTGGTATGTCCACTGTGAGGTGAGGGTTCCGGAAATTAATTAAAGAGCAGTTATTTGATGACAGGGTGAACGTACAACCACCCAAACTTGAACATGTTGAGTGTGATGAGAGGTGCTTTTAATAATCATACTGGGACGACAGCCTGTTTTAAGGAAACCAGAATGTTTGGTCACCCCTATTTTGTGAGCCCTTTTTATGTGCTGGGCACTCAGACAGGGGGTTAACTCAGGTCATGTAGTTTCCACAGTAACTTCAGTAAGCAAGTGTAATTACTCCCATGACACACGATGAGTCTCCAAAGCAGAGCTGGCATCCTGTTGCATTCCTTTTCCAACTCCAGAACCTTCCACTTTCACCCTCCTGTTAAAGGTCCTGTGTCAATGCTCACGGCATCCAGCTACCCCACCATGTACCCTTCCCAGTCACTGATGTCCACCTGTTACTGCCTCCTGGCTTCTTCCCCAGATCAAGGGCTTTGGCACCTGCATGTGACTCTCTCTCCACCCCAAGCCCGGCTGTCCCCTTGGTTAGCTCTGAGGTGTATCACATGCCCCATCCAATCTTGAGGACTCATCAGCTCCTACGAGGGGTGGGGAACATGCAGCCTCAAGGTCACATGTGGCCCTCTCGATCCCCAAGTGCAGCCCCTAGAGTGAATCCAAACATCCCTTTTCCATCACCTGCCACCATGACCACACCCTGGACCTTCCCTCCGCCTCCTTCTTTTCCCTTATTCCTAGTCTGCCTGTTCCTTGAGGTCGTCAAAATCACTAGTCCTTTAATGCCTTCACACAAAAGTCAGTGATGTGCCAGGAAACGTTTTAACCACTTGCTCTGCAGGAAACAATGTAACGATGTCTACATATACATACATACATTTATTAGGAATTTGCTGATATGAGTAGCAAACAATTTACAAATAATAAAATATACAATACTATTTACTGTACATTCTACCGGGTCAATTGATTCTCACAGAAGGCTTTCATTGATTTTTGTTGAACTCTTTTAGTCAAAATATGGTGTAGCCAACATATGGTAGCAATTGGACCAGGAGTTGACAAAGGGACTTGCATCCCAATCTACTTTTTTCCCCAACAGATTTCTCAATAAACTTAGCTGATGTGATTTAACTGTGAAACTATTTTTCACCCTCATTCAAATTGCATTCGTGAAGCTGAAACTTTGTTCAGTGCCAGTGCGGCAGTAGCACACGATTTATAGAGTGTCCCCATCATACTGACACAGCCACCCTAAGTAACCTCGCAGCAAATGAGTGTAATGTAGTAATTAGAGAGTGATGACTTTGAGAATTTACTGTTTTTAAATATAACAGTAAGTATATCTAATTTAATTAATAATGGAGGTATTTAAAATCGGCTCACAGAATTCCTGTAAGTTTAACCATCTGTTCTTGTGAACTGGGTGACCGGCCTCATTCTGTCCCCTCTCCTCTCCTCCCTCCCTGTCTTCCAGATGGACGGGCAAGAAAGGGCACATGGAGGTGGAGTCCTACAGAGTCTACTCTGTAGACTGGGTGAGGTCAAGATCGAGTAAGCTACCATGTCTCTGTATTTCCTTCGTACGGGTCCATGGTAGGGAACTTCTTGGCAAACAATAGCTCAACTAGTTTGCATTGGGTGAGCCCTTTTTTAAGCAGCTGTCTCATCCAAGGTCATCGACTTGGGCAGCAATTTTAATAACGTTACAACCCAGGTAATGTTTGCAGTAACTCCAAGAACCCAGCATGGTCCCTATGCTGCCATCTGCAATGTTTAACTTTCGTAGAAATTCTGTAAAAATTGCTTGTCTGGGATTGGAGTTCATGGAAGTAATACATATGGAATGATTAAGAAGCCATCACAAAGTGACCCTCTTTCTTTCTGAAGAATGTAAATCTCTACTTTCCACAAATGACTGCCAAGCAAACAAGACTTTCACTCTGGAGAAATGTGAACATGAAAAAGGTACTAATGGCAAGAACTTCCTTCAGCCTTGGAGTTTATGGAAAATACCTGGGGATGAGGCAGGGTGGGAAGTGTCCCGCCCCCAGTTAAGCTAAGAAAATTTGGCCTCAGTCTAATTCCCCCTCTGTCTTCCTGTAACAGGTGAGTATCTTCTTAGCATAGAGCTTCCCCCTACAACAGCCATATTGCCAAAGCTAGACACTTACTTGCACAAAAACCCTCCTCTCCCAGTTGGCTTCAAAAACTAAAGCTCTCTCTCAACTTCTAAATGCCCAAAAACACTGTGTAGCTTCTTCCAAGGCCTACGGCTCCACTTCATGTCTGGGTTCCTGACATACCGTCCACCATTTCCCAGGACTACCTGCTTGTCTCCTTCCTTCATCCCAACACACAGCTACCTCCCCCCTTCCCCGTCATCAGAAATTTCATTTTATTTCCAGTTACTTAAACTCAAAAAAAAATCCCATAGTCCATGTAAGTTATCAAGAGAGCAATTTTTACACCCAGATAATAAATTACAATAAAGAAACCTACCATGAATATACTTTCATTTTAGAGGCTACAGCCCAGCTGCAGGCTCAGTGAACACTATCAAATGGTACCAGGTCCAATGTGCATGTGAGGGTGTCTACTTCAGAGACTGCCACTTAGCATGACACATCTCTTGGAACAGCACTCCACCTTCCTAACCTCACCACACCAACAGTGTAAGTTTAACTAGTACCATCTTTGTTATAGGCCACCTCAAACATGGAGAAACAATAGCCAAGGCAAAGTCCTCCAGTGTGGCTGGTTCACAGGTCAAGAAACAATCCTAGGTACACATCCGGACTCTACTGTCACCTTTGGTCACAGCAGGGGCCTAGATACTGTCCTAGGAAGTTGAGTCTCTCCAGGCTTAATGAATGAAGCACTGAGCTCCTCCCAGGGAAACCTTCCTGCTATGTTGCTTCCTCTTACGAATTAGAACTTGGACACTGGTCTCAGGCAATGACATTAGATGCATGATTTTGTGTATATGCAAAGAGGGTTATGGAAGGCCAGCTGATGTGTGTGCTGGTGGTATGTATGATCAAGGCGGTTTTCTGCACTTGTACTAGATCAGCAGTTTTCAAACTGATCTGTGCATGAGCTCCAGGATCTGGGAGTAGATAGTTTTCTCTCTTCTACACACTGGTCTTCCGACTACCGTGTATTTTAAAGCAAAGGGTTTCACTGCTGGAAGGGCGTTAAAAAAAAAAAAAATCTCAAAATAATACAACTGTGAAAGGTGAAGTGATTGTCTGGTGTCTAAACCAATAAACATTAGAATAACCTACTTCCTTGCTACTCCAGTTCATTCATTCACTTGCCTGGTCAGAAGTAAGAAGAGACTGGACTTCATACTGATTTATTCGTAAAAATGCATTTTACCCACGTTCATCTAATCCCAGCTTATTCCTCGGGCATTTTTAAATGCAAACATAAAAATTTCTGATCTGCAGCCACCTAAAGGAGGGCTGGTCCTCCTCCTTCAGCAAATGGGCAGTAGTGGCTGGAGCACATGTGCTCCTGGAAAGCCACACCATCCAGTGTCTGCCCTGTGACCTCCTAGTCAGACTCTAACTTGCCCTCAGGTGTTTTCACCTTTAGCACGGTCTGTTCTGACATGCAATCTCACATGCCTAGTAATTACTGGCCCAGATGCAGTTTTACACATTCCAAAGATGAAGTTCTTCAGGGTTGTTTGTTACCAGGGATTGTGTTTGCTCTTTATCTCGGGGGGCTACGGATTGGTTCCAGAGGGACTGTTCCCCTTCCTCCAAAGGAAACATCAGCTTTGAATAAACCATGACACTGTGGCTGACGAGATTTAACTCAAGTACTCTATAGCTACACACACACACAAAATTCCTAATAAAGAGCTTATTCTACACAATTAGAAAAGAAAGACACCAAACCATTCAAACGTAATTTATGTACATTTATGGCTTTATACAATTATAGCAAAGATTGTTCTTGTGTCTGTAAGTACATCAGCATCATCAGGCACTTCTCAGAGAGTATCGGGACAGGAACATGGAATCTGCACTGCTATTAAACTCGGGTAGTGAAATGTGGGAGGGTGCGACTGTGTCCTGGCGGGACTTACGTGGCCACCCCTGGCCACACTGCCAGCTGTGCCCTACACCTCAAGGAGGGGCCGAGTACAATGCCAGGCTGTTTTGTTTGTATAAACCACCTCGCATTTTTTACTGATTACTCCCAAACTAAAAAAACCTTCTCATTTAAAATCACTTATAAATTAAAAACTCTTAGGACGTGGATGTAAGAATATTAAGGTGGGGGAGGGGGTTATTGGCAGTATATATCCAGCAGTTGAACAAGTCCAAATAGTTTATCTTTGGAGAACTGTTTCCATTCTAAGTGTCCTTATCCTCTTCTTGGGATGTTTCACTGATTTACTGCTCACTGGGATACAACACCTGTTCATTAATTTAGACGTTGTCAGTTTGTCAAAGCAGAACTTTCCAAGTAATGCATCTATTACCTAAATATATTCCATACATCTATATTACGGAAACAATACATCTTTATATTTAAAATATCTGAATAGCTCTATAATACAATATGCTTTTAATAACAGTACAAACCAGAAGGAATAAATCAAACAAGGCTGCATAGGTGATATCATTTGCACATTTCACAAAGCAATCATGTACAATAACTGATATACTCATTACTCCAGAAAGTCAGTATTCTTACAGAAAAAGAACCATCAGAGGCCAAATAATGTTTGCTTTCCAGACAGACAAGATGTTTTTCTCTGGACTTCAGTGTACCAGGAGAGCTACCTAGGATTCCTGTTGAGATTTCAAAACAAAGAAAAAATGGGGGTGGGGGCCAGGGATATTTACACAGGCCCAGGAGGAAGAAACATCTCTCTAAACATCTCTCTATGAAGTGGTAAGATTTTAACAGTGACTTTAGCTGTAGTTGCCTCTTTAATGAACGAACGGGGGGCTCTGAGGCTCCTGTGTATCGGTGCAGTAACTTTACGGGGGAAAGTGACAGTCCACAGTGACAGAAGTGAGAACACGAGTACTTTGGCACCAAAAAGTTCAATTACATGCACAGGAGACACTGCTTAGAGGGACTAAGGTTTCTAAACCCAGCCATATCTTGGAGTGCCCAACAATGAAGATGGTTAGAATGGTAGCTGCACAATGAATTTTCAAAAAAATAAAAGTCACACTGGGAAGTTCACAATAGCACTGGCCTCCTGTAGGAAATCTATCAGGAACACTTGTGTTCTTGTTAAACATGTAGGAAAAACCAAGCCAATGGAGATGCAATTAACATAAGACAAAGCAAGTGTGATTTGGGCTATGTACACAGAAATCAGAACCTTCTCAGGAAGGCACGAAGAACATTGTTGTGCACCTGTTCCCTTTATTGTGATGACTCTGGGCTTCCGTATGACTTGAAAATACTGATGGATTCAATAGGACACAAAGCCAATTAACTTGGTCTGTCAGTTACAGGTAATTTGCAAAGTACTAAAACATAATGATTGGAATTATATTCTAGGTTGCTAAAGGCTGAAGAAATTTTCAAATTCTTAACTTAAGCCAAGGCTTTTAAAATAAATTCAAATGCACAACTTACAGCTGGCTTGCTGGTTTTCAAATTAATTGCCCCAATTTTTAAACAAGCTTTATTCCATTTGGTAGCCATCTGTACTTATGAACACAAAGCATTCTACAAATCACTCAAGTCCCAATTGTAAATTCCCTCCTTCAACTTAAACTTCCACAGTATGCTGAGTAACCCACAGGGCAGAAGGGAGACGGGGATGAAGAGAGTGCTGACATCATTCCTCAGGGCACAGCTACAAAACCAACATCCCCCTGGCCCGAAACAAGAGCACATGATTGGGAGGGGAAACTTGTGCTGAAGCTAAACTCAAACAGGTGAGGTTGACCAGAACCCCTAGTTTGACAAAGAAGCATCGTTTTAGCTGTAGCTCTCCCTTTCTGATCTGCAAACATGATGAGGCCTTCCAGGAATCACTGTAACAATGCAACACACGGGCACCCATCAGAACACCTGACACTGTGTGGTGCGCATAGTTCAATAGAAGCAGATGAAATTTGTTTAAAATACACACATAAAAACATAGTAAGTTCTCCTAAATATGAAACGCGAAGTGTCCATAACTATACATCACTTTTCTGCCCAAATAGGGCCCGAAACGTTGAAAATGCAAGTACTAATTACAATGATTTAAGATTAGTCAGAAACATCACCAATTAGCATCCCAAAGTGTACAAACCAGTTAAGCACGTATAAAATTAGTACTAATCCAGTTAGAAATACAAAATGAAAATTATGAATGCTGCCCCAAATACCTGTGATTCCACAAATTTACAAGCGGACTATGTAACAAAGTAGACTCTAGTTTTAAGAAAAAACATTACAGTTCAATATCTATTCCAAAAATGATCTCAAGTCCCAACAATAACATCAAAAATCATTTATCTGGAAATTAGAACCATTCAAATGTTTGTACAAATTTGCAAATAACAAAATAAACAAACAAAAAAAAATAGAAAAGACCTGTACAAGGCTGGCATTAATCTCTTTTTTGTTTTTCAAAAGTTTGACAAGTCCATTAATTCAGCAGATTGATAACAGGCTACTTGGTTCTCATGTGAGTTCTGAGTTCTGTGGCAACATGAACAGGTCAAAGCTGTTCGGTGGAGGTGCAGAACGGAGACCTCCGTTCTTTGTGATCCGTCAGTTCAGCAGAACACAGGTAGTACAAACAGAAATTTAACTTATCAAGACATGAGACCATCACAGTATTACAAAAGGAGTATAAACTTTCCTTGGACCAAATGGATATTTTAAAAAAAACAACAACACACACAAATACAATTCTGTATCTACTGCTTATATATACAAAACTTGAAAGCACACCAGGATCCAAAAGTCTTTTCTGCAATTATATGGTGTAGTGAGTTTGGCACTTCATTGTAACGAAATTTCCAATGGCACAGTCCTTATCTACAGCAGCACATAACCTGCAAACATCGGGCAAACATCCTGTACAGGAAAAATGTCTTCACTGCCAAGTCTGACGAAAGGAAAAGAAAGGTTTTTTTCTTGCCTTTTTTTTTTTTTTAAATGAAGAAAACTAAAAGGGGGAGGTGAAGGACATCTTTGGACTGCTTCTCTCAGTTCCTGCTGTCAGACAATCTGAAGTACTTTTAGGTGTAGCCTAGGGGGAAAAAAAAAACACACACACACACAACACACACACACAGACACGATGAAAATATAGCCGAATTAAAATCAATTCAACTTAACATACTAGAGTGACAGACATACTTAGTGGCAAAAAGCTAGAGCTTTCTCAAAACAGCTCTAAAATCACTCAGTGGGGAAAAGTTCCACTTTACAAAAACCCTTCAGCATTTCATTTGTATCAAATATATTCATTTATTGAAAAGCTACTAAAAAGATGCAGCCATCTAACTGTCAAAAGAAAGTCTTTAAATCAGTTAAAGGAAGCTTTCTTTTAAGCTCAAAAGGAAAACTGATGAGCTGCAAAAAGGCTGGAGAATGCATAAAAGATGCCTCTCTGCAGGGGCAGTTAGTTGATATCAAAGAAGTCCTAACCATGCAAGATACATGGCAAGTTACTGTGTTCCTCTTTTAAGCTCTATTTTTCAAAAGGTCTTTTGACACTGGGGTGAACTTACCTGCTCACTAACTCTTAGCCTGACACCCAGCTATGTGTCGTCGTCTTGACGCTGTGTGGGAAGCTTTGGTTGGGCAACACATTGTCAAAGTTAAAATCCAATGTATCTCCATCCATGAGGTCATTCCGAATGATGGACTCCATGTCACAGTCCAAGCGCTCAATGAACATGCCGTCCAAGTCACTCGGGAGCTTCTCCTGGTGGAGAAGGCCCATCCTGCCGTAGCCATTGCAGCTGCTCACCGCAGAGTAGCCCCCCAGGGCATTCATCTGCATGGGATGGGGCAGAGGCACTTGTAAAGATGTCTTCACTGGGGTCAGGCGGTTCAGACCCGAGGTGTGAGGCATGGTGTTCACTGCATGGGGCAGGGCACGCCCGTTAACCGCAGACGGTTGCTGAGCGTGTCCGGGGTGGGTATGCGAGCTGGGAGTCATCATTTTGTTATGAGATGCCTGGCTGCCATAGGTTGACATGACAGAATTAGCGCCCATCATCACATTCTGGCCCAGAACCCGGCTGCTGGGTTGGGCTACCCCAGCATCGACTGAAGTCATAATGTCATTATGGGGAGGAGAATCAGAAGTAAGCAACTCCTTCAAGAGTCCTGGTGCACAGTTATACTGATTCATACCTCCATAACTTGATTTGTTGTCCTGAAGTGTTTGCATAGGCATCTGGGGCATAGGGCTCATGCTGGACTGGCCGTATGTATATTTTTGGTAGTTTGGGCTGGGCGAATTCAGACTGGTGTTTGGCGGTGCAAACGAGTAGCATGGCGTCTGCTGCATCATGGTGCCAGGTGAAGACTGGGTCGAAACAGTTAATGATGTTGGTGATGAGAGAAGGTTGAGATTATCCAAAAGGTTCTCCATGTTTTCAGGGTTGCTTATCTCAGACAGACTGGGTAGAGTAGAGGCCATCTTTGAGGCAGAGGGTGGGTACACCATAGAATGCACATCCCCATCTCCAAGATCGTCCTGTTCGGTCATGATGGGGGAAAGTCTCCCGCTAATAGTACTAGCATTTGAGCTAGTTCGAGGGCGAAACGTACTCCAGTTATCAAAGTCATCATTGCTGTGAGAGCCAGGGCTCGCAGGCCATTTGGAAAACTGAGATCCAGGGCTGTCCCCAGCACCCTCCTGGCCAGACTGGAGGGATGCTTTTTTCTTGGCAGCCCGGCTTCGGCTCTTGGCAAATTTGCTGTTGTTGTCCATAGATGCAGCTCTTCTCCTGGGGGACTTCCCACTCTTGCCGCCCTCCGGATTGAGCATCCACCAAGAACTTTTTCCAGTTCCCTCATTCTGCACGCGAATGAACTTGCTATGCAGGGACAGATTGTGACGAATTGAATTCTGTAAAGCAAAACATAATGTTAGAAGTACAATACTCTACTTGGAAATCTTACTATTCAACATACATTACATGAAAGACACATAAAATTTTAAGAGTTTACAGTACAGATTTCAATCTGAACAGTCATAATGGCTCTGAACCCATTAAAAAAGACCTCAAATGGCATAGAAAAAAATAGTATCTTATCTTAAAGAGTATCTGTATCTTAATTTAATGAGGGGACAAAATTAAATAAGCATTACTATAAACACCTTTTTTCATACAACTGTAGTATTTTATGGGGGAAATTACAGGAACTGGCTTTAAAACCACTTAGATTCTGCTTAGCTACAATGCTATGCAGATAGTATTCCGTATCAAAGTGCTATCAAAAACTCTTTCCATTCTACTGCCCCTAAAACTACAACCCATTCTCTTCAGAGTGAACATGCCGTTTATATAAAGTGAGAAGTTTTATATTACTGGGCCCACATGATTAGAAAAGAAAAAGATGAAGCAGGATATATTCCTAGTCAAGAATTAAAAGCTGCAAAACAAGTAAGACCTAGATTCATTGACACTTTTTAAAGCCCATTAAGCAAACATAAGTGAATATAAGAAAAACAGAATCACTGGTTTTATTTGAGAAAGCTGACCTCCCTGCCTCAAAACTTAAATTCAGGTAGTGTCCCCCCCTTTCCACCCTACCCCCAACGGCCAGCCCCATGGCATCGCATCAGGGGGCACACTCTGTCCAAGAAGACAACTTGGGAGGGGAGGAAACGGTAGAGAATGCAAAGAGCTCCAGAATTCAAGTAAGTACAGCTTCATGGCTCATTGTGCCACGTATATCCCTAGGCCAATTAGTAAAGAAAACCAACCCCCTGGCCTTTTTTTTGAGCACTTTAAGTGGCTCTGCTACTTACTACCTACATGGCCTTGGGGAGCTGCTTACCCCCTATGTGCCCCTATATCCCTCATCTGTAAAACAGGGATAAATAACAGCACCTTACAGCGTTGTTACATGGATTAAATGAGATACACAAACATGCTCAGCAGTGCCTGGTATATCATAAGCAGTCACCAGGAAGAAATTACTAGACCCCAACTTTGGGGACACGGGATGCCACCATTCTAAGTCCTGTGTCCCTATTCAGTGTGGTGTGGGTAGGCGCTCAGAGGTATTCGCACACAAATCCACAACGGCAAATGTAAGGTAAGGAGACAGAGACGGTAGTACCAGCTTCGGCACAAACACCAGAGCCAGGATGCAGATGGAACAGCCCCAGTTTGATTCACCTACTCACTCAGGAGGGCCTGCGGGACACATGTGGGCAAGGCAAAGGGGGACGCTGCGAGCTCCTCAGAAGGAGGGGCCTTGTAGAGCTCTGTGTCCCCAGCACTGCACAGGGCACACAGCACACTTTGTTCATTCAGCATCCTCAGAGGCCAGGTCCCAGGAGTGGGATTGCGGGTGCCCTGGACCCCTGGAAGCAGGGCTGGTGCACAGCCCCCGCCCCTGCCCCACTTCCTTGGCCTCCTCTGCTAACTGGGTGCCAGGCTCAGCTGACCGAGTACCCTGCCTCTCTGCGGCCCCTCTCCTCAACCACAAAAAGGCTCTGGCTGCAATTGTGGTCACCCAGAGATGCAGCCTCAGTGCCCACATCCTCATGCCATCGACATGGGACACACAGGCCCGAGTGCCAATCCCTGCGCCAGAGCAGAGCCTCTGCACGGTAGGATGAGGCCTGGCTCTAACACGAAGCAGAGCTCAAGTCTCTTCTCACTAAAAGGAGGGAGAAAGCACAAGGGGGGGTGGGAGGGGAATCCCACTGTCAGCAGACAAAGAAGTCAGAGTAAGGCCCAACAGCCAGAGACTCAGAAATCCACATTTCAAATGGCCCTCTGACCCTCTGTGCTACATTCCGCCCAAGGATTGCGACACAGCAGCTGCGTGACAAGCCCTTCTTCCAGGGCACACAGCAAATGTGGGTCAGACATGGTGAACCCCAGCTGGACACTGGGCAGGTGTGTGAGCTCATGGCAGTGACCATCTCCTGGTCCCAAGACTCTCCCTCCCTCTCCTCCTCTCCATCTGTGATCTGTCCCCACCTCAAGACATGCTGTGAGGAAGACTCGGGGGCTTGAACTCCATACAAGAATCCCTAAAAGAGCCTGAGGACCACATTTCCCTCCCACGTTTTCACTCCTTAAGATTCCCAAGATCCTATGGGGGAAGGGCCTAAGAGCGCGCGCGCGCGCGCGCGCGCACACACACACACACACACACACACACACACGCCCACGCGCGCGCACTGACAGAGCCACAGCCTCGTCCCCTGTGCCCACAAACACCAGCACACCGAGCTCTCGATTCCTCCTGAAAAGCACCAGTCCTGCCCCAGGGGTAGGGCTAGAATGCAGCCCAGTACTCTGACCTGCAATGTTGTCCACATGCTGGAAGTCTGGGCATTTGCACAATATTCCATCATGACGGTTTTGTTCCTTGAACACAATAGACACACAGATAAGCACTGACGAAATCTCAGGAGGAGAGGAAGCTTGACTCCTGTCCCTGTCACATTTAGTTAATGATAAAGGGGGAAGAAAGATCTTCCCAGATAGTAGCTTCCTGGCTGTCTGCATTGACTTGGGGAGAGAGGGGTGCACCCCTCTACAACACCCATGATGACTCTGTTGGGTCCCTGGCAGGTACAGTTGGGGGACATTCTTAACAAGACTGAATAAGACATAATCATCAAATCTTTATTTAAAAAGCTAAAGAAGCAAGCATTTACTAAGTCGGGTGGGACTTACACTCATTCACTACTTAGACTTCAAAAAAAAGCCACAGCAATCCCTTACTTATCAAAACATCATATCACATATTTTTCTAAGAGGACATTTTAGGTCGCTCTTTGAGTAACAGAGCTGTCTCCTAACTTTGCCAACAATTAAAAAAATTTTTTCCGAACAGGAAAAGGTTTGCTGTGCAGGGCTTGTTACATAAATTCCTGTTTTTCACACAGCCAGCAGGACATTAAAGAAGCTATGATCTCTAAGGGGCAGGACTTGAAGAGGTAAATCTTGTAAAAGTGTGTGTTGCTGTTGATGATTATGTGTCTGCACTCCCCTGCTGGACGCCGCCGGGGCTGGGTGGACGAGCAGCTCGCCCCTGGGACTCTGCAGCAGAACCACACACCACTGTCGGGGTCTTGAACTCTCAGGGTGTGGGGACAGAGGCTCATGCACTATCGTTTGCCCAAATCCTGCATTTCTGCGTGACGCCATTAGAGAAAAAGGCAAGTCAGCCAATCTGGAGCCAGTCTCTCCACTAGCTGTATTTCTCCGCAGCCCAGGCTTCCTGCTGCCGTGGAGATTCTCCGCAGGCCCACTCAAAAGCCTCTGTACACACCCCCTCTGCCATCTGCACACAGGGCCGCCCCAAACAGTGCAGCTCGTTCTTCTTGGGGAGCCTGCCCCGATGAGCTCAGACTGGGAGGGGAGGCAGCCCGACACGGTGTACTTGCTTGTTCAGCCTGCTCAGCTGGCTGTTCTTAGGCGTTCTATGTGCTCTATGGACCAGATTATGACTTAAAGGGCAAGGGAGCCAAGCTTGTTTTTAATTTCTAATCCCACAGCCACTAAGGGATGCTCTGCACACAAGATATAGTCAACAAACATTTATTGATTGACACCCAAAAACGTTACAGGGAAAATGTGAGGCCTTACACACTATACACCTTTTATCCATCCATTCATGTACCAATTCATGCCAACTAACATTTATTGAAGCCTATTTTGTGCAAAGGATGCAAGAAGGAATTAGACACAGAGCCTGCCCTCTGGAAGTTTGCGATCTACCTGGGGAAAGAACAAGTCCACATAAAGAGCCACTGAACAGGACAGAAAATGACCCACACAGGACTGTCCAGGAGCATGGCCTTTTCCATCCCAAGGTCACCACCATCCCCACAGCCTCAGTCTCAGCGCAGCTGTCCACTCCAGAAGCATTTCTTGATAATCCCGTCCCATCCTGCAGCTCTAACGTGGGACCTTTTTACTCACTACAGTTTATGATTCTGTTGTGTCAGGTCCCTGAGGGTGTGCCGGGCTCCTCGCTACAAAGCAAGCTGCTCATGTGAGCGCAGGGACCTTGTCTGTCTTCTTGTACATTTTCCTCACAGCACCAACACCAGGAGGACACAAGCATCTGCTGAATAGATTAACACTTCCTACAATTAGGGCTGCTGTGCAGATTAAATGAGATAATACATGTAAAATGCTCACCTCAATTAGTATTAGTTGATGTACTGTTGTCACTACCGGGATAACACCATCTATAAAACAGCCTGTGTTTTACAGACTTTTCTATATCATAAACATTTATGTCATTTCTTTATAATCACATCTTGTGCTATTCCCACTAACATGAAGCCTTACACGTTAGTTACTGGGAAAACTGACTGGCTTGGGGAAAAGAGTCACGGCATTTTCTCTACACTAGATCTGGCCTCAGAACTAGACTCAAATACTAAGGCCAGTCTGTCGATGCACTTGCCAGTCAGCGCCACTAGAATCCCTGAGTCTTTCCAAGGCACTGCTGCTGAGCTGCGAGTGGGCATCATGCATGTGCTGCGAGGGGTGAGGGGTCTCAGGGCTCTGGGCACGGACAGTGTAGAGAGACAGTGGCGCTTGCTTCTACGATATAGGTATTTGGGGAAAGAAAAAAAAAAAGCAGTGGCAGGGTCAGAGCAGGGCTACTTCAATGGGCCATGGTCTGGAGTCCCCATGGCACTTGAGCACCTCTGTTCTGCCACCTTGCCTGTTCCACTCTGTGGCTGGAAGAAGTCAGGCGCTAAGGCTGGCCCTGAGAGACCCCCTAGGGCAAGGGACAGGGTCATTTGATATGTCCCCTCCCTTGGATGCACCTAGTCCCACTGTCTAAAGCAACCATCAGCCACTGAAGTGCAGGAGGAAATCTTTACAACTTTCATTTAAATTTTTTATCTCAGTCTTTGAAAATTCATATTTGTGAATGTGTTATATAATGTACACAATAAATTTGAATTGTATAAATGAATAAATGCACTATCAAAAAGGGTATGTGATTTTTAAAAATTCCATTTAGAGACCACTAGTCTACTGCAGTAGACTTCCAAGAGCCTGGAGGTCCCAATAAAGACAATCTAGGGAGCAGGAACTAGCCCTGAGTCAAGTCTAGAAAACTCTTTGTGCCTGGTCCTGGCCTCTGCCTGCAGCTCCCTGCCTCCTGAAAGCCGAACCTCACCTCGTTCCTGGCCACTTCTCTTTGCCCTGGGCTTCCCTGGACACTCCCCCTAAATCTCGCCTTCTGACATGGGCTGCTGGCTCAGATGCATCTGGCCCTCAGCCTGTGTGGAGACCACCAGCTGTCAGCAGGTTGTCCCAGCACTGTTGCATTCCACGTGTCCTTCTGCTGCCACTTCTAAGATTACCCGGCTCTTTGTGTTTAACCAGCAACTTAAGCAAATACATGCTGCTCATGAAACTCTGGCCTTGGTACATTCTATGTGTGCTTTGTTTTATAGTTTGCTGCTGTCAATACATCTCATTCCATCCTGTAAAATAAATATTGGCATCATTTTAGAAATGGGGAAACTGAGACTCAGAAAATGAGGTGTCCAGTTAGAGCTCAAAGCAAGGCTTTGTGACTCTAGCTGCAACACCACTGGCTGGCTGGAAAACCACCTCTGTGGCTTATCCACTGTTGAGAAGAATCAGAGGAAGACACTGAAGACTGAGGTCACATATGTACACCTTGAAGGAGCAGAGACAATTCTGTGTACTAGTTTACAAGACTCATTTTCTGCCTTAACAGGTGATAAACTTACACACCATGATTTGCTTTTATTCCAGTGGGTTCCTCTTTGTGGCAGGAAACCCTAGCAGCTGAGGTGCAAATTTCACACGTGAGCATCGTCTGAGGAAAGCCTGTGGAAGAAGCTGTGGGGACTCAGGGAAAACGGAAAGAGGTCCCCAGAGACCCCCAAGCCCCAGCTGCCTAGAACGGTCCACTGCTGTGTGCGGGTGTGAGCAAAACCCACCAAATCCAACACAAAGAGCTTCACACTAAGAAACTGGAACACATGACAAAATGAACTCGTTGTTCCAGAAATTCTAGAAATTCTTTCAAAATGCTAGACAAACTAGATTTTTCCAAAGCACTGTGTCTAATTTCTGTGAACTTTCTCAAGGCGTGCAATGGTTGCACAGACTCCCAGTGTGGCCTTTGTTCCCTCCTCCTCCTCCCTCCCTTTCACACTATCTCTTCCTGCACGTCCACAAGTGAAAACAAACTCAACAGAAAATAGGAAAATCTCTATTCAACACAGAGTTCCCAGTAGAGTTGTTAATAAAACAACAACTTTTAAAAATAATCCATTTTGCTAGCAAACACAAGGAAAACACGTGACCTTTTGCCAGTCGTTCTTTTCATAAGAGATGTCAATAGACACACGTTATCAAGAGACAGCACGTAAATCAACTTGAAAAGGTGTTGCAACACACGGTCTGCTAAGAATAGCTCATCTATGTACCTAAGGCCCTTCCATAAGGCTGATTTCACTTCCCAGAACTGGCAGAACTGTTTCCTTCTCGCCTGAACATCCCAAAGAACACTCCACACACCCCCGCCCCTGCCCTCAGTGTGCACTGAGGTCTCACCGCTTCTCCACAACCCCAGGGCTGTGGACAGAGACTTGAAGCCTCCCAAAACTAGAAAGTACTGCAAGGGTCATCTGGCCTAAACCCCTGCTTTATGTTAGGGAAAACAGAGTTCAGAGAGATTAAAATGCAGATGTAAAGCTTATGGGTGTTCACTTATAGAAAGGAGAACCACAGGGGGCTTTAGTCCTAAAGGAAATGTAAAACAAGTACAAAGAACATGCAATGTTCTCCCCTGCCCCCATCCACCCTGGCGGATCCTTCCCTATAGAGTCTCAAACCACTATACACACACATTTAGCCCTACACACAACTTTATCTCTGAGGCAAACCATTCCAAAGTTAGGAAAATATGACCACATTAAAGCAGCCTCCGCTGAGAAAAGAACACCGGAGATTATGCTCTCAGGCAAAACTGTACCCAAAAGACAAATGTAAGAACTCAAAGGTGTCCTGAGACGCTTCATGGATTTGGGAGGTGTGCAGTGAGGCAGAACCCAAGGTGCCAGCTTTGGACAGAGTTACTGCCTGGCCAGTCTGAGTAAGTCCCTCTCACAAAGCCTCAGGTTTTTCTTCTGCAAACCAGGCGTGAGCATCACAGAGGACTGTGAGGGACTGGATGGTATAAGATGCAGGCAGGGTGCTTAGCGCATCCCTCGACACAAAGTTAAAGCAATGAACACTGGCCATTTTGTTACAGGAAGTGAAAGAAAATATAAACAGGAATGCTGAAGCCATCATCAATGGTTACAGCTTGGTTAAAAAAAGTCATTCATCACAACCCTCCTGTTTTACAGGCAG